>OY986044.1:27090358-27718366 GCA_963920215.1 Nineta flava | reverse complement strand
GTTCTCTTCGTTTCGGCTCTTTGAAAACAGCAATAAGTAAATAACGAAATCGGGCTTGCAAAAACAGTTATTAGATCAAACAAAGGTCGCAAAAATCAGTTTTTCTAAGTATTAGTTTCACATTAACAGTATTATTATTACATTTATTATTATTATTACATTTATTCCAAGAAAGACCCTTAACAAACAAAATTCACGTAGCACCAATAATTTTCGAGATATAATGCTGAGAAAAAGACGTTGAATAAATACTACACGTTCAGGTTTATGTCGACCCGAAAAGTAATAATCAAATTTTTTGATAAACTTATTATCAAAACATTATTAGAAATATGTTATCAAAAAAATTGATTACGATCGGTCGTTGATTTAATTAAATTTTTATTAAAACACAATTTATCTAAAAATCATTTTGAAAACATTCAATCGATTTTTTTTCGGTTACCGAAAACTCTTTTTCTTCTTAGAACCTATTAAAAACTATCAATTTATCAAACACAAAAAATCGATTAGTCCGTGGAATAAACGATTAAGACGAATTGTTCTAGAAAAACTTTTGATTTCTATAAATATAATAAGGTGTGAAGAGTACCTGTTCTCCAGGTACCCATTTTATTTCATGCGTACTCTCACACCAGGACAACGCAAGCATATAGGAGACTACAGCGTCTCCCATGCAATAGGGTTGGGTTGTAACCCATCAAATTACAATCGTCACTCGTCTGTTTGACATTCTGAAATCGGACTGTAATTTGGACCCGTTAGGATAACTTTTCGACAAATGAGGTTTCTATTTATTAAAATGTATTCAACATACCACTTGTGAGAGGAACACATTAGTTCATTTTTTAAGTTACTTATGTGTATCATAATGTACCTCATCTCAAGTTCAAAGTCAGACTGGCTCGATACTGCCTTGGGATAATGGATCAAGAAACGCTTTTTGGCATTGATATCCAAAATGCAAAAAAATATAAGAAAAAGTTTCAAATAAAATTTTTAGGTCTTAACAATTTAGATAAAAAATGTTCTAAACTTTTTTGTCTACTCTCTATAGTTTATGACCAAGGAGGCCAAAAATGTGACATAAAATTTAATAACAGGTATAGTAGCTATTTAATATTTTACTTGGATATTTTTATAGTATTTTATATTTAAACTTGCCAAGCAGAATTAAATAGCTACTAAGGAAAATCTGGCAATGGCTTGGTTCTCAGTTAGGTTAGGTGGTGTTGTTTTGTAAATTTTAAACAATTTTGTATTATGCCAATCCCTGTATCCCATTATCCGTGCGTAGTCTGACAAATGCAGTTTTGATACTCATCCTAGCCTGTTTTTTATTTTTGTTTCAACTTTGGGAGCGTCCAACGTGGTTCTATTTCAGCCCTTCTGGAACCCTTCCCTCCCTCCATGTAGTCTTTCCTGTGATCCCGGCACCTCCCCCAGATGGAACGTAGTTTTTTATTGCCAAGTCCAGAAGATATTTTATATTTTCTGTTACCAAACTATTAAAAAACTATTTTATTTTAAATGAATAAGACTGATATTTGTTAAATATATTTATGTATATATATTTATAAGCATTCTGACTCAAATTACGTAGCTTGACTCTCACCCCCTCCCTCCCCTTACGTAGCTCAGCATAGCATTAAACTGATCCCCCTTCCCTTTGACCGAGCTACGTGGTTTATGGACGCTCCCTTTGTTACGTAGTATTTTCAATTGATGACCATATATTGTTTTTAATATTCCAATGTTCAGAAAGACAGACATACATGCGAAAACGGATTAATTAGGTCATTCTATGAACACTGATACCGATTTTTATTTTGCGATTATTATTTTTAACCGTTACAAAGTCGGGACTAAACTTAATATACCGTGGTGTATTTTACTTGTTCTATAAATAAGTTTCAATCCTTCAAAGAACGACACATAGTTTGCAATAACTATTGATTTGAAATATTCTTCCTCATATTCCATCACCACTTTTCAGATTATTAACAAACTTTCATAAAATGCATCAAAATACCGTCTACAATCTATTAAGAATACTACTAATAGTTTATTTGCAAGCAAATGAGTTACATACCCACAAAAAAGAGGAGCTTTTGGGAAGTAGGGAGGAGAAAATCAATTGTAAATTGTGCTCGTGAGTCTAGTTTTGAAAATTATTGGGAGCAAATTGAGTTTTTTTTTTTTATTCATATTTTTTTATTGTTATTAAAAATTGAAAAACCGTGACATAATAAAACAGATGCTCGAGCATCGCGATATATTTGTATCATTGAATTAAGGGCTTATTCCGTAATGGTAACATCAATAAATTATAAGTTGGCATCACTTAAAAAGGAGGGGTAGGGATGGATGGATCTGTGTTCCACCATCATAAGCATCATCAATCATAAATCTTCTGCTGTCAGAATCATGCAATGACTAGAAACAAAAAATTAAATAAAATTGAATAAAAACAAAAAATTATATTTTATTTTGTTTAATAACAGACTCGGCCTTGCGCCCTACCGTGCTCTAGATAAGATTAACTAAGTATAATTTATAAATAAATAATAAAAATGATTCCTCTATCATTACAATAGCATACGTCATACGACTTTTGATGATGTTTATGATGGTGGAACACAGGGCCATTCATCTCTACCTCTCCTTTTTAAGTAATGCCAACTTAAAACTTATTGATGCTATCATTACGGAATAGCTCCCATCCATCTCTACCTCTCCTTTTTAAGTAATGCCAATTTAAAACTTATTGATGCTATCATTACGGAATAGCTCCTAAATCTCTTAAATTTTAATCATCTGACAGAAAAATCTTTTCATTTCAACGCAACTCATCAGTTACCGAAGGTGTGAATCCTTATCTTAAACGAACTTGTATCATTGAAAATGATGCAAGTTCGTTTCTAACTCCCAAGACATAGATTTTGAAAAATCGACAAAATCTTAAATTAAACAATTCAAAATCAATTAAATAAACAATTTTAACAGAAAATTAACTAAATACAAATAAAAGCACCAATGAAAGAACAATAATTTTAATAATACGTAGAAAAAACTTATAAGCTGTAATTTATTTTTATATTATTTATAAATATTTTAGATATACTTTATTTATTTTTATTATATATATTTATAGTGATCAATTTTTTGAAACATAAATTACCTAAATTTCTGTATGTTAATTACAAGATAATAAATTATATACATTAATTAAACTTATTAGTTATATTTTCATTTCTTTTTTGGTTATTTTACGTTACACCATTTACATTACACATAAAATGTGGCAAATATAGATAATTCACAACTGATAAGTACTAAACAATCGATATAAATTAATCGTACATTATTAAATCGACTTTTTTTCCAAACGAAAAAGAAAGTGTTTTGTCGATAACTCAACAATCAATCTATTTTGAAAATAATAAAAAGTAATACAAAAGTTATTAATAAAATATTTAGTAAAATTTTGTTTATAATTTTATAGAAAAAAAAACATTCTCAAAATAAAAAAATCATTGCGCAGGGGTTGCGTCAACTTAATGAGTTTTCTCAGAATAAATTTAATTCAGATTGGATTATGACTGTGACCGCGATCACAGATACACACATGCATCTTCGAAAATTCGCTAAAATAATATCATTGACCGAATCAAATAGTATTTTTACGAGTTCTCTTCGTTTCGGCTCTTTGAAAACAGCAATAAGTAAATAACGAAATCGGGCTTGCAAAAACAGTTATTAGATCAAACAAAGGTCGCAAAAATCAGTTTTTCTAAGTATTAGTTTCACATTAACAGTATTATTATTACATTTATTATTATTATTACATTTATTCCAAGAAAGACCCTTAACAAACAAAATTCACGTAGCACCAATAATTTTCGAGATATAATGCTGAGAAAAAGACGTTGAATAAATACTACACGTTCAGGTTTATGTCGACCCGAAAAGTAATAATCAAATTTTTTGATAAACTTATTATCAAAACATTATTAGAAATATGTTATCAAAAAAATTGATTACGATCGGTCGTTGATTTAATTAAATTTTTATTAAAACACAATTTATCTAAAAATCATTTTGAAAACATTCAATCGATTTTTTTTCGGTTACCGAAAACTCTTTTTCTTCTTAGAACCTATTAAAAACTATCAATTTATCAAACACAAAAAATCGATTAGTCCGTGGAATAAACGATTAAGACGAATTGTTCTAGAAAAACTTTTGATTTCTATAAATATAATAAGGTGTGAAGAGTACCTGTTCTCCAGGTACCCATTTTATTTCATGCGTACTCTCACACCAGGACAACGCAAGCATATAGGAGACTACAGCGTCTCCCATGCAATAGGGTTGGGTTGTAACCCATCAAATTACAATCGTCACTCGTCTGTTTGACATTCTGAAATCGGACTGTAATTTGGACCCGTTAGGATAACTTTTCGACAAATGAGGTTTCTATTTATTAAAATGTATTCAACATACCACTTGTGAGAGGAACACATTAGTTCATTTTTTAAGTTACTTATGTGTATCATAATGTACCTCATCTCAAGTTCAAAGTCAGACTGGCTCGATACTGCCTTGGGATAATGGATCAAGAAACGCTTTTTGGCATTGATATCCAAAATGCAAAAAAATATAAGAAAAAGTTTCAAATAAAATTTTTAGGTCTTAACAATTTAGATAAAAAATGTTCTAAACTTTTTTGTCTACTCTCTATAGTTTATGACCAAGGAGGCCAAAAATGTGACATAAAATTTAATAACAGGTATAGTAGCTATTTAATATTTTACTTGGATATTTTTATAGTATTTTATATTTAAACTTGCCAAGCAGAATTAAATAGCTACTAAGGAAAATCTGGCAATGGCTTGGTTCTCAGTTAGGTTAGGTGGTGTTGTTTTGTAAATTTTAAACAATTTTGTATTATGCCAATCCCTGTATCCCATTATCCGTGCGTAGTCTGACAAATGCAGTTTTGATACTCATCCTAGCCTGTTTTTTATTTTTGTTTCAACTTTGGGAGCGTCCAACGTGGTTCTATTTCAGCCCTTCTGGAACCCTTCCCTCCCTCCATGTAGTCTTTCCTGTGATCCCGGCACCTCCCCCAGATGGAACGTAGTTTTTTATTGCCAAGTCCAGAAGATATTTTATATTTTCTGTTACCAAACTATTAAAAAACTATTTTATTTTAAATGAATAAGACTGATATTTGTTAAATATATTTATGTATATATATTTATAAGCATTCTGACTCAAATTACGTAGCTTGACTCTCACCCCCTCCCTCCCCTTACGTAGCTCAGCATAGCATTAAACTGATCCCCCTTCCCTTTGACCGAGCTACGTGGTTTATGGACGCTCCCTTTGTTACGTAGTATTTTCAATTGATGACCATATATTGTTTTTAATATTCCAATGTTCAGAAAGACAGACATACATGCGAAAACGGATTAATTAGGTCATTCTATGAACACTGATACCGATTTTTATTTTGCGATTATTATTTTTAACCGTTACAAAGTCGGGACTAAACTTAATATACCGTGGTGTATTTTACTTGTTCTATAAATAAGTTTCAATCCTTCAAAGAACGACACATAGTTTGCAATAACTATTGATTTGAAATATTCTTCCTCATATTCCATCACCACTTTTCAGATTATTAACAAACTTTCATAAAATGCATCAAAATACCGTCTACAATCTATTAAGAATACTACTAATAGTTTATTTGCAAGCAAATGAGTTACATACCCACAAAAAAGAGGAGCTTTTGGGAAGTAGGGAGGAGAAAATCAATTGTAAATTGTGCTCGTGAGTCTAGTTTTGAAAATTATTGGGAGCAAATTGAGTTTTTTTTTTTTATTCATATTTTTTTATTGTTATTAAAAATTGAAAAACCGTGACATAATAAAACAGATGCTCGAGCATCGCGATATATTTGTATCATTGAATTAAGGGCTTATTCCGTAATGGTAACATCAATAAATTATAAGTTGGCATCACTTAAAAAGGAGGGGTAGGGATGGATGGATCTGTGTTCCACCATCATAAGCATCATCAATCATAAATCTTCTGCTGTCAGAATCATGCAATGACTAGAAACAAAAAATTAAATAAAATTGAATAAAAACAAAAAATTATATTTTATTTTGTTTAATAACAGACTCGGCCTTGCGCCCTACCGTGCTCTAGATAAGATTAACTAAGTATAATTTATAAATAAATAATAAAAATGATTCCTCTATCATTACAATAGCATACGTCATACGACTTTTGATGATGTTTATGATGGTGGAACACAGGGCCATTCATCTCTACCTCTCCTTTTTAAGTAATGCCAACTTAAAACTTATTGATGCTATCATTACGGAATAGCTCCTATCCATCTCTACCTCTCCTTTTTAAGTAATGCCAATTTAAAACTTATTGATGCTATCATTACGGAATAGCTCCTAAATCTCTTAAATTTTAATCATCTGACAGAAAAATCTTTTCATTTCAACGCAACTCATCAGTTACCGAAGGTGTGAATCCTTATCTTAAACGAACTTGTATCATTGAAAATGATGCAAGTTCGTTTCTAACTCCCAAGACATAGATTTTGAAAAATCGACAAAATCTTAAATTAAACAATTCAAAATCAATTAAATAAACAATTTTAACAGAAAATTAACTAAATACAAATAAAAGCACCAATGAAAGAACAATAATTTTAATAATACGTAGAAAAAACTTATAAGCTGTAATTTATTTTTATATTATTTATAAATATTTTAGATATACTTTATTTATTTTTATTATATATATTTATAGTGATCAATTTTTTGAAACATAAATTACCTAAATTTCTGTATGTTAATTACAAGATAATAAATTATATACATTAATTAAACTTATTAGTTATATTTTCATTTCTTTTTTGGTTATTTTACGTTACACCATTTACATTACACATAAAATGTGGCAAATATAGATAATTCACAACTGATAAGTACTAAACAATCGATATAAATTAATCGTACATTATTAAATCGACTTTTTTTCCAAACGAAAAAGAAAGTGTTTTGTCGATAACTCAACAATCAATCTATTTTGAAAATAATAAAAAGTAATACAAAAGTTATTAATAAAATATTTAGTAAAATTTTGTTTATAATTTTATAGAAAAAAAAACATTCTCAAAATAAAAAAATCATTGCGCAGGGGTTGCGTCAACTTAATGAGTTTTCTCAGAATAAATTTAATTCAGATTGGATTATGACTGTGACCGCGATCACAGATACACACATGCATCTTCGAAAATTCGCTAAAATAATATCATTGACCGAATCAAATAGTATTTTTACGAGTTCTCTTCGTTTCGGCTCTTTGAAAACAGCAATAAGTAAATAACGAAATCGGGCTTGCAAAAACAGTTATTAGATCAAACAAAGGTCGCAAAAATCAGTTTTTCTAAGTATTAGTTTCACATTAACAGTATTATTATTACATTTATTATTATTATTACATTTATTCCAAGAAAGACCCTTAACAAACAAAATTCACGTAGCACCAATAATTTTCGAGATATAATGCTGAGAAAAAGACGTTGAATAAATACTACACGTTCAGGTTTATGTCGACCCGAAAAGTAATAATCAAATTTTTTGATAAACTTATTATCAAAACATTATTAGAAATATGTTATCAAAAAAATTGATTACGATCGGTCGTTGATTTAATTAAATTTTTATTAAAACACAATTTATCTAAAAATCATTTTGAAAACATTCAATCGATTTTTTTTCGGTTACCGAAAACTCTTTTTCTTCTTAGAACCTATTAAAAACTATCAATTTATCAAACACAAAAAATCGATTAGTCCGTGGAATAAACGATTAAGACGAATTGTTCTAGAAAAACTTTTGATTTCTATAAATATAATAAGGTGTGAAGAGTACCTGTTCTCCAGGTACCCATTTTATTTCATGCGTACTCTCACACCAGGACAACGCAAGCATATAGGAGACTACAGCGTCTCCCATGCAATAGGGTTGGGTTGTAACCCATCAAATTACAATCGTCACTCGTCTGTTTGACATTCTGAAATCGGACTGTAATTTGGACCCGTTAGGATAACTTTTCGACAAATGAGGTTTCTATTTATTAAAATGTATTCAACATACCACTTGTGAGAGGAACACATTAGTTCATTTTTTAAGTTACTTATGTGTATCATAATGTACCTCATCTCAAGTTCAAAGTCAGACTGGCTCGATACTGCCTTGGGATAATGGATCAAGAAACGCTTTTTGGCATTGATATCCAAAATGCAAAAAAATATAAGAAAAAGTTTCAAATAAAATTTTTAGGTCTTAACAATTTAGATAAAAAATGTTCTAAACTTTTTTGTCTACTCTCTATAGTTTATGACCAAGGAGGCCAAAAATGTGACATAAAATTTAATAACAGGTATAGTAGCTATTTAATATTTTACTTGGATATTTTTATAGTATTTTATATTTAAACTTGCCAAGCAGAATTAAATAGCTACTAAGGAAAATCTGGCAATGGCTTGGTTCTCAGTTAGGTTAGGTGGTGTTGTTTTGTAAATTTTAAACAATTTTGTATTATGCCAATCCCTGTATCCCATTATCCGTGCGTAGTCTGACAAATGCAGTTTTGATACTCATCCTAGCCTGTTTTTTATTTTTGTTTCAACTTTGGGAGCGTCCAACGTGGTTCTATTTCAGCCCTTCTGGAACCCTTCCCTCCCTCCATGTAGTCTTTCCTGTGATCCCGGCACCTCCCCCAGATGGAACGTAGTTTTTTATTGCCAAGTCCAGAAGATATTTTATATTTTCTGTTACCAAACTATTAAAAAACTATTTTATTTTAAATGAATAAGACTGATATTTGTTAAATATATTTATGTATATATATTTATAAGCATTCTGACTCAAATTACGTAGCTTGACTCTCACCCCCTCCCTCCCCTTACGTAGCTCAGCATAGCATTAAACTGATCCCCCTTCCCTTTGACCGAGCTACGTGGTTTATGGACGCTCCCTTTGTTACGTAGTATTTTCAATTGATGACCATATATTGTTTTTAATATTCCAATGTTCAGAAAGACAGACATACATGCGAAAACGGATTAATTAGGTCATTCTATGAACACTGATACCGATTTTTATTTTGCGATTATTATTTTTAACCGTTACAAAGTCGGGACTAAACTTAATATACCGTGGTGTATTTTACTTGTTCTATAAATAAGTTTCAATCCTTCAAAGAACGACACATAGTTTGCAATAACTATTGATTTGAAATATTCTTCCTCATATTCCATCACCACTTTTCAGATTATTAACAAACTTTCATAAAATGCATCAAAATACCGTCTACAATCTATTAAGAATACTACTAATAGTTTATTTGCAAGCAAATGAGTTACATACCCACAAAAAAGAGGAGCTTTTGGGAAGTAGGGAGGAGAAAATCAATTGTAAATTGTGCTCGTGAGTCTAGTTTTGAAAATTATTGGGAGCAAATTGAGTTTTTTTTTTTTATTCATATTTTTTTATTGTTATTAAAAATTGAAAAACCGTGACATAATAAAACAGATGCTCGAGCATCGCGATATATTTGTATCATTGAATTAAGGGCTTATTCCGTAATGGTAACATCAATAAATTATAAGTTGGCATCACTTAAAAAGGAGGGGTAGGGATGGATGGATCTGTGTTCCACCATCATAAGCATCATCAATCATAAATCTTCTGCTGTCAGAATCATGCAATGACTAGAAACAAAAAATTAAATAAAATTGAATAAAAACAAAAAATTATATTTTATTTTGTTTAATAACAGACTCGGCCTTGCGCCCTACCGTGCTCTAGATAAGATTAACTAAGTATAATTTATAAATAAATAATAAAAATGATTCCTCTATCATTACAATAGCATACGTCATACGACTTTTGATGATGTTTATGATGGTGGAACACAGGGCCATTCATCTCTACCTCTCCTTTTTAAGTAATGCCAACTTAAAACTTATTGATGCTATCATTACGGAATAGCTCCCATCCATCTCTACCTCTCCTTTTTAAGTAATGCCAATTTAAAACTTATTGATGCTATCATTACGGAATAGCTCCTAAATCTCTTAAATTTTAATCATCTGACAGAAAAATCTTTTCATTTCAACGCAACTCATCAGTTACCGAAGGTGTGAATCCTTATCTTAAACGAACTTGTATCATTGAAAATGATGCAAGTTCGTTTCTAACTCCCAAGACATAGATTTTGAAAAATCGACAAAATCTTAAATTAAACAATTCAAAATCAATTAAATAAACAATTTTAACAGAAAATTAACTAAATACAAATAAAAGCACCAATGAAAGAACAATAATTTTAATAATACGTAGAAAAAACTTATAAGCTGTAATTTATTTTTATATTATTTATAAATATTTTAGATATACTTTATTTATTTTTATTATATATATTTATAGTGATCAATTTTTTGAAACATAAATTACCTAAATTTCTGTATGTTAATTACAAGATAATAAATTATATACATTAATTAAACTTATTAGTTATATTTTCATTTCTTTTTTGGTTATTTTACGTTACACCATTTACATTACACATAAAATGTGGCAAATATAGATAATTCACAACTGATAAGTACTAAACAATCGATATAAATTAATCGTACATTATTAAATCGACTTTTTTTCCAAACGAAAAAGAAAGTGTTTTGTCGATAACTCAACAATCAATCTATTTTGAAAATAATAAAAAGTAATACAAAAGTTATTAATAAAATATTTAGTAAAATTTTGTTTATAATTTTATAGAAAAAAAAACATTCTCAAAATAAAAAAATCATTGCGCAGGGGTTGCGTCAACTTAATGAGTTTTCTCAGAATAAATTTAATTCAGATTGGATTATGACTGTGACCGCGATCACAGATACACACATGCATCTTCGAAAATTCGCTAAAATAATATCATTGACCGAATCAAATAGTATTTTTACGAGTTCTCTTCGTTTCGGCTCTTTGAAAACAGCAATAAGTAAATAACGAAATCGGGCTTGCAAAAACAGTTATTAGATCAAACAAAGGTCGCAAAAATCAGTTTTTCTAAGTATTAGTTTCACATTAACAGTATTATTATTACATTTATTATTATTATTACATTTATTCCAAGAAAGACCCTTAACAAACAAAATTCACGTAGCACCAATAATTTTCGAGATATAATGCTGAGAAAAAGACGTTGAATAAATACTACACGTTCAGGTTTATGTCGACCCGAAAAGTAATAATCAAATTTTTTGATAAACTTATTATCAAAACATTATTAGAAATATGTTATCAAAAAAATTGATTACGATCGGTCGTTGATTTAATTAAATTTTTATTAAAACACAATTTATCTAAAAATCATTTTGAAAACATTCAATCGATTTTTTTTCGGTTACCGAAAACTCTTTTTCTTCTTAGAACCTATTAAAAACTATCAATTTATCAAACACAAAAAATCGATTAGTCCGTGGAATAAACGATTAAGACGAATTGTTCTAGAAAAACTTTTGATTTCTATAAATATAATAAGGTGTGAAGAGTACCTGTTCTCCAGGTACCCATTTTATTTCATGCGTACTCTCACACCAGGACAACGCAAGCATATAGGAGACTACAGCGTCTCCCATGCAATAGGGTTGGGTTGTAACCCATCAAATTACAATCGTCACTCGTCTGTTTGACATTCTGAAATCGGACTGTAATTTGGACCCGTTAGGATAACTTTTCGACAAATGAGGTTTCTATTTATTAAAATGTATTCAACATACCACTTGTGAGAGGAACACATTAGTTCATTTTTTAAGTTACTTATGTGTATCATAATGTACCTCATCTCAAGTTCAAAGTCAGACTGGCTCGATACTGCCTTGGGATAATGGATCAAGAAACGCTTTTTGGCATTGATATCCAAAATGCAAAAAAATATAAGAAAAAGTTTCAAATAAAATTTTTAGGTCTTAACAATTTAGATAAAAAATGTTCTAAACTTTTTTGTCTACTCTCTATAGTTTATGACCAAGGAGGCCAAAAATGTGACATAAAATTTAATAACAGGTATAGTAGCTATTTAATATTTTACTTGGATATTTTTATAGTATTTTATATTTAAACTTGCCAAGCAGAATTAAATAGCTACTAAGGAAAATCTGGCAATGGCTTGGTTCTCAGTTAGGTTAGGTGGTGTTGTTTTGTAAATTTTAAACAATTTTGTATTATGCCAATCCCTGTATCCCATTATCCGTGCGTAGTCTGACAAATGCAGTTTTGATACTCATCCTAGCCTGTTTTTTATTTTTGTTTCAACTTTGGGAGCGTCCATAAACCACGTGGTCCTATTTCAGCCCTTCTGGAACCCTTCCCTCCCTCCATGTAGTCTTTCCTGTGATCCCGGCACCTCCCCCAGATGGAACGTAGTTTTTTATTGCCAAGTCCAGAAGATATTTTATATTTTCTGTTACCAAACTATTAAAAAACTATTTTATTTTAAATGAATAAGACTGATATTTGTTAAATATATTTATGTATATATATTTATAAGCATTCTGACTCAAATTACGTAGCTTGACTCTCACCCCCTCCCTCCCCTTACGTAGCTCAGCATAGCATTAAACTGATCCCCCTTCCCTTTGACCGAGCTACGTGGTTTATGGACGCTCCCTTTGTTACGTAGTATTTTCAATTGATGACCATATATTGTTTTTAATACTCCAATGTTCAGAAAGACAGACATACATGCGAAAACGGATTAATTAGGTCATTCTATGAACACTGATACCGATTTTTATTTTGCGATTATTATTTTTAACCGTTACAAAGTCGGGACTAAACTTAATATACCGTGGTGTATTTTACTTGTTCTATAAATAAGTTTCAATCCTTCAAAGAACGACACATAGTTTGCAATAACTATTGATTTGAAATATTCTTCCTCATATTCCATCACCACTTTTCAGATTATTAACAAACTTTCATAAAATGCATCAAAATACCGTCTACAATCTATTAAGAATACTACTAATAGTTTATTTGCAAGCAAATGAGTTACATACCCACAAAAAAGAGGAGCTTTTGGGAAGTGGGGAGGAGAAAATCAATTGTAAATTGTGCTCGTGAGTCTAGTTTTGAAAATTATTGGGAGCAAATTGAATTTTTTTTTTTTATTCATATTTTTTTATTGTTATTAAAAATTGAAAAACCGTGACATAATAAAACAGATGCTCGAGCATCGCGATATATTTGTATCATTGAATTAAGGGCTTATTCCGTAATGGTAACATCAATAAATTATAAGTTGGCATCACTTAAAAAGGAGGGGTAGGGATGGATTGATCTGTGTTCCACCATCATAAACATCATCAATCATAAATCTTCTGCTGTCAGAATCATGCAATGACTGAGAAACAAAAAATTAAATAAAATTGAATAAAAACAAAAAATTATATTTTATTTTGTTTAATAACAGACTCGGCCTTGCGCCCTACCGTGCTCTAGATAAGATTAACTAAGTATAATTTATAAATAAATAATAAAAATGATTCCTCTATCATTACAATAGCATACGTCATACGACTTTTGATGATGTTTATGATGGTGGAACACAGGACCATGGGCTTATTCCGTAATGGTAACATCAATAAATTATAAGTTGGCATCACTTAAAAAGGAGGGGTAGGGATGGATGGATCTGTGTTCCACCATCATAAACATCATCAATCATAAATCTTCTGCTGTCAGAATCATGCAATGACTAGAAACAAAAAATTAAATAAAATTGAATAAAAACAAAAAATTATATTTTATTTTGTTTAATAACAGACTCGGCCTTGCGCCCTACCGTGCTCTAGATAAGATTAACTAAGTATAATTTATAAATAAATAATAAAAATGATTCCTCTATCATTACAATAGCATACGTCATACGACTTTTGATGATGTTTATGATGGTGGAACACAGGACCATCCATCTCTACCTCTCCTTTTTAAGTAATGCCAACTTAAAACTTATTGATGCTATCATTACGGAATAGCTCCCATCCATCTCTACCTCTCCTTTTTAAGTAATGCCAATTTAAAACTTATTGATGCTATCATTACGGAATAGCTCCTAAATCTCTTAAATTTTAATCATCTGACAGAAAAATCTTTTCATTTCAACGCAACTCATCAGTTACCGAAGGTGTGAATCCTTATCTTAAACGAACTTGTATCATTGAAAATGATGCAAGTTCGTTTCTAACTCCCAAGACATAGATTTTGAAAAATCGACAAAATCTTAAATTAAACAATTCAAAATCAATTAAATAAACAATTTTAACAGAAAATTAACTAAATACAAATAAAAGCACCAATGAAAGAACAATAATTTTAATAATACGTAGAAAAAACTTATAAGCTGTAATTTATTTTTATATTATTTATAAATATTTTAGATATACTTTATTTATTTTTATTATATATATTTATAGTGATCAATTTTTTGAAACATAAATTACCTAAATTTCTGTATGTTAATTACAAGATAATAAATTATATACATTAATTAAACTTATTAGTTATATTTTCATTTCTTTTTTGGTTATTTTACGTTACACCATTTACATTACACATAAAATGTGGCAAATATAGATAATTCACAACTGATAAGTACTAAACAATCGATATAAATTAATCGTACATTATTAAATCGACTTTTTTTCCAAACGAAAAAGAAAGTGTTTTGTCGATAACTCAACAATCAATCTATTTTGAAAATAATAAAAAGTAATACAAAAGTTATTAATAAAATATTTAGTAAAATTTTGTTTATAATTTTATAGAAAAAAAAACATTCTCAAAATAAAAAAATCATTGCGCAGGGGTTGCGTCAACTTAATGAGTTTTCTCAGAATAAATTTAATTCAGATTGGATTATGACTGTGACCGCGATCACAGATACACACATGCATCTTCGAAAATTCGCTAAAATAATATCATTGACCGAATCAAATAGTATTTTTACGAGTTCTCTTCGTTTCGGCTCTTTGAAAACAGCAATAAGTAAATAACGAAATCAGGCTTGCAAAAACAGTTATTAGATCAAACAAAGGTCGCAAAAATCAGTTTTTCTAAGTATTAGTTTCACATTAACAGTATTATTATTACATTTATTATTATTATTACATTTATTCCAAGAAAGACCCTTAACAAACAAAATTCACGTAGCACCAATAATTTTCGAGATATAATGCTGAGAAAAAGACGTTGAATAAATACTACACGTTCAGGTTTATGTCGACCCGAAAAGTAATAATCAAATTTTTTGATAAACTTATTATCAAAACATTATTAGAAATATGTTATCAAAAAAATTGATTACGATCGGTCGTTGATTTAATTAAATTTTTATTAAAACACAATTTATCTAAAAATCATTTTGAAAACATTCAATCGATTTTTTTTCGGTTACCGAAAACTCTTTTTCTTCTTAGAACCTATTAAAAACTATCAATTTATCAAACACAAAAAATCGATTAGTCCGTGGAATAAACGATTAAGACGAATTGTTCTAGAAAAACTTTTGATTTCTATAAATATAATAAGGTGTGAAGAGTACCTGTTCTCCAGGTACCCATTTTATTTCATGCGTACTCTCACACCAGGACAACGCAAGCATATAGGAGACTACAGCGTCTCCCATGCAATAGGGTTGGGTTGTAACCCATCAAATTACAATCGTCACTCGTCTGTTTGACATTCTGAAATCGGACTGTAATTTGGACCCGTTAGGATAACTTTTCGACAAATGAGGTTTCTATTTATTAAAATGTATTCAACATACCACTTGTGAGAGGAACACATTAGTTCATTTTTTAAGTTACTTATGTGTATCATAATGTACCTCATCTCAAGTTCAAAGTCAGACTGGCTCGATACTGCCTTGGGATAATGGATCAAGAAACGCTTTTTGGCATTGATATCCAAAATGCAAAAAAATATAAGAAAAAGTTTCAAATAAAATTTTTAGGTCTTAACAATTTAGATAAAAAATGTTCTAAACTTTTTTGTCTACTCTCTATAGTTTATGACCAAGGAGGCCAAAAATGTGACATAAAATTTAATAACAGGTATAGTAGCTATTTAATATTTTACTTGGATATTTTTATAGTATTTTATATTTAAACTTGCCAAGCAGAATTAAATAGCTACTAAGGAAAATCTGGCAATGGCTTGGTTCTCAGTTAGGTTAGGTGGTGTTGTTTTGTAAATTTTAAACAATTTTGTATTATGCCAATCCCTGTATCCCATTATCCGTGCGTAGTCTGACAAATGCAGTTTTGATACTCATCCTAGCCTGTTTTTTATTTTTGTTTCAACTTTGGGAGCGTCCATAAACCACGTGGTCCTATTTCAGCCCTTCTGGAACCCTTCCCTCCCTCCATGTAGTCTTTCCTGTGATCCCGGCACCTCCCCCAGATGGAACGTAGTTTTTTATTGCCAAGTCCAGAAGATATTTTATATTTTCTGTTACCAAACTATTAAAAAACTATTTTATTTTAAATGAATAAGACTGATATTTGTTAAATATATTTATGTATATATATTTATAAGCATTCTGACTCAAATTACGTAGCTTGACTCTCACCCCCTCCCTCCCCTTACGTAGCTCAGCATAGCATTAAACTGATCCCCCTTCCCTTTGACCGAGCTACGTGGTTTATGGACGCTCCCTTTGTTACGTAGTATTTTCAATTGATGACCATATATTGTTTTTAATACTCCAATGTTCAGAAAGACAGACATACATGCGAAAACGGATTAATTAGGTCATTCTATGAACAATAATACCGATTTTTATTTTGCGATTATTATTTTTAACCGTTACAAAGTCGGGACTAAACTTAATATACCGTGGTGTATTTTACTTGTTCTATAAATAAGTTTCAATCCTTCAAAGAACGACACATAGTTTGCAATAACTATTGATTTGAAATATTCTTCCTCATATTCCATCACCACTTTTCAGATTATTAACAAACTTTCATAAAATGCATCAAAATACCGTCTACAATCTATTAAGAATACTACTAATAGTTTATTTGCAAGCAAATGAGTTACATACCCACAAAAAAGAGGAGCTTTTGGGAAGTAGGGAGGAGAAAATCAATTGTAAATTGTGCTCGTGAGTCTAGTTTTGAAAATTATTGGGAGCAAATTGAATTTTTTTTTTTTATTCATATTTTTTTATTGTTATTAAAAATTGAAAAACCGTGACATAATAAAACAGATGCTCGAGCATCGCGATATATTTGTATCATTGAATTAAGGGCTTATTCCGTAATGGTAACATCAATAAATTATAAGTTGGCATCACTTAAAAAGGAGGGGTAGGGATGGATTGATCTGTGTTCCACCATCATAAACATCATCAATCATAAATCTTCTGCTGTCAGAATCATGCAATGACTGAGAAACAAAAAATTAAATAAAATTGAATAAAAACAAAAAATTATATTTTATTTTGTTTAATAACAGACTCGGCCTTGCGCCCTACCGTGCTCTAGATAAGATTAACTAAGTATAATTTATAAATAAATAATAACAATGATTCCCCTATCATTACAATAGCATACGTCATACGACTTTTGATGATGTTTATGATGGTGGAACACAGGACCATGGGCTTATTCCGTAATGGTAACATCAATAAATTATAAGTTGGCATCACTTAAAAAGGAGGGGTAGGGATGGATTGATCTGTGTTCCACCATCATAAACATCATCAATCATAAATCTTCTGCTGTCAGAATCATGCAATGACTGAGAATCAAAAAATTAAATAAAATTGAATAAAAACAAAAAATTATATTTTATTTTGTTTAATAACAGACTCGGCCTTGCGCCCTACCGTGCTCTAGATAAGATTAACTAAGTATAATTTATAAATAAATAACAATGATTCCCCTATCATTATAATAGCATACGTCATACGACTTTTGATGATGTTTATGATGGTGGAATACAGGACCATGGGCTTATTCCGTAATGGTAACATCAATAAATTATAAGTTGGCATCACTTAAAAAGGAGGGGTAGGGATGGATGGATCTGTGTTCCACCATCATAAACATCATCAATCATAAATCATCTGCTGTCAGAATCATGCAATGACTAGAAACAAAAAATAAACAAAAAATTATATTTTATTTTGTTTAATAACAGACTCGGCCTTGCGCCCTACCGTGCTCTAGATAAGATTAACTAAGTATAATTTATAAATAAATAATAAAAATGATTCCTCTATCATTACAATAGCATACGTCATACGACTTTTGATGATGTTTATGATGGTGGAACACAGGACCATCCATCTCTACCTCTCCTTTTTAAGTAATGCCAACTTAAAACTTATTGATGCTATCATTACGGAATAGCTCCCATCCATCTCTACCTCTCCTTTTTAAGTAATGCCAACTTAAAACTTATTGATGCTATCATTACGGAATAGCTCCATAATATTCAATCAATCACAGTGGTTGAATGCCAGCTGCTGGTGTGTGCAAAAATGTCAAAAACATAAGTCGGAGAGTCGACTGCGCATAACATTGTGATTGGCTGGGAATAAGAAATAAGGAATAGATATTCAACGCGACGGAAATTCTGTTGCTATATCTTATTTCTTATTCCATATTTTTGAATTGTGAATTGATCAACGGTTCTGCCATCTGCTGGATTCCACTATTCCTTATATCTTATATTTTATTTCTTATATGTTATTCTTATATCTTATTTTTTTCATTGTGTAATGGGCTTTATAGTATAAAAGCTGAATTTTATGTATGTTACTTGGATAACTATTAAAAGATATTTCCTAAGTCGCCAGACAGTTTCGTCAGTTCTCATATCTTGCCAGACAAAGATGAATCTCAGCCCTAGGTGCGATCGCGAGGCAATATACATACAAGCGGGTGCGAGAGAGATAGTTTTTTTTTGATTTATTGAATAATTTCATTATAGAGAATTATTTATGACTACAAAAATTCGTTACGCAGGAGCTACGTCAACTTCGAATTTCCTTAGAACATCAAAATTTTCTGATCAAAATGAAATGTCGTATTTGGTATTTGCAAGGCCTATTTTGTTAATAAATGACATAGATTAAAGGAGAAGGGCGACATAGAGAAAGAAGAAAAAAACAAAATGTAAAATATCTGTCTTAATATTAGAATAATCGAAAAATTTATAAAAAGTAAAATTGTAGAAAATCATGTTTGCTACAATTCATTACTTGATCATTTTTTCTCAAACTCGAATGTGTACAGAGATATTTAGAATTTTAACTTTCAATCTTAAATTGTAAATATTTCGTGAATATTAGTATAACAGAAAAAATAATAAGAGACAAAATTATAGTAAAACTAATTTTCTACAACTTTACTTCTAACAAATTTTTCGATATTTCAAATATTAAGGGAGGTATGCCAAATTTTGTGTTTCCCCCTGCTGCTACCCTCCCCCCCACTCTCTTGACCGATTACCCATTAACGAACTTGGCTTTCAAACACCAAATTTCATTCCCATCAGAAAAAATTTTGACCGCTAGGAAGACGCATAAAATCAATACTAATATAAGAAAGCTGAAGAGTTGTTTTGTTTGTTTGTTTGAACGAGCTAATCTCTGGAACTGCCAATCCGATTGGAACAATTCTTTTAATGTTACATAGCCACATTCATGAAAAGCTTATATGATATCTAGCATTACGTTAAAATTCTTAGTCAGCCTTAAATATTGATATTTGTAAAGTGGGAAGAAAAAATATATTGTATACATGTCACAGCCAAAGTATATAATCTAGCTATTATGTATAATATCCAGACATTATATGTAATCACTAGTGAATTTGGTCAAAGTGATTAATTAGGCTTTATTTATCATTTTATCCAGCCATTATACATACTAGCTAACTGAGTTTGGTCAAAGTGGGTTAATGAAGTTTTACTAATTACTTTATTATTTATATACATCCTTTCATAGTATAAAATAAAGTCCCCCAGTCGCGTCTGTCTGGATGTTTGCGATTTACTCAAAAACTACCGCACCGATTTTCATGCTGTTTTATCAATGGATAGAGTGGTTCTCGAGGAAGGTTTTAGTATATAATTTGTCAAGTGTTTCTATACATTGGCTAAAATATAATAATTTGTTGGAAGTGTCATTTTATAAAACAAAGTCCTCCGCTTTTCGATAAATGGCAGTAAGCAAACAATGTGTTAAATATGTTATTCATAGATAGCGATGCATACAACAAATACGTTATACACAACATGAGTACTTCAAAAATTTTGCCGATAGGTGGCAGTGCATACAACAAATGTTTTTAAAAAATTAAACGCAACTTGACGGGATAAAATATTATGTTACTTGGTTATAAGGGCGTTACAAAATTTTTGCGGGCGAAGCCGCGATGGTTAATGGTAGTATTATTTATATGAAGTACTATGTTAATCAGTTTGCCCACCTGCTTATCTATAAAAACTATTAGATATGGGAGAACTAATAAAATGAAACGATTTTGCTCCTTGTTTAATGTTTTAATAACTCAAAATATTTATCGAAATTTTTCACAACCGTGTTATTAGCTCTTAATACATTCATACAAAAACTGTGAATGTAAACAACTTAATGTATTTTACCACTAAGAATATTCAAAACGTAGAATATACTCACTTAAATCAGTCTTTTGTATTTCAAAATTATCTGAAAAGTAAAAAATATGTCCTCACTGATTTTTACAAGGGACTTTTGTGGCACATTGAGTTACACAAGACGTTGATTTTCTTACACTTGCATCGATTGGAATCATAGAGTATATATTATCCCTATGATTGAAACTGCAACCGCCGCCAGTGCAATCGCTCACTGAAATAAATTTCTCCTTGCAATGAGTAAATTGATTTCTTGTGTAGAGTTGATTTAATAATTCATGCTTTGTACCAAGCAAGAATGATTATTTTGACTAACCCATGTTAGCTGTTATTCATAATGTCCCGTCAAAGTGATTAATATTTGAAAAGTTTATTACTTTAGCCAAACTGTACTAGCCATTATGACTGGATAAAGTAATTAATTAATCACTTTTTCTAGCGATTTTAGGCATTATACATAATGTATGGGTATTATACATAATAACTGATTTACTTTGGCTGTGACATACATATATCATATAGCGTGATTATTATTATTATTATTTTCATCAATATATATATATTTAGCATTTAGCATTCATATAAATGCGGACGAAGTCGCGTGGGATAGCTAATATATATATATATATATAAATATGCATACCCAAGTAACATATATAACATTCGCTTTTATACTATAACAAATGTAGAATTACATTTTTTTAAAGTTTAAGGGTGTTAGGCGAGGGGTTGTAAACACTTGTATTTAGGAAAACTACTACGCAAACGTAGACTATGAAGTTTGAGAGAGTTTGAAAGTAGAAGAAAATCGTTCGACAGTTAATATTTTAATTGATATGAAATAAAATATATAGCGTGAAACTTTTTAATAGCAGGCAACTTATAAGACATTGATGTGATGATTTCAACGATGTCAATTTTTTGTGTAAAGTTGTCTCCCATTTGGCCCAATCGTATTTCTCATAACTTTCGTTTAAGCCATAGACATAGTATTACTTAAGCACATCGTTAGAGAGTGTGAGAGAGAAGAAAAATTATTTGAGAGTTAATATTTTTTATGCAAAAACGATTTCGATTGTTTGTGAGAACTTGCCTGTTTCTTTTGTATTATGCAACTAGTTTTTTAATCTCATAATATTTTGTACTGGGGTAAACATATGTTTTTTAGTTATTAGTTTATTTTATTAGCAAGTTTACAAAAACTGATTAAGTAATACTTTTTTCAAGAAGTCGCAATGAAGAAAAAGAAAGAAGAGGGAAGGTTCAGTTTCACTTTTTTTTAAACATTGTTTTTCCTCTTTTAATTTCTTCTTTCTTGAACGTAGATAGCACAATTTAGCCCATTACAAAAATAGAATAATCCAATGTCCATTTTCAAAAATTCTTTACTTTATAATAATGAATTTATTTATATAATAATTACAACTACAAATATAACTACAAGTATTTGTATATAGAATACAAAAATATCAACAAATAAATACTCTAACTTAAATACAAGTATTAATAATCTTATGTAAATACATTTGTATTGAATGGGTCGTTAATTGACGAAAATCTATTATAATTATTAAATAAAACAAAATTGATCAATTGATTTTACGAAAATTTCAAATATTTGTTTTATTTAATAAGTAAATACATTTATTTAGTATTTAACTACTCATAATTGTATTTGAAACAGCTCTGCACCAAACAAACAAACCATTTTTTTAGATATTGTGTTGTTAATAAATTTATTTATAGAGGGTAGACGTTTTTCACATTCAAGACTTTTCAGCATAGTGGTTAACATGAACGGTAGTGCAGAAATGTTCATGTAAGAGTCACCAGTAGTATCAGAGATGTCACTAAAAGTATCGAAAAATGAAGTGAACTATAAATGATAATATGCAGATTAATAAAGAGCATGGTTTCAAAATGGTTTGATTATTCAATCTTTTTTAAGTAAACATTTACCTCCTTTTGAGTAGAGAAGTTCAGAGTCGGACTGGGCCTAAAGGGCCCGGCTCCCCGCAAGCCCGGGGCCCGGAACGGGACTATGGTAGATACTATCAGAAAATATGAAATATACAAATTATTAATTATCAACTATATATATTATTAGGTAAATATAGTTCCAATTACTTAAAATAAAACAAATCGGAAGCAAGCCAATCAACATTTTTTTTAAAAGAGGAGAACTTTCAGCTAAGCTGTCAATAACTCGATCGTAAAAGCTGCTATTCTCGTCATCCTTGATAAGATCCGATTTTGTGTTTAATATAATCAACGAATCCAACATTTCTTGCCTCAATAGAGAGTGAAGTCTCGTTTTAATGCGCTTCAGTGCTGAAAATCGTCTCTCACAAGTCCCTTGCGTGAACGAAATTCTGAGAATTAGACAATATGCAACATATAAGGTGGTGTACGTGCTGATGTGCATATTATATTGTGGTAAAAGTTTACATACACATAGTATGCTACTTTGGAGACGTCCAAACCGCTTCGGGAAAAACACATGGCGTCCTTTGCAGTTTGGTCTAAAACATCTTCGTCGTCTTTTACCTCACTCTGAGAATCTGAGTTATTCATGTCTTGCTGCTTATGTGGAACGTGCTCATCCCAAAGAGTTAAAGACAGTTCAAAGGATAAATAATTTTATGAATAAATTAGATACATATTATATTAGATTCGATTACGATATAATGCATCTCGATACAATGTCAAATGTCGTGTATTATGATACACGTCAAAAGCGGTTGATTCGTTCAAAAGTTATCGCCGTTTCCAAAACAAGTTTTAATTTTTCAAGTTTTATCTACTTTACATGTAGGTCGCAAGAGCCGGGCCCTAGGCTGCGCGGTCCCCTACTGTACTTACCGCTTGGCTTGCAGCAAACCCCGGAATCCAGGCCCGTGAGGGGCCCGCGCACGCTAGGGACCGGCTGGCAAACGCCACCTCAATTATATGGCCATTCCGACGCTGGAGAAGTTCGCAATTCACTGAAACCTTTTCATAAATTTTATAATAAATCATAGATAGAATGCACATATATACAGATGCATCTAAATTCATTGAATGATAATTCGCAGCACGAGGAGTATATAAATGGAGATCGATCGGGATAGGGGTTTCTGCTGTTTTCGCGTACTACAAAAAGTGAACAAATTATAGTTTATCAATGTCCAACAGACGGCAGTTGTGTTGCAGAGATCCTCTTTTGCTCCTTAATGCGCATGACAATTTCAAATCCTTATAAATAAATATTTATTATGGAGGTTATAATTAAATTTATAGTAATTTTACCGAATACCGGTTTTAATGTCACGTTTTATATAGTCTTCGTGATTCAAAGGTTGGTTTTGCCAGGTGTGGGGAGAATCGTTTACATAACAAATCATATAAAATTTCCGAATTTTCTTCTTTGTTTACGGCTTAATGCTCGGCTTTAATCTACGGATTGATACCATAAATTCAAGTAACAATCTGTCTTTTAGAATATTTTCAGATTCTGAAGGTATTTTTAAAGTCGTTATTGCATTGCAACAAATTTATCGCTGAATCTTTAATTACACAAGTAAAAAATAAAAGCACTTGATCTAAATCAATTGATAAAGATACCATTCTAACTCGCGTACTATCCTATATTACGATTCCAGGCAGCGAAGTAGCTGACACCAATTATTAAAAATATAGCCAAAAAAAAAAAGGTTCTCACCATTATTATTCTTGACTCAGATCCATTTTTTGGATATAGATCCAAATGTGAACAAGAAAATGAAAACAAATTAAATACTTTGGCTATTAATAAAGGAAGTAATTATTTTAGCTATTTTCATACAGTTCGTAATAAACTTTGATATCACATAAGAAAATGTATTTCCACTATTAATCGTATCAGAAGTCTTCGCACGTCCCCAAATAGTCGTCTTTTTGGATTTCATATCGTTAACAATAACCACGTACCTATGTAAATGTGTAGCAGAGTCGAATAAATTTTTACATGTCTGTTCGCGGTTGTACATAAAAAAAGAAAAATTATGCTAAATAAACTACAAAAAGTCAATTGAATGAGCCATTATCTATAAACTCTATTTTATCGTCGATGGAAAAAATTCCGTTTGAATATTTCGAATATTATGATCGATTTTATTTATAAAATTAAATTAAATATCTGATATTTAAACTATTAATTTCGAGATGTTATAGTTTTTATTAATAACTATTAATTATATAAATTAATTTGTTTTGTTTGTTTTATGTCTAAAACTGTTGATTAACATTGTAATGCCGGCAGTACACACTTGGCAAAACAAGACGAGAAATAACAAGCACGATAGTGTACTCATTACGTTTGGTCTGCCTCGTCAACGCTCCATTAAAAGTCGGTTTTTTGACATGATTGGACACAAAGGAAACGAGTGGTGAATACGAGCACCCTCAGGACACTCTCGTCTACATTCGATTCAACCGCCATCTTGCAACTGAGCTTCAGCAAGCAATAATTAATTATTTCCAAAAAAAACTGCCCCTTTATCCGTTATTACAATTGCGTTACCATGACCAGCTTTGAGATAGTGTACCTATTTTAGTTTCATTGATTGGACAGTTTTTGCGTAGTTATCGAGTATACTGACAGTCTTTGTATTTCTTATTATTTTTGCGTTATTTTTTCTAATTTGGTTGCTTTGTCTTTCCATTTTATGGGCTAGACTCTCGGTCGGACATTGTTTGAACTTTTAATAGAATTTTGTAGCTTTTGAGTTTTGCTTATGCTTTATGACGATGTGAATTTGTCTATACCAGAAAATCCAGTTTTGGTATTCTTGATCGTTTAGATTTTTTGTGATCATCAAATGTAAATTGTATGCTTCAGTTACTATTTGGCTGCCTTTAGCATGTAAGCAGTGATTTGTGTATTTGTTTTATAAAAATGTTTATAAACTAATAGTGAATATAATTTTTTCCGCTAATTTGTGGAATTTGTTATTCTCGGGTGTCCATGAAGCCATATTAATATAAAGGTTATTAAAAATAATCAAAGAGAACTCTAGGTTTTTAAAATTAAATTTAAAAATTTGACACTATTTCTAGTTCAATTAATTGTATTTTATAAATACGTAATTCGACTATAAAGGAGTCATCATCAGTATGAATTAGCCAATCGTAACTATCTCCGGGATATGAAACCAAAGGTATGTTACTCGTTACTAATTTGGTGCGTGTCTCACAATGATTTTAAAGATCTTTTGTCTTTTATATGATCGGGTTGACGGATTAATTGTGATGGGCCAATCAGCTACATCGATTGTGCTAAACCAATCAGTTATGGCCACGTGGTCTTATGTGGGCCAATTGCGTGATAGTGTTAACTCGTTAGTTTAATTTAAGAGATTTTAATATTTATTACATCTGATTTTCTTTTTCTGAATTTGTGTATATAAATGCTTTCGAATGCATTTAATTCTACGGGGTTTTGTACCGATATCAGCAGTTCGATTAGTCAATTTTGTATTTGTTCTCAAAAACGTGTGCAGCTGTACACGATTTTTCTATTTTTCCAAATTTTACGTGAGCCACATGTTCTTTGAATCGAATTCGGATTTGGCAACGACTTTGACCAACATAAATTTTTGATTAATTTTGAGAATTTTAACTATTTATTCCCGATTGATGTTCATTATTAATTTTTTCATTTGGATTACCAAGTATCTGATTAGTTTTATTTTACAAGCTTTTATTTAACTTGCAATGCATGTATGTATGTATGTTCGGGTTAAATCTTACAAGCTGACTTAGAACCACTTCCTCTTATCCTACGGAGTTGAATTTTTACATATTGGATCAGTTTCGATGACAATGCATTTTTAAGGTAAGCATTACAGGAAACGACAAGGGGGAAAGGGGGGGGGGTTAAAGGGAGGGAGAAACACAAAATTTGGTATATCTCTCTTAACATTGAAAAAATCGAAAAACACATAAGAAGTAATGTTGTAGAAAATTAGTTTGACTATAGTTACTTATCAGTTTTTCTGTTTCTCGAATATTTATAGAGATATTAACGGTTTAAACTTGAAAATTTAAATCCTAAATATATCAGGCAATGAATTGTAGCAAACATAGTTTTCTACAACTTAACTCCATACACATTTTTTAATTTTTCTAATATTTAGTGAGATATTTTATATTGTGTGTTTCTTCTTTCTCCATACATTTATAGTTTATAGTTTCCATACATATATTTGCTTCTTCGGTATGACTATCCAAAGCACTTAAAATTGGAAAAATCAAATTGATGCATTGAATAATAAGTTGAATAAAGTGTGCTACCAAATTCGTTCAATGAAAAAAAAGGTTGACTTAAAAACTTTAATATTAATTTATTACGCGAACTTTTATTCGATCATGTCTTATGGAATCATTGTGGGGGGTTCCTATAAATTGAGAAAATTTTTAAAACTCAAAAGAAAGTAGTAAGAATATTATTCGGTTTGAAACAAAGAGATTCATGTAAAAGTTTATTTCAGAAGTACAAAATTTTAACAGTACACGCTCTGTATGCATTTGAGGTTTTAAAATTTCTGAAGAAGAATGGGGAATATTTTGAAACTATCTGGATGACAATCGAACGACGTTATACAACACGTAATCAATTGTTGTACAAACCTTATCTTAACAAATATAAATGTGTGGAAAAAGGTACAAGGAATATGGCTATTGTACTTTTTAATAAATTTTGTTATGATTAAACTATACAGGGTTATATGACAAAAAACTGCTCAGTTTTGATCGCTTGTAAAGCTCTTCTTTTGGAGAGGGCTCCATTTTCATTGGAGGAGGTTTTGCAATGAGTGTGGTTTTAATTTTTTTTTTATTTTTTAAATTGTTGACAAAGCTTTAGAAAAATATTATCTTATTTTAAATTTTATTAAATTGACAACCTGCGCTTAGTAGTCGGGTTACAGATTTTAACTAAATTATTTTAACAATTGACAAGTCCTAAACAAATCCTAAATTTGTAAGGATGCATTATTTATTTATTTATTTATTGTATCCTCTACCCTAGAGGTGGGCGTAGACGGCTCTACGGAGCCACGGGACTCCCCATAAGAAAGTGAGAGTAAGTAAGCAAGGTATGTTTTGAAGTAAGGCGGAACGATGTTTCAATACAGGTTGTCCCTACAAATGCATCGTTATTAATATATAATATTTTGGCGGACGATGATTCAAAATAATTATTTTTAAAAACAGCAATTACGCGATCGCGTTCTGCTGTCCCTATTTCGAATTTATCAAACTCGGCAGACTGTTTCGCGGTATAATGACGTTGGAAATTACTTCTTTTTAAACAAATAAACGTTTTACCACAAATTAGGCAAATTACCTCTTTATCAGTTTTGTTAAATATACCAAAACGATGCTCCCACTCGTTGATGCCAAAAAATATCCTCCTTTTCTTCGCAGACGGCGCCGCACCTCCAGTGCTGAACTTATTCAAGACTGCTTGCGATGTATTCTCCATTATTAAAATCACTACTTTTATTTTTTTTGAAAAAAGAAATTATGCGAACAATAATTTTCAATAGCACGAATAGTACTTTTCACTTTTTTAATTCAAAGTAGACCAAATCAAAACAACTCAGTTGGGTCGAGTAAGCTATCATAAATATCACACTTTATGTAAAATTTAACCATTTAGAAATTAGTAACAAATTAATCCCCACCCACCCAGCTTTATCATTGGCATGTTTATTGTATCCAGTGTCATCAAATTCCCATGACACTTTACCCTCTAATAAGAAAAAATAATTAAATCAGGTAAATAATTGTTTATTAGTTCTCAGATATGAATACTTTTGGCAAATTATTCGGAATTTCCAAAAACTTAATTATAAAATCTAAACTAAAGCTAAAACTATCACAAAATTTACCAGCGGTTCACAATTTACAATCGCTAAACGTAAAAGATCAAAAGATTTATATTTTATTCATATAAAAATATTAAAAAGGTACATTTTATGCCCAAAATTCCAGAGTATGTATTCAATGTATTGTATGTATTGTATAATCAATACTTTGTATAATTATAATAGATAGTGACCATAAAAAAGGGTTGGTATTATTATATTTTTTTCAGAAAATGTTTCAATTAGAAAAAGGAATAATAATAATTGGTAGGATACTCTGTATTTACTCTATCTCTCTTCCTACCTCCCATTCAGAGCTTGTAAAGTCAAACCCTGCCCACCTATGCCCTATCCTCAGCCATCCTATCTATGGGTTTTTATGGTTTACCATAGATTGCCAAGATATATGTCTGGATGGTACCAATCAAAGTCGGCCATAACCGCACTACCTTCCCACTCATCTCGACGCCCATTTCCTTTTAATTTGATTTATCCTGTACGATCTCTGTATTGTCGAAAAAGATCAATAAATTTATTATTATTATTATTACGTCATCAACAAAATCTTAATAAAAAAATGGCATTTCCAACTGTCAAAATTTGGGAAAAAATAATTAACTGACATAAATTTCCTATGCTATATTTGGTATATACTTTCTTTGGTTAGAACTGGATTCATTCCATTATCGTGGGAATAATAATGAAGAATGAAATTATAACACAAAAAATAATTTTTAGAGTAATTCATAGCCATTCAGTAATATTCAAAGAATATAAGCGAAGAATATATTTATTCATGGCTGGCAATAAAAAAACAAAAGAGTTTATCATAGAAGTGTTTAATTTGGAATTATCTTAAGAAATATTTAAAAAAATTCGTTACGCAGGAGCTGCGTATATATATATATATATATATATATATATATATATATATATACATATTACATATTTACAAATTTTAGCGATAGTGATTTTTAACATCTAGTAGGTAGGATCGATGGACATTTGAAGAAATTTTAACGATATTCCCACATTGGTGCAAAAACAATAGCTGCATTTCCTTTGGAGGAAATTCGTACTCACCGACAATTATATCGTTTGTACCGGTTTTAAACACCGACAAATCGTTTGTACCCATGCGTACCGACAATTATATTGTTTGTACCGGATTGTTTCACCGAAAAACCGTTTGTACCCACCCGTAATCGTTTGTACCCATGCGTAACGATATTTATATCGTTTGTACCTATGACAAATCGTTTGTACCCACTCGCAATCGTTTGCACCCAGTCTTGCCGACAATTATATAGTTTGTACCGGTTTGTAACACCCACAAATCGTTTATACCCACTCGTAATCGTTTGTACCCAGTCTTGCCGACAATTATATTGTTTGTACCGGTTTGTAACACCGACAAATCGTTTGTACCCATTAGTGATCGTTTGTACCCAAGCGTACCGACAATTATATCGTTTGTACCGGTTTGTAACACCGACAAATCGTTTGTACCCATTCGTAATCATTTATACCCATACGTACCGACACTGATATCGTTTGTACCACCGACAAATCGTTTGTACCCATGCGTACCGACACTAATATCGTTTGTACCACCGACAAATCGTTTGTACCGTCACTTATTCGTTTGTACCCAGTCTTACCGACAGTTTTATCGTTTGTACCGATTTGTAACACCGACAAATCGTTTGTACCCACCCGTAATCGTTTGTACCCATGCGTACCGACACTTATATCGTTTGTACCACAGACAAATCGTTTGTACCAACTCGTAATCGTTTGTACCCAGTCTTGCCGACAATTTTATTGTTTGTACCGGTTTGTAACACCGACAAATCGTTTGTACCCACTCGTAATCGTTTGTACCCATGCGTACCGAAACTTATATCGTTTGTACTGGTTTGTAACACCGACAAATCATTTGTACCCATTCGTAATTGTTTGTACTCATGCGTACCGACACTGATATCGTTTGTACCGGCTTGTAACACCGACAAATCGTTTGTAGCCACTCGTAACCGTTTGTATCCAGGCGTACCGACACTTATATCGTTTGTACCACCGACAAATCTTTTGTACCCACTGGTAATCGTTTGTACCCAGTCTTGCCGACAAATATATTGTTTGTACCGGTTTGTAACACCGACAAATCGTTTGTACCCACACTTATTCGTTTGTACCCAGTATTACCGACAATTCTATCGTTTGTACCGATTTGTAACACCGAAAAATCGTTTGTACCCACTCGTAATCGTTTGCACCCATGCGTACCGACAGTAATATCGTTTGTTCCACCGACAAATCGTTTGTACCCACACTTATTCGTTTGTACCCAGTATTACCGACAATTTTATCATGTGTACCGATTTGTAACACCGACAAATCGTTTGTACCCTCTCATAATCGTTTGCACCCATGCGTACCGACAGTAATATCGTTTGTTCCACCGACAAATCGTTTGTACCCACTCGTAATCGTTTGTACCCAGTTTTGCCGACAATTATATTGTTTGTACCGCATTGTAACACCGACAAATCGTTTGTACCCATTCGTAATCGTTTGTACTCATGCATACAGACACTGATATCGTTTGTACCAGCTTGTAACACCGACCGACACGTACATACGTACCGACACTTATATCGTTTTTACAACCGACAAATTGTTTGTACCTACTCGTAATCGTTTGTACCCAGTCTGCCGAAAATTATATTGTTTGTACCGGTTTGTTACACCGACAAATCGTTTGTACCCATTCGTAATCGTTTGTACCCATGCGTATCGACACTTATATCGTTTGTACCCGTTTTTAATCTACGAGTACTTAAACGCGATAAAAATGAAATCTGCATGCGACCAAACGTGCAAAAACTATTGTCTCTACCAAAACGTTTCCACATATAATTTATTCCTAAATGAGTTACGAAAAAAAAAGAAACAAATTTAAAAAAATTTTTTTTAATTTCATAAATTAAAAAAAAATTTTTTTTAAATTTTTTTATTAAAAATTTTTTTTTTTTATAACATCGGTACAAACGATTTTCTTCACAATGGCATCAACGAAAATCATGTATCTCAACACGAGTTGCGGAGCAATTTTACCCACCCCTTTAGGGTACAAACGAAAGTCAAGGTGATACAATCCGGTACAAAACGAGTACAATCGAATAAAATTTAAAAAAATCTTCTACCGTTAAGTGGGTTGCCAACTTCATATAGGTTTAAAAACAAGCTTTTACTAAAATGCTCTAAAAAGACGAAAATAAATTAATGAAAAAAAACATTTTTCAAAACGAGATTTAAATGCTCTAAAAAGAAGAAAATAAACTTTAAATTAAATCAAACCCATTAATTTATTACATTACAAAATTTATATGATATTAAGCTTCTCGCGAGATTTACTTGTTAATAAAAAACAAACATATTTACTTGGTATGTATTTACTTGGTAAATACATCTATACAAGTAAATCTCGCAACAAGCTTTAATATCGTATAAATTTTGTAATGTAATTCATGGGTTTTATTCAATTTAAAGTTTATTTTCCTCTTTTTAGAGCATTTAAATAAAAGCTTGTTTAAAAAAATGTTTTTTACATTAATTTATTTACTTATAAGAGCTGTTTTTAGGTTATAATCACTTCTATTGTGGTGATATTTGTACATGGACGGGAATATGTTAGTTTAGACCATTTATTTTGTTCAACGTTGTCATGCAGATTTTTGTTATCATTCACTTATTTTACACAATTTCGAAACAAAATAAGGACGAAGACTACCTATAAAAAGGAGACCGATCGGGATAGGGGTTTCTGCTGTTTTCACGTGCTAAAAAACCGTAAAGATTATAGTTATTATGTCCAAAAGACGGTAGTTGTGTTGCGGAGATCCCCTTTTGCTTCCCACTGTTCATGATAATTTCAAATACTTATAAATAAATATTTATAATAAAATTTATAATAAAAAATTTTAATAATTTATTTATAATTTATAATTAAATATATATATTTAATTTATATATTTAATAAAATAAATTTTTTAAACAATATTAAGTGGTTTATGTGTTCGTACTGAATTATTTAACATAATAAAACCTATTTTGACAAAATGGAAACCCGACTTCAAAAATCAAATATTCTATAACAAAAAATGCACTAAAAATTAAAAAAATAATTGCATATTCTTGTGTCAACTTTATTTCACCTAAGCAAAATTTTTTGAATATATATGCAAAATTTTTTGAATATATATGTACAATTATTGTTATTTTTGAAGGCGGTGTCAGCATAGAGAAATTCACATAACTTTTGTACACCGCCTCCAAAAATAACAATAATTGTACATATATATTTAAAATTTTTTGCTTAGGTGAACTAAAATTGGCACAAGAATATGCCATTATTTTTTTACTTTTTAGTGCATTTTTTGTTCTAGAATATTTGATTTTTGAAGTCGGGTTTCCATTTTGTCAAATTTTATTTGTCTAAATATGGGTAGGCCTACTAAACGAACAACTAATTTTTAGTGCATTTTTTTATAACACATTTTTTTTTATCCGTTTTTTTTTTTTTTTTTTTAATTTTTAGTGCATTTTTTTATAACAGATTTTCAATTTTGTTTACAAGCATTTTGTTTTTTTTTTTTGTAAAAATTTTTTTTTTGGGGTCGGTTTTTTTTGTAAAAAATTTTTTTGAAGTCGGTTTTAAAAAAAAATTTCTTATTTTCTCATTATGAATGAGTATATCCTTTCAAAAAAAAAAAAATTTCGCAGAAATTGGTTATCACATATAAAATGAGGGTTTTCCTTGATTTCCAGGGGATCCCTACATCAGAATGCGATTTGGTGACAATGGGACCAATCGGAAATCAAACTTTTTAAAACAAAAAAAAAAAATTCAAAATCGGTTAATAAATGACGGAGTTCTGAGGTATTATTATTATTATTTGGAGGTTATTAATCACTGCGACCAATATGATCTATTGTGACCCCCTACTACTGCTCTACTGCTCTGGGTGGGGTGCAGGGATGGTAAGTCATCCTCCTGGTGTAGGTACTGGTCGAAACAAGCAGCCCGTCTTCGTGCCACGGCTTCACATTCAAGTAGGAGATGAATTGGAGTTTCTTCCTCCAGCTCACAGAACCTGCATGAGCCGTCATTGATGATTCCCATCTTTCGGAGGTGCCCATTCAGCCGGCAATGCCCGGTGAGAAAGCCCGTTAGGATTCGTAACTCATTTTTTGTGAGCTTAATGCAGGTTTCGAATCTCTTTCGGTTATACTGCCCGAGAAGGATCTTGGCCTGCCGCAGCCCTGGGGAATCTTCCCAAAGCTTGTTTCTTTCTTCTTCCTCTGCCTTCCAGAGGGCTGTGTTGAGGTAGGCCTCACTTATTCCACAGGACGGCTCAGGTCCTATGAAAGGCTCTGACGACCCTTTCCTTGCCAGTTCATCAGCAGTCTCATTCCCCGCAATGCCTGCATGGCCTGGCACCCATTTCAGAGAAACGTCATTCTCTTTGCCTAGCCTGTTTAGCAGGTCTAGGCATTCCCACACCATCTTAGAGTTGATGCTCCATGCACTTAGTGCTTTGATGCAGCTTGGCTGTCAGAGAGGATCACTATGTCCCGTTTCTTGTAGTTCCTGCTCAGGTTGAACTCAGCACACCTGGTTATTGCACGAACTTCCGCCTGGAAAACACTGGGAAACCTCCCCATGGGTTCAGAGTATCTGGTTCTAGGCCCAAATACACCCGCTCCCGTGCCTTCGTTGGTCTTTGACCCGTCAGTGTACCATTTTATGGTATGTGGCTTGAGGAAGTACATGTCCTCCCCATTCCACTCCTGCTTACTGCTCAGCTCCGTAGTGAAGTTCCTATCGAAGCTGACCTGAACCTCTCTCCACTGCTAGATGCAGGGGAGAGAGGTCCAGTATGACCTCCATCGCAGCCGTTGGACATGACCTCATGGCACCTGTGATACACAGGCATGCCAGACGCTGTACTCTAGCGAGTCCTTGCCTTGCTCTAGCGATTTCGGTTTTCTTTGACCAGACCACCGCTCCATAGGTGATGACTGGTCTTACCATCATGGTGTACATCCATCGCAGGATTCCTGGTGTACATCCCCAGGACTTGCCAGCGACTCGTCTGCACACCATGAGGGCTCTGGTCGCCTTGGAGGTAACTTCCTCCAAGTGTTGGTTCCACCGTAGCTTAGAATCTAGGGTAATGCCTAGGTACTTAACTTCCTGCTTCCATTCCAACTCCTCGCCACCAAGGTGTAGTGCTTGGAGTCTCGTGAGTTTCCTTTTCTTGGTGAATATCATCACAGTGGTCTTGGCATGGTTGACGCTCAGCCCCACTGACTGGCACCACTTTCTTGTAGCGTTTAGCCCTCTTTGAATGAGGTCACGCACCGTGCTCTCAAACTTCCCTGTTGCCAGGATCACGATATCATCGGCATATCCTATGCAGGTAATGCCTTGATCCGTGAGCCCGTGCAACAGGTCATCTACTACAAGACTCCATAGTAAAGGGGATAGGACCCCTCCCTGTGGGCAGCCTCGCGTTGTGCCGACCCGGATGGTTCTCTCCCCCACCCTCACTTTGGCAGTTCTGGAAGCGAGCATCTCGCCTATCCATCTGGATATCGTGACGTCCACCCCCCTTTTCTCCAGGGATGCTTTGACTACCTCATGTGAGGTGTTGCCATATGCCCTAGCGCCAGGCTGGCTCTACTGATCCGGAGGAGATGAGGAAAAATCTCCTTTTGCCCATGTTGTAACAGGGCGGGGAAGATGCCATCTACTCCGGCTGCTTTGAAAGGCTGAAATGTGTCAATTGCCCATTTCAAACGCCCAGGGGTGCATACTTCTGCAGCCCTGTTCCAGTTCTCTTTAGTCGCTCTACATGGAGTCCTCAAATCTTCCTGCCCCTGAGTAGGAGAACTACCGGGGAAGTGAGTCTCCAGGAGTAGAAGAGCCCTCTGCTCCTCGTCCTCCGTGAAACTTCCATCCGGCCTTTTGAGTGCTTGTGCCCTGGATTGAGTGTCTCGGGATAAAGCTTTGTGCAGTCTGGCCGCTGCAGGGACAGTGGCGATGCCTGCACAAAACACTCTGAAGCTGTTCCGTTTAGCTTTCCTAATCTCCTTGTTATACTCGGTCAATTTTGCCGCGTAACTGTCCCAATCTCCACACAGTTTTGCTCTATTGAAGAGCCTGCGAGTCTCGCTACGGAGCCTCGAGAGACTGGCATTCCACCAAGGCACCTGCCTTTTGGTTTTGTTAACGATCAGTGGGCAAGTGGATCGATATGCCTCCATAATTGCCCTATCAAGTTCGTCAACAGCCTGTTCCAGTGCCAGGGGTTCCCTGACTTTCGAGTTCACTAACCTTAGATTGTCTTCCAAGTTGCTGACGTAATTATTCCAGTTGGTCTTTCTCGGGTTCCTGATACCACAAGGTCCCGAGGTGACCCCTTCTAGTTCAAATTGAATGATTCTATGGTCAGACAGGGATGGCTCCGACGAAACTCTCCATCTCCTGACCCACTGCCCCGTCGACAGATTACACAGAGTGATATCTAACACTTCTTCTCTAGCTCTTGTTACGAAAGTTGGCGTTGTGCCTACGTTTAGGATTTCGAGATTGGATGCTAGTAAGAATTCTAAGAGAGACTCACCTCTTTTGTTGCTGTCGGAACTGCCCCATATTACGTGGTGCGCGTTGGCATCACAGCCGATTATCAAAGGCAGGCGATGCTTGCTGCAGTGATCCACTAGCTTCCTGACCTCATTTGAAAGGTACCTCCTTGTCTCCGGCTAGGTATGCTGATGCGATGACCAGTCTGTGGGGTACACCCCCCATTTGCAGGGTTATCTGCGCAGTAGCCCGGTCTCTCGTCACAAATTCTGAAATGCACACAGCGTTTAACTGATCCCGAACTAGCAAACAAGCTCTCGGTATTTCTGACTTTTTGTCCCAAATGACTGTCGCATCGCGGCAGTTCACTCCTCTTACCTGACTTCTGTAGATCCAGGGTTCCTGGATCAGCACGACTCCCAGGTGTTGCCTAGCGAAGAGACTCGCTATAACTGAAGATGCCCCCTTGGAGTGGTGGGCGTTCAGTTGGGCAACCCTGGTGGTGTTGTTTTTAATCATTGTTCCTTTTGGAAGGAAGGGCTTGCCCTTCCCTCCTCAAGGAGCCTCCTCTCCTCCCCGTCTGAGAGTAATTCTTCTCCCTCCGGGGCTGCTAGAAAAGGATCGAGGCTGAGCTCGTCCTCGCGTGCCACCTGCACCTGCTCCACCTCCATCTCTGAAGCTCCGGTGAGTTAAGCCTCCTCCTCCTGCTCTACTCTGCCAGATTTGCCCCTCTTCAGTCCATGAACAGGGATCGCTCCAAATCTGTAATGGACTTGGTAGCCCTGCTCCCTTATCTTCTCCGCAGATAGGCTGTCGATAAGAAAACGGGTCAGCTGCCCCGTGGCCTTGACATCCTCCTTTGTGCTAAGCGTCTTCCAAAGGGCTACCCGGATGTCCGGGTTCTGCACCTCAAGGAGACGAAGTTGAGTCGCAGTGTCCATGCCTGCGCTTCTTGGGAAGAAGATACTGATGGTTTCGCCTGCGGGTATATCTTTCCCCACGGCGACCTTCAACGCCGGTCCATCCCAGTTCTGTAGCTTGGGCGCTTGCTCCCGAAGCCACTCTATCGCTTCCTGGGTCTTGCATGTGATGACCACCATGCCACTAAGGAACCGGATATTTTCAAACGTTAGTTTCCCAACGTAGGGCTTTTCAGCTTTTAGCATGGCTTCAACCAGAGCTTGCTCTGCCGAAGTCTGCTGTTCGGTGGTCAGGTATCGCCCTGGGTACCCTTCCGGCAGTAGAGCCACCTTGGTGTTGCTCAGTGCCGACGAATACTTCCCCATGGGTTTCACCTGCGAGCAATAGGGAAGGTCCCCGGCTCGGCCTTTCTTAATACTCTCCCTGAGGGGAGGTGTGACATGCGAGGCACCTCGCTTCTGTGCTCTGGGCGGGGCTGAGATTTTGGGAGCCTCCCGCTTAAGGGCCGCGTTCCTAGCCTCTTCAGGGGCCATGCCCTGTTTGAGGAATCGGAGGTACCACTTGCACTTTGCTCCACTCAGTCCCCTTCGGAGTGGGTCATCAATTGCCCCAGGCTGTCCGCTCGGGGGTAGAAGAGATCTCTTCTCCCCGTTACCTCTAGGTTGGCTGTGGTCAGTGCCCACCTGCCTTCCTGGTGTCTTTTCTTCCACCGAGGTGGAAGTTTTCGACGCAGAAGTTGTGCTTCTGCCTGCCGATGAGGTACTGGAGCTGGAGTGCCCGCCTCCTCTTGCTCCCTGTTCCCCACGGCTTCTCTGCCTCTTAGGATGGTTGCCCGGTCGTATGCCCGGTTGTACAACCCTGCCCTCGTTCACAGGATGGAGCTCATGCTCCATCTGATCGACGAGGTCTGTAGCGGTATTTTCCCGCGTAAATTTTTTAAAATTAAATTTCTTTTTTGAGTCCATATTAGGTCCCACGATTAGCATAGGAAATGAGGTCCACCCCGACAGAGCCTTGCATGCCGGGGTAAGGGGTTCAATACTATGGGGTGCCCCCAGGTTCCCCAAAGGAATCGTTCATGGCACACATATTTTACAACCCCATACCATTCAGCCCTCGGCACGATGTCTCCCACCTTGGCTTGGGTTGGCCTCGTGAGTCTTAGTCTGATTGTTCATTTGGAACCTTTCCAGCAACGGAGTCCCTACCAGTAGATAGTGTTATACTATCTACCGCTGGCATAGCCCCCAAAATCATCACAATTCACAAGCCTGACCGGTACGACAAACCGCTCACGAGAGGGTCAGGAGTTCTGAGGTAACAAACAAAAACAAAAAAAAACAAAAATACAGACGAATTGAGAACCATCCTCCTTTTTGAAGTCGGGTTAAAAAGTGGTGAAATCTTGTGCAGTTATAGGTTGTAAGAGTGATAGAAAGTTAGAACGAAAAAAATTAATAATTATTAATAATAAATGAAATAAAGACCAATTGTCATGTGATGTATGTTTAATAATTATGAAATATCTACTTTATGTTTTATTTACATTTTTGAATTCGAGGGGACTTCCGCGACAATGACGCCGTCTACAGTCTGTATCAAGTTTTAATGCCACGAGTGTAACATTACCATCGGCCTCCTTTTATATAGTCTTCGTGATTATAAGTATAAGTTAATTAAGAATACTAATATTTATAAGTTAGAATGGCAACGTAAAGGACATTAATTTTTAAAGATTACAAGACACAAAATCGGCAATACTTTTGTAATACGCCAGTCAGTAGAGGCTCAACACAAGAGCATGTTGAAAAAGGTGGTGTACTACTTTGAATTTTTATAACTTCTATATAATATATATGGGTACAAACATGTAAATAACAAAACTGATTGCACGGGCGACCATGTCACAAATTTGGCAGCAAATTTGGCTTTCATATGCATTTAATTCTGTGGGGTTTTGTACCGTTGCCTTTGTCCGCTTTTAGATAGTGTACCTGTCTTAGTTTTAGTGATTTGACAGTTTTTGTGTTGTTATCATGAACATTGTCAGTCTTAATACTTTTCTTCTTTCATTCTTAATACTAAAATGGGTACAAAACCCCACAGAATTAGATGCGTACGAAAGTATCTACATACACATATTGGGAAAACAGATAATGAATTTAGACAATGGGACAATTAACTTGAGAAAAATCTAAAAAATTACTTACTACTTACTAATTTATTTACTACTTTGACCTAGATTAACTTAGACTGAATTGAAAATTGAATTGAATTAAATATTTCTTGTCTTGCCGAAATTGGAGATCGGACTAATATCCGATTCTAATTGACTTTACATTTTAAATTTAAATCTTAATCTAAATCTGATGTCTAAATCTGATATCTAAATCTGTTATCTAAGGGTGTGATCCAAAATATAACCCAACATACTGACCAGTGCTGATAACGTCATGAATCGACGCCATACTGTTGATTCGTTCCGAAATACCGGTTTTTATGTGCTTCGTCCACCAAAAATAATTGATGACTTTATTGGGATGTCATTTTTGCAAATAACAAATAATACAATAAAAAATTTCTCAAAGTCTGATGCATACACGCCCGTTTGATATAGTACTATGTCACACTTGTCTCACCAGTACAATATGATGGCACACCAGTACAATATGGCGTCGGATTCATGACGTCATGAGCACTGGCCAGTATACTGGATTATATTTCGTAACACACAAAATCTGATGTTCACTTTATTTGCATTGGTACTTATATACGACAATTGACACAATTAAAACTTGTTTATGTTACAAATGGTTCTCAATTCGTCTGTATTTTTCAAAATTTTTTTTTAATGTTTGTCACCTCAGAACTCCGTCATTTATGAACCGATTTTGAAGTTGGTGTCAGCATAGAGAAATTTACATAACTTTTGGACATCGCCTCCAAAAATAACAATAATTGTACATATATATTTAAAAATTTTTGCTTAGGTGAACTAAAATTGGCACAAGAATATGCAATTATTTTTTTATTTTTTAGTGCATTTTTTGTTATAGAATATTTGATTTTTGAAGTCGGGTTTCCATTTTGTCAAAATATGGTTTATTTTTACATGCAATTTGTTTTTTTTTTTTGTAAAAATTTTTTTTATAAATAAATTTGTTTTGAATGTCAAGTTTACAATTTCATAATAATTTTAAATAAATTGATTCAGGGAATAAAGACATTTCACTTCGGAAAAATTAGGGAAAGCTGGATTTTTGCATGGACCTTCTATTTGTGGTTCTAAACAAAATCCCAAACGTCCCCATCGATCTGTTTGCCGCTACAAAAGTTACTCGGGGTCAAAGGTCACAAAATACGGTTTTTGACGAATATCTCGTTAACGGTTACTGTTATCGAAAAAATTTGTTTATTAAATTTGTAGATTAGAAAATTCCCTACAAAAAACATGAAATTATTCTTTTTTGTAAGACGAACGGTTTTTGAGACAACGTGATTCTAAAAGTTGTAATACTTTTGCTTCCATTAAACGTGCACTCCTTTCCATACCAGCTTTGTGGTAGAGTACAAGATGCGTTTTTTTTAAGTTGTGTCCCCAGTAGACCTAATCCACGGCCATTTGTGATTGAAAACTTAATTTGTTGAGAAAAATTATAATAAATTATTATTTCTAATGTATTCATTATTATGGTTCTTCGTCAGATTCCATTGCCATCACCAACTCAATCATCACTTCATCATCTTTTTCTTTTCCTCCTTCTGTTTCCTCGATTTCTACATTGATTTAACCAAGAAGCACGATGGATCGACGTCGCCAATAAGATTGTCATTATCTATATCATTATGAGTATCGCGAAATACATTCAAACAATCCTGTCCGTGACAATTACCACAATTTGGTGAACAGAATAACCCAACTTTTCTGCAACCACATTTCAAGTTACATCCCTTGATGCAGTTACAAAAACTGATGATAATAGAATGTCAGGAGAGTTTTAACTGGCTCCAAAGTGTTATCTTGTACCGTCCATCCCCAGTCTAGAGGGTTAAGTTCTTTGCTTAGTCATATTTGCATCTTGATAATAAACTCTATATAAATGTTGTTGAGCAGCACTAGTTGTTGGCGAAAGAGAAGATAATTCAACCGGTTTTTTAAGCTGCGTTAATTTTGCAAATGCTGTATACCTGTGATTATTAATAGATTCTTCTTTCGCAGGTGCTTTATACATTGCCAGGAGAAAACGGATATCGTTATTTAAAATTACGACAGGAGAACATTCTGTTTTAGTGAAAAAATCGGCGAATTTAATTAATTCTTTATTTTTTTCAAATAATTTGAAAGCACTAATTTTGCCCTTGTGAAAAATAGCTGACGTAGTGTCGCAACCAGTCATTGCGTGTACAAATAAAATATGATCCTTACAATTTGGATACAAGTTTAAGCTTTGTGAAGAAATAACTGTTGAATTTTTCCTTTTCCAGGTTTTAAAAACTAAATGATTTTATCATTGGGCGTTCGTGCAATTAATGTTACTAATAAATCTACGTCTTCACCGACAACAGATACCCGATTCTGTATTTTAAGTGAGATTGCTCAATTCTCGCATTTTCATCTCACGTGAGTTTACTCGCCTGATTCCGTAAGGTTGTAGTGAAAATACGAAATTACTGGGGATTTGGATCATAGATAATATATAGTAGTTATCTCTATGAGTATAGTAGTGTTTGACATTGGCATCCGTGTAAAAATAAACAGCTTTGCTTTGATTGTTTAATTTTTTAATATTTCACTTTTTCAACATAAATGTGACTGATAAAGAAAAGCAAATAATTTTAAATTTCATGCGCGCCGACCCCGACTTTGGACGAGATAGATAGATAACCAAAGAATACATGTATACATTCTTTGACATTACCATGAAGAATATTTATCTATTCTTCATGGATCTATTCTTCATTACCATTCGTTGTTTTAAGTCATCGATTATTTCTCTCTCTCTCTCTACTTCTTTCCTTTCTCTCTTGGAATTCACTTATACCTTATGAAATTCCTTGTCGAACAAACTCACGTGAGATGGCTCACATTTTCACTATGGTGAAAGTTACGGAATCCAGAGAAGTGCTCACATTTAGTATTTTCACCAAGTTTCAGTTACAGAATCACTACCCAGTACTTGCTTTTCTATCAGGTTCTTCAATTGCTATATATGTGTTTGCATGTATTGTTATAGGCTTTAAAACTTAATATATATGAAAACTTAATATATGACACACACATATCATTTTAAAATCAAATTATCTCAAAAACTGTTAGTCTTACAAAAAAAAGTAATTTTATGTTTTTTGTAGGGAATTTTTTTAATCTACAAATTTGATAACTACTATTTTTTCGATAACAGAAAACGTTTACGAGATATTCGCGAAAAACCGTACTTTGTGACTTTTGACATGGAAAAATCCAGCTTTGCCCTCATTTTTCCGTGGTTCGGCCTTTTGTTGTTCTTTATTCCCTGGATCAAATAAAATAAATAAGTTTCAACCATAAATATGTGCTCTGAATAATATCTCTTTCTGATTAGGTTTCGTAACAAGATGTAGTGAAAATTTTGATTTCGATTTTCGGACTGATTCTAAATTTTTCTCGTACTGGAAAGTTATTAACAATAAACGTTCTTTATATTAAATGATTTCTATGATTTTTAAGCTTTATTGGTCCCTCTAATAGAATACTAACGCAATTATCTTTGAACATATCTACTTATTAAAGCATGAGCATACTAAAGAAAAACATTTCAATGTCTATGAAATAGGCATTCAATTATAATAAAATATATATATATATATATATATATATATATATATATATATATATATATATATATGTATTGAATTATTAGTTATAATAGTATTTCTTAGAACTATTTAAATATTAACAACTATAATGAACATATGTATAATAATCTCATATTGCATTCGTTAGACGACCACTACCTACCTATAAGTCAGGGGCGTAGCGACCTTAAACGGCGCCCAGGGCACGCATCTAAACTGCGCCGCTTTCCTTTTGTAAATTATTTTAAAAACATATATATGTACACATTTTTTTAACCCGACTTCAAAAAAGAGGATGGTTCTCAAACATCTGTATTTTTTTTTTAATGTTTGTTAGCTCACAACTCCGTCATTTATTAACCGATTTTGAACTCTTTGTTTGTTCTGTTTTAAAGAGTTTGATTTCCGATTGGTACCAGTGGCACCAAATCGCATTCTGATGAAGGGATCCCCTGGAAATCGAGGAAAACCCTCATTTTATATGTGAAAACCGATTTCTGCAAAATTTTTTCTGCAAAACCGATTTCTGCAAAAAAAAAAAATTTTTACAAAAAAAAAAAACAAAATGCTTGTAAAAAAAATTGAAAATCTGATAAAAAAATGCACTCAAATTAAAAAAAAAAAAACGGATAAAAGAAAATGCACTAAAATTTAGTTGGTCATTTAGTTGGGCTAACCATATTTAGACAAATAAAATCAGTTATAGTACTTCAAAGTCACTAAAAAGCGAGAAATAAAAAAAATTTTGACAAAATGGAAACCCGACTTCAAAAATCAAATATTCTAAAACAAAAAATAAAAACTAAAAAGTAAAAAAAAATAATTGCATATTCTTGTGCCAATTTTAGTTCACCTAAGCAAAAATTTTTAATACATATGTAAAAAAATTTTTAAATATATAATTATTGTTATTTTTGAAGGCGGTGTCCAAATTTTATGTGAATTTCTATGCTGACATCGACTCCAAAAATAACAATAATTGTACATATATATTTAAAAATTTTTGCTTAGGTGAACTAAAATTGGTACAAGAATATGCAATTATTTTTTTACTTTTTAGTCCATTTTTTGTTTTAGAATATTTGATTTTTGAAGTCGGGTTTCCATTTTATCAAAATTTTTTTTATTAATTATTTTTTTCCTAGGATATCCTACAAATATTGGTAGGTAGCTCAAGAAGGCTTGCGTTAAGGGTATTATGAGTACCCATTCCTACTAGGACAACTTTACCAACTAGGACAACCTTAAAAGTAAATACACTGCCCAGGCACTGTCACTCACGATGAGCAAATCAATCAAGTAGTTTTGATAACAATTAACACTAGCTCGGTCAAGAATATTTTAATATAAATAAGAAATCAGATCACTTCGTATGCTACATACGGTATGTAATGTAACCAAAAACACTACTGTGCTGCAAATTATGTGTCAAAGCCGAACTGCGCAGTGCGCCCACCGCTCACGTGATTCACGGACTTCAATTGGATTTCAATTGTTTGTTAGAGGTATCTTTTTAAGCCCGACTAACATTACTTACGAAATTAGTGGCATAAAGTTTAGTTTCACAAAACTAATTAGGATCAAAATTTCACGTGTAAATATTAAGTTTTTCAAATTTTACTAATTTTATATGTACACTTCATAACATCCGCAGTCTATTCTGGAAGAAATGTACAATAAGAATTAAATGAACCTCAAAAGACTTTTGCGAATTTGGATTGTATTTTTTTTAAATAGGTAGTCCGTAAATTTCGTTCCCCCCCCTCAAAGGCGCCCAAGGCACGTGCCCTGCCTGGCCCACCCCAGCTACACCACTGCTATAAGTATGTCTGTATAAAGTAAAAGCCAAGTAAATTAAATAAATCGATGGTTTTAATTTTACTGGAAAATTGTTTTACTAAAGTTTACAATAACGTGTTTGCATTGTTATTGCAAGAAAAGTCAATAAATATGCATAAATAGTTTAACTTCCAGCGAATGAATGGTTTAAACTAACTCACATAATTTTGTACATTTCATATTCTTAAATACCTTACACATTCCGACTAGTTTGTAGCGATCCCTTGTATTTAAATCGGCAATAAAATATTTTACTATAATCCAACCAGAATTTTATCAACTTCTTTAAATTTCAAATTAATTTGCTGTAAAATATACTGTCGTGGTACCTTGGCTCTCGTTAACTTCTAAAGGAACCCAAAACATACGCCGATACTCGACACAAAATATTAGTAAAAGTTTACTAAATTTATCCAAATCGGAAAAACATACACTTGATTTGATTCTATTCCAATCTGGCTTTATTCGATATGATAAAAAAAAAATTTAATTCTATTTAACTTCAGAATTATGAATATATTTCTCTCTCTTTCTATATATAGAGACTGTGTTGGAATGCTTTTCCAATACAGAATCAATGTTAAATATTATTTATTTCTGGCAGGCCGTCTGGTTACTGTGCGGAGTCAGTCAGTACACATGTAGTCATCTCATATGCGTATGGTAGTTTGTCATTTAAGAGTGTGTACTGACTCATTGACTGTGTGTACTGTGTGTGCTGACTCATTTAAGGGTGAGTGTTTACTCATTACACGTGTACTGACTGACTCCGCACAGTAAACAGGCGGTCTGCCAGTAATAAAAAATATTTAACATTGATTCTCTATTGGAAAAGCATTTCAACACAGTCTATATATATATATATATATATATATATATATATATATATATATATATATATATATGTATATATATATATATATATATATATATTTATTTATATATGTATACATATATATTTATTTATTTATTTATATATGTATATATATATATATATATATATATACATATATGTGTCTGTGGATTCCCTAGCGGTCACAGTTCGTTAATGCGTAACATCGGACAAGATGGAATACGGGTTTAAAGAGAGGGGGAAACACAAAATTTGGCATATCTCCCTTAATATTCGAAATATCGCAAAATTTATCAGAAGTAAAGTTGTAGAAAATTAGTTTTACTATAATTTTGTTTCTTATTATTTTTAGCGAATTTCTTCCAAAGGAAATCAGCTATTGTTTTTGTACCAATGTGGGAATTTCGTAAAAATTTCTTCAGATGTCCATCGATCTGTTTACGTTTATGTGTCTGTGGACTCTCTAGTGGTCACAGTTTTATTCCGATTGGAATGAAATTTGGTATTTGAGGCGCTTTTGGCGCTTATTCAAAAAGTACAGTTCGTTAATGGGTAAAATCGGACCAGGGATAAGGGGGGGAGGGGGGTTAGAGGAGGTGGAAACACAAAATTTGGCATATCTCCCTTAATATTTGACAAATCGAAAAATTTATCAATAGTTAAGTTGTAGGTACTAAGTTTTACAGTAATTGTGTTTCTTATCATTTTTATGTTACACTAATATTCACAGAAATATTTACAATTAAAAATTGAAAGTTAAAACTCTAAATATCCCTGTTCACATTATAGTTTGAAAAAAATGATCGAGTAATGAATTGTAGCAAACTTGATTTTCTACAACTTTACTCCTTATACATTTTTTGATTATTCTAATATTAAGAGAGATATTTTATATTTTGTGTTTGTTTGACACAAATACATGAAATATATTTTATTGTAAAAAACTTAAAAAAAAAATTCAACCGACTTCAAAAAAACACAAAAAGTCACTATACTAAAAAGCTAAAAATAAAAATATACAGATTTAATCCAAAAGACAATTCTTGTCCAAACCTTTTACGTATAATTTAGTATATATAAATATACAAGGTATATTAAGTTTGATTACGACTTTGTAACGCTTAAAAATATTTGTTTGTGTTTTGATTTAAAAACTTGAGGAACGAGGGCTCAGAAATAAACTTTCCCATTAAATCCAAATTTACGAGAGTATACAACGTTTTTTTACTTCTAATAACGCATAATATTCGTACATTACTTTTAAAAATTTTAAAACTAAGGTATTCAATTTTTTTTTTCTAACTCCATTAGAAATCATAATTATTTATTAAATGAAAGGGTATCCGTATCGCAATAGTGAATATATCAAGCCGCGAATAAGAATTACTCAGATTAAAGTGTATCTATAATATTTGTTAGATGTATATCCAATATATCTGATGCTTACATTTCATGTGGACAGTACTCGGCGAGAGCACTCGGCGAATGTCTCGGCGAGATATTCGTAAGCCGAGGAGCCGCGAGAGCCTCGTCAATTAGTCAACGTGGCTTGGCAAGAAATTACGTTGGTATACCTGAAAAATATCATTTTTAAATTAAAAATTACGAAGAAGTAATTTTTTGATTTAAGTATCTACAGCACGGTAGTGCGACAGGCCGAATTTAAGGGGTTTTATGTCTTTGCGCTTACAGTACTATTATTTATCGTTAAATCAGAGCCGATTTGACCACGAAATAACTTTGGAACGAAAAGAACTACAGTGCTGTATTTTCGAATATCTATAGCACGGTAGTGCGACAGGCCGAGTTTAAGAGTTTTTTCGCCTTCGCGCTTACAGTACTATTACTTATCGTTAAATCAGAGCCGATTTGACACGGAAATAACTTTTGAACGAAAAGAGCTACAGGGCTGATTTTATTTTTCGAATATAAGCTATTTAGGGAATTATAAGATAACAAGTTTTCGTTAAGAAATAAACGGTTAAAAAGGCATTTCGGTTCAAAAACAGTAAAACGGCGGGAACGCCCATAACTTTCATTAGACAGGATAAAAACGTAGGGCTTCCAACAGATATTCTTTAAAGTTGATATTTGGCAAACAATTACGACTAGTACCTAAGGCACGGGGATAATTAAGAAATCATGAAATTTATATCGGGAATTGGAAATTTTTTGCAGTTTTGTTTTGACAAAATCAACATAATAAATACATAACAGATATTGCTGCTCTATGATTGCCATATTTCCATATATAATCCATATTTCTATATATAATTATTATAAGCTAAGTGTTTAAATTTAACCCACTGCCAGATATTTTAGAATGATGCGGTTTTTGCATTCGACGCGGAATATCTCAAAACCTATATATAGACCCGAAAAATTCAATTTTCCCAACGAAACATAAAAAAAGGGAAAAATAGTGAAAAGTAAAATGTAAGTATGTAAGTGGAAAGTAAAATGTAAGACAAAATTTGGTTGAAAAAATTTATTTTGTAGTTTTTCTCTTAGTATGTTTTTAAAATTTTATAACGCGGCAAGTAATTTGTTTTCTTTTTAATCAAATATTTTAAATTAAAACTTGCCGCATAATGAAATATTTAAAACGCACTTACATTCTAACATTTTACTTTTCACTTTTTACTTTGTAAATAGCTCGGCTCTTTGATGGGATGTCATCACTTTTTAAGGAGCAACTCTTATATGAAGTATCTCCCCGAAAACTCGACCCTTTTATACATTGAAATGAGTGCAGCCACGATAAGAATAAAAAAACTATTCATAAATTTATACAGTTTTTATTTATTTTCGTGTTCTACTATTAAGATTAATGAGTAGAACTAAAGCGGTTCATAGCAGAATTTAAAAAAATGGCGGTTGTAAATTAGCTTTCTTTGACTCGTGGTACATAACCACCTTTTAATGAAGCGTTGACGAGGCCAGGTGAGTCGACACAAGGCAGACCAAGCGTTGTGAGTATATGAAATATGCTATCTTGTTCAATGTAGCTGGACTCAAAAGAGCGCTTAGATTAGGGCAATTAAATCTCGTTTTATATTTCTGATGTATTGATGCTTTAAATATGCTGAGTGTTTGTTGGCGTACTGAATGCGAACTGGTTGTAGAATGTAGATAATATTATATTGAATTATGTCGCTCCAAAAAACCTTTTTAAAATAAAAAAAATTGTATGTGTCTATTATTTATTGTTGGTTAGTGGTCATAATGATTTCGTTCATATACATATACGCTTAACCACTCACTTATATTTATATATGTGTTATATGCATTTTGGCGCCATGGAGACGAGAACTACTTTTATTGCCGCATTAAAAAAAACATACATTCTACATCAGTTATTTTACGTATACACATTGGATTTAAAAGTATATAGCATAACATTTTTTAATGAATTGTAATAATATTGGAAAAACCTGAAACTATTAAAATATTTTTGAATTGACAAAATTATACAAATTATTGAACACAGATATACAAAATATACCATTTTATGAATGAAAGACCATAAAAATGAGACGCACCTTTAATAGATAGATAGATACATCTTGGGGTCCAAAAAGTATAGCACTTCGACCTTATGGTCCATTGTTCTCCCCCGAAATCGCCAGGAGCTTGTTTATCAGGTCTTCCTGAAGGTTCATATATTCGGGGTGAGATGCACCGAATATCCTGTATCTGCTGTAACCTAGAGGTTCGCAGTCAAAGATAATGTGGCTGGATGTTTCCACCTCCTCGCCACACAATCTGCACATAATGGACCCGTTATAGAGTCCCATTGTGCGTAGATGCTTCCACAGGGGATAATGTCGGGTAATGAATCCGGTAACCTTCCACAGTTGCATCCTGTTCAGCTTCAGTACATCGAGAGATAGTCTCTTGGTTGCATTCCGAAGCAGTATTTTCTCTAGCTTTTGCTGCGGTACTTTTTCCCAGTGATCACGGTGTTTAGCATTTGACCACTCGTTGATCACCTGTTTATATGCAGTCCATGGAATTTCTCAAATTTGGCTCGGATCCAATGAAGGGTATTTCGACTCCCTTCTTTGCTAAGGTATCTGCTTTTTCGTTTCCTTCGATACCACTCTGAACCGGCTCCCACATCAATTAAACATTGTTCCGTTTTGCCAGCTTCAGCAGTGTCTCCAGATAATCCTTGACTGCCTTTGAGGTGACCTCAGTTCCAGACAAGACTTTTAAGGCAGTTTGACTGTCCGAGAGAATACATACGTTCTGGTTTATGTACGAACCTTAAAACTATAAACATATTTTTGAATTGACAAATTATACAAAATATGTTTATAGTTTTAAGGTTTGTCCCATTTTTATTTCTATGTTTTTATTTGAATTTTTTTAATTGATGAATATTTGAATTTTGTTCGTAAGAGTAATTGTCATAGGATTATATACTAGCCCTCCTGTAACTACAAAACAACACACGGTAATTTAAAAATTTAAATTACAAAAAGAAAGAAAATAGGGCATCCATGTGACTCGATTGCGGGCTCTTAATTTAAGATCTCGCCAGTTCTTGCCAATGACGTCATCTTTTCTCTGGACTGTTATGCGTCAGGCGGTTTAGGTTTCCAATCAAGGGTCTATTTAGTCATAGTATTTTCGGATATTGAAATTTGACCTATCCATTTCCATTTGTGCTTTTTAATTTTTAAATGTATTTCTTATTAATTTGCTTTGCGCCACCGATCTACATTTGAAATTGTTTCGGGCCATCTGATGTTAAGGATGAAACGGAGGGAACGGTTTATGAAGCTTTGGAGTTTTTGGTTTCACGTGATACTCTACACGTTTTGCACCCATATAGGTACACGGATGCTGATGTTAAAAATTATAGATGCTGGTGTTAAAAATATTAAATTTGTTCCCAAGCGATAAATTTTTTTATTTCCAAACTTTTATTAATTGGTTAATCGTATATTTGACTTTCTTACAGCGGTTTATCACTTCCCCAGTAGCTTTCTCATCGGTTGCCGTTTACGCCAAGATTTTGAAACTGGCCTACTATCTCTGTATCACTGCTTAAACACTTAATGTGATCTATGTTTAATTTGCAGATAATCTGTTTTTTTTTGTTGGCATTGATCTTCTATCCAACGTTTTTATCGTCTATCTTTAGACTAGCAGTTTTAAGTTTGAGGTCGACTCTTCGACTCTAACATAATAAATAACTTGGTACGCAAAACAAAAATGAAAATTTTAGAAAATATTTCTACTATACTAACACAAGAAGAGCATGAAAACGCTGAATAAAATAAATGGTGAAAACTAATATATTCCCTCCCATGTACACTCCCGTTCAATAAAATTGAACAAATCGGAACTGAATCAGTCTCTCACAATTTTGATTATTCTTGTAGTAAATGTTTTTTACTATACTTTCTTTTTTCACACTTAAAATAAATACTACTTATCTTTGTTTATAAATGAATCATTATATGGAGTGTTTCAAAAGTGAGGAGTTTTATGAAATGTAAGAAAATTAACATTTCAGGTCTGTTAAATTTTATTGAACAGGAGTGTACAAATAAAATCACAAAAGCACTCACTGATGATAGCCAAAAAACAGCTCTTAATTGTAATAATAAAATAAAACAGATATTTGGCAATCCAAAGGATAAAATTAATAATGAAAAACAATCATGAAGAATCAAATTCAAATGTAATGAATTTTATATGCGCGTAAGGGAAAATAAACGTTTAGAGTTTTGATAAAAAAAGACGATCGAACATAGTTCTGAAAATTGGTGTAGTATTATATATTGACAATAGAAATCGAAAGAAAATGTTCCCAGAAATGTAGGTTGAGGTCCAACCGCTCCTAAAAGCGGTAAAGTGGTTAACTTTGAGTTGAAATTGAACTCATAAAACATAGTTCTGCAAATTTGTTTACTGCAAGTTTACGATACAATTAGAGTTTTACAAATTAGCCGAAGTTAAAAGGGAGGCTAATGACCAAAAAATGTAACTTTCGCAAAAAATTTTTATGTATTAAACCAACATAAATTATTTAATGTAGATACATTATGTATTTATATTAAATACAACAGTGCTTGTCTGATCACTAATGTTAAGCAACATTTCCATATATGTTCTTTCGGTCTATTTACCAGTCCAAGTAGCCGAGCGGTCTAAGGCGTTATGTCTGTGCAGTATGCATACTTGGAAACTAGGCGGTTATGGGTTCGAATTCCGACATCGGCAGTTTGTCAATTATTAAAAAAAAAAAAAGGGGGCGGTTAATTGACTAAACTATCGGCGTATGGACAAGAACGAAGTAACCTGCTATGCTTGGGAAGGTTTTTTGCAGTTTCCTTCACGAACTCCAGATAAATATCGGCATAGTTCATATCAGAGTCGGCTGCAGCCACATATCCTACCGATTCCTAGTCTACTTACAAATTCCTTCCACTCCACTCACATCCTCACATCCTTAGGCATCACAATGGACCTTAAGGTCGAAGTGTAGCCCGTCCAGGGCAGCCTCTACAATCTATCTATCTATCTTCGGTCTATTTAAAAAAAATATATATATCCCAAGATAAACTAGAAGAATTGCATTAAAAAATGATGTCGAACGTTGGCCAACAGCTGACCCAATAGCATAGGTGCTTTAATTATGCAGTAACACCAAACAATCATATAATTGATTTAGCACTTGCTATGGTAAATATTCCTTTACATGCATTTAATCGTTATTATGATTGTGGAAGCTAGTGTGAGTGTAAATTGAACCCGTAAAACTATGATCATGAAACAGGTAAATTCAGTAATGAAATTTATTTGAAACCCTCCAAACAGCATTCAATAAATAAACAAGCAAACTAAATATATTAGTAAAGTTTAAATAGTATTAGATAAAAAACAACCAGATGCAGTATGTTATAGATTTGGTACGCATCTGTTGTAGGTAAAAAAAATTTAGGCTATTATTATATTTAAATAGCACCTGATAAAGTTGGGTCACGAGCTACTAGGTCTCTTTAGCGATTGTCGGGGGTAAAGTATCTATCTGATTTATTTTAACTAATATATTTCACAAATTCTTACTTTACATTTAAAAAGAAGTAAATTTTATGAGTAAAAAGTTATTTCTTGCAACATCTGTGAACGTTTACAATCCAATGGTAGATACATTACTGTTAAATGAGGGGTAGAACCTCCAACCCCTCTTCCTTTGGACTGTCTGTTTGCATCAATGTAAATGGCCTCTTCTACCTTCGACGGGTACTTCGACGAGTGTAGGCGGGTACTTCAGGTGGTTAGAGACCTTCGTAGCCGACTTACCACCTACTTCGAAGAAGGTTGTCAGGCATTTATCTGAACTATTTAATTGTCACGTTTCCTCCATATGGCTATATACTTCCTCTATATATTTCCAAGAATCTGAAAAAGAATCAGAATCTTCCACGAAAAATTGTAGTTTTCACTTATAAAATCGAATCTTGTTTCGTATTTTCAAATCATACAAAATAAAACCTGGTTAAGAGAGTATAATGTTTGAAATCAATGTGAATGCTGTGAAAGATGCTTATGTATTTCTGCAGAAGAGGAAGAAGCAAACGTCTCCTACGTATGCCAACCCTAAACAACTTTGGTTTGTTAAGAAATTCCTCTTCGAGTATCCCGTCCCGACGAAGAAAGAAGTTTTCCACTTATTCGATGGGCCTCATCAAATATTGTTATAGATAAAAGTTTGCATCCTATCATGGTATTTTTATTGTTTTGTATCAATTTAATTTTTGCTATTTATTTTTTGTCTAGTCATAATTGTTGTTTTAAAACATTCTGATTTTTTTATTATTTTGATATTTTAGTATAAATACAGGTACTTGTTTGTAAATTAATATAATATGTTCTGAAGATACCTATCAAGTCAAAATATATTAATACCTTTTATTAACTTTTAATTAGTTAATTTAATTAATAATAAAAGTGGTGTATATGAATTGATGTATATGACTTGCATAGCCGAGCGGGCTAAGTGGTTATTCAGAAGGGTATCATATCTACGTTATACTTGGTTCATATCTCAGTCAAACCAACATAATTTTTAATATAATTTTATCTATTATTGACCCCTCTGAATGCGACCATGAATGACAAGAAACAAATTGTTCTAAAGTTTTTACAGAAAAATTTGTTTTTTAAAAACAACTTTTTTAAATTCATTTGAACACGTCATTCGTTTGGCAGTATATAAAGCTGCAATTCACCAATTCTAAGAGCAGTTAGAAATTGACATTTAATCAATTAACGTTAGTTAAAGATTTGCAGTTGATCAATTAACATTTGTTAAAAATTGGATTGTTAAAGTAAAAAATCGAAAAGTGTTGTGATGTATCGAGAAATAGACTCGAGAATAGATAATTCAGAATTTAAATGAAAACGAATTGAATAAATTTTTTTTAAATTTTATCAAATGAAAAAGTCAGGTTTGAGTAGAATTACAAAAATTTTGTTTAAATTTTTTTCCTTTCTTAAATCAAGTGCGTGTTGTTCCCATTGGGATAAATTTTGTAAACTTTTATTAATATTTTGTGTTTTTGTGTGTGTCAAGTAACGGGTTCTATTTTAGGTTCTACAGAGTTCCTTTGGAAGTTAAAGAGAGCCAAGATACCTCGACCAGTTAAGCTAAAAAAGTGTTTATTTAATATTACAACTTCCACAAATGAGCTATCGCAAATATTTATTAGATATCATTTAAGTTTTAAATTAATACTCCTTAGTTTAATTTTGAAAATTTTAAGAAAGTAAATATAAACTACGACATTTTGCTTCCCTCAAATGATCTATTTAATGGTTATGTTGTTCTCTTTCTGAATTTTTGTTTTGTTTTTTAGAGTAGAGGAATATAAGCGAAAATTAACACCTTTTTGACACCTTAACATATTTTACTCTCCAATTTTTAAACAACTTTAGACATATTGTGCATCAAAATTTTACCTTTTCCTTGGGTCATTCTGTACCTCTGAACATCACTATAAAGTAATATACACTATGTTTAATTTACATCTTCGTATCATAGATCCCACGAATATGAGAGAGTACATATGTACATATACATTAAGGAATGTGTATGAGAAGGAGTCTTATAGGTTTGATAAACAAGCATATTTTTCAAAATAGTGAATAATATTCATAACGAGTATGAGAGAGTACATATGTATACATTAAGCAATGTGTATGAGAAGGAGGTCTTATAGGTTTGATATACAAGCATATTTTTCATAACTGTTCGAGTGGTCATCAACCACTCAAACCTATAAGGCCTCCTTCTCATACTCATTGCTTAATGTATACATATGTACTCTCTCATACTCGTTATGAATATTATTCACTATTTTGAAAAACATGCTTGTTTATCAAACCTATAAGACATCCTTCTCATACACATTGCTTAATGTATATGTACATATGTACTCTCTCATATTCGTGGGATCTATGATACGAAGATGTAAGCTAAACAGACGATATAAAGATTATTAAGATAATAAAAGAGAACTGTAGGTTTTTTGAAATTAAATTTCAAATTTGGCCCTAATTCCTAGAACAATTATTTATATTTTATAAATATGTATTCCACTACAAAGTAGTCATCATCAGTATGAATTAGCTAATCGTAACAATCTCTGGAATATGGAGTCAAAGATATATTACTCTTTGCTAATTTGTATTTTTTTCCCTTTATATTTAGCTTATTTTCAGTTTTAGCTCAATATCTCTAAAAGTATGCGCCTAGTAGAAAAATTTATATGTATACATTTTAATGTACAGTTAGTTTATTATAATTTGAATTATTAGCATATTCTGTACGCAAATAGGTACGAGTAAATTCAAAAATTGCGTTCAAGAGTCTTGAGAAAAACACAATTAAAGACAGGCAAAAAATAGCTAAGCAGCTGTCTCAATATACTCCCCAAGGCTTTATCTCTTAGAGTTTCACTCTAATTTACTTAATACTTTGGGAGAATATACTGAACATATTGTACTATTTACATTTAATAAGACAATAAAACATCGATTTTTTGAAATTTTCAAACACATATAACCTCTTAAAGCCTGGGCCGTTTAAATTAATGAAATTCCGATGGTACATTTATCTTTTATAAATGTATAAACTACTCCAAGATATTCAATTTTCTCTTTTTAAAAAAACAAAACCGTAGTATAACACACTGTGTACTGTTTTCATTGGTTTTTCCCAAATTCTTCCCATTTACAATTTCCTTAGATAGATAGACAGATTGTAGAGGCTGCCCTGAACGGGCTACACTTCGACCATAAGGTCCATTTCGATGCCTAATTATGTGAGGGTTTGAGTGGAGTAGAAGGAATTTTTGTGTATAGACTCGGAATTGGCAGAATATGCGGCTGCAGCCGACTATGATAGGAACTATGCCAATATTCATCTGGAGTTCGTGAAGGAAACTGCACAAAACCTTCACAAGCATAGCCGTTTACTTGGTTCTTGTCCATACGCCGACAGTTTAGTCAATTAACTGCCCCCTTTTTTTCTTAATAATTGAAAAACTGCCGATCTTGGGATTCGAACCTATATCCTCCCAGTTTCCAAGTAGGCATAGTGCACAGACATAAGGCCTAGTCCGCTCGGTCACTTGAAATCGTGAACAATTTCCTTACTTTATTGTTTATTATTTCGTGATATTTTATTTGCCAATTTGTGGTTTTTACCATCCAGGTAATCTTCACGTGAATAAAAAAAGGTATTTCAATACTTCAATATTAAAAAGTTGTATAAAGAAAAAAAAAAATCTAATTAAATAAAAAGGGACTATCCATGCTCAATTGCATTTAGGTAATAAATGAAATAAAAATCGAGTACTTATAAACTAATTCAATTGCAACGTTATTTCCGAGAATTTTTGAAAAGAAATACAAAGAAAACATTCTATAGTAACCAGCACATTCATCAATAATGTGGAAATTATTACAAGGAAAAATCAATATTTCTATGTATAAAAATAAGGATAATATTTGACATAATAAAATTGAAATTCTGAGAATTAGTGGAACATGAAACCTCTGACAAGCAAATAATTATCATTTTGAATAGTAAATGTTTTAAATAAATGTATATACAAATTTTAAATGTCTAAATACTTCAACTAAGTACCTAAATAGTTTACCGAGCTATTTACCTTGCAAATGGCTCGGCTCTTTAATGGGATACCATCACTTTTTAAGGAGCAACTATTATATGAAGTATCTCCCCGAAAACTCGGCCCTTTTATACATTTGTGTTTTTGATCGGATACATAAATAAAATAATATTACTTATTGAAGTTTTTGTTCTTTTCAAAATATTTGAACACATATAGAATATCCTAACTGGACGCCTAGACATGATTTATGTTATTCAGGAAGTGTCTGAACGCTTATATTTATGTTTTACGAAAAGTTACTATACTATATTTCATTTTATTTGAAAATTTCTAGTTTATTAAATGGGTAAACTGAAAACGATTTAGTAGAATCCGTAAGAAAATTATTGTTAGCCATAGTTCATGATATACCAACCAAGAAAATTAATGAGGGGTAAATTGATTAAATGTAAGACAAAATTTGGAAATTTATTTCGTAAGTTTTTTCTTCGTATGTTTTTAAAATTTTATAACGCGGCAAGTAATTTTTTTTCTTTTGATTCAAATATTTTAAATTAAAACTTGCCGCGTTATAAAATTTTAAGAACACTTCCACTACAAAGTAATCATCATCAGTATGAATTAGCTAATTGTAATTATTCCCCGAGGAGATGTTAATGGTTGCTAATTTGGTGACCGTCTGCACACAGATTTTTGGTATGTGCGCAATTTATACTTTCTAAGAATCTATTTCGTAAAAAAAGTATTTTCAAAAAAGTTTCGTAAAAACTTTTAAAAAAATACTTTTTTTACCATGACAATAGGAATAAAACTTAGGTAAAATTATTCTTATAAATAGGAAAAATTTTTTTCGGGAAAACTGGTATTGGTTTTCAGAAAAATAATAAGCTTTGTACTTTTTTTCGAAAAATGTTTAGTTTCTGAGATATGATAAGTGATTGAAGTAAGTTTTTACCCAAAAGTGACTCGTTCCAGAAGTATTTTTCATTAAGAGCTCGAAACCTTGACGGTTATGACAGGTTCGTTTTAGAAAAATGTTTTGATTTTGATTTTTTCTCTAGCAAAAAATTAATCGCGCATTGATTTTAATTTTTTACATGGTTAGAGCTTCTTTATTAAATTATTAGTTTTAAAATAATAAAATAATAAATCTTTGATTTACAGAGAAATAATTCAGTTTGTTTATTGGCGGGTATTCCCAAAAGACAAGAAAAATTTATAAAATAATAAAGCAAATAATAAGCTTTTCATAATAACATTCTTGTTCAAGATTCACATGAAAGAATCGGCAGACGGAAAATCAAACAGAATATTCTTAACCTCAAAAGGAATAACCGGTGGTTGAACATCTGGCATTCCAGACGGATATCAACCAGCAGCTGTACGCACAGCGCTAACGAACACGCACTTTTTTTGCTGAAATAAAACAATAAACAATAAAAAAATACATTAATAATGGAAAGTTTGGAGTGGTTACCAGCCAAGTAGCCGAGCGGTCTAAGGCGTCATGTCTGCGCAGTATGCAGTACTTGGAAACTGGGAAGTTATAGGTTCGAATCCCGACATCGACAGTTTGTCAATTATAAAAAAAAAAGGAGCGGTTGATTGACTAAACTGTCGGCGTATGGACAAGAACGAAGTAACCAGCTATGCTTGAGAAGGTTTTCTGCAGTTTCCTTCACGAACTCCAGATGAATATCGGCATAGTTCCTATCATAGTCGGTTGCAGCCGCATATCCTACCATAGCAAATGATTTTATGCTGAAACAATTCTAGACAAGAAGAAAATTGAGGTTTTAAAATTTATTTTAAAAAACTTGTGCAGATTGTGTTATTGGCAAATTATTGACAAATGGAGGACAAATTTTTGTGAAACGTTTACTGATAAAAGGATGGACTCCAATTAGATATTGACTCTTTGCTGGATTAGGTTGTTTAAAAAGAAATTCTATTATAAGAAGTAAGAAAATCGATTGATGGAGCAACCTTCATAGATCTCATAGCAGTTGGCTTGCCAAACTTTTTCTCTAATATGATTGGTAGGTATATTCTAAACGAAATTGAATAGATTTACAACGAAAATGGTAAATTGGAACATTTTGTTAATAATAATAGGTTTGAAAACAAGAAAAATTTAAGTTATAATACCAAAATAAATAATCGGTTTACATTGAAACTCGTAAACTAGTTCTCCTCTGCCAAGTATCCTAAATAATATATTCTGGTAAGGAGGAGCATTTGCAGTGAGAATCTCTGTAAGTTCGACATCTTCCCCAATTACAGCCATTGGATGTTTTAGTTATGGGCTGTTTTTATTCCTGCTTGCGTTTAATGGCTGTGATGCAACATTTGTAACATTATGGAAGAGTAAACTTGGTTTTGTAAAACAGTACCAAAAACACCCCGATGGGCACATAGCAGAGGAACTTGAAGGAACTTTTGAAGAAAATAAAATTTTCTACAATTTCTTTTCAGTTGATTTTCTTGTTAAACGAAAGGCAGAGGAATTAAAAAGACAAGTTTGACATAAAACGTGAGGCGATAATCCATTTCCATTTTAAAATTAAACTATTGCTGTCACATGTATGTAATAAAATTCACTTCTAATTAACAATTTAAGTAGAAATTTTATTTGTAATTTTATTGATTTTTAAGTATTTTATTGCACTTATGAACTTTTAGGTGGACCTTTTATCTACCTATCAACGCACACCAAAAGAGCCTAACTGCTTTAAACAGTGCTAGTCTTACACTGCTTTGTTAAAAATAGAACATAGGAAATTACATACGCATACTGATAACACATAGTCAAAACAAAACGTTTTTGCTTGAAACACAATTAGTCATGACTGATACCGTCTGAAGTGTCTCCATTTTTCATTAGTCACAATAAAACAAGAATGAATAAATAGTATACTTTTTTCAGTTTTTTAGTTATACGTTTCTGATTTAATGGATGAACCCATAGCTTTTTCCCCTCTTTTTTCTCTAACTCTTGTAGAGTGTACCATAGACAAATTGCAACCTCTTCATCAAATGACAGTGTGATAACTATTTGGTTATTATTTGTGTATAGTTTTTCTTGTCTTGCCTAGACTTGACTAACTGATATAACTGATATAACTGATATAACTGATATAACTGATATAACTGATATAACTGATATAGTTGGCCCTCACCAATGACAGAATATCCTTAAAGTACAAAATTTAGTGTTTCAATAAAATACCTATAAAAATTAAATAAAGTATATATATCAAGTTCTCACGCGACTTTCGCTACGTCGACTACCACTCGCGTTATCTAACCCTTCGTATTGAACAACACCTGGCGTTAATTGACGCTTCGCGTAAACTAATGCTTCGCGTTGTTAAACTAACGCTTCGCGTTGCCTTATTAACGCTTAGCGTCAACACACGATCACGTTGAATAATTAACGGTGCTAAACCAACGCTGCGCGTTGAGTAATCACCACTTCGCGTTGACTAACGCTTCACGTCAACTAACGCTTCCCTTTGACTAACGCTTTGCATTGACCAACACTTTGCGTTAAACTAACACATCGCATTGGCTAACTTACGTTTCGTAAAGCTTCGCGTTGGCTGACTTACGGTTTGCTTTAGCTTACGCTTCGCGTTGGTTAACGCTTTTCGTTTACCAACGCTTCGGATAAACTAGCGCGTTGATTAACTAACGCTTCGCGTTGAGGGGTTCCGTTGCAGGGGTTCGTGTTGCAGGGGTTCTGTAACTTCCTTTTCGCGTTAACTAGTACTGCGAGTTGAGTGAAGTCGCGTTGAGTCACTGACGCTTTGCTTTGAATAACTAACGCTTCCAGTTCACTCATTTATGCTTCGCTTTATCTTAACGTTTCGTGTTGACTCACTTAAGCTTCGCGTTATCTTAACGCTTCGCGTTATCTTAACGCTTCGCGTTAACTAACGCTTTAGGTTTACTAACGCTTAGCGTTTACCAAAGCATCGCATCCACCAACACTTCGCGTTAACACTTCGTGTTGACTAACGCTTCACGTTGCCTAACGCTTCACGTCACCTAGCGCTTCCCATAAGTGACTGTCGTTGCGTGATATGTGACATACCGTTTCGTGATAAGCGACTGTTGCTTTGCGATTAGAGATAACGCTATAAGTCGCGATAAGTGACTAACGCTACACGATTAAGTTACTAAGTTTCTAAGATTTTCAACCTCGTTAAAGTAATACTTCGCGTTAATTGGGTATCGCTACGCGTTACGAGGATAACGCTTCACGTTAAGTGGGTAACACTTCGTATTTAATTGGTAACACTTCGCGTTAAATGGTTAACGCTATGCGAGAAGCAACTAACGCTTCGCATAAAGTGACTGACACAATGCATTAAGTTACTAACGCTTCGGGTTCAGTGGTTAACGCTTCACGAAAAGCAGCTAGTGCTTCGCGTTCAGTACTTATCGTTTAACTTAGTTATGCTTCGCGAAAAGCTAACGCTTCGTGTTAAGTAACGCTTCGTTCGAATTTAGAAACACTATGCGTGACAGAGTTATTACTTCGCCCCTACTTACGTTTCGCGGTAAATAACTAAGTTTCATTTTTTTAACCTCTCTATAGATTAGATAAATTGTAGAGGTTGCCCTGGACGGGCTGCACTTCGACCATTATGTCCAACCTCTCTATAGTAACGCGTTGCGTTTACTACGGTTTCCGTGGGTAACGCTTCGCGTTAGTAACTAACGGTTGGCGGTACGCGGTAAGTAACTTCTCGTTCGCGTAAAAGAAAGAAAGGCTTTACGTGAAGTGACCTACACTTCGCTTTAAGTAATTAAAGATTCGCATTTACTTACGATTCCCGCTAAAAAAGTTTCTAAAATTTACAACCATGTCAAGTAATAAATAAAAATTTTGACAAAATGGAAAACCGACTTCAAAAATCAAATATTCTAAAACCAAAAATGCACTAAAAAGTAAAAAAATAATTGCGTATTCTTGTGTCATTTTTAGTTCACCTAAGCAAAAATTTTTAAATATATGTGTAGACTGCTTAATAGACAATCAAATTATTAGGATAATATAATGCACAGTTATTTTTGGAGTCGGTGTCAGCCAAGAGAAATTGAAAAAATATTGTCGTTTTTTTTTCGAAAAAATATTGTATTCATTAAAATTATAATATCCTTCACATAAAATTTGTACACCGACTCCAAAAATAACAATAATTGTACATTATATTATAAAAATAATTAACAGAGGTAACATATTAAAAAAAACCATCCTCCTTTTTGAAGTCGGGTTAAAAAACACTGGACAAATTAAAATATATAGATATATATATATATATATATATATATGTACATATATATGTATATATATATATACATATATATATATATATATATATATATATATATATATATATATATATATATATATGTATATATATATATATATATATATATATATATATATATATATATATATATTTATATATATATATATATATATATATATATATATATATATATTCGAAGCAAAGACAATATGCCTGGTAATAGTAGTGGTCTTTTTGGACAAATTCCAAACTTTAATTACGAGTGTAATAATTGGAACGTTTTCGAAAAACAACTCGAACAATTTTTTAAGTGTAGAAAACGTAATCAAGCGTCGATCAATTCTTATTAACGCATTATACGCGGATACATTCCAATTACTAATTAATATAAGCCATCCTAACAGTGCTGAAACGGTGGAATATACAGAATAGGGATACCTGCAATTCTTTCCTACGTTTCTTCTAACAAAGTCGTACGACCGATCGCGTTCGCTTCTAGAACTTCCCCAGTGAAAAAAATTAATCGCAGATAAGTAAAGAGGCTTAAACGATAATTTTTGGCGTTAAAAAATGTCACCAGTATTTGTATGGTCGAAAATTCTTTTTAGAATCCTAAAAAGGGGATACCACTGCTCGCAGCAAGTCGATTGCAGCGCTATGCACTCATTTTGTCAGGTTATACGTTCAACAAAAAATATGTAAACTCGAAGCTAAATATCGCGGAATCAAAAAACGATCAAATTTTCGACGAACAAGAAGTGTACGTACAATATATAACAGCGTCGCAAACGCTACCGATAACCTTCGAATAGGTCAAAAGAGCTACAGCGGAAGACGATTTATTAAAACAAGTGAAAATGTACAAAAAAACAGGTTGGCCAGAAAAAGTTACCCATGAATTAACGCCCTATAAAATCCGCAAGGACTGATTATCTGTGGAACACAATTGTCTTACGGATGTGTTACGGACTGAATTTCTGGCGAAAATCCACAAAACACATTTGGGCATCTGCAAAATGAAAGGACTTGCTAGAAGTTATTTTTGGTGGCCCCAACTGGGTAAAGCTATTGAAAATATAGCGTAGTCGTGCGCGAATTGTCTCCAATGCGGAATAATCCCCCCAAAAATGGAATAATCCTACAAAAAATGAACTGGAATAAATTGGAAATTGCCAAATGAATCATGGTCAAGAATTCATGTAGACTTTACGGGATCTATGGGTAAGTACTTTTAATTGTCGTAGACGCACATATTAAGTGGCGAGAGTATATCGATATGAACTCTATTACGGAAACACATACAATATGTGTTTTGAGACCGCTTTTCGCTCGATACGGAATCGCAAAATTTTTAGTTTCTGACAATGGGACTACATTTATATCCACGGCGAGATGAAAGAAATATTGATGTGGAAGCAGTGCGTGAAACGATTGTAAAAAGGTAACAAAAACATAAGGACATAAAGGACAAATGGAGAAAATATTTGTTAATAATGACGTCGTTTTAGCCACTGACTACGTTAACCCAGGAAAAGATTCATGGACCAAGGGGCAAAAATATTACACTGGGTATAAAAATTGCTGCTTGAAAAATGCCATTATAATATGGAATCGTTTTATTCTACCAATATATAAGTTTTCTAATATTGTTTTAATTTTTCAATTTTGTATGTAAAACTGTTTTGTAAGACGCATTCTATACTAAGCCACTCGAATAAAGCTTATTATTATTATTAATTTAAAATTGAATGCATCCTTTGAATTTTAGTATTTAACTGGTGTCACTACCGTCACACCATGTTTTGGCGGTTGTAGGATAATACGTGATAGCAACGTTATTAGAGTAAGAAGTATAAAATAACAAATTAAAATTTACTTATTTTAAATTAAATTATTAATATCGTTTTAGAATAAATTAATATCCTAAACATAGAAAACCATATACATATTAATAACGAAAGTACAGACTCTTCCATATAATTTCTATAAACGACTTAAAATAATGAATTCTGCTAAGCTCTGTAATATACACTGCATAGCAAAACAATTCGTTACGCAGGAGTTGCTTCAACTTAGCGAATTTCCTTAGAATACATAAATCACTCTCTAGCGGTCACAATTTTAGTCTGATCAAAATGAAATGTCATATATGATTTTAGTATTTGCAAGTCCAATTTTATTAATAAATGGCATACGTCGAGGAGAATGGGGGGCGGGGGTGTAAATAAAGAAGAAAACACAAAATATAAAATATCTCTCATAATATTAGAACAATCGAAAAATGCGTAAGGAATAAAGTTGTAGAAAATCAAGTTTGCTACAATTCATCACCACATCATTTTTGCTCACACTCTAATGTGTACAGAGATATTAAGGAATTTAATTTTCAATCTTAAACTGTCAATATTTTTGTAAATATTAGTGTAACAGAAAAAATGATAAGAAACAAAATTACAGTAAAACTTTGTACCTACAACTTTACTTCTTATAAGTGTTTCGATTTTTCTAATATTAAGGAAGATATGTCAAATTTTGTGTTTCCCCCTCGCTCTAAACAGTCCTTTCTCTTTGTCCGATTTTACCCATTAACGAAATTGATCTTTTGAATACCAAATGCGCCTCAAATACCAAATTTCATTCCGATAAAATGAAAACTGTGACCGCTAGTAAATATATATATATATATATATATATATATATATATATATATATATATATATATATATATATATATATACGCTAATATATATATATATATATATAATAATAATAAATTTATTTGTTTTAAGATTTTACAATCTTTTACAAAGAATTCCTATACATTTAACAGCATTGTAAACCATTGAAATTACACCATAGAAGTCGTTAATACTTTTTCCACTTGTAGTACAATATGTTAATTGAGCCGGTCGATCATTAGTAGTTCTACCATTTATAAGTATAAAATTATGTTTTTCGAAGAAGCTTACAATTTTTCGACCATTACAATTGCAGATCGGGTCCAAAGTAGTGCGGCTAGGCAATAACTGTGTACCAATACAGATTTCAGGACAGACATAATTAAGCGTACCCACTCTAGAATTAAAATCACCACCAATAAAAGCGGCAACGCCAGGATGATCTATTATTATATTTGAAAGAGACATTTGAAATAGTTCCAAAACATAATATATATCGACATCCGGCTTAAAGTATATTACACAAATTATAAACTCACAAGACACTAAGGTAATTTAAACCATAATCCACCATATTGATTTCTCCAACACACTAAATTTGAAGGATTTATTAATCAGAATTAAAAGACCACCACTTGCGCGGCCTTTAGATTTCTCTTTGACAGTACATGAAAAAGTATAATTATAATTATAATAGTTACTAAGAGAAGTAGGCAGGGTGAAATTACTTTGATGAACCCAAGTTTCACTAACACATCAACATTTTTATTATTTACACAAACGTCTATCACATTGGCAAATCCTTTCGCGTTCTAAAATCTCATTATTAGCGGACGTTTTAAACAGGCGATTTTCTCTCTTTGAGGTGAAGGTTTTTTAAGGGTTTCGATGAAGGAGGTTTTGTAATAGCATGCGGGTTGGAAGTGTTCGTTACAATTTGAGTGTTTGGAGACAATGAAGCGGGCATCATACTAGTTCCTTGTGAATGCCAAAAGTTATGTAGTGTTGCCTGATGACGTGTCGTTTTTTTCTTTCGCTTCTTAGTTTCATGGCCAGTAGAATTTGAGCTAGAAGAATCGCTATCCGGAGACCGAATATTAGGGACTTGTCTACCGGTTTTGGTATACGATTTATTGGAGGTAGATGATGAACTTGCGATAGGTAAATCGATGTTAGAATGGTCCTGTTCGATAGTAAATGGTGTACTGGGAGGCAGATCGCCCAACTTAACAATTCGGTTATGTTTTACAATAGCGTTTATTCCCTGACTTCGCAGGTTATTCACGTCCGCTTGCATTTTTTGTCTTCATAATCTTTTTTAATATAAATACTGGTGGATTTTAAAAGTGAGCGGTTTTTAAATATCTCAGATTTAATTCGAAATGACAGAAATTGTACTAGAACTGGCCGAACTTTGTTGTTACTTCTTTGACCTAGTCTTTTCACGGAATCAATATCATGAATAGCAAAATTTACTTTCATTACGTTGGTTATAATATTCAAAATAATTTTTTCAAGCTCGTAAGAATCGCGTTCATTATCCAGAATACCAAAAAATATTAAATTTTTTTTCCTCAATTCACGATCGATAAATGCCATTTGTTTTTCAAAATCGTTTAAACAGCCGATTATATCATTTTGGACAGAAACCATCTTATCAAATTTAGAGTCAATTTTCTCATTAATACTCTTAAATTCCCTTTTTAGATCCAAGTACATATTCTTGAATTCATCTGCCATTATAAAAATAATTGTCAGTGGATTTGTGTTCAGAAAAAAAACCAAGAACAAAAACTAGCCAAGGTATGCTCAACTAAGCAAATATACTAAAACCAATAATGCAAGGTACCACAAATTATGCTTTAGCATACACACACTAAATTAGTTAAAAAAAAAACAAAAAATTGTTATTTTTATTTTTGTTCATTACGTGTTACACAATCTTTGATTAATAATAAGTTGAGAAAAAAAGAAATTTTAATTTAAACACTTTTTGATTAACACAATGGGAAAATTACAAACTTTAATTAATATTAGGTGAACGACAAAATTTTTCACTATCACTGCATATAACTTTTACAATATTTCGAAGTAAATTACTCGTATAAATCACTAAAAAACTGTTTAATAAGATTGGAGTACGACTTGTCGACTTCAAGTTGAATGTAGGAATATATATATATATATATATATATATATATATATATATATATATATATATATATATATATATATATATATATATATATATATATATATATATGTATGTATGTATATATAATTTTTGACATCTACTAGATAGGATCGATGGGCATTTGAAGAAATTTCGGCTTCGGTATGGGACCAATAGCTCTATTTCCTTTCAGGAAATTCGCTAAAAAGTGGCGCACTTGGAAAAATTCATTTAAATTATTTTCTTTGGAATTTTCTTGCATATAATCCACATTTTTATAAATTTGTACATGTTTTTGTTGGTCTGCGCGTAAACGCATCTGGATTGAACGTGTCCGACGTATTTGAAGGTGAATTTACCCTCCGGGTAGTTCACAGGAGGTCAGAATAGCTTTAGTCCAGAAATCGGAGGTAATCACCCAACATGGTGTGGCGATCTTAATTAAAATATACCTAGAGGGCTTGAGGTAATCATTAGAGAAAGAGGAGGTAATATCCACTGTTAAAAGTTAATTTCTTCTTAAAGGCTCCAAATGAAATGCTTTTTTAAAATTCTAAAATATTTAAATTTTTTATTTTATTTTTTTCGTAAATTATAAAGTTTTATTATGCAGTTTTAAGTCCAGACCAACAAAAGCATGTACGAATTTATAAAACTGTAGTTGATATGCCAAAAAATTCTAAAGAAAATAATTTAAATGTATTTTCTAAGTGCGCCACTTTTTTTTTGCTGTGCAGTGTATATCTCTGAATTTTTCTTAGACGTTAGTTGCCTTGGTTCAAGTATAAATGAAGCATTATTAATGTCAATTAAATAAATAACAGTCATCGAAAAAACAACAACACTGAATAATCGCATAAAAATTATAAAAATCAGTAAACAAATTAACGACAATATTATGTGTTAATGCCCTTCCACTACTTCGTCTGGGTAAACATACATAGTTGTTGTCGTCTTTACTCTACCTTCAAAGCATTTAAGGTTGTTAAGAAGAAAATTCAATTTAACTACAGGTTCTTCAAAATTTGACAGCTTATGGTTTCAATAATAAAGAAGTTGATACTGTTTTAGCGAATTTCCTCCAAAGGATATGCAGCTATTGTTTTTGCACCAATGTTGGAATTTCGTAAAAATTTCTTCAAATGTCCATCTACCTATTAGATGTTAAAAATCACTATCGCTAAAATATGTATATATTTATATATATATATATATATATACAACATATGTATTTTTTTTAAATGTCTGTGGACTCTCTAGCGGTCAGAGTTTTATTCCCATTGGAATGAAGTTTGGTATTTGAAGCGCTTTTGGTATTCAAACGGTCATGTTCGTTAATGGGTAAAATCGGACGAGGGGAAAGGGGGGTTTAGAGAGAGGGGGGAACACAAAATTTTACTATCTCCGTTAATATTTGAAAAATTGAAAAATTTATCAGGAGTAAAGTTGTAGGTACTATGTTTTACTGTAATTTTGTTTCTTATCAGTTTTCTGTTACACTAATATTTACAGAAGTATTTACAATTAAAGATTGAAAGTTAAAATTCTAAATATCTCTGTTCACATTAGAGTTTGAGAAAAATGATCAGGTAATGAAGTGTAGCAAACTTGATTTTCTACAACTTTACTCCTTGTACATTTTTCGATTATTCTAATATTAAGAGAGATATTTTATATTTTGTGTTACGAATACATGATACGAATACATGTTTGTTTGATACGAATACATAAAATATATTTTATGTAAACTATAATCATTATACATCGATTTATTTTGGCTATTACTAATTTTTAGCGAATTTCTTCCAAAGGAAATGCAGATATTGTTGCAAATACTAAAGTCATATCAGATATTATATTTCATTTTGATCACACTAAAATTATGACTGCTAGAGAGTGATTTATATATTCTAAGGAAATTCGCAAAGTTGACGCTGCTCCTGTGTAACGAATTTTTTTAAAATAATTTAATTTATAATAAATTATTAATTAAAAAATCTTCTAACGTGCTTAGAATTAATGTATTTTGAGTTAAACAAACTTTACCATTGAATTTGATTGACTTACCCTTCCCCCCACTTTCTTAACAACCTTAAATTAATATCTTCGGAAAATATTTATGTTAGACTGTCACAGTAGGTCTGGCAACGTCAGTGTTATAAAAAGTATATAAATAATTATTAAAAAAATTTAAAAAATAAATAATAAAATTATTGTTAAAATAACTTTTTATAATTTTTTTAAAATTTTCTTATTATTAAATTTAAAAATAATTTCATTAATAATTAATTATTAATATAAAAAAACGTCTAACGTTGTTAGAATTCGTGAATTTTGAGTTACACGAACTTTACTATTGATTTTGGTTGACTTACCCCCACCACTTTCTAAACAACCTTAATGTCAATTAAATAAATTACAGTCATCGAAAAAAACAACAACAACAATACACTGAAAAATGTCATAAAAATTATAAAAATCAGTAAACAAATTTATAACAATATTATGTGTTAATGCCCTTCCACCACTTCGTCTAGTTATACATACATACTCGTACATTGTTGTTGTCGTCTTTACTCTACCTTCAAAGCATTTAAAACTATCGTTAATGATAGCAAAAGCTCTCTTTCCCTCATGTGAATAAGTTCGTGATATATGAACTGTATTAACAATGACGACGAGTTCGCGTGACGTACGAGTATGTTGTAATAATGATCATAATCACTCAATCACATCTCACAAACCTCAATCGCTAAATGTAAACCTGCGCTGCCTTTTTAACAATGTGTTTATCACAACAACAATTTCATATTATTTGCACAATTCTATTTTGTTTGTCATATGTATGCTTATGGTAGAGTCAAAGTAGCTTCAAAAATGTGTTTTCAGGCAGGTTGCCCGGAACTGCGTTTTTTTTTAAATCGATTTATTTTGACGTCCTGAATATGAAGTTTTTACGTTCTCCCGTGACGGATCAGGATCAAAATTGAATTTGTTTATAACAAAAAAGTGTTTTTTCTTAATATGTTTTTTAAAACTAAAAATTTTTTAAATGCCAAAGAATTTTATTAAAATTATTAAAATTAAATTAAAATTTTAAATTTTATTAAAATTAAGTTTATTTTAATAATTTTTTTGCTGCTTATTTTAAGTCGGTTTTTAAAAACATTTTCTTACTTTCCCATTATGAATGAGTATAAAAAAAAAAAATTTCGCAGAAATCGGCTATCACATATAAAATGAGGATTTTCCTCGATTTCCCGGGGATCCCCTCATCAGAATGCGATTTGGTGCCAATGGGAACAATGGGAAACCAAACTCTTTAAAACAAAAACAAAAAAATTCAAAATCGGTTCATAAATAACGGAGTTCTGAGGTGACACACATTAAAAAAAAAAAATTCAGACGAATTGAGAACCATCCTCCTTTTTGAAGTCGGGTTAAAAAGAGGACACAACGATACCAATACTATAGACCATATATGTACATCTCATACATACATCCTCTGAATGAATATATAAGCTATGCAGTGAATAAGCACAATGAATTAATTGTACACTGTACAAAATAATTTAAAATATATATAGAATAAAGAGATAGACAATAAACTTAACATTAATGTAAACAAAAGCATGGGGTGCTCTTTATTTACTCTTGTAAAATAGAGCCACGAAGACGTAAGTACTTCGTACTTCGCAATATTGTTGTCAATCTTCTTATTCTATTTCTATTTTAAATTATTTTGTATTTTTAGTTCATTTTGCAATAAAAGCATGTTTTTTAGTTTTTTTAAACTTAATGTTTTGTTTTTTTTGCCTTCAAAGAAAAGTATTTTTTGTGTTGTAGTTTAATTTTTCATTATTAGCCCCTCGAGTAATGGAAGGAATCCAATTCGTACCAAAGAAAGTATATATCGAATATAGTATAGACAAGACCAGCTTTGTAGCCGCACTTGTTAAGGCGCTATACTTGGAACTGGAAGGTTCCACGTCGTTCGAACCCATGAATCCCAACACCGACAGTTTGTCAATTAAAAAATTAATGGGGTGGTTAATTGATTAAACTGTCGGCGTATGGGCAAGAGCGAAATAACCGGCTATGCTTGTGAAGGTTTTTTGCAGTTTCCCTTCACGAACTCCAGATGAATATTGACATAGTTCCTATCGAAGTCGGCAGAAACCGCACACCTACAAATTTCCTAGTCTGCATATGAATTCCTGATCCTCCTCTCACATCATAAAAATATATAATACAAAAATTAATAAAGGTTGAAAAATAATGATGTGGATGACCTCTGTTATAGACCGTTGAGTCTCAGAAACGAAGTTGAAAACCCATTATTATATGGTAGAGACAATTTATATCCAATAAATATTTTTTTTTAAATTTTAACAGTTGGAAATGTTGATGACATTTCCATAGAAGCTATAAACTATACTATCACACTATATCTCTGGAACTGCCAGTCCGATTTGAAAAATTGTTTTTGCGTTAGATAGCTCGTTTATTGATGAAGGTTATAGGCTAAAATCGCACTAACCCTAAAAGGGGGTGGAGGGGGGGCGAATTTCGTATAAAACTTAATATGTCCTGCGATTTGCTTCAAACTTTGTAGAAAGATTGTTTATAAAAAATAATTAAAGTTTGCATTTTTGTTTTTTTTAAACTACCCCGAAAAGGGGGTGGAATGGAGTTGTAAAGACAATATGGAGAAATTGTTTTCATGAAGCTGAAAATTGGTATATAGGTATTTTATAGATAGTAAACGTTAGCCAAGAAAGGATTTTTGAAAATTCACATTTTAAGGAGGAGAAATGCGAGGGGGGGATCTATCTTTACTAATATAATAAAGCTGAATAGCTTTTTTGTTTGTTTGTTTGAAGGCGGTAATCTCAAGAACTACCAGTAAGATTTGAAAAAGTATTTGCGTTAGATAGCCCGTTTTTGACGAAGGTTATAGGCTATACACAAATTTAACGCGGGTGAAACCGCGGTTGATAGATAGTTATTATATAAGTTAGAGATATGCAAATTTGTATTTTGGCTATGAATAAATTTAAGTTTAAATTTTTTTATTTGTCTATTTTTAATTTTTCATATTGTTGTAAAATAATTGTTTATATTTTGTATTTTACTTTATTGTCACCGGTTCTTAATACGCCTGCAAAATTTTAGATTGTTCAGACGTCCGGAAGTGGGTGGAAACTCGCTTATAAAATTCCGTTTCATTCATACATAGAAACATTCAGGTCAGGCTAATAAAAGCAAGTTAAATATTGAAGGATGTGCTTTCGATCTTTACAGCAAAACACATTATTGTAAGCGGTTTTCTTTATAATGTCCCGACTGGTTGATTTAATTAAATTTTAAAACATAAAATAAATGTCCCACAGTAATTGAAATTGAATTGAAATTTGTTGAATTATTAACCGACACATTTTTTTATTGTAATATGATAGCTAATATTTAAATTTAAAACAAAAAAACATTTTTATCTTTCCCTCTTCTATCGCAGGGTTCTTTTTCCCTGAATATTACGACTAGCTATTATGAAGCAAGAAAATGATGAAATTTATTAATTTCATCAGAGCTAATTCACAGGATTTTCCACCTGATACGCGTGCTGGTTGGCATGAAGCGGATTTCTCGACAGTCCCCTTTGAGTTAAGTAAACTTCTATTAGTCTTTCCATTGTTTTTCGTAGAAACGATGACAGAGTAATTGGTCTAAAATCCTTTCCCGTGAAGTGATTGAGCCTTTCCGGTTTTGGTAAGAATGCCACTCTTACTGACTTCCACACTCTTAGGATATAACCTGTAGTTAGGTTTGCTCTGAATATGTAACCAAGCAGAGTTAAAAGATTCTCTGCTCCTTTTTGTAAAAGCACTGGGTTTACCGACGGTATCAGGACTAAATATTCTGCCAAATATATCCTGCCAAAAATATCTTGTCCATAAATATCCTTAGTCAAAAATATCCTGTCCAAAAATATCCTTAGACAAAAATATCCGGGTCATTAACATCCTCGAACAAAATGGTCTCGTTCAATAATATACCGATAATTACAAAATTGTTCGTCATAGTATCAAGCTTTACATGTTATTTACGCTTTATGATTTGTAATTGTTATATTTTGACATCGGGGGGCCGGAGCGGAGCCCTGGTGGGGGGCGATGAAGCCCCCAGAAAAAGAGTGAAGCCCCCAGAAAGAAAAACTCAAATAATTCTACGATAATATATTGATTATTCGAGAATTGTTAGAAGTAGTATTTAATTGTTCGTGATTTATGATTTGTATAACTGTAGTATTTGTGACGTGATAAGTAATAGTACTAAATATAACTGTAGTAATTACTGAAATGGTAAGGGAAGCCTTTCTTTGCCAGCATGATAGAGGGAGTTCAGTGACGAAATTCAGGCCGTAATATTGCACCAAAAAGGCGTAAAGTTTATATTGATTATGACGAGCGCTTGAAAAATGTTGTAAGTAAAAACGATAATAAACAGGCTACTTAAAAGTATTTACGAAACGTTAGTTATAATATTAAGTTGTAATATCAATATATTAAGCTGTGATTGTTGTTCAGGGATATATGCTTTACGTTAGAATTGTAATTTTATTTGTAATTATTATTCTTGTTTTTTGTGTAATTATTATTTTTATACATTTAATTGTATTTTTTTAATTAAAATGTGTTTCTTTTCAATTTATATCTGTTGTCATGTTTCTTGTTATTTGTTCCCTGAAGCCAATTCATGATCAGAAACTCCAATTCATATAATATTGGGCGGGATAATAGTGCTAAGGGATAATTATGAACAGGACTTTTTTGGATCGGGATATTATTCCGTCTGGCCCCGGTGCTTTATAGGGGCCGAATGTGTTTATTTCCCATTCGATTTTTGAGCGATTAAAGGTACTCGCTGCTCTACACCAGTCTTCGCCAGTCACTAGGAGATTTTGGTTAAATTAGTTAAACAGTCGATGGATCTTTAAATTCAAAAAACACACAATTTTGCTTGAAAACTTTTCATGCACCCATAATTATGGCATCGTATTTTCGCTCCCTGTAAATACGGAGTAAATTTTGGCGTACATTTTGTATGTATCAAAAATATTAGGTGCATAGAAAAAAAATTCAAACAAAACTTGTTTGAACTTTTTTTGTATTCAAATGTTTTTACCCTAGGTTGCGTTTTCTTAAAAAGAAGTTAGCATAGGTATTCAATAATTTCATAACATAAATATTGTTTACTATCAAAACAAGAGAATCATTGGGTGTGTTTGGCCGAACTAAGTCCTGAGTAAACTTAGTAAGTTATTTAGAATACTGTAAGTTATCAAGTAACTTTTGTAATGTCGCCATTTTAATTAATATCTTGAAGTCCTTGTAGTATAACATATGAAAATAAAACAATGTCATCTGCTAGGTCGTAGAAAATTTCGTCCATTAAAATATTTCTTATGAAATTATTCAGTTTTTCAATTTTATATCTTACTCTTGAAATACATTTTAAACACACGAGGGATTTATACTGGATATAAAGAAATACGTTATGGTATGATATGACTAACATAAGATAGTAAGAGTGTCCGGGCCGAACACAGCACTCAGATGCTCAGAACTAAATTTTAGTTCTTTTATAGTGAGGTTCTTATGCATCCATCTTATAGTCTGGGCCTGGGACCTAGTGATTACCACCTGTTCCTGTTCATGGCGAACTATTTTGTTGGTGAAAAATTCAACTCAAGAGAAGCTTGTGATAATCGACTGTCCCAGTTTTTTGCCAATAGGGACAAGGGCTTCTACGAGAGAGGCATAATCGAATTTCAAAATGACAACAAGTTATCGAACAAAACGGAGCATATTTGACCTAAATCGGATCATTCTAAGTATGTTAAATAAAACCCTCAATTGCATGCAAAAACAATGGATTTCTATTTACTACACCTATTATTATACACCGTGTAACTGAGCAACCGTGTTTTTATAAATTTAAAATAATTCTAATTTGTTAATATTAATTAAAAGAGTTTTATGTTACATTTAAAGAAAAGTATTCTAAATTAAAAATCTATTATTTAATTAAAAAAAAGCATTTTAATTAAATTAAAAGAATCAATATAATATAATTTAAAAATACAATAATTAAATCAAAACACGGTAGCTCAGTTACACGGTGTATATACCAGATAAATAAAAGAAAAAACGAAATTTTTTTTGTACTATTTCGTATAAAATAAACATAGAATTTCAATTATAATTATTAACTAAAATTTAAATGCACATTAATAAAATATGATTTAAATAATAGTACCAATGACTATACTGGAAATTTTAAGCTTTTTAAAATATTTGAATATTGTGTTTTTATATTTAATTGTGTATTTTATATTAAATATTTGCATATATTATGGTCGTTCGCAAATTTTTACATCTGTATACAAAATTATTAAGTTGTATGTAATACGGGATTTTGTTTTCGAATTAGAACTCTCGGTCCTAGAATCAATACAATCCAGAGGATTGAATGAGGAAGTGAGAGTTTGTATGCGAGTCCCGTATGCTTTAAATTTTAGGGTATTTAGACTATTATTCAGTTAATCTTATCAATGTGAAGGTTTGTATGGGTTTGATGTTTGTTACGTAATAAGGTATATATTGCTGAACCGATTTGGATGCGACTTTTACAGGGTGGCTGTGAACAAACACTAAACAACGTTTGATTTTGATTTACTTGTGTAGCGAAAGGGTGCGTGTGATAAAAGAAAATACTTGAAATTTATAGTTTTTTAAACTTTATTTCTTTACTTTTTGGATAACAATTACAACTTTTTGATTATACTGTAGAATTGTATTAACTTTTTGATTTTAACGAATGTTAAATTGTTACTGAACTCTTGAGCTGTTGTTGTCCTGCTTTATATATCTGAAATGCACGCGTTCTAAGAAAGTGAGAGAATCGCATCGAATATTCTTTACATTCCAGAACATAAGATAAACATAAGACATAGATATGTGCGTATACTAAATGTATCGTTCTGTCTTGTTGTTTGGTATTTTCTAAAATTGTACAGTGTTAAATACAATGTGTACTGTATCGCAGGTTTAATTGCAATGTTGACATTAATGGGTTAGATATGTGTATCTGCTATATGAGTGTGAGTCACTACACTTGCAAGTTCTAATTACCAATGTTTTCTGTAGTAAATCACAAAACTTACAATCATAGAACTTATAATCATATTCTTCTTCGAATTTCTGATACTCTGTGGTTCACAACACAGCCACGCCCTGTTTTTTTAAGGACGTTCCAGCATACCACCACTTTTCGACAGATTTTGCTTGTTTTTTGTTCACAAGCTAAAAATAACGTTTTCTAATAAATCCCGAAGTTTCAGAATTTTTGACCGTTTAGAACGCGAGATAATTAATATCAAAGGTATCATTCTCTCTCACTCTCTCTCATTAAAAGCATGTATGAATGTGAACCTCAACCATTATTGCGCCCAACTATTGTCTGTTGAATTAGAAAAAATACTCGACAGAATATAAAAAAAACTAGGAGAGTTTTGTTTTCGAAATATAAAAGTTTAAAATTATTCCTTTCCTTCTTATATGTGAACAGTGTTTTTGTCTATGTGTTGTATATATGTGTTTATGTATTGGTGCTATAATAAAATCAAACCGGTTTATTGTACTGATTGCATAACACAGTGCTGGCACGTTCTTAACGGAGTAGTATTCAGTTTGAGGAGATATTAATATGTGATTTGGCACAGATATGTTATCATCCAGGTTCGTTTCCGTTATTACAGTCTTTGAATATTAGTTATGAATTAAATTGGTATTTGAGCTATCGAATTCAATGCTTCGATGATTGCATGGAACGTGATAGTATTTTTTTAATAATTGTAATTCGGTTAGTATAATTATGTTTTTATTTTCCCGAGTGTTTAGTACCTGCCTTTTATGCCTACGAGTATCATTTTGTCTGTAGTGTCTACTTCATTTCAATCATAAATTTAAGTATCTATTTTCTTGTATTTTATGTATTCGTGTCAAACAAACACAAAATATAAAATATCTCTCTTAATATGAGATCAATCGAAAAATATATAAGGAGTAAAGTTGTAGAAAATCAAGTTTGTTCCAATTCTATACCTGATCATTTTTCTCAAACTGTAATGTGAACAGAGATATTTAGAATTTTAACTTTCAATTTTTAATTTTTTTATTTCAGTAAATATTAGTGTAACAAAAAAATGATAAGATACAAAATTACAATAAAACTTAGTACCTACAACTTAACCCTTGATAAACCAGTCCAAGTAGCCAAGCGGTCTAAGGCGTTATGTCTGCGCAGTATGCATACTTGGAAACTGGGAAGTTATGGATTCAAGTCCCGTCATCGGCAGTTTGTCAATTATTAAAAAAAAAAGGCGGTTAATTGACTAAACTGTGGGCGTATGGACAAGAACGAAGTTACCGACTATGCTTGAGAAGGTTTTCTGCAATTTCCTTCACGAACTCCTGATGAATATCGGCTTAGCTCCTATCAGAGTCGGATGCAGCCTTATGGGAGAAGTGTAGCCCGTCCAAGGCAGCCTCTACAATCTATCTATCTATCTATCTATTTCCAAAAGAAAAATGATCTATGTATTTATTCTCAGGAAGTTGACGCAGGATGGTTTGTAAATGACTCGGTGGTTTGGGCATGAATTGCGAAATTGTTGAGATGAAAACGGGAGTGAAAATAAAAAGTTAAAATTACTTTGTATTTGTATCTTGGTAAATTATTTGTATTTATATTGGTGGTAATATAATCACAAAGTCAAAAATCACCACGTGAAACCCTCGTAAAATTTCAGACAGTTAGTTATAAGTGTAATGAACTATGTAGGTACTATGAACCACACAAGTTCATGTCCTTTTTTTTTTAAATTTTATAATTTATTTGTGCCGTATTAATTCGTTTTTCGAAAAAATTCTTCGGATAAAACTTATTCATTGTGAACGTAGTAACAACTCTTATTCAAAATTGTTTTGATAAAACTGAATAAATAAGGCACAAATCAATTATAAAATTTAAAAAAAAAGATGAGCCTTGTGTGCCAAGTTTTATCCGAATAATTTTTTCGAAAAACGAATTAATACGGCACAAATAAATTATAAAATTTAAAAAAAAAGGACATGAACTTGTGTGGTTCATAGTATTTTTACGTATTCACGTAAAACACAAGGCTCCTCTTTTTTTTTAAATTTTATAATTGATTTGTGCCTTATTTATTCGGTTTTCTCTACACAATTTTGGATAAGAGTTGTTACTATATTCACAATGAACAAGTTTTATCCGAAGAATTTTTTCAAAAAACGAATTAATACGGCACAAATAAATTATAAAATTTTAAAATAAGGACATGAACTTGTATAAAGGATAACGTAACGGGTCATATTTTATTTGAGCGTCTTATATGTACACTGAAGGAAAAAAATACTTATATCAAGTAAATTTTCTTGACATTATTTAAAAAAAAAAATTTATTCTTAAAAGTTCCTGAGTCAAGAAATTTTTCTCTAAACAATAATATGTTTTTTCTCAGTGTGTCATCATCATTTTTTAATATTAAAAAGTCCTTCAGATTTAAAAAGTATTTCAAGGTCATTCATTTAACGTAATATTTGTGTCGATTTGATACAATAAGATGTGTATTTTGTATATTAATACGAATTGATTGAGAATCAAAACAAATAAATAAAACAAGTAATGTAACAATTAACTGAGTTAATTGTTTGAATACCCAGTATATACTGAGTTGTATATCAATGTTCGAATTGTTAATGGGTATACCAGTAGTATATGCGATGTTATGTATCTCTTCATATCCGCCTTCGTTCGACTATGAATAGTATGTCATTTGCTTTTTATTTTGAACAGAGGAAGATTTTTTGTTATCAAATTTTTTTCTATCTCATACGGTCTCAAAGATGTATACTTTCCTCTCTGGTTGGGGGAGACACGTTCCGATTTCGCCAATTAACGAACTTGACCTTACTTTTTTTTGCTATATAATACACATACAAAATTTTATTTTTATTTCAGACAGACAGGCAGGCGGACGGACATGCGGAAATGGACTAATTAGGTAATTTTATGAACTTTTTCTGCGGTCAATATTTTCAAGCGTTACAAAGTCTGAACTAAACTAAATATACCTTGCATATTTACAAATATACTGGGTATAAAAATTTTTACTCTAAATTAATTCGTATTTATATATAAAATACATATCTTAGTTTATCAAATTGACCCAAACATTACATAAAATGAATGACCTTGAAATAATTTTTCAATAGTATGCAGATGTACTGACGCCTTCGTTGATCCGCTCGGCACCGATTTTACGTTTCCGGCACCGATTCACTCAGCCATATGGTTTTTATGGGTATCACTGGATTGCTCTTGATAAGCTTTTTCGAACCGTATACGATCTCTATATTTTGACTTGGCTTTTCTACGAGTATAGGTCGACAAAGCATTATTTATTTATTTATAACTATTTCATACTAATTTTTTATATACGCAATCGATAGATCTTGACGATTGAAACTAAAACGAACGTTCTAGCTTCTCTTAGTTGAAAGTTCTTCTAAACGGAGATTATATGACGCTGCAAAACGACCTCAAAATGGCAGCGCTTCCCTCTCCATCACGCGCGATGCATCACGGTCTTCATTCAACGTCACGAATTCTTTGATCATCTAGCTATCGAGTGGTGTAATAAAATTTTTGATGTAGATGATAGATATGTAGCTGCAACACCAAACTGTATCCCTCGATTTTGTTATCATCATTTTTTTTAAAATTACCTCCCACAATGGAAGCAAATTTAAAAATGTATTCACGTCAAAATGACATCAACTTTAGTGCACAAATGTACAATTATTATAGACCATATACCTTGGAAAATTGTAGGTACATGTGAATAGGTACAATATTCTCCATTCAACAATATATTTATTTGTAAGTGTGATCACGCGAAATAGTATTCAGTAAAAGTTAATTATAAGAAAAACCTTCATATACATAAATATTCGTTGGTATTGGAGTAGTAAAACTTCTAATGATTATATACCTACCTACCTACCTACCTATACAAAATATATAAAACGACTTACAAAAATTAGAAAATAAAAATTAGATTTATAAAAATTTGCTATATTTTATTATAGAATGAATAAACTATAAGGAAAACTATAATCACATTTAAACTGTATTTTTACTACATTTCATGAACAAAACCAACATAGTTTTCTGAGAAGTAATTGATGGTTTTCCTTATTCGTATATATACTCATATGAATGGTAAATAATAATAATACACTTTAATTATACTTAAGTTTATGAAAGATATCGAAATAACAATAACGATAAAATTAATAAATAAATAAATCAGTGCAGTTTTAAGTTGTTTATTCTTTTCCTTGTTTTTTTTTAATATTGTGAATTTACTTGAAGCTTTTGTTTCGACTAGGTTATAAAATATATTTAATTTTATCAGTTGTTCATTTCATGACGATAATTTATGATTGTTTTATTTTAGATTGAATGATTTATATCGTCATCGTTTAAATAGAGAAAGATCTGCGTTCATTATGCAGCGATTAAAAAAAAACGTATAAAGTCATTTAAATATAAATAAAATTTAGAGTTTAAAAAAAACTTAAAAAACATGCTTTTATTGGAATATAAACAAAAAATGTAAAATAATTTAAAATTTAAATAGAATTAAGAGATTGGCAACAAGCTTAGCTTTAATGTAAATTAAAACATCAAGTGCTCTCTACTTACGTCTTCGAGTATAAATTTAAAAAAATATTGAAGAAAATTAAATATTTTTGTTGTTTTTGTTTCGAGTATTTGAACCAGTATAGATTCGAGAGTGCTCCTTTTTTTTTAAAGTTAAAAAGAGAGCCAAGATACCGCGACAAGACTTTGTTACTACAGTATGTTAAACGTATTCATTTCATGAAGAAGGAACCGTATTATTCCGCAACTATTCAAAATAAAGTGATTTTACGAAAATTTCAAATATCTGTTTTATTTAATAATTATAATGGATTTTCGTCAAGTAACGATCCGTCTTCATAATGGCTCTACTTTTACAAGAATCAGAAGAGAGCACCCCATGCTTTTGTTTACATTAAAGTTAATCTTGTTGTCAATCTCTTTATTCTATTTTTATTTTACATTTTTTAGTGTACATTCCAATAAACGCATGTTTTTTTAGTTTTTTTTTTCAATTCTAAATTTTATTCAATTATTATTATTTCCATGAGTAATGGAATGAATCCAATTCTTACCAAAGAAAGTAAATACCGAATATAACATAGGAAATCTATGTCAATTACTTACTTTTGTCTAAATTTTGACAGTTGGAAATGTAATTTTTTTAATAAAATTTTGTTGATGACATTTCAATGGAAACTATAAACTATACTATGGTGTATAAATCATTATATATCAAATATTTGATAATTCGGTAAATATTTGATGCATATTGTACATAGCCGGTGGGCCGGTACGTTACGGCGTCAGACAAGCGGGGTGTTGTTAGTTCGTGCCTCGGTCAGGCATATATAAGTTTTAATAAAATTTATCAATTACTGATCCTTTTGAATACGACCATGGATAAAGTGCAACTGAGTGTTCTGAAAGAGTCTATAAAAAATATGTTTTCGAAAAACAATATTTTCTGTTTGGTACAAAAAAGCACCCTTCAAGAATGATCCAGGACCATATAAAACCGGATAAATTTACCGATTTCAATCAGTCTAAAGTTGACAGTTGTTCGATTATTATCAAGTTTTAAACAATTAATTGTTCGACTAATCTTAAAATTTAAAATTACCATTGTTGGATTAAAATAATCAGAGTTTAAAAATCAGTATAGTTCGAGTATATTCAGTTTAATCAGTATAGTTCGACTATGTTCTGTTTAAAAGTAATTTGTTCAAGTCAGTGTACATTTTTTTTATAAAAAAAGAGATAAAAGACTCAATAATTAATTAATTGTGGAAATAAAAGAAAAAATTATTAAAATTAAAATTCATTTTTTTCATTCAAATCAAATCATCCAGGTTTGGGCATCATAGACTTTTTGTTTTATTCAATTTTTTTTAAGTGCGTTTTGTCCAATTGACTTATATTTAGTAAACTTTTACTAATATTTGTGTGTGTCGAGTATTGGGATCTGTTATAGGTTCCACAGCGCTTCTTTTGAAGGCTTAAGAGAGCCAAGATACCGCGACCATATATATATATACATATATATATATACATATATATATATATATATATATATATATATACATATATATATATATATATATATATATATATATATATATATATATATATATATATATATATATATATGTATATATATCTATAAGTTTATGTGCCTGTGGTCTCTCTAGCGGTCACAATTTTATTCCGTTTGGAATGATATTTGGAATTTGAGGCGATTTTGCTATTCAAAAGGTCAAATTCGTTAATAGGTAAAATCGGGCAAGGGGGAAGGGGGGTTTAAAGGGATGGGGGACACATTAAATTTGACATATCTCCCTTAATATTAAAAAAATGGAAAAATTTATAATTAGTAAAGTTGTAGGAACTAAATTTTACAGTAATTTTGTTAATTATAATTTTTCTGTTACACTAATGTTTACAGAAATATTTATAATTAAAGATTGAAAGTAAAAATTCTAAATATCTCTGTACACATTAGAGTTTCAGAAACAAATGATAAGGTAATGAATGAATTGTAGCACACATGATTATGGAAATATTTTAGTAAATAGTTTGAGACTATTTTAAAATTAGTGAAATAATTTTTAAGACCTCAGCGCACAATGTAATTGCAAAAAGAAAATAATAAGGAAAATAGTTCTAGAAAAAATTATTTTATTTCAAAAAACAAAAAAGATATAATATGTTTTAAAGCAAAACTGTTTTTTTTTTTTAAATTAACATAAACGCTTCTTATTGTATAACTTATGTAAGTTTTAAATTGGGTTACTAACTTTATTGGGATAAACAAGATTTGTTTTTTTATAAATGTTTTTTTTTTTTTGAATCGTTTAAACATGTTGTTGCGACGGTATATAAAGCCGGTGCCTAACCCAATTTAGTTCAGTTGTTAAATTCAGTCTGAAAGGAACAATAGTGCGGTTTGAAGTTACCATTTTTGAATTGATCATTGCTAAAAATTAGTATTGTTCGAGTATAAATTTAAAAAAATATTGAAGAAAATTAAATATTTTTGTTGTTTTTGTTTCGAGTATTTGAACCAGTATAGATTCGAGAGTGCTCCTTTTTTTTTAAACTTAAAAAGAGAGCCAAGATACCGCAACAAGACTTTGTTACTACAGTATGTTAAACGTATTCATTTCATGAAGAAGGAACCGTATTATTCCGCAACTATTCAAAATAAAGTGATTTTACGAAAATTTCAAATATCTGTTTTATTTAATAATTATAATGGATTTTCGTCAAGTAACGATCCATTCAATAAAAATAATAAGAAAAAAGGTAAACATACAAATTTAAGCGGATAAAGTCGCAGTCAAATCTAGTTTGTAAATAAATTGATCTTAAATAGAACCAATTTACTAGTATGTATAGTTTTGTTTCGATTGGAATCCATCGTTACACACCGTACTAAAACAATGATCAAGTTTTTGGGCTTGGACACTGATCGAAAACAGACGGGACAAAAACCAAACAAGTATGGCTAAGGATCAATTACATTGTAGCACAAATCGATTTTTAGAAGGTTTTCATACACCAATAGGAGATAATTGGAGGCAGGGCATTCGCATTATTACATTTACTATTGCCTCCCAAACATTCCAACCCTCTGTTTCTATGCTAAAATATCTTTGTATTGTGCATCTTAATAATGAGGTAACGAATTGAAATTGGGCATGTATTTTCTTAAAATTAATTAAATCGTAATGTCTTTTGTGATTTTTAGAATTTCAATCCTCTAAGGAGGTGATACAGAGGGTAAGTTGCAGGTAAAAAATACTCTCATATCGATGTGAATAAATTTTTCGACCTAACAACATGTAGTTACCTAAATAACAAGGGGCATACGTAGTGATTCCGTTAAGGTATCTAAATATGAAAGTCTATTGAGATTTAGTAGCGAGTCTACTACAGTTTAAATGAAGCTACTATCAGTGCGTTCCACTAGACGTCATTATCTTCGCTCACGCCGAGCTCACAACGACCCATCTGAAGAGGTGGGTCGAAGTGGACGTTGAGAAATTCGGCGCCATTTTTAAAAGTTAAAGATGGTGACAGAAAAAATTACTTTGTATGATTCGGGAAGAGATATTTTAGCATTATTGCGATGCACGAACAAATATCCAACTGTCGCCATTAAAGACATTTTGATTATATTTAAACGTCAATTATTTAAATACTCCACTAAAATAAAATATAAAAAATTCGATTATTTATTTTTTTAATATAAATCAAGTTGATCAATAATTATTATTAAGTTTATTATTAAGGCTTACAAATTGTAACATAACATCTTTAAGCTTAGGTTTATGAGTGTAACGCTCGTAAGCAAGTGGAACGGGAAAAACAGAGGTCGTGAGCGTGATTGTTGTGAGCGCTTAGTAGAACGTACTGTATATCGAGCCTATGTTATCCCCATACTTAATAATACCTTATAATAAAAATTAATATCAATTTTCGTTACTCTATCAACAATAGAATGTGAAATATTTTGAAAGAAAAAATCAATTATTTTGACGGTATTACCTACTGTTAACATTTCCTTGATGAATTTCATACTTATATTTACTTTAAATAAATGTGGTTTGTAATAATCTGACGAAAACAGTCATATGAGAGGGATCAAGTGTTCGCTCAAAAAAAAACATTGATATGTCAGCAAAACCAAATATGTTCGCCTTCAAAAGTAGAGAAATCTATGTAAGAACAAAGCAAGGTTAAAATATGAATATCCTGCACCCGAGAAACTTACCCCATGAGCATACACCAACCATTTTCTCATTTTCGTAAATAAAACTTGGTCCTTACATAGATTTCACGTTCGTTTCACTCGAACCTGGGGTGTTACACCTTGGGTTCTATATTAGCTGTATATGGCCATCATTAGACCACGAATACAATATGAAGCATTGGAGTGGTAGCCGGCTGTGCGCCGTTAAAACATAGTGTCGGTGATATATAGTAAAATTCAGAAACTAGTATGCATTGGCATTACAGGGTCGATGAGTTGATACTCATTGACCATCGGTTTTTATTGCCTCTGAAGTCTAAGGTTGCCACTTGTTTGAATTTATTTTTCCGCCTTTTGTGAGATTTGCATATGGCCATATATTTGTTTTATCATCTCTCCCGCAGTTTTTCATTTCTCCTTCTCAATCTATGGTCTATGAATCTATGGCAACAAAATGGTCTATGAAGAAGCCGCAATCTCATGCCCTGAACCGGAACCATATCTAGAAATATTTAGGAGACAGACTACCTCGACCCTAAACGAATGGGTAGATAGGTCTATGAATAGGAAATGGGAGGATACAGTAGACTGCAGACTGGCCAAACAATTGATAGCCTGGGTGTGATCCCGTGAGATTAACCTGGCTCATTAGCCAAAACCGGACAGAGGTAAACCTCCTGGTTGGGGTGCCTACCGGTCACTACAGGTTAGAGGACAGTAAGATCTGTCCGGACTGTGACGCGGCGCATGATACGCCCTTCCATATTTTGGCAGAATGCATTTTCAAAGCCAGTATGAAGTATCTAGCCTTTTGCTCACCCGAAATAGAGGAATCTGAGGTAAAACAACTAAAGTTCAGCATTATCCTGTCTTTTGCAAGAAAGACAGGTACGTTCGAGAACGAACATAGGGCTAGAGGAAACTAACCATACGTGGTAGAGAATAGAATAGTACGAACGGATAGGTTTCTTAGGGGTCGGACCAAAATTGCTTATTTGTCAAGCTTCGATCTCCTCTTTACTACTACTACTTCTACAGAGGGCCATAAATCGTCTCAACTTCTTTCTGTAAACGTAGTTAGTGCTCAAACTTGGTCTGACGCACTATCTTGCTATATGATTTATTAATATATAAAATTGGCAAACGTTACTAGAAATATACTCGTACATGTATTTTGTGAACAATATGTTCATAAATGTAATTATAATGGGTTAGATTGTTGTTTGTGCTAGAATCATATAAATTACACTACATAGCAAAAAAACTAGCGCACTTTAAATAATTCATTTAAATTATTTTCTTTGGAGTTTTTCTGCAAATCAACTACATTTTTAAATATTTTTATATGTTTTAGTTGTATGGGGGTAAAATGGTAAAAAAACCGTATAATTTACAGAAAAAAATATTTACTAAAAAAACAGACAAATCTTCATAAATTTTATAATTTAAAAAAAGCATTTTATTTCGAGATTTCTAGAAGGAAATACATTTTTAAGGGTGGAACGATATCTTAGGTGATGATCTGCTTTTTCTGCACTACAGTTATAATGAGCTCCTGTTAGCTTCCAGGAGGGATAATTCATCCTCTTATACGTCGGATAAGTTCATCCCAAAGATGTTTTACAGAGAGCGCTGGGACTACGGCTGGCCTTCTTGGTCATCAGTTAACTTCATCAAGTCTTCTTCTGACAGTTTATGCACTAGAAACAACATTAGAATCCATACGTACTCTTTGGTCAGTCTCAGAAGCAATAGAAAAACAATTCCAAAGGGTGTACATTAAAATAAAACCATCAAAATTCAGATTTTGAGATAGCCACCATACAGCCCAGAGTGAAATTCAATAGAATATCCCTGCGATGTACATATCCGATGTATTAGAAGAAAAAATAACCCTCCTGATAGCTCACAGAAGCTCAAAATAGCTTTAGTGCCAGAATGGGAGGCAATCACCGAAGTTGTCATAGAGAACTTACTTAAAAGTGTGCCAGAGGTCATATCCACTGTTAAAAGTTTATTTCTTTTTAAAACTTCGAAATAAAATGCTTTTTAAAATTATACAATTTATGAAAATTTGTTGTTTTTTTTTTTAATTAAATTTATTTCGGTAGGTAAATTATGAAGTTTTTATTTACAATTTTACGCCCAAATCAACAAAAACATATACAAATTTATAAAAAAATTCGTTACGCAGGAGCTGCTTCAACTTAGCGAATTTCCTTTAGCGGTCATAATTTTAGTCTGATCAAAATGAAATGTCGTATATGATTTTAGTATTTGCAAGGCCAAGGCATAAAGAAAGAAGAAAACACAAAATACAAAATATCTCTTTTAATATTAGAACAATCAAAAAATGCGTAAGAAATAAAGTTGTAGAAAATCATGTTTGCTACAATTCATCACCGTATCATTTTTGCTCAAACTCGAATGTGTACAGAGATAGTGAGGAATTTAATTTTCAATCTTAAATCGTCAATATTTCTGTAAATATTAGGGTAACAGAAAATATGATAAGAAATAAAATTAGTAAAACTTAGTATCTACAACTTTACTTCTCATAAATTTTTCGATTTTTCGAATATTAAGGGAGATATGTGAAATTTTGAAATTTTGTGTTTCCCCTTCCCTCTAAACCCCCCTTTCCCCTTGTTCGATTTTACCCATTTACGAACTTAATGGGTCTCTAAATAATGGAAATAATGGTCTCTAATGGAACTCAAATACCAAATTTCATTCCGATAAAATGAAAACTGTGACCGCTAGAGTGATTACAGACATATATGTGTCATATATATATATGTCCATATATATATATATATATATATATATATATATATAAATTTTATAGATGGTGATTTTTGACATCTACTAGGTAGGATCGATGGACATTTGAAGAAATTTTGACTTCGGTACGGGACCAATAGCTCTTTTTCCTTTCTGGAAATTCGCTAAAATGTAGTTGATACACAAAAAAATTTCAAAGAAATTTTGAAAAACTTTGAAATGAATTTTTCAAAGTGCGCCACTTTTTTTGCTGTGCAGTGTATGTAAGTAATATAGTAGTGTTAAATTCTCTGTATTCGATAATATATTTAGTAAGTTTAGCTAGTAAAATTAAACTATGACATTTACCCTAAAATGATTGTGTAACATCATTTTATAGTAAGTCTTAATATAGCTGTAGCTTTGAACTACAGCTTAATAAAGATATAATTTTCCATATTCAGTAGTAAATTGTGGCATTAACCTACCTATCTTTTGTTATGAGTGTAAACGAGAGAGAAAATAGTCTATTACTAATCATATTACAGGAAATCATATTAACAGTTTATAAATTAACAGGAAATATTTATAAAAACTATCGTTTGACAAACTATTATAAACGCCTAGTTTAAAAGTTGGGTCATCAAAAACAACGTGAATAGGTTCAGATTTCCTGATAGATAATACAAAAGTTAAATAATTTCAACTCCGGATTGTAACAGTCCCGTTTTATATCGACGCTCGCGTCGTTTTAAATGATATGCATTAAAAAGTATATTAAAACCAAATGTTATCTTAATGTTGCTAAGAAGAAAGTATTGAGAAAATTCAATTTAATGACAGGTTCTTCAAAATTTGACAGTTTATTATTTCTATAATAAAGAATATCCTGTTTTTTGTTTTTGAGTAAAAAAATGTTAAAGTTACGATTTTTAAGATAGGTCAATCATAGAGTTAAATGGACTCGGCGGTAACCACATTAATATAAAAATCTGTTTCTCGACCACCAGAAATGTCAGGTTTATGAAAAATTGTCATAATATTTATGTCTATTATAATAGTCATGGTCTTATAAATACCTGTAGGTACCAAATTTCAAAACAACCCTGTTTTTAGTCTCTGAGATAATTAAATTTATAGATTGAACAATAGTACTAAAGTTATATCAATTAGTATTAAAATTAATAATTAAAAAATAATACTTCAATTCCTATTAAAATAATAATTTAATAGTTTTTTTATTATTATTTTTTATTTAAAAATAATTTTATTTAGAATTAATTATTAATTTAAAAATCTTCTAACGTGCTTAGAATTCGTGTAATTTGAGTTAAACGAACTTTACCATTAAATTTGATTGACTTACCCCTTCCCCCACTATCTTAACAACCTTAAATAAATATCGTCGGAAAATATTATATATCATGTAACACAACAAAATTAAAGAAATTTAGTACGAAAGCCATATACACTAAAAGTATTTATTATAGGATTGTAGAAAAACAAACCGAATAGATTCTAAGAGAAAACTTAATATTCTACAAGAAATTTTAATATTCTACAAGAAATATAGTTTATATACACTCACACACACACAAACACACAAACGTGTGTGCGCGTTTATAAACTATGTTTATAAACTATATCTCTTAGAATATTGAGATTCCCGAACCTCTTTTTTTATAATTGTAGTAGATCTAGGAGATATACACACACGCCGTGTGTATGTGTGTGTTCATAAAATATATCTCCTAGAATACTAAAATTTCCAAAATTTTCTTATACAATCAATTTGTTTGGTTTTTTCTACAATACTATAATACTTATCATTTAGTACAATGAACCTATTTGACTCAAAAACTCTCATAATTTGATACCATTTTTCTTTTAGACTATATCTAACGATTGGACAGTTATCACTGTCCGTGTATACGTAAAACAAAATTGCTAAGCCACCTTGGCGTCTGCCTATCATACTGGCCTTTACACAATATTGGTTAACTATTCGAAACACTTAAATACCAAATTCCAGGCACACAAGTTATACTATAATTGTATTATATAAGTAATAATCTTAGTGAAAGATTACTTAAAAAAAAAAAATTTTATTGGAATGAAAAAGTTCGAATAAATTTATAAGTACAATAATATTTTAAAGTTTAAAGTTACTACAATTACTATTTTAGTTATTGAATTAGTTAGCTATGACTGTTAGCAAATAGGACCAACTGAATTATATCAAAATATAAAGATGCTTGTCGTTGAGTTCTCGTCAGCTTATATACCATTTGAATGACGTCATCATTAAAAGTATTTAACTAGAATACTTTCTAATTGATTGCTGATAACCTCATCAGTGTATTTAAATAATAATTACATGATGTTTATCTTTTGTTTTAGATATTTCAATGGAATGTATTCTAAATTAGTATAATTGACCTAATAGGTTATCTAATGAGTCTATAAGTGTAGACATCATAGTAAGTCATATATATATATATATATATATATATATATATATATATATATATATATATATATATATATATAGATATATATATATATATATATATATATATATATATATATATATATATATATATATATATATATATATATATATATATATATATATATATATGCATATATACTTGTTTCGTTCAATGTAGGATTTGTGAACTGTTTACCTCGTACATAAAAATACTTACGTTGTTATTCAATTTTTTTGAGGGACCTGTATTAAATGGACGATTTAATACAGGATTCCGTTACGATTCCATTTTGACTTGACTATATAGAGAATTTTCATTGGTATGTCTACACATCTTCTGGTATATTGGTATATTGAAAAACTTTCTGTTGTCAATATGCCTGTTAATTTTATTTCCTTGGGTAATTATGATTAAACATACTTTTAACGGACGGTGTTTTTTCGGGATAATTTATGGATTATCTTCCATACATATATCCTAACAATCATTTTATTGTTTTGTTTCTTTTATTCTTTTAGCAAACTATATGGCCACGAGATTACACAGTAGCGTAAAGTCCGTTGGATCTATTTCCATGGTTGTAAAATTTGAATTTCATTCACTGATTCTTCCCTTTAATGTCGTTAAGATGTTATTATTTTGATAGATCCACACGAGGATAAAAATAGGATAACTTACCCAGAAAACGCCTTAGTACAAACTTAGAGATTGGTTATTGTACATGTAAAGAAATTCGAAGGCTAGTGGATTATTCCAAGCCCTGAAATTTTGTGAACTCTTGGAAAATAAGATTTTACTAGCCCTAAGGGCGTTGTAGTTTTCAAACCAACGCTAAAGTCTTGGACGAGTTAAGGAAAGATGAATTAAAATTAAAGTTGGTTAAGTTGATTTATTAAAAAGAAATAAAAACGTGTTGCACTATTTTACATAATATATAGATACATTTCACAAAGATTTAACAAACTGATAACATATAAAATATTTTAGAAAATACAAATAAGTTAAATAAATTGAACTGCTAACTGTTCAAAGAAATATAAAGTCGGTTATTTTTTATTGAGATATTTCATTCTGTACTTTTTACACTAAAATAATCAAAACAAGATCATATATCGTGTATAGCTCCGCACGTTATTCAGAACAACAAAATTGCTAAATCTAATTTAAAACTACTGAAATCGGTACACAACCCCACAGATGAGATGCATACGAAAGTATTTATATACACAAATTAAGAAAACAAATCATGAATTTAGATAATGTGCCAATTCCAAATTCTAATTTAATAAAATTATACGACTTTCAAAATTAATACCTGTATGTTAAGGTTAGCTGCGAATGATACCCTAACGTTATTGAAAATAACAAGACCTTATGATCCGAAAAGGATTACGGCCAATCAACTCAGTGGGTTGGGTTCATCACACGCTTAACCCTTTCTTGGGTCAGTTAGATTAAGTCATCCCTTAGGTAATACTTGAGTAGGATCATATAAAGACAAAACTTTTTAAAATCATTGCGAGACGCGGAACAAATTTGCAACGAGTAACATACCTATGACTTCATATCCCAGAGATAGTTACAATTAGCTAATTCATATTGATGATGGCTGCTTTCTAGTTGAAATACGTAATTATAAAATACAAATAATTGTTCTAGGAATTGGGGCAAAATTTGAAATTTAATTACTCTCTTTGATTATTTTTTAAAAAATCTTTTTAAGAGCAGATATGTTATGCCAGAGGTGGGCTCAGACAGCTCGTCTGAGCCTTACGGGCTCTCCATAAGCTGGGTGAGAGTAAGTATAGAAGGTATGTTTTGAAGCAAGACGGAACGATGTTTCAATACAGGTTGTCCTACCGATTACTACCCAATAATTTATTCAATCAATTTAGAAATAGTTTTATAAAATTGTTTATTGTTTATTGTTTAAATATTTTTTACAGTATGGAGAGATACACAAAAAAACATAATAATAATAATAACAATAATAATAACAATAATAATAATAATAATAATAATAATAATAATAATAATAATAATAATAATAATAATAATAATAATAATAATAATAATAATAATAATAATAATAATAATAATAATAATAATAATAATAATAATAATAATAATAATAATAATAATAATAATAATAATAATAATAATAATAATAATAATAATAATAATAATAATAATAATAATAATAATAATAATAATAATAATAATAATAATAATAATAATAATAATAATAATAATAATAATAATAATAATAATAATAATAATAATAATAATAATAATAATAATAATAATAATAATAATAATAATAATAATAATAATAATAATAATAATAATAATAATAATAATAATAATAATAATAATAATAATAATAATAATAATAATAATAATAATAATAATAATAATAATAATAATAATAATAATAATAATAATAATAATAATAATAATAATAATAATAATAACAATAATAATAATAATAACAATAATAATAACATAATAACAATAATAATAACATAATTAATAACTAATAAATAATAACATAATAATTGATGGAAACCACGGGAAGACGGTAGGCGTCTTCCATCAGGAGAACGATAGGAATAGGTAGGGAGATGAAATAAAGAGATAAAATGGAAAGGGATAAGTATATAAAATAATTAAGAAACAAACAAAAAATTATTCGTTTTCTATTATTATTCTTTGAATAATTTTGATAAATTTTCAATATCAGGAATATATGTATTTTGGGATATTCGCATTATATTTTCTAAATGTTTATCCGTAAGGGAATTTCGCGAATCTGATTTTATATGTTTCATATGTGAAAATCCCGATTCACATAGATAAGAAGATGCGAAACAACTACTAAGTTTTTTATATATTTTTAATAATTCCGGATATTTAAACGAAGATGGGTTTTCTGCGACGATTTCCCAAATACTTTTTGTGCTTCTGTTCATGGCTCCTAATAAATTATAATTTGTTGGAAGGGTAATCATTTCGTTTAATAACGCGCAATCATTGGAATCCGGAAAAAATTTGAGAAAAACTTCTATTAAAGTGGAAATTTTAAATTGTCTATTAAAAGGGGTCATTAAAAAATCACTCATTAGATTTATATTTTCAAAATCTTTAAATCGATTATTAAATTGTAAAATTACCGTTTCTAATAAACATTTATATTTTAAAAACAATTCAGTAAAATCACTCTTCACACATTGTTTCGCAATGTGTAATAGTTTAGGAAAATTATTTGGAATTTTTAAACCACCAAAAAAATTTACCGCCATCTCTAAAATTTTTTTCAATTCTATAATAGTTCTAACCGCGTCCCAAATATAAATATTTTTGCCCTGTAATTTTAAATTATGTAAATTAACTATTGAAGTTAAATCTACGAGAAAAGCTAAAGTTGCTGTAAAATCAAAGTCTCTTAGTTCAGGGCAAGGCTCACCGATTTCTTCATGAAATTTTACAATTACATCTAAATTTTCATAAAATCGTGCAAACATTTGTCCCTTACTAAGCCACCTAACTTGAGAATAATATTTTAATTCCCTAAATTCCGGATCGTTTTTTTTCGCGAATTCGTTAAATAAACGATGTTTCAACGCGCGCGTTTTAATCGAATTAATTTTTTTTATAACAATATTTTCAATTTCCGTAACTGAAAGGCTTTTCATGCATAATGCCTGCTGATGTATGATACAATGAAATGATAAAAGATTTTTTAATTCAGGGATTTTTTTAAAAAGTGCAATTAAACCGTTATTACAACCCGTTATATTACTTGCACCATCCGCGGTAAGTGAAACAAATTTTTCTAAAGGTAATGATTTTATTCGTGCAAGTACTCCGGCATAGAGATTTTCGGCGGTCGTTTCGCGATGTAGGGAAATCATCGCAAAGAGTTCTTCTTTAACAAATAAATCATCGAAAACCATACGAATGTAAATTAACATTTGCGCAGTATTTGTTGCATCGGTCGATTCATCCAACTGCAATGAATAGCAATAACAAAACTTAATGTCTTCATTTAATTGACTTGTCATGTTATCATCAATTGCTTCTACTCGCCGTGTTATTGTTCGACGAGAAATTGGGACTTCTTTAACGAATTGTTTACATTCTTCTTCAAGTTCGGTCCCACCGAACATTGAGTCCACATAGTCTTCCACTACCGTCTGCATAAAGTCACATTCACTAAATGGCTTTCGCGATTTCGCGATTCTATACGCTGTTTTGAAAGATAACGCGGTTTTTGTAAACTCATCCTTATTAATATATAATTTTTTGGCGGACGATGGTTCAAAATAATTTTTTTTTAAAACAGAAATTACGCGATCGCGTTCTGCTGTACCTATTTCGAATTTATCAAACTCGGCAGAATGTTTCACGGTATAATGACGTTGGAAATTACTTTTTTTTATATAAATAAAAGTTTTACCACAAAATAGGCAAATTAGCTCTTTATCAGTTTTCTTGTATATACCAAAATGATGCTCCCACTCGTTGATGCCAAAAACTATCCTCCTTTTCTTAGCAAACGGCGCCGCACCTCCACTGCTGAACTTATCCAAGACTGCTTGCGATGTCTTCTCCATTATTAAATTCACTACTTTTATTTTTTTTTTAAAACAAATTATGCGAAAAATAATTTCCACTACTACAAATAGTACTTTTCACTTTTTCAATTCAAAGTAGACTAACTCGAAGAACTCAAATTCCTACTTTATGTAAAACTTAACTTAATTCATCAAATTCCCATGACATTATACTGAGCATACTCCATACGAAGAAAAAATAATTAAATCAGGTAAATAATTCTTTATTAGTTCTCGGATATGAATAGTAAAATATTTAGACAAATTATTTGGAATTTCCAAAACTATAATTATATTTAAATTATCCTTTGCAAAAATTTCCCTCTTTTAGTTTTATTACAATGGTCCAGCGGTAAACTTAAAGGTTCAAAAGATATGTATTGAATGATGTATTGAATGAGTATGTATTGAATTGTATTATTTACTTTGTATAATAGTGACCATAAAAAAGATTTGGTATTATTATATTTTTTTCAGAAAATGTTTTAATTAAAAAAAGAAAATATTAATAATTGGTAGGTTACCCTGTAGTAACTCTATCTCTCTTCCCTACCTCTCACTCAGAGCTTGGCCGAGTCAACTCCTGCTCACCTCTGTGTTATGCTATATGTAATTTGAACAACGTAAACAAATATATTGATTTTTTTTTTACAAAAAATTATCCCATTTTTTGGTTGTGTTTATTGTTACATAATGTAACTGTAACAGATATATATTTATGATATTATGATGAGATGTATTGCCACTTTAAACATTCCCGTCTACATTCAAAAATGGTATTTAATTACCATATCTGAGCATAGTACCTATATTACTCAAATATGCTTAAGGCCGTTTATGTGCTAAGCTAGAGTCAAATGAGTACTATCTTTTATAAAATTTATTTAGGATTTTAAAAAAGTTGTAAAATATATCAATCATCTTACAACGATTTATAACCTTTTTTTATTTGTCCTAAAGATTTTAAAAGTATTTATTGTAAATATCAGTAAATTTAAATTAGAAATTAATTTGACACTATGGGAGAGATCTGACAATAGACTATGTTTTGTTATGATGTTCACGTGTATATGTTATGCATACTTTTTACTGTGCGCTGTCGTAAGTTTACAAAATATAGCGGCAAAAACAAACCTAACAAAACAGTTTTAATTTTATTAAATAAATAATTCAAACGTTCGTCAACACCATTTTTTTAAATGAAATTATATAAATATCAAAGAATTTTTATAAACATTATTTATTATGGAGGCTACTTTAATAATAGTTATCATAAGTTTAAGTACACAAAAATTCAGTTCTCCATAAGACGCTGTGTTAAAAGTTTTATATTTAATCGATAATTAACCTTTGAAATGATCGTCAACAGGTTTTAAATTTTATGAGGGAGACTAACTACTTAATTGAGCTATCCAATTCACTTAAAAAAAATTATCTACTGTCAAGCTTCATTCATGAACGTCCTTAAGTTGTTACATTTGACTGTTTGAAATGTCAAACCGGTCTTACATTCAGATCAAATGAGGTTTTTTTTTTAAATGTAACTAAATTTTTTTGCTGAAATATTACGAACAGTATTATTTTATGAATTTAAGAGTCGCAAATATCTCAACACATTTTGAACAGTTACTATACGTTTATTAACTATTAAATTGATTAGTCGAAGAGAAAAGTGTAGTGTACAGGCACAGAAAGTTTCATTAGAAAGTTTTAAACAAAAGTTGTTTTTATGAGATAAACATGTTTTGTATTTAAAGATTTTCTCTACTTTGCACCGTTTAAAAAATAAGTTATACTACGTGGGCACGGATGTATGGAACATAAATTAAATTATTGCATTTTGTTTGCCATTTTAAGGATGGTCCAGCATACCACCACTTTTAGACAGATTTTGTTCATTTTTTTTCACAGGCTAAAAATAACGTTTTCTGATAAATCCCGTAGTTTCAGAATTTTTGACCATTTAGAACGCGAGATAATTAATATCAAAGTTATCATTCTCTCTCATTAGAAGCATGTGAAACTTCAAGCTCGCTTAACTATAATCTGTTGTATTAGAAAAAATACTCGACAGAATTTAAAAAAAAAAAACTACGAGAGTAAAGCTAAATATTTATTATATAAATTTTAAAAAAATCGTGGGTTACCGTTTTGTTTTCTAAATATAAAAGTTTAAAATTATTATTTTTCTTCAAAATAACATTATTTTGTATATGTGAACAGTGTATGGTGACTAGGTGTTGTATATGTGTGTTTATGTATTTGTGCTATAACAAAATCAAACCGGTTGTTTGTCCTGATTATATAACACAGTGCTGGAACGTCCTTAAACTGTGCAGATTTTACTAGAATTTTTTGTAAAATGCATATGTTAAAAATATTTATATGGTAACTTTTCAAATGGTCACACGGAATTGTGCTAAAGTTGATTTATTTCAATTTTACATCTCATAAATTTTTCGATTTTTCTAATATTAAGAGAGATATTCAATGTTTTTTTAACCTTCCTTCTCTAAGTTTCCTGTTCCCCTTGATTGATTCTACTCATTAACGAACTTCGCCTTTGGAATAGCATCAAAACCATATCAAATACGAAATTTCATTTTGAATTTTACTGTCCAAGATATCGACTATATGAATATTTCAATTTCATGCATCATTAGTTAGCATTATCCCCAGCGTCTTAACCTCACTCCTGTGGAGCCTGACAGTGAACAGCTTACTGCCGAACTTCAAGGATACTACATACCGTCCGCATACAAGGGATATGCGGACGACATTGTAATTGCAATCCAAGAACCCTGATTAAAAATAAATCCTGGTAAGACCGCACTAATTCCATTCCTTCCACGGAAAAGGAAGGAAGATAACATAAAACCACCCATCTTTTTCGGTGAAAGACTACTGATCAGAAGGGCAGGCAAGTTTTTAGGACTAAGGTTGGACTCTAAACTAAAATGGAACCCTCATCTGGAATACATAACAAATAAGAGCAAATCTTCTCTCATGTTTGCAAGAGAACATGTGGAAAAGTCTCGGGTCTTAAACCCAAAATGTTCCACTGGCTTTACACAACAGTAGCTATGCCCATTATAACCCATGCTGCTCTAGTGTGGTGGCCAAAAGTTAACCAGATAACTGCATGCAAAAAGCTATCCAGAATCCAAAGACTGGCCTGCTTGTGCATCACTGGATCCACGAGTAGTACACCTACAACTGCCATGGAAGTCACACTCGGGCTGCTTCCGCTAAGCATTGTAATAATAGCGAAAGCGAGATCCATCGCCTATAGTCTATCTTGCAATAATAACTGGTATTAAAAAAAAATTAGGCTGACATGCAACGATCATGGGAACATCAATTATCTCAGACCTCGTTTTTGAAATGGGCACAGATATTCTTCCCAGATATACTCCTTCTCTAAACCTTTCACTGTAGTTTGTAATAGGGCCATGTGGACGGAAGGAGAACCACCCTATCTCAAGAAAGGAATCGTCTGGTATATAGACGGATCCAAAAATGAAGAAGAGACTGGGCCGGGAATCTACGGTGAGAGACCTAAAGCAATCATAAGCCTCTACTTGGGGAAATATGCCACGGTATTTCAAGCAGAAGTCTATGCCTTACTGATTCCGTCCGTGAAAATCTATGTGGAGGCTACATAACCTAGAACGTATGTATTCTCTCGGACAGTCAAGCTGCTTTAAATGCCTTTCCTGGAACTGAGGTCACCTCCAGAGTAGTAATGGGTTGTCTGGAGGAACTTCTGAAAATGGCAAAACGGAATAATGCTAAATTGATCTGGGTGCCGGGTCACAGTGGTTTCAAAGGAAACGAAAAAGCAAGTACCTCAGCAAAGAAGGGAGTCGGAATACCTTTCATTGGCTCAGAGCCTATTTTAGGAATTCCAAGGACTGTATGTAAACAGGTGATCAACGAGTGGTCAAATACTAAACACCGTGATTACTGGGAAAAAGTACCGCGGCAGGAGCTCGGGAAGGTACTGCTTCAGAGTGCAACTAAGAGGCTATCTCTCGATGCACTGAGGCTGAACAGGACGCAACTGCGGAAGGTTACCAGATTTATTACCGGGTATTATCCCCTGCGGAAGCATCTGCACACAATGGGACTCCATAACGGGTCCATTATGCGCAGATTGTGTGGCGAGGAGAAAGAAACATCCAGCCACATTATCTTTGACTGCGAACCTCTAGGTTACCGAAGATAGAAGCATTTCACCCCGAATATATATTAACCTTAAGGAAGGCCTGATACGCAATCTCCTGGCTATTGCCAACATATGGGAGAAGCGAATCTCATCGGACTGAATTAGAAGGGGGAGCATAATGAACCATAAGGTCGATGTGCAATACATTTTAGACTCAAAGATGTATCTATTTATGTATCTAGTGAGAATTAAAAACACTTTTAATACTCACTATGAGCAAAAAGTAATTATATCCCATCAAAAATAAAAATGTGAAAGGGGAAAGTTTTCCCCTACAAAAGTAGTCAAATCTATGTGAGGGCCAAGTTATTAAATATAAGTAAGATAAGTTTGTTATACATTTATTCCGAGAAATTCTCCCTGGTATGTATTTAGTTAGTTATCAAACGTATGCAAATTATTGGTATAAATTTATTGAGTAAATTTCGCAGGTGCAGGTGCAGGGTATTTCATTTTACTTGGCAAGTTTTTTTCTTGTATATTAAGGATAATAAAATCTGATAACTTGCCATGTAAAATATGAAATGTCTACACGAATATTTGGCTATTTTTTAAATTAAATCCCTGTAGGGGTGAAATGAGATGTTTTAATATAAGTATGGTATTATGCTATTCAATTCCATATATTTGAAATGGTTGGTAATTTTCACATTATATATCATGTTTTAGCATTTAATAACAAACAGAAGTCTAGTTTATTACATTTTCGAGATATTACGTTCATGTAAGTGTTCATAGGTTTGTTGGGGATGCAAGAGAAGGTTTGTTATCATAATTCATATAATTCAAATAAGCATTTGACGTTAGGTGTGTTTGCAAAAAGAACAAAATTTAACACAATTAAAACTATGACTTTCTTCTACAAATAAAAAGAAACAAAAGTATCCCAATCTTACTTTCAAATTTTTATTTTCCAGTTACAACGTATATCTATTTAAGCAGTACTCACATATTTAAAAAAATGTAATTTAATCCATATAACATAGATCATGTTTTTTAGAATCACATAATTTATTTTAGTAGCGCATTAGATTAAAGAAAGCGGCAAAAAGCCAGAATTTTTTGCTTACATTTTCGATAAAATGAAAAAGTTTCAGAATTATTTTTCTTTTCATGAACAATTTTTTATGAAATGTGAAACATAAGTTCTATGGTCTATTTTGACTTAAAACGAAAGAATTTGCGATTTTTTTCGATATCTCTATTGGTTCCCAAGAATTTAAATTTTTAGGCCCAAGAAAAAATTTTATTTTTTTCAAAAATTCTATAAAAAACACGAAATATCCAAATCAATCGTTTATGTTTGAAACTCATTATTTACTTTGATGTTAATTCTTCCAAACCAACTAAATAACCACGAAGTAAATTGACAGATTCAAATGTATACTAACTGAAATTGATTTGTATATATGCTATGACGAATATTAAGCTCCACCAATAGGCATTTATTATATTTATTATGAACCAATTACATAGCAATATATAATTATATACATTTACACTGTTAAATTTATCAAAACGAAACCTGCAAAAATTTTCTATTTCGGGATAGAAATTTCAGGTTTTCATAGTTTTCATGTCAATTTGGGTACGAGACCTAAAAGTATGCCAAATATCAACTTTCAAGGATCTCTGGTGAAGCCGTTGGAATATGTAGTCTTAGATTATAGTTTTTGGCGTGATCGACGTTTTTCGATTTTTGAATTAATAAAACTTTTTAACTGTTTTTTCCTTAACGATCAGTTAAAAAGTGTCATATTATAATTGTGTAATCTTGTTATATTCAGCACTTTAGCTATTTTAGTTCAAAAGTTACAAGGAGTCGATTTTGGCTCCAATATCACTGTCACGTACGCAGGTCACAATCCCTTACACTTGGTCCGACGCTCTGTCGTGCTATAGATAAAACATGCATAAATATGTATACTGTGATTTTTTAAAACACAAAATTTGACTATCTCCCTTAATATTTGAAAAATCGAAAAATTTATTAGGAGTTAAGTTGTAGGTACTAAGTTTTACTGTAATTTTGTTGCTTATCTTTTTTCTGTTACACTAATATTAACATAAATATTTACAATTAAAGATTGAAAGTTAAAATTTTAAATATCTGTTCACATTAGAGTTTGAGAAAAATGATCAGGTATTGAATTGTAGCAAACTTGATTTTCTACAACGTTACTCCTTATACATTTTTCGATTATTCTAATATTAAGAGAGATATTTAATATTTTGTGTTTGTTTGACACAAATACATAAAATATATTTTATTGTAAAAAAATTTTGATTGTCGTTTCCATAGTAACTATAAACTATAACCTTTATACCGTTTTTTTGGCTATTAATAAATTTAATTTTTGCAAATACTGAAGTCTTATCAGATATTATATTTCGTTTTGATCACACTAAAATTATGACCGCTAGAGGGTGATTTATGTATTCTAAGGAAACTCGCAAAGTTGTCGCAGCTCCTGCGTAACGAATTTTATTGAGTTTGTAATCATTAAAATTAACAGGTCACGCATTAATAATTAACTCAAAATATATCAGATCTTCGGGAAATTAACCGAGCTGGTTGTTATTTTCACAAATTAAATTCATTTTGCTGATTGATTGAGCTTCATTTTATGTAACAAAAATGGGGGAGTGGCTGTGCCGAGAACACGGCCGTGTATTTTACGTGAACACGTGTAAGTAACGTGTAATATTTTCTTTGAGCGAATTAAATACATATATATTAATCTCGCGACAAGCTTTTATATCATATAAATTATATAAGGTAATAAATTGATGGGTTTGATGTAATTTAAAGTTTATCTTCTTCGTTATAGAGCATTCAGATAGATAGATAGATTGTAGAGGCTGCCCTGGACGGGCTACACTTCGACCATAAGGTCCATTGTGATGTCTACAGATGTGAAAATGTGAGTGGAATGGAAGGAATTTTTGTGTATAGACTAGGAATAGGTTGGATATGCGGCTGCAGCCGACTATGATAGGAACTATGCCGATATTCATCAGGAGTTCGTGAAGGAAACTGCAGAACACCTTCGCAAGCCTTTTTTTTCTTAATAATTGACAAACTGCCGATGTCGGGATTCGAACCCATAACCTCCCAGTTTCCAAGTAGGCATATGGCACAGACATAACGCGTTAGACCGCTCAGTCACTTGGACTGGTATCACAATCCTAACTTAGCGTAACAAATTCTTTGAACCTTTAGCTATCGAGTGGTGTAATTATATTTTTAATGTAGCTAATAGTTTTTTGAATTAACCCCTCCCATCCATTTACTCGTAAATCAAATTTATAAACGTATTCACGTAAAAAACCCTTGGGTTATATGCCTTTGTGTATCACAGCATGATTTTTTTGTAATTAAAAAACCTTAAACTTATCTATTAATTTAAAACCATACAAATTTCAGCATAATGCAATATTTTATGTTGAATTACGGTAATTAGAAAATACTCGAACCATGCAATATTTTTATCACAAAAATTATTATAGTTGTTCGGTTTTCATTAACTTTATGTACATTTAATCATTCTTTCCTTTTTTTTTCAAAACAGAATGAAAAAAAATTCTCAATACTGTTTTTTTACACAATGAATTACTCAATTTAATTATACAGAATGTTACAATGCTCATCGAAAATATAGCTACACTTATCCTCCTATACATAGTAGGAAAATAAATTATTTGTTATCAATTCCTAGTACTACTTCGCAAACCTAATAGTAATCGTAGAACATGCTTGTCGAAAGTCGAAAAAATATTGTAATATGTACAATGAGCATAATGGATATATTTAATGCATAATGCATACTATATATATATTCAACACAAAATAAAAGAAGTAGTCAATACAAAGTAAATGAAGGTAATGAACTGCAAAAGAAATCTAGCCAAATGCATAAAGTTAAACCTTGTGTATTTTTTGCAAATAAAAAAAATGAGTGCAATTGGCTTCCTCAATAAATGTCATGGACAGCCATCAAATCGTAATTCAAATCATTTGATTTGCTGACAAGAAGTCATCGAAGTTGTGAAATTACAAATAAATTTTTTGATGTGAAACATTTATTGTGGATTGTTAGACCGATTGTTGACCCGGTAACGTTTACTCATCAAGCGATCAACAAGTTGTTCATAGTTGATATTACATATAACAAATCAGTTGTTAAAAAGATACTCACAGATGGCGGTACATATACAAGTTCAAAAACTCATTAATAAGTGGCAATGCATATTTTCTATACAAAATATTTAATAATAATAATAATAGTTTAAGTAACTGATTGAAAGAGCTAATAATAATAATAATAATAATAATGAGCCTATAAAATATCCCAATTACTAGGCAAAGAAATAAAGAAACAAAAATTGTATATTTTTATTATCTCTCCAAGAGATTTCCATTCAGGTCTATCATTTGCCAATCTCATTCATTGATGTACCGTTGAGGCGTGGCAATTATTGAATTTTAAATTTTTGAGTATTAAATTAATATGTATTATTTAAACATGAATAATTTTTTCTTGAACAAAAATCTGCATATTTTGTTTTTCATTACGTCATATTATTTGATTATGCCATATTTATTTTCTTTACTAAACCATCATTTCATGCATATTTTCTATACAAAATTGTTTCGATGTTTCACATATGCCAGGCGTCGCCGCGACAGCTTAATTTTGTTAAAATTTAAGGCCAAAGCAAACAAAACTGAAATTTCTTTTGGCAAATAATTTTGCGTCAATATTCTAAATTCGATAATTTTTGTATCGATGGTCTTTAAATGATGTAGATATCTGCCCACTCTAAAAAAATAGGCTCTGTGGAACGAAAATACGTCGGTGACTTTCAACTGCAAGTGTAAAATAAGTGGCACTAATGTATTTGGTACTTATTGTGATGAAAAAACAATTTATACCTTGCATATTATTCCATCATCGATAGCCAATATTTACCTTACACAACCGACATCACTCCTTATGATGCTCCATTTGTGCTAGAGTATACGTTCTATCCCATATTGATTTTAAGAGTATAGTGTAATTTTCCATCTAATTGAAAAAAATTCGTTGTGCAGGAGCTGCTTCAACTTAGCGAATTTCTTTAAAATTCACAAATAACTCGCTAGTGGTCATAATTTTAGTGTTATCAAAATGAAATATCGTATCTGATATGATTTTAGTATTTGCAAGACCAATTTTATTACTTAATGGTTCAGGTCAAAGGGAAGAGTCAAAGGGAAGGTCAAAGAGGGCACAGAGAAAGAAGGAAACAAAAAATGTAAAATATCTCTCTTAATATGAGATAAATCAAAAAATGTATAAAGAGTAAAATTGTAGAAAATTATGTTTCTACAATTCACTTCCCGATGACTTTTCTCAAACTGTAATGTGAACAGAGATATTAAAAAGTTCAGCTTTCATCTTAAATTGTAAATATTTCTGTAAATATTAGTATAACAAAAAAAATGATATGCAACAAAATGATATGAAAACTAATTACTTACAACTTTAATTCTTATAAAATTTTTGATTTTTCTAATATTAAGGGAGATATGCCAAATTTTGTGTTGCTCCTTCCTCTAAATCTCCCTTTCCCCTTGCCCGATTTTACTTATTAACGACTTTGACCTTTCAAATACTAAAAGCGACTCAAATACCAAATTTTTAAAATACCAGATATTTAAAAAAAGTACATATATATTTATATGTATATATATTAGGGGGAGGGGAAAACACAAAATTTGACTATCTCCCTTAATATTTGAAAAATCTAAAAATTTATCAGGAGTTAAGTACTGTATTAGGTACTGGTGTGTAGGTAGTTTTACTGTAATATTGTTTCTTATTTGATGTTTTAATTTTGTGGAGTAAACTGGAAATATTAAAGACAAAAAATCTTTTGTTTCGACAAAAACATATATTGAAGTTACGACGAATTTTCTCATATATCCTATTTACAACGGAAGTTATAATTTTTAGTTTAGTCTTGTACTTTGGTCTTGGTCTTGCATTCTCGGTCTTGTGTTTGTTCGTTCGGTCTTGGTCTTGGTCTTGCATTCTCGGTCTTGTTCTTGTTCGTTCGGTCTTGGTCTTGGTCTTGCAAAATCGCAAGATCAAGATCAAGATTGCAAGACCAAGACTTTGCTCATCACTACCACACACCAGTCAAAACAAAAATACCGTTATACTTATAGCCGGGAATATCTTAACAATGAATCTATTGCTTCGGGTTTCAAGGAAACAGAAATGTGTGAAACAGTAAAACAAACGTGAATAAACTAAGTCGTAAATAATGCAAAAACACTTACCAAATATTTGCTTGCCGTGGTTTAGACTTTAGATGATTATCAGCCCCGATAAAAACTAGGAAAAACGTTATAAATTTTGGGGAAAAATCAAATCTGGGTCAAAAAACCCACACCATTACCGTTAAAAACAATAAAATTTAAAAAATATAACAAATTATGTTATTGTGGGTGTAACTGGTTCACAATGTGAGAGTTAATTGTTTCCTTTTGTGGTATTGTTAGGTAATATTTTGGTACAATTTTTTTGCATAGTCAATTTTTAGGATTATATCAAAGGTACAATTTCTTCTGTGGTAAAATTAGATACCATTTTGGAACAAGTTTTTTATGAAGTTAGGGTTAATTTTGGTAAAAGTCTGTTTGCGCTGTTTACAGAGGTCTGCATTGTACGTTTTATTTTGAATAATATAGTATTAAACAAGAATATTATTCAAATTGATGGTCAGGTGTGCAGGAGTGAATTATAGACTGCTTTTACTAAAGCTACCATTACTCGTCTTCATTATATCCCTGATTCGCTTACTCATTGACCAATAAGTGCAATACTTAATGGCCATATTTCTGGCATTAAGGCTAAGGTCATTAAGCTTATATTTACAGGTAAGCAGTCTGGATAAGTCTTTAATTTGAGTTGAAAATACACTACTAGTATTTTCATTGATTATGAAATATGGCTTATTTTTATACAAAAATTTTGTGGTTTCGAATGCATACATGGGAAAAAGTCGAAACTTTACAAAAATAGTTTTAGTTAGGTTGTCTAATTTAAGACATGGCGAAGTTCAAAAACATAGTATAATGATTTGAATCACATCTATCCAGAAGCTTGCTAACTAACGTTGAGGCTAGCGGTATCACTTCTGGACACTAATGATAATGTTATTAGAAGTGCGACATGTAACATTGCGTTTTTGAGCCACATGTTCTCAGAATCAAATTCATCTTAATTGGAATATAGGAAAAAATTTTTGTGAGATGAAGGCAATCCTTTCCCTATATCTAACTCCCTAAAATGGGCATTAAACATTTATTAAAATAATAAAAAGGACCCAAATAATTCACAAACAAGAGCATCGTGGTTAACAAGCTTCAAAGCCAATGACATACTATGTACAACACTATCCAGTGTGTGTTGCAACAGCCCATTTGTTGGTTTAATCTTAAAAATAAACGAGGTTCTAATTTACTATTGAAGTTGATTCCTTAAGAATCGATTTCATTTAAAGGCCCTGGTTCGCCAATTTGAGGGGTAGTAAAATCTTATGTTAACAAAAAGCATCATATTTTTTTACTAGCTAACACTTTATACGCTTTGATATTTGAATTTATGATGTTTTACAATACCCTTTCAGATTGATTAAATTTTCTTTTTTCTTAGGTCATTAATTTAGTTTAAGAAAAAAAAAATTAAAATAAATTGTATACAAAATTAAATCATATTTTGAATTGTATATTAAATGTTAGCTTCTAAAAAATAACTATAAAATTATTATAAATGAATGAATGTTAGCGCCATCTAAGCAGAATATTGCAAAATTAAATAATAATAATAATAATAATAAATTTATTGATGCTTTTCGACAATACAGTGATCGTACAGGATAAGTCAAATTAAAAGGAAATGGGCGTCGAGATGAACGGGAAGGTAGTGCGGTTATGGCCGACTTTGATTGGTACCATCACGACATATATCTTAGCAATCTATGGGAAACCATAAAAAACCATAGATAGGATGGCTGAGGATAGAGGATTATAATAAATAGATAAATAAAATAAAATAAATATTGCATCCTTACAAATTAAGATTTGTTTAGGTCTTGTCAATTGTTAAAAAATTAAGTGAAAATCTTTAACTCGGTTACTAAGCACAGGGTGTCTATTTAATAAAATTTAAAATAAGATTATATTTTTCTACAATTTTATAAAAAAATCAAAACCACACTCATTGCAAAACCTCCTCCAATGAATATAGAGCCCTCTCCAAAAGAAGAACTTTACAAGCGGTCAAAAATGAGAAATTTTTGTCATATAACTATGTATAGTTTTATCATAATAAAATTTATTAAAAAGTACAATAGGCATATTCCTTGTACCTCTTTCCACATATTTATAACTATAACTTTTCGTAACATAGTAATATACGTACCTGACAATATATGGCAGCACATGTATTATTTTGTTATCGCCATTTAAGCAGAATATTTCAAAATTATATAACTTATAAGATAAACTTCATCGTGTGTCGGATCTGACACGCACAATTTTTTTGAAGAATACATTCATGCATTTTTTTTATCGGCATGATAATATTTGTGCTTTACTTTTAGATAAGATTTAAAAAAAAATAACTCAATAAAATGAACAAATGAGAATCAAAACAAATATAGTAATGGTGATAATAATTTTGACATAAAATATTAATTAATAAACTTCATAAACTCCCTTATTTATATAATTCCATGTAATTATTATCTGAGTAATCTAAAACAATGTAAAACAAAACATAACGATGATTGAGCCATTGTACTGCATATTACAATCCTTTATAAATATCTGTTTACAGTACCAATACTAGAAGTACTAAACATGAAAAGTGATTCTCTGGCATTTGTTAAGATCCTATGGGATATAGTGTCGACTATATAACATTATTATGACATAACACAGTGGTTAGTGACATGTAGTTGGTGTATTTGAATAACTGTTCGTGTTCGGTTGATTACAGAGGTTTACAGTTTGTTTCGATTAAATACAATCATTAATTAAATATTGATAAGAAAAATTAACTCGTCAACCAGGAATCGAACCTCAGACCTCTGGATATCTAGTCCAACGTGCTTACCGCTACACCAAAAACGATTCTGACGTATGAACCAACTTTTTCATTCAACAATCATTGACAGTGTTACTTTTGTTGTCAAATATCAATATTATTATTTGTGTATACATGAGCGTCACAATACAATACTTGTCAAATTCCATTTAGGTTACGTAAGACAAATACGAGAGAACTGGCGTATACTATATAGACAAATTTCATTGAATTTTTAATATATACCTTGCCTGGATATTTAAAATCCAATGTGTTGAAATATCAATTAAAATAGGGGGTAAAAGATTGAATAGGTTTCTCTTATTTTTGATGTTATAGACATGAAAGTTGTCGAAATTTCCTTTCGACTCCAGAAAAACAATCAAAAATTGAAAATTACAAATCGTTCTAATGTTATAGCCGTTTTCTGACTGCCCAGATCTTCATAACAAATATACAGGGACATTATAAATGTGCATGTTTGTAAAGATATTTGTCTTCACATCATGTTAAAACAAGTTGGACGGATAAATAATTTTTTTGGAGTTTACTTCTTTACGTTAAATTTTCCTTTTTCGTACGTCATTAATTTATTCTAAGAAAAAAAAATTAAAATAAATATTTTATAAAAATTTAAATAGTTTTTTTAAATTGTATATTAAATGTTAGCCTCTAAAAAATAACTATAAAATTATTTTATTAAAATTTTGTTGATTGTCATTTTCATAGAAACTATAAACTATACTGGCAGACTATAAATCGTTATATATAAGTTAGAAATATGCAAATTTGTATTTTGACTATTAATCAATTTAAATTTATTTTTTTAATAAATGAATTAATGTTAGCGCCATCTAAGCAGAGCTTATAAGTGTAAAATACAGTTGCGCGTCGGAGCTGACACGCACAATTTATTTCCCCAGGCATTTTTTTTGTCCAATTTAAAAAGGTTCTTTACTTCTTGGTGTACTTATGCATGTCATGCCTGGCATTGTATTGTTCAATTTTTTTACATTTCTTCTGAAACCATACCTCTTTTGCCTCATTAATTTTTAAATTTATCAATTTATAAATTTCTGTATACTTCCTTGTATTCTTTTCTTCTTTTTCATCAATAAAAGTATTTCTTATGCCATCCATTCCTGCTTTGTTTCCGTTGTTTCATACACGATAACCTCGATTGCCTTTTCTAAAAATCGCTTCTTTCAACTAATTCCATGTTTTTTCAATGTCATGCGTCTGTTCCGCTTGTACCAAATCCTTAGTTTTTCCCTATACTCTTATTTGTAAATTTCATCTTGTAGGCGACCTATATTTAATCTATTCCTTGGTTTTTTCGGTTTCAAATTCTTTAATTTACATTTCAATTTTGCTATAACTGGAACGTCATCTGAATTATTATCTGCACCCGGGCTTGTTTTCACACTCATTATATTGTTACGAAAACGTTTTTGTTAACTAGAAAGTAATCTATTTGGTTCCGTACTATTTGATCTGTTTTATCCCTAGGAGATTTCCATGTGTTAAGTTTTCATTCTGGTATATCGAATCACGAATTCATTACAATGAAATCGTACTTTTTGCTAAGTTCCACCAGTCTATCACCTCTTTTATTTCTATCACCAAGTCCAAATTTTCCAATTACCTGGCCCTCTTCACCTTTTTCCCCTTTAGCATTAAAATCTCCCATTATAATTGCGAGATTGATAACCCGCACTAAAAATTGAGTGAATCTTAATTATTACTAAAATGAAATATAATAATTGACTGATATGACTCATATGACTTTAGTATTTGCAAAAATTAAATTTATTAATAGCCCAAAAAAACGGTATAACGATTATTTATAGTTACTATGGAAACTATAATCAAAATTAAATTTGCTACATCATCATTTTTCTCAAACTCTAATGTGAACAGAGATATTTAGAATTTTAACTTTCAATCTTTAATTGTAAATATTTCTGTAAATATTAGTGTAACAGAAAAATGATAAGAAACAAAATTACAGTAAAACTTATTATCCACAACTTAACGCCTGATAAATTTTTCGATTTTTCAAATATTAAAGGAGATAGTCAAATTTTGTGTTTCCCCATCCCTCTAAACCCCCTTTTACCTCGTCCGATTTTACCCATTAACGAACTTGACCTTAAGAATACCAAAAGAGCTTCAAATACCAAATTTCATTCCAATCGGAATAAAACTGTGACCGCTAGAGAGTCCACAGATTTAAAAAAAGTACATATGTATTATGTACTATATATATATATATATATATATATATATATATATATATATATATATATATATATATATATATATATATAGATAGTATGCCTATTGAAACTCATGGTTATTTGTGTAACTGTTTTAGCCATTTTTAGTAGTACCGATGTTGGAATTTTGTAAAAATTTCTTCAAATGTCCATCGATCCAACCTATTAGATGTTAAAAATCACTAGAAATTTTTACGAAATTCCAACATTGGTGCTACTAAAAATGGCTAAAACAGTTACACGCAACATTAAAATAACCATGATTTTCAATAGGCATTATATGGACAGTACAATAATACAAAATCAGTAGCGGTAATACAATCGTATATTAATTTTGGTGGGCGATATAAATCATATTCATGAGGTAGGTGGCACAGTGATACAGTTGACATCACGTTGCCGCTATTAGAGTGTATTATAATGTTTCAATAACAATAATGATTACACATTTGTATTTATATATATATATATAAATATATATATATATATATATATATATATATATAAATATATATATATATATATATATATATATATATATATATATATATATATATATATATATATGTATATATATATATATATTTATTTATTTATTTATATATGTATATAAATAGTATTTTGAATTATTGATATTATCATGAGACCTTATAACTATTTTCGATGCCTCAATCGAAAAGCACTTCTCGGAAAGTCACATGTGAACGTATCACTGTCGAATTAACATTTGTGATTTAATTTTGGCTAGTCGAATTTATTTTACTATTTGATTACCATATTACATGGGTGTTCAATATCTTTTATTCGCTGATATTCTGTATTATGATATTGTCGCGGTATATTGGCTCTCTTTAGCTTTCAAAGGTGCGCTGTAGAACTTACAACAGATTCTAATACTCGACACATAAAAAAACACAAAAATTTGCTAATAGTTTACTAAATTTATGTGAATTAAAACAACACGCACGAAAATAATAACGATATTGAATAAAAACTAAAACTTTAGGTTTTTACTTAAACCTGATTTTTATTTGATTTGAAAAAAAAAATTTAACCTAATTTAATCTCACAAGTATTGACAACTGACCCAAATCGATGAACGTCTCTGCTTATATAGCCCGGTGGAGTCTTCCAGAAGAATCTTCCTTTCAACTAAACGAAAATATTGAGATTTGATTTTTTTCATTCGAATTCTACTTTTCTTTATAAAAAAAAAAAACTCCTTCTATAAGGAGATGAATATTATTTTTTAAATATTTTCCTTTTTCAACTTTATACTTTTCTTTTTACTTAGAATTATGTGTTGAGGTTCCAAAAAATATTCTGCACAGGGTATTTTCTTGTATTCGGTTTTATCACCTTTTGCATGTAAGGCAAAGATACGGGATACAGAAATGTCTCGGGGCCAGATAATATATAAAATCTATGTTATACTGGAGGAATAGTAAAACTCTGCCTGAGAAAGTCAAGATCATCGTATTATTCGCGATGTGTCTTGATATAATTTTTGGTGCTGCAGACATGATTGAAGTGCTCTGCTAGACACTTAGCAATTTTGGAACGCTGCATGATGACCCAGTCATTCAAATTAAGGATCGCAGGTACTGGTAATGGCGAAGATCTCTCCGAAATGGCCTCCACTCTCCTCCTTACCTTCGAAGAAGGAGTGGAGTTTTTCAATTAAAGGCTATCAAATATTCTGCAAATGACATCTCTTAAGTTTGTTTAACGCCCTTTCTACCCTGAAACCGCTACTCTCACGACATCATTCCACCAGGTGAATTTCCTGTCAATTTCCTGTTTGGTGGAATACCGGAAGACTCTGTTATAGCATATGAAGTCGCTCCAATGACATTGAAGGACATTTTGTACACATGCCTACATCTTCCTCCTCTTCTACGTCTCACATTCTCTTTAAAGAGGAATTTGGCGCGATGGAGACGCCCGCTCGGTGAAGTAGGATGTTAGCACATTGGTGAGTTAAGAGAAATTTAATGGGTAGGTGGTGACTCAGTAAGGATCAGAAAGCACCATTCAATGAACCAGGGCTGGCCAGCAAATCGTCAGATCAATTGCTGACATGTTACCAGTCCTGGTATTTAATCGTGTTTTCTTACCGGTATTTAAAAGAAATGTGTTTCACTCATCCAAAAAAACCCACAATCGATTAGAACAGAAATTGAAACGAAATAAGCAGAACAAGGGGATGTAAAATATGGTAGAGAGGGACTTTGGTAAATTGGGGTGGAGTTAAGAGAACGGTAGGAGATGATGAGGAGAGGAGTAGGTTGGTAATGCCAAACTTTTTGGTAAAGTGTAGCCATGAATGGGATTAGAGGGTGGTGGTTGGAGAATAGTATATTGGGATGAATTTTCTTGCGAAGTATAATTTTCGGATTTGAAGTGAAGAAACAAGAATGTATCGTATCGAAAATAATGGAGATGGTTGAACAAAATCTCATTTGGCTTAAGGGAAGTCTACCCATGATTGATGTTATGGAGTGAGAAACTGGATACAGTAGGAGGTCACCGAAGTCGCAGATTAACTCAACGATATCATGGTAACATGTTAGAAAGGTAGAAGTCAGCACCCCACCACATCGAACGGATGGCTCGCATGGTATTTATGCCATTTTGTGCCCGTGTAGCTATGGATATAGCACGCCAACACAACTAAGAATGGAATCAAGGAATGTAATAGGTTGGCGTATTTCGTGGTGTCGGGAGAAAAGTATGGCGGTAGTTTTGGTGGATGAAATTTCTAGGTTTAATTCGATCAGAATATCTCTTAATCGAATATAATAATAAAAATATTAATATTTTATTTGATATAGACCATATGCAAATGATATACAAAACGTTAAATACCACAATATATTATAACAAATCGTCGATTTTGAAAACAGTGTAAACAATGAATGTTCCCGTTCCTCCCTAATTTAGTTAGGTACCTTCTGTATAAGTTTATAGCCAGTGTATACTGGCGTTCTTAAAATTAAAATTAAAATTGTGGTTCTATGTGCAAAATCCAATTGAGTATTCATTCATGTATTATAATACTTTTGCAGTTCCAAGTTAAAATAGGTTCTACTATGCAAAAATTTGAGCAATTCAAATGTATAGATTGCATAAAACGTCGATAGTTTTTTTCTTTGAATATTTTACGACAAGAATCTCCCATCTTGACTTTGTAAATTAATCTTAATATTTTCTTTTGAGTAATGAATACTCTTTCCGCTTCTGCACATCTTCCCCAGATAAATATTCCGTATTTTATGACAGAATATGTATTATAATAATAAATCTGTAGTTTCCGAATGTCTAAATACTCTCTCAATATTCTTATTTGTTAAAAACATTGGTTAAGTTTTTTGCATACAGTATAAACATGTCCAAAAATATTGGATTATAATCTATATAAACTCCAAAAAATTTCGCTTTGTTGTAACTTATTACTCCATCTTTGGAGCATTAGATTGAAAAACTATTCCTATTAGGTTGATTTTTCAATGAAAAAAGCACCAATGAAGTCTTTTCGACATTTACAATTAATTGATTATTCTAACACCATGTCTGAGAGTACTCCATCACTTGATGAGCCGTAGATTTCGCTTCAATTAAAGTTGAAGCTGTAACCAGAATTGTTACGTCATCTGCATACATAATTTGCCTTTTTCCTCTGAAGATTTAAAAAAAATCCAACAGAGGGCAGCACTAGTGGGGGTACACATGTTTTGATTTTCTCATTGACAGCAACGTTAAGCAACGTCATAACTCGGCAAAAAATTAATTTTTTTAAATAGTTCAAAAACATCTTTTTTGGCTTGCTTTGGGCTCATTTCTGTGGATTATTAGACATTTTGATAAAAAACTCGAATTTTTGAAGCAAAAAATAGGAATCACGATTTTTGACGGTCTTTCCGATTTTTCTCAAGAAGTAGCGATCCAATTTCAATTCAAGATACGTCAATCGATAAGTTTTTTTAAATATATTTAAGTGATCTGGAAGATCATTTATGTAGCACAAAAAAACCAATGGCCGTAGGATACATCCTTGTGGAACGCCCCTGCCCATTTCAACTGTCTGAGATATTCACCCATCTAGCTCAACGAAGAATTTCCCATTTTATAAATAAGATCTCATTAGTTCATTACTTTTATCTCTGAAGCCCATTCGTTCTCGCTTTTTTAATAGAAAAAAATGTTTCACAGTATCAAATGCGGCACTTAGATAAAAAAATAATCCTATGACACATTTGTTGACATCCAAATGTTTTGACAAGTTATCGTACAATTTAAAAATTGCCGTAGAAAAAAATTTAAAAATTTCAGTAGAAAGTTTTTTTTGGTATCCATGCTGCGCCATATTAATAATTTTGTTGTGTTCCTAAAACGGAATTAGTCTGTTGAATATAACTCTCTCAAACACTTTTGAAAAAACTGATAATTAAGACACTGGTCTATTATTTTGAACATCCGTAAGATTGGCTTTTTTAAAAACTGGTACTGATTTGTCAACTTTTAAGGAATCAGGAAAAACACCGTTTTTTTAAACTTGCATTTAGTAAACTTGTAAGGATTTCACTGTAAATATTCATTATTTTTTAATACTTTTACTGGCACTTGATCAGCTCCGGTTGATTTCCTATTAGATAGGCTCATAATTATCTTGTAAACTTTTTTTGGATCCGTTGGATATAAATACATTGTCTTCTGCACACATTCGTTGGTTTGTGTACATTATATCGATAGTCGATTTCCAAAATGTCTATGATTATTTTGTAAATGTCTATGAATAATTCGGAAATCGCTGCTTGATCATGTACAATCCCATTATTGTGGTTTAAAATAATTTCGCTTTGTTTTTTACAAGTTTTGTTTAATGCTTTGTTTATAGCGTTCCATACATCTTTCTTTGCAATTTCTCTTGGTATTCAATGCACTGCAATGTTTCATTAGCTTAGATTTGACACAGATTGCTACGCCATCGTGTTTAAGATACTCTCTCGAGTATTGGGCTACTAGTTGATAACTGTGGCAATTAAATATTTCTAAGATATTATCCTTAGCCCAATGTTCCGCAACTCCTAAGATATCAACATTTTCGCTATGTAAAATCAACTCTAAATTTTCCACTTTGTTGAAAATTCCTTGCACATTTTGGTTCATAATTTTGAAAACACATTCAGTGTTCACCGGCACTTGGTGCTGAGTTGTTTTCTTGACTTCGCTCTCCATTTTTGTCTGTCCAGTTTTGTCTTTGAATTCTGTTGTCTGTCCAAAATAACTTAAATCTTTTGACAGTCGTTCCAGCTGGCCAATCTTCTGGTTTGTAAATTTTTCCTGATATTTAGAGTATAAACCGATCTTTTAAATACTTTGTTCTTCCCTAACGTTTTAAGCTCTACGCAATCAACCTCGACATCTTTGTCACCATTTTAGAAACAAGTACGCAGTAATTGTTTCCGATGTATATTTTTCATTTACTCGTCCTACATAGATTCAAATATTCCTTAGAGCTGAGTACTTTGAGTACTTTGTCTTTTCTTATATTCTATAACTTTAAACCCATCGTGAACTTCGCTTGTTGTTGCTGGCGATTTATTTTCTTTCATAACACTGCTGTACAATATTTTACGACCATTTACAACAATACAATCATTTTGATCTTGTTTATAATCAGTTGTATTGCTGATATTTCCTATTGTTTTTGCATAAACGTTACGTGTATTGCCTATACTCGTCTTACTATTGTCATTTGAAATACGATTTTGACATTCACTGATTTTAACATTTTCCGTTGCCATTTCCTATTGTACATTTCGAGTTTTGGGTGTTTCTAACAGAGCTTCTATTTCTTTTTCTTTAGAAACTAGCTTTTCAATCAACAATTTGTTTTTATCAGTCATTTCCTGTATTAATAGCTTAAGTAACGAATTTTCTTCACGTAGAAACTGAGTTTCCTGTAAAATCATTTCATTTGCTACTTTCTTTTGACTTTCGATAACTTTGATTTGTCGTTTGGTTTTTCGATAATGCTGGCGAAGTATATCGAGTTGCACTTTTCTCAATGAAATCTTTTTGCAATAGTTTCTGTTAAATATCTTGTAATATTTCAGCTCTGGGTGGTTTTATGACGTATGGAGCTTTTCTGGAAGGAGAAGGATTCTTGAGTTGAATATTCAAGGAATATTTGTCAGTAAATCCGATTTTGTCCATCAGCACTTAGACATATTGAGTTTTTAATTGATCTAATTTGATTTGTAGCTCATTGGTTACCGAGTATAAGGGATTGAGAAGTTATTTATCAGTATATTGATTATGTCTTGGATTTGATTGAGTCCATAACCAATAATTGCCGGTACGCACGACGGAGAATTTAATTTTCCATGAAAGAGTTGATAGACTAATACAAAGTTCTGTCTTCTTTCTGATTTTTTCTAAAAAATTATTACTCATCCCTACTGTTTGATTATTTTAAAAATACTAATTTTATTAGTTTTTTAAGAAGTGTGTCAAACCACTCACCGCTGATGAAATTAGTTGCAGGTTCATTATCCAGTTATACCTTAAGTGTTGCATTATAGATTGTAGCTTCCACAAATGGTAGTGGTTTTCTGTGGTTTTGAAGATGATCTGGTTTAAATTCCTTCCATAGTCGGTAAGTACAGTAGGGTGGCAATTCTACCGTTAAGCAATGCATACAATTTTGTTTTTGTTTAATTTTACAGACTTCGATGGCTGCTGCATGTTTTAGGGAACCATTTCTGGAACTCTAAGTCAGGCTTTCTCCAGTAGTTTTTGGTTTTTAAAACTGTATTTGAAACGTCTTATATACAAAAATTTCGTTAATAAATGACAGGAAAGACTCACCCTGTTTGTGAAGTCGACAAAGAAAATTATTTTTAAGTTGAGTTTTAATAATATATATAATATATACATTAATATATACAATATTTGGTAAACAAGCTTCCAGCCAATTAATTTTAAAGTCACGCCAACTTGGATACGTCGATAAAGCAGTGATCCACTCATAGCTTAATGGTCCCGAAGTTTTTGTTATGCAAGCGGATCCAAGAACATTGGACCGTGTGGTAAAATTAAGTTCGAAATTTCATAGACGCTAGATATAAATGAAATTAACTCCGTCCATCTTAAGTTTCCATTCTAGTACTTGTTTGTCTTTTACAGGTAATGATGAAACTCGTACATTTAAGTTATTAACCTCGTCCGAAATTATTGCCAAACGTTTTGCATATCATAGTCGGTTGCTAGTGGATGAGAACACCAGATGATGGGATTAAACGCGTTCTGTAGTTCCATGGAAAAAATTGTGCTCAGAAGTCATTCCGTATTTCTGGGCCAGGATCGGTTGATGACGGTCGAACGTTGATGATATTAGGACCGGGATTTGGCCTGCTATTACAATGTGTACGATACCCATTTTTTTTTCATGGCGTGCCTTTTTCTCGGCTTTCCGGCATATTGTGTTAAATCGTCTTTGGAATAATTTAAATGTTTTTTGTTTTATTTTATTATGTTTTTGTTTAGAGTTGTGTGAAATGTCCCGATAGTTTTAAGTTAATTTTGAGTTTTTTTAGTGTTTTATATTTTAAATTAACTCATTGAATATCAACATACTAGTAAAATAAACGAACTATCGAATAATAATAAAAATAGATTCCCTTTTTGAAAACCTCCATCTTTAGATAAGCCGTACAGCTTTCCCGGGCGATGCAACAGTTTGACTTGATTTCTCAGGATGTTTCGATGGAACTATTTTTCTATTTATATATTTTTTAAATTTAATCACTTACCGGACTCATACTTGGTGTAACAGTTAGTAAACTGGGCAAGAAATCCAAAGGTCTAAAAAACTGATTGATTATATATATTTTTGTATTCAATGAGTCGTTACTTGACGAAAATCCATTATAATTATTAAATAAAACAAATATTTGAAATTTTCGTAAAATCACTTTATTTGACTAGTTTCGGAATACAGTTCCTTCTTCAGAAATAAAAATGAAATAAATTATATTTATTTTTTATTTAATTTCATTTTTATTTCTTAGTCAAATAAAGTGATTTTACGAAAATCTCAAATATTTGTTGTATTTAATAATGATTGATTATACTAAAACAAATCATTTCGTTTCATCCATTTTCTGATTCTGTTCTATATATATTTATTGGTGTGGTAAATGTAAGTTTTAAAATGAACACCATGCTCCTATACAAATTTTGTTTGTCACAGAAATAATGATTTTGTAATAACAACGTTTACTATTAAGGATGTACGAGTACTGGAGCTTCAAAAAGATTAAAGCTTGATTTGTTTACATGTAGTTGAAGTGCATACAAATGAATTATAAAAGTTTCAGGGGGGGGGGGTGCGGGGGTCTTTAAATAATTATTTAATGTTAAAGTTCGAGTTTTAATGCATTGCTCTTATGGAAAAACTCGTGAGCGTCGACATATTTTGATAATTTCTCTTGGAATAAAATAAGACGAATAAAAAAAAAAACTACGCAAAAGAAAATAGAAATATTAAGAAAGAGATTGATTCAATTAATTTCCTGTATGACGGGCCGAAAAAAAATTTATGAAAAAAACTGACATTTCAGGTAAATTTAATTTCTATCGGCGGTAGCTTAATTACCCGAAATCTCGGTTTTTTTTGTTAAACCTTTTTTTAGGCTCGTCATACCGTAAATAATGAATTTTCTCAATTTAACTTACGACAAAAAATAATAAATTTTAATGTGGACGTTTATGAATGTACTATATAAGATTGTGAACAATTTTATAAATGGACTGTATCTAGTGCTCGTACATCCATAAAACAGAGTTACAACACGACAATAAATGAACCTGATTTACACACTATACTATACTTTGAATATATATACAACATATACAAAAAGATAATACTACTAATATAGGATATGGTATTGTTGTTATTATTATTATTATTGTACCGTTTATTTTGATTCCTGACATTGCGAATTTCCGGACATATAAATTGAAACAATAAATAACTATTCATAATTGAAGCTGTCAAAATGATTTTTCAATTATGATACACAACATTTTCATTTTAAAATATTCGTGTTTTCTATATATGTGTGTGTATGATACGGTTAAACATCTAGTTTTACAGAATGGCGTCATGAATAGAGATTGTATACTGATGGTTTCTTGTAAAAGTTAATTTAAGGAAACAAATTTGCGGATGTGCTTCCATGTTCTAATTAAAAAGTCAATAAATACTCAGTAAAATTTCAATAAATATTTACATACCTAATTGTACAAGCATCCAAAAATTTATTATTACCGCTTGTATTATGTTTTACTTACTTGTGTGTAAGTTACTTTGTCGCGGTACCTTAGGTCTCGTTAACTTCCAAAGGAGCGCTGTAGAACCTAAAACAGACTCCGATACTCGACACACAAAAGTACACAAAATATTGGTTAAATTTTACTAAATTTATCCCAATTGTAGTAACACGACCTTGATTTAAGAAAGAAAAAAATTAAAACTCAACTCAAACTCTACTCAAACCTGACTTCGATTTAATAAAATAAACAAAAATTTAATTGAATTTAACTCCACAATTATGAGTCTACTTCTCTATACAATACAATTTTACATACAATACAACAGTTTTTGATTTTGAGTTAAACAATTAAATGTCAATTATTAACTGATGTTAATTGATTAAATGCCAATATTTGGCATTGCCAAACTGGTTATAGAATTGGTGAATCGCCCTTTTTATGTGCCAGAAGACTGACATGTTCAAACAAATAAAAAAAATCTTGTTTTTGCAGAAAATTTTTGAACAAATCGTTTCCTGTCAGTCACGGTCACATTTAGAGGGGCCGATAATAGATAAAATTATATTCACTCGACTGAAATACGAACCAAGCATAATGTAAATGTACTACCTCTCTAAATAACCATGTAGCTCAGTAATGTTCACCGATTCTATATTTACAAATGTAGTATAATAGTTGCTTTCAACTTGTTTATATTTATGTTATTTGACAAACATTTATTTGAGTAAGCATGTTCGAAATAAATTATATTAGATTTTATTAAAAAAAACTTTCTTTGAAAAAAAAGTTAAATTAAGATTTTATTTTTTTCTAATTCGAATTATACTTTTCTGTATAAAAAAAACTCCTTCTCTAAGGAGAAAAATATTTTGTCTTAAATATCTTAAATATCTTAGAATTAAGTGTTGAGGTCCTAAAAATTATTTCAATAATTTTCAACAAAACAAATTACTTAACAAAAAGCGTGTATTTAAGTTTGTTCTGTTAAAACTAAATAATTAATTGACTTCTTCAAAATATTATCAAGATGCCAATATTTTATTTTGTGATAACCGAATGGATAAGGCTCAAATCAATAATAAAATTTTGAAAAAAGTACACCACTGTGAAAAATTTTGAAAATAAAAACTGGAGAAAATGCGTTTCAAACTTTTCAATAAGAAAAAATATCAATTTTTAGTTACTTACGCTGGCAATCTGCTAATCAGCTATTCCTGGTCCAGATAACAGATCTTGTAAATATATTCTTAGATAGTTTACCTATCCATCTAAGCAATAAAAAAAAACACGATTTTTTTGGCATTTTTATTCAGGACACCCCCTTATGGATTCTGCTTCCGACTATCCCGTGTTGTTCTGTATTCTGTACATGTTATTTTACGTAATGTATGAACATATTTAAAATTAAATATATATCATATACGTCTCGTATTAATCAAAACAGTCATGAATGTAGTTCGTACTAAAGGGTTCAGTTTCGGATAATTCATATTTATTAAGTAAAACAAATATTTGAACATTCGTAAAATCGCTTTATTTCACTAGTTTTGGAACACCTATTGTTCCTTCTTCAGAAATAAAAAATGTCTGGTGCAAAATCTTTTAGAGAGGTATAATGTCAATCCAATAATTCAAAATGAAATCCTTAATTTATTATAAATACGTATTTCGACTACAATGCAGTCATCATCAGTATAAATTAGCTAGTCGTAATTTACTCTTTGACAATTGGAAATAGATAGAAAGTCGAGATCAATAGACAAAAATAGAAAGAAAATTAACTAAATTAAAATATACTATATTTAAAATATAATAAATTTTAAATTATATTGAAATTACACTTGTTAAAATTTCCTTCATTCACATTTATTCCTGTTAACTTTACTCTTATTAAAATTACTCTTATAATGTCTCAGGATATGGTACTCGTCGCTTATTTGGTGACAATTTCACAATTTCACTTAATTTATTAGTTACGGTTACGGTTTTAAGTCAAAATTATTTCCTTTTCGATCAAAAAATTTATTGATCCACTGAGGGATTGATCATGGATAATCCACTTAGGTCTTGACCTGACTATCTCCAGAAATTCTAATTCCTACGAATTTACTATCTTCCATAAACCGTCTCACACAGACATGGTAATCCACAATACATCCTTCCATCCACATAGTCATAAAATGGTTGATTTCCATTCAATGATCCATATACTAGTGTCCGTCCCATTAAACAATGATAAATTTAATTCTGAATGAAATATCATTAAACAAATCGCCATTAATAATGTCAATTAACATCTTAATGTAGTGGAAAATCTGCTTGATAAGAAACAAGCCATTCAACTCATTTATCCAAAATCCGATATCCAAAAATATGTTACAACCACCATTTGTGGAAATCTATCGCAGTCGATCACATAATTTTTTAACTCTCTTGGAAAATATATCGTTATTACCAAATGAAACATAGACATAGACCAACGAAGCGGGATATATAAACTTACATGCAACTCGTGGAATAAATTTTACATTAGTCAGTACGGAAGAATGTTTAAAATTCATATTTCAGAACATTAAGCTTGTTTTATGGGTAAGGGAAGAAAATCTAGTTATGGTGAACACCCATCTTAGAAACTCATTCTTTGCACGATTTCGAGATATTACATATCCAGCCAAAAGAACGTATTTTAAATCATACTAAATGAACAATTGGGTTTTCAAAACACCTCCTTGTTGAACCACTTTGTCTGAATTAGTAAGTGTCGGCAAAATGTAATCAGATAATTGTGTATGTACAACCTCAAATCAATTTAATTAACCATTTCACAATGTTATTTATACCTGTATGTTACTAAATTTGTATTTGTCAATTCAAAAATAATTTTACAGGTTTAAAGCAGAAGAGGGCATGGATGGCTCTTCAGAGCCACTGGCCTCTCCGTAAGCTGAGTGAGAGTAAGTAAGAAAGGTATGTTTTGAAGTAAGACGGAACGATGTTTCAATAAAGGTTGTCCTACCAATTATTGTCATATATATAATAAAAGGGGGCGGGAAATTGACTAAACTGTTGGCGTATGGACAAAAACAAAGTAACCGGCTATGCTTGCGAAGGTTTTCTGCATTTTCCTTCACGAACTCCAGATGACTATCGGCATAGTTTCTATCAGAGTCGGCTGCAGCCTACCAATTCCTAGTCTACTCACAAATTCCTTCCACTCTACTCACATCCTTACATCCTAAGGCATCACAATGGACCTTATGGTCGAAGTGTAGCCCGTCCAGGGCAGCCCCTCTACAATCTATCTATCTAAGACGATGTTTCAATACAGGTTGCCTACCAATTATTGCCCAATCATTTATTCAATCAATTTAGGAAATGTTTAAGGAATAGTTAGGAATATTTTCAATTTCCGTAACTGAAAGGCTTTTCATGCATAAAGCCTGCTGATGTATGATACAATGAAATGATAAAAGATTTTTTAATTTGGGCATTTTTTTAAAAGTGCAATTAAACCGTTATTTCAATCCGTTATACTACTTGCACCATCCCCGGTAAGTGAAACGAATTTTTCTACAGGTAACGATTTTATTCGTGCAAGTACTCCGTCATAGAGATTTTCGGCGGTCGTTTCGCGGTGTAGGGAAATCATCGCAAAGAGTTCTTCTTTAACAAATAAATCAACGAAAACCATACGAATGTAAATTAACATTTGCGCAGTATTTGTTACATCGGTCGATTCGTCCAACTGCAATGAGTAGCAATAACAACACTTTATGTCTTCATTTACAGATTTACAGCTATCTCGTCTAAAAGTCTAAACTAGTTCTCAATTCTATTCAAATTCTGAGCAAAAATTTACCTCTTTTATTATAAAATTCCCACTTTATGTAAAATTTAACCATTGAGAAATCAGTAACAAATTACTCCCTTCCCCCCCAAGCTTTATCATTGGCATGTTTATTGTATCTAGTGTCATCAAATTCTCATGACACTATACCCCCTAGGCTACCTGATGTTTATACAAACGACAAAATTACAACGACAAAAAAACAAAGACAAAATTACAAATGACAAATAAAAAATATAATCACAGAATAACATCAACAATATAATAATAATAACAGTTTTTGCCACGATATTTGAAACATATAGAACGCTGTATAGTGCGAGTGCCCAAAAACACGCAAACCCGAACTACTCGATGTTTTTTTTTTCATTATCAAAAGACATTATGTCGGGGAATATTTTGTCCTTGGGAAATTTTATAAATTAAAATTATTTCGTTTGTAATTTTGTCGTTGTGTTTTTGTCGTTGTAATTTTATAGTTTGTACAAATGTCGCGTTACCACCCCCTACGAAGAAAAAATAATTAAATCAGGTAAATAATTGTTTATTTGTTCTCCGATATGAATAGTTGAAGCAAATAATTCAGAATTTCCAAAAATCTAAACCGTCAAAAATATTTCTCTAAAAGTAAAAAATTATAACGGTCAATCGGTAAAGGATGTAAAAATTTATTTTTATTTAACATTTATATTTTATTCATACCCAAATATATTAAAAAGGTACATTTTATGCCCCAAATTACCAGCCCAAAATTCCAAAGTATGTATTGTATACTTTGAATAATAGTGACCATAAAAAAGAGTTGGTATTATTATATTTTTTTCAGAAAATGTTTTAATTAAAAAAAGAAAATAATAATAATTGGTAGGAGGATACCCTGTATTTTTTTATCTCTCTTCCTACCTCTCACTCAGAGCTGAGTGAAGTCAAACTTTGCCCACCTATGTTTTAAAGTTCGTCGTCCCATTTTTATTGCCTTCCATTCATAAAATGTAATATTTAGTATACCATTTGTTTTGTTTTTTAATTTATACCATAATTCATAAGTACTTGAAAATGTTTACCTTGTTGCTACAGTATATAAAAATTGTTCATTTCCTTTTGTATTTCTGAAAAAAGAACTTTATTTTTTTATTTTATAAACATTTTAATTATTTCCTATTTTATACCCATCAGGCAATGTAGTCGTTACTTATTATTATAGTGGAAAAATAGTGCCAATATTGTTCTCAATAAAAGAACACCAGGTTTGGTCCATTATTGCTTTTGTGTCTATTTTACCAAAGATTACGCGGATCTTATTCGTTTTACTCGCCCCCAATAAAAATGGTTGAAAATGGGTAGAATGGGGGGAAATGTTTGGGAAAGATCACAGGGGTTGAATTGTATATTTGAATTGTATATTAATTGTTAGTTTATAAAATATAACTATAAAATTATTATAAATGAATTAATGTTAGCGCCATAGATGATAGCCCATGTCAGGTAACATGATGACATGTTACCTGACAATAGTTGGCAGCACATGTATTATTCTGTTAGCGCCATCTAAGCAGAATATTTCAAAATTAACCTATAAGAGTCAACTCCATTGCGCATCGTAGCTGACATACACAATTTTTATTAACAAAATGATACACAATTGCAAGTAAGTAGTAGAACATCGAGAAAACTTAAAAAGTTATTGAAAACTACAACATACTGCAAGTATTGAATAATATAATTATACAAATAACGTTAAATATTTATTTTTGTAACATAAATAGAATGTATGTACATAATAATACTTTGTATATCAATAGTATGTATGAGACTTTCATATACTAAAATCATACAGAATATGTTTACTTACACTAATTATGTACTATATTGATTTCATCATTAACATAAATTAGTATTTCAAGTATGTTTATTTGTATACGAGTATATAACTCATGCTCAAATGCAGTAAGATACCTTTTGACGTATTATTGACTATTTACAATTTGTGCTATCATGATTGATAATAAACTTTGGTACTTAAGAATAATAAGCCGATCAAAAACATAAATATAAAAACGGGCCGAGTTTTCGGGGGAGATACTTCATATAGTAGCTTCTCCTTAAAAAGTGATGATATCCCATTAAAGAGCCGAGCTATTTACAAAGTAAATAGCTCGTTAAACTATTTACCAAGAAAATTAATGAGGGGTAAATTGATTAAATATAAAAAAAATTTGGTTGAAATTTATATCGCAAGTTTTCCTTTAGTAAGTTTTTAAAATTTTATAAGTCGGCAAGTTTTTTTTTCTGTTGATTCTTTTAAAACTTGCTGCGTTATAAAATTTTAAAAACATACTAAGGGAAAACTTGTGAAATAAATTTTAACTAAATTTTTTCTTTCATTTAAACAATTTACCCCTCATTAATTTTCTTGGTAAATAGTTAACACCAGGCAAAATCTTTTTTTCTTGAAAAAAATACAAAATTTTGCAAAATTCGAAAACTCACGACTGTAGCTCTTTTCGTTCAAAAGTCAAAGTACCTGAAAAATTTGACTATTTCCCTTAATATTTCAAAAATCGAAAACTTTATCAAGAGTTAAGTTATATATATGTATAAATATATATAAATATATACATATATATATATACAACATATGTACTTTTTTTAAATGTCTGTGGACTCTCTAGCGGTCACAGTTTTATTCCGATTGGAATGAAATTGGGTATTTGAGTCGCTTTTGGTATTCTAAGGGTCATGTTCGTTAATGAGTAAAATCGGACAAGGGGAAATGGGGTTTAGAGGGAGGGGAAAAACAAAATTTGACTATCTCCTTCAATATTTGAAAAATCGAAAAATTTATCAGGAGTTAAGTTGTAGGTACTAAGTTTTACTGTAATTTTGTTTCTTATCATTTTTCTGTTACACTTATATTTACAGAAATATTTACAATTAAAGATTGAAAGTTAAAATTCTAAATATCTCTGTTCACATTAGAGTTTGAGAAAAATGATCAAGTAATGAATTGTAGCAAACTTGATTTTCTACAACTTTACTACTTATACATTTTTCGATTATTCTAATATTAAGAGCGATATTTAATATTTTGTGTTTGTTTGATACGAATACATGAAATATATTTTATTGTAAAAAATTTTGGTTGTTGTTTCCATAGTTACTATAAACTATAATCATTATTTTGGCTATTAATAAATTTCATTTTTGCCAAAAGTAAAGTCATATCAGATATTATATTTCATTTTGATCTCACTAAAGTTATGACCGCAAGAGAGTGATTTATGTATTCTAAGGAAATTCGCTAAGTTGACGGAGCTCCTGCGTAACGAATTTTTTTTATTAATGTTTTCATTATTTTCTCGAATAGAAAATTTATAATTTTTTAAATATTTTTTCCTCCGGTATTGGATATTCTTTGGCTACTCCAGCGCCACTCATCGGCGGCTTTCGTCAAAAATATCCTGGTAATATTCGATGCACATACAACATGAAGTGCTCATATAACGATGATACACATACAATATTTCAATAACGGACTTTCACATATAAAAATTCCAGTGATGTAAATCTTTAATTAAAAATTAACATGTATTACAAACCGGAGTAGTAATAAATTCACGTCAACTGTACATCAATTTTGTAATTGTGTGACTAAAAAAACTTCTACTTTTCAAAAGCCAACGTAAATCTAAAAAAGATACGTTTCCTTTCTCAAAAATATTTCCAAAAATTTACCAGTTTTTACCGACAAAAAGAAGGAGGTACTCAATTCAACCTGTATATTTTTTTTTACATTTTTTTATTTCTTTTTTTTATGTATGATCACGCATAACTTTTTACAGAGTAGTCCAACTTGGATAATTTTTTTTGTTGGACAGGGAATATTCAAATTATTTGAAAAAAAAATTCAAAATTTTAGCCACAAAAAAAAATTAAAAAAATAAGACTTCCCTGCGCTTCCACTAAAGATCAAATATCATAATCACTGTATATTGTCTGTGTGTAAACACTTTGAAAGCACTCAATATCGTTATATATATATATAAATATATATATATATATATATATGTGTATATATATATATATATATATATATATATATATATATATATGAATTTTTACAAAGTAGTCCGATTTTAATAATTCTTTTTTTATTGGATTGGGTATACTTCGTTAAGTTAGTACCATACAATTTGAAAAAAAATTCGTGCCTAAGGGTAAAAAAATAAGAGAAAATGGATTCTTCAAATGTGAACCGATTGTCATATGTGAACCGATTCTGTTGATTCTTGGTAACACTTATGTAGTTCTAATGACACTATTACATGTACAAAAATATAAAGGCACTGAAAAGTGAAAAAAAAAAACTTTTTAACAAAAAATAGAACCGACGAAAGAAGAAAGTAACTGAAAAGCAAACAATAAAAAGTTTTTTACAAAAAATAAAATCTTTGAAAAAGGAAAGGAACTGAAAAGCAAAAAAAACAAAGTCAATGTAAATACCTAAATAATTTTGAGTCGGCGAAAAATCTCCATCGAAATGGGTGAAGGATGTTCGGTTAAAAGTAAATATTACAAAATATTACATTTAATGTTAATATTACATTTAATATTACATATTTTTTGTTTGGTGCTGACTCAAAATTATTTAAGTATTTACATTGACTTAGTTTTTTTGCTTTTCAGTTCCTTTCTTTTTTCGAAGATTTAATTTTTTGTATAAAAGTTTTTATTTTTTGCTTTTCAGTTACTTTCTTCTTTCGTCGGTTCTATTTTTTGTAAAAAATTTTTTTCCTATGACATTTCAACGTGATTATTTTTGAAAGTTATTTGTCCTCTCGAAAAAAACAATACTATGATCATTGTGGACATGCGATTTTTTATTAGCAACGTTTTGCATTTTCTTACAAGAAATAATTTGTATATCCGGTATATATGATATACAAAGGATCATCCAATCGGGACGCTCGAAATTTTTTCGGTTATAGCAGCCATGTTGCCAAAGTCTACATCTGTCAAATTTGTCGTTAATTGTTAAGTAGTGTATGGCAAATCATAATGGAAGGTTATAGTGTTAAACAACGTGTGAAAATCATCAAATTTTATTATCAAATCAGAAAAAACCTTCTTTAGCGGTTCCAACAGGACGGCGCTATATGCCAGACAGAGCTGCACGAACAGTGGACATTCTGCTCGAACAGTGTGAGGACATGGGCATATCGTGCGGCGGCTATGCGAACTGGTCACGAAGATCATGCAATTTAACGTATTTAACTTTCTTTGTTTGGGGCTACCTTCAATCGCAGGTCTATGCGCATAAACCGCAAACAATTTATGCACTCGACGTAAACATTACGAACGCGATCTGGGAAATTCAGCCAGATTTATCCGACAAAGTCATCAAAAATTGGACCATCCGAATACGTGCCACCAAGCAAAGCCGCGGTGCACATTTGAACGATGTTATATTTCACACTTAATGCCATGAAATATTCTTAAAAAATAAAAATTGAGTGGATATCCTACACACAACTTGTTTTATTTACATTTAAAAATCGAGCGTCCTTATTGAAAGACCTTATAAAAGGGTATATTAAGTAAAGTTCCGACCTTATAACGGTTGAAGATATTATTCGCAGAAAAAAGTTTTTGATATAAGTGTTCATAAAATAACCTTATAGTCTAAGAGATAGACTATACGTTTTCAAACATTAATTTTAATACGTCTAGTTTTTAGATATGTCCTTTCACGTTGAATTCATGTAAGATTGCCATAAGTCTGGCTGGGAACGGTTGCGTTTACCTGTACGCATCATGTTTGTACAGGTTAAGTCTACTCACGCAAATATAGAATAGAAAATATTTATTGTTTAAGAAATATCTTTTACAATATGGAGAGATACACCTTGAAAAAAAAAAAATAATAATAACAATAATAATAATAATAACAACAATAATGATGATAGCAATAACAATAACAACAACAACAACAATAAAAGCAACAATAATAATTTTGTATAACAATAATAAACATTAACAGGAGTAACAATTGACTTTATGGAGAGATACATCTTGAAAATAATCATAATAATAATAACAACAACAACAACAATAATAAAAACAACAATAATAATTATCTTTAACAATAACAAATATTAATAAATATTAACAAAAGTAACAATTGACTTTCAGGCGTAGATTCAGAAATCACTAGCACTCGCTGGAAGAATCGTTAAGAATATTAACAAGGAAATAAAATATGTTATTTAATTGTTGATGAAATATATCTTTTTAAGTACATGAATCTGTCCTTATTACATTTAATTCGCAATTTGTACACACATAATTCCGATTAAATTCAATAACTTTCAGCTTATGAAATATTTGTGTTTGGTGGATTGAAGACACTCTAAGTTGGCTTATTAATTTCAATTTTGTGAAGTTAATATTGTATTTAAAATATGACTCTTCTACCTTTGTGTAAAATACGTTTTTATATAACGGACTGTATTGTGATGCTTGGATACACTGTAAATCAATTTCGTAGATCATTTGATTTTGTTTCTTAAGTATGCTTTCAATCGCATATTTTATGTGGGAGCTATTTTGCGAATTCCAAAAATGAAGAAAATCCAAATCCTTCAGTGTTTTAAGCAAATACTGTGACCAATTATTAGTTCCACCTTCTGGATCATTTGTTAGATCTTTTAAACGGTCAAAACATATTTTTGGATACCAATAATTATCCATTTTTATTACTTAGAGTCACTAGTTTAGGGTCTACTTAAGTATTGGAACTGATATATGTGTACTTTGTGCTTCAAAACGAACGATATAATCTGGTGTACACCTAGGCCATTGCATAATATTCTTCCAGAATTTCAACTGTTCTTTTTCAAGCTTTGCGAAGTAATTAAAAGAGCATATTTCGGCTGCATACAAAAGTAACTCACGCAAATATATATGTACAATATAATATTAATGTTAAAATTAATGAGAGGTGTAGTAGTTGGTACGTATTCGCCTCCGATCACGAAGCCAAAGGATCGATTCCAGATGATGTAGTATAATATTTTTTTAAAGTATTTTTTTGCTATTAAAAAATTTAATTTAATGGTTAATGCAATTTTTTTCCATTAAAAAATTTACGACCCTGAACACAATAGAGCGAAAATAAAATTAACCTTAAATTGATGAAAAAAACTAATTAAATATATTAAAGCATGCGATTTTTAATTTTAAATATGTACACAATCATTCATAAAATATAATTTAATTTATTACTTTAATAATTGTGTTACAAAAAAATAAAACATTAAGACGTTTCTTAGAATCGAACCCTGGGCATCGCGCTCGATGGCCAATGCCATAGCAACTACTACATCGTGCATAGTACTGATAAACATTATTATAATGTTCATATATATTTATGTAAAATTACTTTAAAATCAGCAATTTTTACCTATACAAACAGGATGCGCACAGGTGAACGCAATGGTTCTTAGCCTTCAGATGTATCGCATCCTTAACTGAATTAAATAAGAAAGGACATATCTAAAAACTGGCCATATTCATTGCTCCCCCCGTTAGAGGGATAAATATTCATCTATACAACGATAAGAGATAAAGAGAAAAATTTAATTTTAATATATATTTATCATGGATGTTAACACTACTTGGTTAAATTTAGGGTTACCACTTTAATGTTTTTACTTGGTCTTCCATTAAAAAGTCAAGAGCATTAGTTAACCAACAACCAAACTTCAGCTGATTTTTTTAGTCTATGAAATTTTTTAGTCTAAGAAAAAAAAAAAGAAATGTAGTTGATGGTTTTAACTCCAATTTCAACACTAAGTATTCATGTCTAATATCATATACTTCATCATTCCGAAAACAAATTGCTTGCCTTATAGTTTTTGGTCAACTCATATTCTAATGGTTTAAATGACACTTGTAGGTTCAAAAGCAAGTTAAACCGCTTGCCGTCATATTTCCGATAGATTTGTATAGTGTTAAAGTCAATGGTAGACAACGTTTAATAATTCTTTGGTTTGGTTTTTTGTGCAAATGAATAAATGATTTTCCATATCATGGACATGCGTTCATTTCCTGAATGTTTTAAATGTACGGTTATTGTTTCAACCATGTTTTCAGAAATTTTCAAAGTAGTAAAAGTATAAATTAGTAAAGTTTGTTAAGTTTTACACGTAATTTACTCTTGTGTTCAAAACAACTGAATATAACATCTCACTGTACTTGGCATTTATAGACTATTCGCTGGCTTTCGATTCAATCAAACACCAATTCATATGGAAGGTTCTCGAGAACTACGGAATAGAAAACATCCATGTCACCATTATTAAAAAAATATATGAAAACAACAATGCGTATATAACATTAGAAAACAACGGAAGACACTTCAAAGTAAAGAAGGGAGTAAAACAAGGTTGTCCCCTGTCACCAGATCTATTCAATGCAGTTCTACAAGGAATCTTCCTTGAACAGGACTGGGAAACTCATGGTCCTAGAATAGATGGCACTTATCTAAGCAATCTCAGATTCGCGGATGATATTGTTATTTTCGCAAGCTCCCCACAAGAACTAGAAGGAATGATGGGTGATTTGAACAATTCTAGCAAGATGAGAGGATTAGAAATGAATCCTTTAAAAACAATGGTCATGTCAAACTCGATGAAGCAGCCTATCTTACTGGACAATCAAATAGTGGATTACGTTAGCGAGTACATTTACCTGGGACAGATCATATCAATTAAGGACAGACAGGCGCAAGAAACCCACAGAAGAATCACGTCAGCTTGGAAAAGATATTGGTCACATAAGAATATAGTTTTGGGCAACCACTCAACAATCACAAAATCCAAAGTTTTACAAAGCTGTATCTTGCCATCTTTAACTTATGGGTGCCAAACATGGGCTTTAACTCAAGCCAACGAAAATAAAATATCTAGCACCCAAAATAAAATGCAAAGATCCATGATGAATATACGAAAAGAACAAAGAATCAGAAATATAGATATAACTAGCAAATTAAGAACAAAAGGGGTTGAGAAGGTAATAAAGAAGTTAAAGTTCAAATGGGCTGGCCATGTTATAACAGATGCAAGTAAGTGGAGTAAAAAACTTACTGAGTGGACACCCTTAGACAGGAAAAGAAACCGGGGAAGCCAAAAGAAAAGGTGGGCAGACGAAATAAGGAAGATATGTGGTAGTCTTTGGACAAGAGATGCAAAAAACAGGACCCAATAGAGATAAATGGTGGAAAAGATCTAGGAATGGAATATTTCATGATAATATGGGGAAGCAAGCCAAAGGAAATCAGGATCAAACTTAGATGATCCAAACCAATACCCCTCCTAACAGAGGGAGGCCCCTGCTCTATAAAGAGTGCCACAGGGCTTTATTATTATTATTATTATTATTATTTTTATTATGTCAAATAAAATGAAAATTCATCGCATTTATTGAAAAATTGATCTTGAAAAAATAATTTTTTGGTTTTTATCGTTTTAAACAATATTTTTTATACAAACAATATTTTTTATTAATTTCATCGTTGGGTTGAGGTTTCAAAGAAAAAAATGAGCACTGTTAAAGTTAAAAATCCGAAATTTTACTAACCAAATTTTTGGTTGAAAAATTCGGCTTTTTTGTCTAATGTAACGCTTAAATATACAAACATGAATATTTCGATTCAAAAAAATTTTTGCTTGTTATTAACACATAAAAATCAGTGATTTTTATCGAAATCGAATCATTTTTGTTGAAAAATTAACAACGAAAAAGCCGTTAACATAATCTCCATAAATTTGAGGTTATATTGAAAATTGGTAAATACAAAAGTTGTAGATACTTTAATTATCTACAACTTTTACATTTAATTTTTTTCGGTAGGAGGTGTAACTTAGCCGGAAACCGTAAAAATCACTATTTACTCTTCCGGAATTTTCTCCAAGATCTCTTAATTTTTTTTCATTTACTTATAATTTATACTAAATTTTCCGACCAACCGCATACTATTAAGAAAATTTATTCTCTCAAATAGGTTTGGCCCTGGTCTATTATTACAATTTACCACTTAAAATCAAATAATTACTGTAGCATAATATTTGTGTTGTAACAATTAATGATGCTATAATGATTCGAATTGAATATTGTTCTTAATTTTTCTTAAATATCCGATATATTATGAAAGAATGTGTTTTGAATTTACGCGCTAATAAATTATACTAAATGTTTCAATAATTTAGCGATCAACAGTTGGTACTACCGTAAGCTAATATATCACATTTATTGAATATCCAAAATGTCAAAAACAGATGATTGTCAAAAACACATGAATTAAATGTCAAAAACAGATGATTGTCAAAAAACACATGAATTAAATGTCAAAAGGTTTTTTAACCAAATATAACTATTTTAATTAATTAATATATACAAACTACAATGAAACAATTAATAATTACCACAAAATTTAAACAGGTATTTGAAACGATAATAACAAAAATAATATAATAATTTTACGGAATTCGAATATTGATTTTAAATTAATCTTCGAATTCGCATCCAATTGTAGACACGTCGTTCCTAGATGGATTATGTACTAAAGAGAGATGCTGAGCCATTATTTTTTCACGAAGTAAACTCTGTTGTTGTTAGGAAAATTATCTATTTGATGTTTGTTTCCGCGAATGGAGACAACCACACATGTTTTCTGGACATCAACAATAGGCATTATTCCACCAATACTCAGTGCCGTAGTCAGAATGTCACCGTAATTCAAACATCTTATTTAAACTTGGTAAGATTAATGAACATTCAGTAACCGCCTTGATCTGAACAAAAATCGTGATTAAATTAAATTGTCATCTCTTCATTAGGACGGGCGTGAATCAAAAATGGATGAGATTAAATATTTAATATCGTTACAGTATATTTCATTATTAGTCTTGGATGCAATATATTCATCGATAATCAACTAATATATCTTATAAACGTATCAAAGACTTCAATCAAATTTAAAATATTATATAATAAATGTCAACATTTGTATATCATCTTTTTATACCCGGTATGTATAACATAGACAAGGTTATATTTTTTTTATATTAAGTTACATATTAAGTTCAGTTCTGGTAACGCTTGAAAATATTGATCGTAGAAAAAAGTTATCCGATCAAAAACGCAAAAGTAAGAAAGGGGAAAGTTTTGAGGACATCCTTAAAATTGAGGGTAAGATTAGATTGTCCTTAAGGTTAAGGATAGGGGTAGGATTAGATTATCTTGGTTAAGGATACCCTTGTTGAGTGCGTGATGTTGGTGCCTGAGTTAATGTGTGAAGCTGCACACTTTTCCTTTCGGATAAACGGTCTTCCAGTTTTCTAGTAGTTTAACACACATTCGATACATGAAACCGTCTGTCAACTTGGTTTATGCGCTGGCGTGTCTTTTCAATAGCTGTCTCAGCAGATTGAGTGAGAGGAGAGGGTGCACACTGTACAGCATAAACAGATCTTGAGCAGTCTACTCCCGTTTGAAAAATGTTGTTCGACAATTTGATTTATTAAGACAATGCCTTGTGCTTTTGCAAACGACTTGCGATTTTTTGGACGTTTGAGCGTTCATAAAGGTCGCTATCGGTGGTTTTCAGTGCATTTTGGAACGATGTTTCCAAACGAGTGTAAGGTTCACACACAGAGGTTCAGAACTTCTATGGTCAATTCAGTGATGGAGGTGACTGGCGGATGTGTTATTGCCTTTAACGCAAGTAGCGATGGGACATTTCTGGATAATGATGGCGTTAGTGATGTAGCTTCCAACACAGATAGTGCTGTTGCATTTGGACATTCCTTTTTCTGTGTCTTTCTCTCTTCATTGTATCAGAGCTGCTACCTCCCGACACTAGTTCATTTTGAGATTTCCGATCGTGTGTTTCAGCAACTAACGTTTCACATGTAGACTAAGCAATAACTACAGAAGCCAGTCATCTCTCCTTTCTCGTCAGCTACCCATGGTATTTGAGATACAAATGCAAGCATTGAAACGTAAACCACCATGTCCAGTGTAATTTACATCTTTATCGACGTTACTGGCACACTGAACCACGGTTTCCATCCTGCGGCTGACATCACTTCTGTGTGCAAAGATAATATTCTATCTAAACTAGTTACTTGAAGAAGGAAAAAAAAGTGGGTGGCCACTACCTCCCCTCCCCACGTTTTCTTAGAATTCAAGATGGTCGCCCTTATTCCGGTCCTATTCTGTTAAAGTAAGCGTTTTAGCGAAAACGGTAAGATTTATTAAACAATAAGTATTCAAACTAAAAATGTTCGGCGTAATGGTTATGGAATAACTTAAGTAAATAAAGTTTTTACTCTGAATTTTATGGTTTTTTAATACAGTTTTAGAAGTATATTAGAAGTAAACGACTATGACCTTGATTCGAAATGAATCAAATCACCAATGACTTATAGGGTAGTTTGTAGTTTTGAGACTTAAAAAGATAAGTCAAAGTGGCTTGTATTTCCTACTAGTCAATAAGAGTTTTTACAACATAGAAATACTACTTTTTAAAAATCCTCAGAAAACGGTACCGATTATAATGATTTTTTTTAAATGTTTGTTTTTATATATTATTGGAAATCAGAAATAATTCGGCGGGCGGATTTACCCTGACGGTGAATGTTTTAAGCAAAGCCCCACAAAATATTTTAAGCAAATAATGTTCAATACAGTTTTTCTGCAAAGTTTATAGTTTCTGAGTTATTTACAGTTGAAATTTCCAAATTTCGTCGAAAAAAGTATAATAAATAGCAATTTTTCGCAAAAAAATTCGAAAACCTTAAATTTAATCGAAAAAATATTATGAGTAACAATCTTAGTTATAAAAAAACATATAATAAGATTATTCTATGTTTCCGTTAGTGGAATATTAACCGAGTTATGGTTAACTAAAGGTTGTTCTCTGTTTACCGAAAATCGAGGCGCAAGCTTTCATCTCTCAATAACGGAAAATTGATAGAACATTACCTAAAGTATGTTAAGGTTGTTGTGAAGAAAATTCAATTTAATGACAGATTCTTCAAAATTTGATAGTTTATTATTTCAACAATAAAGAATATCCAGTCAAATTTGAAGTTGATTTTGTTCTTAGTTTTTGAGTAAAAACAATAGTTACAAAAAAGTTACAGTTACAAATTTAAGAGATTTTTATATAGGTTAAATGGACTTGTCGGAAAAACCATGAATACAAACATCTATATATCTCGACAACCAGATATGCCAGTATTATGAAAAATAATTCATTAAATTAAGTCATAATAATTATCAAAGTCTTATAAATACTTGCACCAAATTTCAAATTAATCCTGCTTTTGGTTACTGAGATAATTACATTTGTAGACCGAAAAATGTTCTAAAACTATTTTTATTTATTTTTATCTAGTTTTATTTTTATTTTTAGTTATTTTTATTTTAGTTTAAAAACTCTTTAGTTTTAAAACTTTTCGAAAAAATGAAATTTAGGATTTAAGTTTTTTTTTTACAAATATATATATTTTTTACAAAAATTTAATTATTTGAAACGGTTTAATTGCAAAATTTTTACTTATTTAGAGTTGGCAATGGAATGTCAATACATTTAGTATAGGACAAACTCACCACTCCTACTTACCCTTTCCAGTTTCACGACAACCTTAATAGACCTTCATAATGTTTTCTTCCGTAATTCTGTAATTTCATCTATTTATAGGCTTTATTGATTCCACTATATGATTTAAAGTGGATGTTTTGTTATAATTAATATACCTTTACTCCCCTGACTAATGAAAATCATACTCATTTTATGAGTTATTACCATGCCTTAAATACACATATTATGCATGGGTCATGTAAAGTAAAACTAAGGATACAATCTGTAGTAACATATATATATATATATATATATATATATATATATATATATATAAATATATATATATATATATATATATATATATATATATATATATATATATATATATATATATATACATAGTTTGTTAATGACTATGGCGTAGTATACGAATATAACACGTCAACCATCATTAACTTACTTATATGGTGAAATAAAATTATTTTTATTATATGGTTGATAAAACTCCCCCTCTCAATTCTATTGTCTCTCTTTCTGTATACTTGCACACATATGAAGAATAAACCCTCTTATATTATTATTACCCATACATTAAAAAATATATTTAAGTATAGCGGAGTGCACGGATAAAATTTAACTAAAACATATTGAAAGTCTTTAGACTTCTCTGATTCTCGACAGCTATGGAGGTAATAATTTATTTATAAATCACTAGCGACTCGGCCCGGCTTCGTACGGTTATTTACATCAATTTGTTTACTGCCCATTGAGTATAAAAGCATGTAAACCCATGTTTATTGTTGAGCAGATTGAGAGTAACGCGTCTGAACATCTATACGAATAGAGCACATATAATGCACCAATTATTTTTGAATTATATTAAAATGCCGATTCCGGTGGTACTGCTATACCGGATTGACTCACGGTAGAAGAGGAGCAAGTCCCAACACTCTACCATGTTCCAAAGAGAAGTTAAATACGTACCAGCTATTAACTTGATACGAAAGATAAAGCGGTAATAATGTATACAGTCTGTTTTCAAAAGCATTTCTAATAGTAAATAAATAATAAAATATTTACTATAAAACCATACATACATACAGACATACACATACTTACAAACATCTGACTGCTTGTGGTATGATGTAAATTGATGTTTGTTTGATGCCATTTAAGAGTGGGGATTTTGTGATGCCCACTTAATTTATAATATTATTATTCATTACGTATGCCACACACACTACAGACAACAGAGTACCCCCACTATTGTTATTTCTTTATGAAGCATTGTGTAATTATTATAGTAAATAATATTTAACATTGATTCTCTATTAGCAAAGCTGTCCAAAACAGACGGTATACAATACTATTACTGGCCGATAGAGCTGCGATATTTTCTTCAGTTCGCACTGTACGTTAAGCGTGTTGGTGGTTTAATGTCCAACAATGTAAATTACTACACTTTGATTTGAGCTCAGTGATAGGAGAATCGATAACATACAACAGCAAAATATATGGTTATATCCACACTATTACAACACCTCACATGTGAGAGTTTAAAAAAAATTGTAAAATATGTAACTAAGGTAATATGTAACTTTGGTGTGTTAAAGAAAATAAATTTTTTTGCGACTTGGATCAGAAATATCTTTATTATTTAAAAATACGAAATTTTCATTAGGATGTACTTTACATGTAAACCTTCCGGAAAAAATTATCTATATGATGGTGAAAACCATTTTAAAATCCGTTGCGTGGTTTAGAAGTACCTAGCGGATAACCATACAGACAGGCACGGAAGGCGGCTTCCTTTTATACTATGTATAGATATATATAATGGGTGATTTTTTAATAGCTATAGGAAATATAAAAAAAAAAACACATAAAATTCAGAAAAATGCATGAAATCTTTATTTGAATCGATAGTACGGTCCATATAATTTAATGTTTGAAGATTATTTCATGCAAATGTTGACCGCGGCTGTGCCTCAAATGGTCCATCCGCTTAGTCCAATGTATACTCTTTTCAACATTTCGGCCGTTGTCTTCCAATGCGTCAATCGAAGCAGGCTTGTCAGTATAGACATGAGCCTTAACATAGCCCTACAAAAAATAGTCTAATGGCGTTAAATCGCACGATCTAGGCGGCCAATTGATCGGTCCCAACCGTGAAATAAACTGTTCACCGAACTTGCCTCTCAATTGATTCATTGATTCGCGTACTGTGTGGCATGTGGCATCGTCTTGTTGAAACCACATGTCATGCAAGTCAAGCTCTTTCATTTTGGACAAAAAAAAGTTGGATATCATCTCACGGTAGCGCTGACCATTCACAGTTACGTTACGATTCGCATCATCTTTAAAGAAGTACGGTCCAATGATGCCACCAGCTCACAATTCGCACCAAACAGTAACTTTTTCTGGATGCATTGGTAGCTCTTGCAATGCTTCTGGCTGATCTTCACTCCAAAATCGACAATTCTGCTTATTTACGTATCCATTGAGCCAAAAATGAGCTTCGTCGCTGAACACAATTTTTCGATAAAAAAGTGGATCTTCTGCTAAAATTTTGTAAGGCTTCACACCTAAATAATTCCGCAAAATTTTCCACGATGTTGGGTTACAGTGGCCCAATTGCTGCGAACGGCGCCGAATCGATAATTGGTGATCATCACTATTACTGGCCGATAGAGCTGCGATATTTTCTTCAGTTCGCACTGTACGTTAAGCGTGTTGGTGGTTTAATGTCCAACAATGTAAATTTGGTGCGAAATTTAGTCACAATAGCCCGAATAGCCGCCTCAGTGGGTCGATTAAACTGACCATAAAATGGAAGAAGCGCGCGATGAACTTTCTTAACAGAGCACGCATTTTGAAAATAAAATTCAATGATTTGCAAGCGTTGTTCGTTTGTAAGACGATTCATGGTTAAATTATAGACCAAACTGAAGATGTTTGACAGTGACACAAAACACGAAACGTGCGTGAGCTGTCAAAATCAGTGTTGCCAAGAAGAAAATAGTTAAAAAATCACCCGTTACAAGATGGAAGACACAAAATATCATTGATCGAACCGCATTGTTTTAAAGATATTAGCAATCAAATCTATTGGTCTTGGAAACATTAATGATGCTTTCTATTGATATTTAATATCATTTAACATATCTTACAACTTTATAAAATCTAAAACTTCGGATTTTCCCTTCCTCTTGAATTGAATTAAATTTATTGTAAAATTAATTTTCTATAACTTATTTCTTATTGTATATGAAATGCAAAGCCAATTGCATTATCACCTGACTAAGATTGCGACTTCTGGAGCGCATTTACAGGGTGCTACAAAACTGTGGACTGAACTGTTCAGGAGCATATTCTACACACCAAAATAAGCAAATAATATTCAGTATTTTATTTTCGAATTTGGTTTATTCGCCGTTATATTTTTTTTAAAGTTAATATTTCAAAAAACGCTTGAAGATATTCTTTTGAAACTCGGCAAATATCTCACGCACATAGCTCTGAAAACTATCTCAAAATTTTGTTCAAAAATGTTACAGTATGTCAAAATGTTGGCCATTTTGAAATAAAATATCTAGAAAATCAGCAGTTTTAATAAATAATTTTAACGAGAGACAACTTTTGGCAATTATTTACAAATCAAAGGAGACCTTACTTGACAACATTAGAAAAAAATATATACAAATTAAAGTCATTTAAGAGTTTTACTACTACAATTGCTTGATGTTACGTATAGTATCAGATCCGGCTTCGGGTTGACCTTCCCTCATTGCCAAATTAAATGAATATTTTTTGCAATATAATGTGTATTTAAACAGAACGTAATAGGGTTGTCATATAGTTTCCAAAAAAATGAAGCGACAATCAAGAGCAAACGACGTAATTAAAACGCTATAGTAAGGCTGCCTACCTACCTTTTTCCAGGCAATAATGGAAGGTTGCCAGGTATAAACCGGTAAGCGTGAATTTGAACTTTACCCTCATCGAGTTTCCTCACATAATTATATTAAAAATGTAGGAAATAATATTACAAACAAGTTGGTATAGGGTTGCCTTAGCAAAAGTTAGCAAATCTTAGAGTTGTCTTAAAGTATATAATAATAAAATGAAGTAGTGTTTTTTACGTGACGTGATATAACAATATACTTTATTCTAAGAATGAACAATTGCAAAAATGTTATTTAAAGTGATTATTCCGGAAGCAAAATGGCTTCAAGTATCACGATGTTAAGTTAACAAAAGACACCACAGTATTAGATTATTATACCACATGTTATTGAAAAATAACGGCATTGAGTTAAAAATATATAGCGAAAAATTTTAAACAACAATTTTTATATTTAGGAATTTAACTTTCAATTTTAATTCGTAAATATTTCTGTCAAAGTAAGTAACAGAGGGTCAAAGGGTAACAGAATGATTAGGACTACAATTATAGTAAAATTGACTATCTATAACTTTCCTTCTTAGTCATTTTTCGATTTTTCCAACATTAAGACAGACACACCAAATTTTGTATATTAAAAAGAATAATGATTATTATTTATTTTATTTTGTTTCCCCCTGGCTCGAAATCCTCCTTTTCCCTTTTGCTCCTTAACGAACTCGGCCGTTCAAATTCCAAAAGTACCTCACATACCCAAATATACATACGTACATACATACATACACATTTCTCAAAATAATTAAATTGTTAGGTGAATCTAAGTACATCCACAGCTGAGGACCTACAAAGATGTCCACTTAACGTTTTGGAGAAATGCTGATAAGGGAAATTTTGTACGAATTTTGTTTTAGTTTATCGTTAATTATTCGTGTAATTACATAAATGTAAATTTATGCACTTTGTTATATTAAATTTGTTTCAAATAAAAACTTTTATACAAAAAAATTAACCTTCGAAAAAAGAAAGGAACTGAAAAACCAAAAAAACTAAGCCAATGTAAATATAAAATAATTTTGAGTCGGCGCCAAACAAACAAAATATTACTTTTAACCGACTCAAAATTATTTAGGTATTTACATTGACTTAATTTTTTTGGTTTTTCAGTTCTTTTCTTTTTTCGAAGGTTTAAGTTTTTGTATAAAAGTTTTTATTTTTTGCTTTTCAGTTACTTTCTTCTTTCGTCGGTTCTATTTTTTGTTAAAAAGTTTTTATTTTTCACTTTTCAGTGCCTTTCTATTTTCCTACATGTAACAGTGTCATTAGAACTATATACGTGTGCGAAGTTTCAACAGAATCGGTTCACAGATGACAATTCAGTCGGTGAACAATCCATTATTCTCCAGGTACCAATCTCTAATATTAGAGTGTGGAGAGGGTACAATTGATTCCGAAGAAATAAGCAATTACCGACCTGAGTATTTCGAAGAACAAAAATCATAAAGCATTTTGGTGACCGCCTGACCATAGAAGCATCCACTGGACCACGGTGTAAAAAAATTGTGTACAAGACAGACATCGACATATCTGTAAAAAAGATAATAAATTCGAAGATGTCGCTTTCCATTTAAGAAACCGCATTAAAAGAATGCACCGTAAATCGCTGCCAAATCATCTAACAGCTGATAATATTATTAATGAAGCATGCGAAATCTCTGAGATATTATTTGAATTTATCATAATCTGATTGTCGGACCTAATATTGCTGACAACAACATTGTGCAGTGATAGTATTTATGCTGTAACAAAGTCGTTATAAATCTGCTTAAAATTTAACACTTGGATTACTTAATAGATATGGTCATATAATAGTATATAATTTAAAAAATTCGTTACGCAGGAACGGCTTCAACTTAGCGAATTTCCTTAGAATACAAAAATCACTCTCTAGTGGTCACAATTTTAGTCTGTTCAAAATGAAATGTCGTATATGATTTTAGTATTTGCATGTCCAATTTTATTAATAAATGACATACGTCGAGGGGAATGGGTGTATAAAGAAAGAAGAAAACACAAAATATAAAATATCTCTCTTAATATTAGAACAATCGAAAAATGCGTAAGAAATAAAGTTGTAGAAATCAAATTTTCTACAATTCATCACCTTATCATTTTTGCTCAAACTCTAATGTGTACAGTGATATTAAAGAATTTACTTTTCAATCTTAAACCGTCAATATTTCTGTAAATATTAGTGTAACAGAAAAAATGATAAGAAACAACTACAGTAAAATTTACTACCTAAAACTTTACTTCTTATAAATTTTTCGATTTTTCGAATATTACGGGAGATATGTCAAATTTTGTGTTCCCCTCCCTCTAAATCCTCCTTTCCTCTTGTCCAATTTTACCCATTAACGAACTTGACCTTTTGAATACCAAAAGCGCCTTAATTATCAAATTTCATTCCGATAAAATGAAAACTGTGACCGCTAGAGTGATTACAGTCACATACACACACACACACACATATATATATATATATATATATATATATATATGTGTATATGTATATATATATATATATATATATATATATATATATATATATATATGCATATATATATATATATATATATATATATATATATATCCATAGATATATTATACATAAATTTTACAGATTTTACATTTTTTGACATCTACTAGGTAGGATCGATGGACATTTGAAGAAATTTTTGTGAAATTTTGACTTCGGTACGAGAACAATCTGGAAATTTTTCAGGAAATTTGCTAAAAAGATAATGGGATAACACCTGTGTGTATCGTCATTGTAAAGGGACGCAGCGATCACTAGGCGTTTTATAATGTTGATCGCTTCGTCGATACAACTTCAGGAAATGATACGACGCACGTGGGAATGCATACAATTACAGTGGGAATAAGTCATCAATTTTCCTGTGCAGAAAATGAAAATCTTCATGGAACTGAAGCCACAACTTTTTCAACTCTTCCCCTTGATGACAACGAACAAGAGCACCTTCTTTATGAAAAAGACCATATTATTCCAAACCAACGACAATTATGCAGATGCTTCCGTTGATTCTTTTAATAGTTCAATTGACAAATGCAAAGGAGCCACAGTGATAGCCATTGATAAAGATTTGTTAGAGATAATGTCTTTGCCGAGATTTGAATCTGTTCCTATGTGGCTGGGCTTCAACTGCATGATTTTCACAGACAATAGTGAAATTCAAAAATTTGAGTATTTGCCTCCAATAAATTATTCTCCAACGTCTTATACTATTGTAAATGAAACACTTATGATGGCTCAAGAAGTAGCTAAAAAGTGTGGACAAGAAAAGATTATCGTTGCATATGATTCATTGCAAGAGGTTAAAAGCCTAAATTTAATATTATTTTCGTAAATTTAGGCGTGTTCCATATGGAGATAGCATTTTTCAAAGTAATTGGAAAATTTATAGATTCCAGTGGATTAGTTGAAGTACTGGTTCAGGTAGAAGTATAAGCCGGTGGCTAAATGAACAGCTTTTTGGATAGCAAGCATTTCAATCGTTGTAAGCGGCTACATCCGCTGAGTCCAGTTGCGTTGCAAACATTGCACTTTGAACAATATTTATTCACAATTCCCTCCCCAGAATTCAAGACTAAGGACATTGACTAAGACTTCAGAGGCAATACAAGAGGCAAACTCTCTGTCCCAGATAGAGAAAAAAGGACGGATGGTAGAATGAACTTTCCGCAAGTCTTTCTTGTATGTTATATCTTGTTTGGGATTTGTACGCTTGTTTGGATGATTCTTAGTTACAAAAAGGTAAAATAGGGAGCTAGAATATTCGTGAAAGACAGAGACATTATAATCAACTTGGCACTAGCACGATACGGTGCTGGTTTTCAAGAGATGCTGGATTAACTCTTAAAAAACGTTATCGATACTATATCTAATCAAACTGCTTTTAATATCAACGAGGGGATCGAATTAAATGATTTATGAAGCACGATTACAAACGGTTATAAAGAGTCTTGCAGACAATCATTGATGGGTGAACATGCTTAAAAACGGCCTAAATTGCCATAATTGGACTCAATTTTTAACATGACAGGTTTATTTTGTGCATTATACCAGCCTTATTATGCTAGATAGTCCCTAATGTACTTAAGTAATTTACAGGTTACATAAAGAAAATTAACCCCTGAATGCCGAATTTGGACGAAACGCATTTGTAATTAGACGCGCCAAAGTCAATTTTGCTAGATCACCAGTTGACTTGACGCTGAAGCAGACTATTAATGCAGATTCCAGTAATCATTTGGCTGATAACCTTACCGCGGACTACATATCTGTGCGTCAAAGATCCAGATAAAAATATCGGTTTTTCAGACTTTTTTTGGTGATTTGTGCCTAAGAACTATCTTCCTTCCAAATATCAACTTTCTTGGATGGACAACTGGAATTACTCTAAAACAAAGATGGTGACTGAGTGAATACTTAAAATGTAAATTATTGTAGTGTTGTAGTTAAATAATTGCGAAGCAATTAATACAGTAATGTTGAAACTTAGTTAGCAACGTCAGATTGCGGGTCTCACGTAACGCTCCGAACTTTAGCTGCATAGCTTTTTTGGTTCCTGAGATCAGAGGCCTAAAAATTGGCTCTAATTGGTCCTGTAAACATCAAACGATATGCAAAACCAAAAATATTTACAAAAATGTAATTTATTTCGAAAATATTTAATATTTAAATTATTGTTACTTTATTGAAACAAACTAATGATGGATGCAAACTTTTGTTCTATTTTGATTTAACATGAAAAAATCGTTTTCGAGCTATTTAAATTCTTAGGCCCAGGCAAAAATTTCATTTTTTTCAAAAATTCTAAAACAAGAAATTAAATATACAAATAAATCTTTTATGTTTGAAACTCATTATTTAAGTTGATGTAAATTCATCCAAATCAATTATAATTGATGGAATAAATTTCCAAAAAAATTTTTTTTCTACAAAATATTAAATCTTATTTATTTATTTTTGTCTTGCATCGTTTAAAAACTGAATTCAAATCATATACCGTTTAAGTTGAGTTTTGTTTTTATGCTCTGACGAATAGGCATTTAAATCAAACCGTTTTGTGCCAAAATTTTCTTTTTCGGGATAGAAATTTCGGGTTTTCATAATTTTCATATTGCTTTGGACATTATAGCTAAATGTATGCCAAATTTCAACTTTAAACGATCTATGCTGCAGTCCTCCTTAGCTATGGTTTTTTGATTTTTCTGTTAAGATATCTTTTTACTGTTTATTCTTTAACGATGAGATAAAAATGGTTATATTATAATTCCGCAATCTTGCTATATTCGAGCTTAGCACTGTAGCTCTTTTAGTTCAAAAGTTACAAGGGGTCGATTTTGGCTGTAATATTTCCTGTGGTAATAGTCCTGTAGTAATCGTCACATACGTAGGCCACTCCCTTTTAAAATTCGTCTGACGCACAGCCGTGCTATAGATTAATAAAGGTTAAACAATAATGACATGGGTGTTCTTTGTTATAGATTATAGACCATAGAGTCTGAGAAACGGAGGTAAAACCCCATCATTATTGTTATTATTATTATTTGACCCCAAGTTCTATCAAGTCAGATAGTTTCTTAAAATATAGCAGCACGGTACATCAAATTAAATGTCATTTGTTTTAAACTGTATATCACAAATACTTTTAATGTAAATAATAAACAAAAAATAATTAACCACTGCTTGAACGTTTTAGTTTCACTTCTTTTTGTACTTTTGAATGTATAAGATTTGGTTTTATTTATGTACTTTCTCATTTCAAAGAATTTTAGTAGAGCACATAAATAAGCTGTTACACTGTTAAAGTGAAGTATCACTTTGTCGTTTTTTGTTTTTTCTTATCATTTGAGTTTAAGTTTTTTTATTCATTAGAGTTTTTAATCCATAGCACCAATTTGAAACTTTATCACGATTATCTACATAAAGAATTTGGGAATTCTATTGAATGTGTACAAGCAATTTGTTTTTTGACCCTCTAACTCAAAAATTGATGTAGAACAATTAATTAATTTTTTCCTCTTTCCAATTATTTTATGCCACATATTCTCGGTTCGGATGTTTTCACTTACTCGTAAAATGAACATTTAATTCGCTTTGGCTACCCGTTCCAAAACAAGTAAAAAAATACAATTCCGACCCGTGATGTAACAATCAAACCGATGAAAAATATATAACTCCCTACTGGCATGTGACGTCGTATCCACCGGATCACGTAATGATTTTAAGAAATAGTTGCCAAACTGAAAAGAGATCCTCATTGCGCTGTGTATTATAAAGCGTAGTATGTGCCTCGGGTACGATCTAACAATATTGAGATCCGCAGATATATTCTTCATACCTTCATTAGGGAAAAGAAAGTACGGTGAGGCCGAATCTTTTACGGGAATTACTCTGACATCCTTTCTTAAAAACTTCAGAAAGGATGACAGGTTACTATCTAATTGAAGGGACTCTAATAGTGCCCCCTTTCCATAATAATCCATACGCAATATAAATAGTAGATGGAACGATATAGCTCTCCAAGCTGCATTGGGTAAGATGGAAAGAGCACCTCATTTCAAGAAGTTTGTTTTGGTGGTGTTCTTTGATATAGAAGAAGCTTTTGAAGAGGCAAAAGTTTAGACGATCTTCGATGTCCTATAGACGAGAGGAAAACACGCTTCTGTCGTCAGTTGGGTAAAATCGTCATTAGAAAAAAGGAAGGTTATGGCAGGAGACGGATGCAACTGGATTCATCTAGGGGTGAGAAGAGATATTTCTAGGGGTGAGAAGAGATGCTCTCCTCTCAAAACTAATGGAGGTCTTTGTGCTCAGGACTATGCGTACGATGGACTAATTATGATCATTGACCCAGTTCTTACCTGGTTGCCCACCGGAGGTAGATGGATGATATGTACACCACTAATGTAGACCATTAACACTTCAAACTTCCATCATCCGTATACGACCCAGAATCAAATATGGGGCAATTGGAGCAAAGAAATATGTGCTATTCACCGTTAAAACATATAACAAAAGCGGATATGTGCATTACAGAATCGGTGAGAATCACACACGCAGCTGCTATGGAAATTCTTCTGGGCTAACCTCCTCTCTATGAATCAAAAAGAAGGCTATGGATTCCCTCCCCAGAATTCAAGACTAAGGACATTGACTAAGACTTCAGAGGCAATACAAGAGGCAAACTCTCTGTGCAGGATAGAGAAAACGGACTGATGGTAGAATGAGCTTCCCGCAAGTCTTTCTTGTATGCTATATGTGTTTGGATTTGTACGCTTGTTTGGATGGTTCTTAGTTACAAAAAGATAAAACAGGGAGCTAGAATATACGTGAAAGGCAGAGACATTATAATCAACTTGGCGTGTCATCAGGAGTCGGGGGCCCCACCCCCTAACTAGGGTTTCACCGAGGCTACGAGGTAACCTCGTCTCGCCTCGTGCCTCGTAACCGAGGGCCGAGGCGAGGCGGGTTAAAAATTTTAATCCTCGTTACTAACCGAGGCGAGGCGAGGTATATCATCACTAAAACCTCGCCTCGGCCGAGGCAAATTTACAAAAAAAATTTTTTTATTTATATATGCAGTGTCAGTGACAGTGTAAGCATTTAGAAAATATATGTAATGTTAATACATGTTAAGTGTTATATATTACTTTTACGTATAAAAATAAAATAAAATGTTGTATCTATAAAAAACATTTACTACAACAATAATCAAAATTTTGAGGGTCTGTTCATTTTATATATAATACTGTAATACTTATTTTATAACGTATGTTTTCATTATTGTTATTTCAATGAATAAATATATAATTAAATTAATAAATTTAACAGAATTGAAAAAAAAAATACAGGCGAATTGAGAACCATCCTCCTTTTTGAAGTCGGGTTAAAAAGTTTAATTTCCTTTATACTTACAGTAACTTGTATATGGGTTTCGCATTGGAAATCGTGGAAGCATTTTGAAGAACCTCTTATATAGTTCTTAAAACATCACGGGATTTCATCTTTTCATAATATTTTTTTAGGCCAAATTTTTTTGAATTTACTGTTTTCATTCGAGGATTCTAAAAATTTAGAGACTAAGCAACTTATATTGCGTGATAAAGATTATTAAAATAATCAAAGAGAACTCAGTTTTTTTGAAATTATATTTCAAATTTTGCCCCTATTCCTAGAACATTTGTTTGTATTTTATAAATACATATTTCGACTACAATGTAGTCATCATCAGTATGAATTAGCTAATCGTAACTATCTCTGGGATATGGATTCAGGGATATGTTGCTTGTTGCTAATTTGGTGCCTTTTGTACACACCATCTTGTACACAGTTGTACACAGGCACCAAATTAGCAACAAGCAACATATCTCTGAATCCATAATATGTACATTCATGCAAAATAAGTCAATTTTTGTAAAAATTTACCTCGGGCGAGGCGAGGCGAGGATGATAGTTAACCCAACCGAGGCAAGGCGAGGTTGGTCATTCTACCTCGACCGAGGCCGAGGCGAGGCGAGGTTGATATTTAAAAACGCGAGGCGAGGCGAGGTGATACCAAAACCTCGCCTCGCCTCGTGAAACACTACCCCTAACCAATTCGAATCTTCCAAAAAGTAAAGAATGGATGGACTGCTCAGAAGTTGTACGTAATTTTATCAATCCGAGTTGGTACCGTCCTGACGGTGATAACAGGCCATATTTGCGGCATAATTTTTGAAATATAGAATTTATTGGATTATTGGATTCTGGAGCTACGATATCGGCTATAGGTGGAAACGTGTTGGGGAAGTTAAGGATGTTAGGATTTAAAGTAGCTCCCAGTACAGTTTATTTTGTTAGTGGTTCTGAGCACCAAGTGCTTGGTTCGATCAAATTGTCAATTTCTAAATATGATTCGATATTTGAGTGTTTTAGAGGTTGTTTCAAATTGTGTTAGGTGCCAAGGAGTAAGAAGTCTTCAACATAAGTCAAACCTAGCTGGAAATCAAAACAGCCAAATTGTGGCTGCTATTGATACTTTGAGTTGTTTGGCCTCTTTGGCCGAGAGTTCGATGAATGTATATTCGTTTATCTGGATGACATGACGGTCGTTAATGGTAGTATTGAATCACATATTCAGTGTCTCCGAGAACCGTTGTTGTTAAAGAAGGCTTTATCCATCAATTTGAAAAAAATGTAGATTTTGTCGATTCGAATTGGAGTATTTAGTGTAAATGGTGGACGAGTTCGGTCTCTGAACGGATCCAACAAAGGTAGAGGCTATAATAGAATATCCCCGGTCCAAGTAGCCGAGTAAGACTTGGAAACTGGGAGGTTATGGGTTCGAATCCCGACACCGGCAGTTTGTCAATTATAAAAAAAGGCGGTAAATTGACTAAACTGTCAGCGTATAGACAAGAACGAAGTAACCGGCTATGCTTGAGAAGGTTTTCTGCAGTTTCCTTCACGAACTCCAGATGAATATCGGCATAGTTCCTATCAGAGTCGGTTGCAGCCGCATATCCTACCAATTCCTAGTCTACTCACGAATTCCTTCTACTCCACTCACATCCTCACATCTTTAGGCATCACAATGAACCTTATGGTCGAAGTGTAGCCCGTCCAGAGCAGCCCCTAAAATCTATCTATCTATCGGTCTCTGAACGGATCCAATAAAGGTAGAGGCTATAATAGAATATCCCCGGCCCTCTGCTTTAACCGAAATAAGGTGTATTCTTGGATTGGGATCCTGTTATAGACTATTTATTGACCATTATTCTGATTTGATGGCGCATCTAACGGCACGAATTTCAGGAACCCACCACAAGAAACTTGTGTCAATGAATAGAACGAACAGCTTTAAGGAATTTATAATTGAAACTCGCCAAACTACGGTGTTGCCGTCCCAATTTTAAATTAGGGTTTTCTATACAGCGTCAAACTTACTACTATGCCTAATACAACTCATAATACAGGGGAGTATATGATTGCATATGGGAGCTCTACTCCACGTCAGTCGGAAAGAAAATATGCTGACATGGAAAGAGAATGCTTTGCGGTATTGTTTGGCATAGAGAAGTACCGATCGTATACGGAGGGTACTAGAATGAAAGTCATTACTGATAATTTTTCTTTTTTGTGGCTAAGTAACTTGAAATATCTTACCGGAGAATTAACACGGTGAACTGTAAGGTTACAACAATACAAGTTTGATTTGTATTGTTGTAACAAATCGGAAGGGTAAGGAAAATATTGTCCCAGACTCTTTGTCTCGTGTACCAATAGAAATCACGACTATTCAAGTGGATATCATAGATCCCGGCCCATGGTACTCGTGCATGGGTAGATGTATGGAAGAAAACTCAGCAACATTTTCTAATTGAAGAATGCACGAAGGAAAACCTTAGAAGTGCAATGACAATTAACACATTGGAGATAAGCCATACCAATGGAAAATTGTAGTACCTAAAAAATATCGTCAGGGAGTGTTGCTGGAAAGTCACGATGATTCCACAGCCGCACATACGGGAGTGTTTTAAACTACAAACAGAGTATGTCAGAGATATTATTGCCCGAAAATGGTCAAAGACATCTAAAAATATGTCTTAAAGTGTGATATTTGTTTGGCGTACACAGCTCGTCAATTTAAAAACCTTTGGTTAGTGAGAAATTTCTGTAGTGTTTTCCAGCCGAGAAAAATGATTGCTAGTGATATCTTGGTGAATTATTCCCGGATGGCCAATGGATTCAAGTTTTTGTTTGTAGTATTGGACTGGATTATTGATGCTGTCGTCGCTTTTTCTGTCACAAAGCATTTAGAAAATTATATTTTTGTTGTTGTTTGGGACACTTGAAAATATATTATGTGACAATGGATCAAAAGATGTTTCTCGAGCCTTGAAAGATCTGGTTAAAAATATGAAGTGCCTAAGGGTTGGTATACTGCTCGATATCATCCGCAACCAAATTTCTTGGAACGCGTTAGTAAAACCATCCTTACGGGCCTCGCAACATACATTAGGGAAAACCGCACCTTTTGTGTCAAAGAATTAACCTGAAAAGCTTGTGCCATGAGAACTGGTGTTCATGAGGTCACTCGGCATATTTCCTACGTCCCAAACTTTATATTTTGTCATTTGGGCGGGCGGTTAATTAACATATTTCAACTTACGTTTTATAAAACTCTAAACACTTTACAAACTTATCACAACTTGTATTATAGGGATATAACTTTATTTGATCATTATGTTACATTATATATCACCTTTGCATTGTTCATTTCTTTATGTATTGATGACAATTTCTGTTGAATGTCAAGTACGATTTTATCGCTTATCGAACGGATCATCAGGTTTAGTTATTGTCCACGGTAATCGCATCTGAAAGTAATCGATATGTTCGTAATTTTCAAAGAAAATATCACACATAAAAAAATTATATGTTTTGTAATAAAAAATCATACTCTTGTAAATTATCATCGAAACCACTTTGTTACACGTAGAAATTTAATGACATATTTCACCTCGTGTTTAACAGAAGTATTCGTATTATTTATTGTACTTTATTTTTCGTCAATTATTCACCTTGTGAATAAATATTCGTAAATTTAACATTTGCAATATTCCGTAAGTAATTTCTGTGTATCAAATATTTATTAGTGAAATTTAATAATTTGTGATTTACAAATTATTTTTCATAGACATTTAAATTGAAAAATAATTAAAATAAAAAACTTTTATTCTCAATTTTCGAGTTTAAATTAAAAAATACTAGGGTTGTATAATAATTAAAACTATTATATTACATGAAGTTGGAATCTCATTTAAATTATTGAATGCAAAAGTTGTATTTTATTAAGCGGGAGTTTTAAAGTTAATACAACCAATTAAAAAGGTAAGATTAAGAAGCAACTTAAATAGAGATCGAAGTGTACGTATTCAAAACCATAACATCCAAAAGAGTCACAATCGGGTTCAGACTATGCAGCGCTCGCCTCAAGGTATACTATAAGGCCGGAAATGAAAAGAATGGTTAGATAGTAAAATGCAAATGTTTCTACCTTTTACTCGTGCTGTCATTAGTTTGTTATAATCTTCCGAGGAAAATGGCTAGTTAAATTCACATATATGAGTAAGTACCTACGCTGTTTTTTCGACTAAAAAAAGCATGTAAATTCTAGTAGCTTTTGAAAATTACATACGACAAAAAATAGTATGATTCATTTTATACGATACTAAAATAAATATGCAGAAAAAAATTATGACAATAATAAATAAGTCTAAAAGCAAAATTAAAACACTTATGTTCTGTTTATACTTTGTAACACGCCACTGGTAAATTACTATGAAATTACAAAAATACTACTGTGATATATATCTAGTTTTACACATTATACAAATATTTTGAGGTTGCACGTAGATGCCATATTTTAAAAGTTTATCTTTTCTTACATTTTGAATCGTTGCATTTAAAGGGCACTATTAGGAGTTAAATAATGTATAGATCTGGGTTTCAGAGACAAATTCGTAGAAGTATACAATGGTGTTCAATGTGCACAATTACAAAATAAATAAAAATATGGGTACTGTAATAGCTCTAAATTATTATAATGGAAATGTTGTTTGTCTTAAGATAAGTTAGTGATAGGCGTTGTGAAAGTAAAACCAGTAACAAAAGTTTAGTATAACATAGCTGTGAATTTTGTTTTAGAAGCGCTCGGAATCTTTATAAACGCAGTTATCGATATTAATTAATAATGTGCATCCTTATTTTATTAATTTAATATTCGATTTATTATCAGTGTTTTTTTGTAGTATAATAACTGAATATTGGTGGGTTTTGTTGTAGTAAATTATCTAATGAAATAGTGATAGGTGAAATAGTTTAATAAATATTCGAGTGTATATTTGAGTGTTATCCAGTTTTAATCCGATTGGAATAAAATTGGATATGTGAGGTATTGATGGTATTTGAACGGTCAAATCTCTTATTGATCAAAATCGAACAAGGGAAAACGGGGATTTGGAGCGAAGAGGAAACATAAAATTTGATATATCTGTCTTAATGTTGGAAGAATCGAAAAATGTAAGAATTAAAGTTATAGATATTCATTTACACTAGACAGTGATTTATGTATTCTAAGAAAATTCGCTAAGTTAACGCAGCTCATGCGTAGCAAATGTTTTTTTATATTTCAATCAATCTCCACGCTTTCATAACGAAAAAATAGAAACTCAAACAGAAAACGCGCAGAACGTCAAGAGAAGGCCTTTTAAATAAGATTGGTAGTCGGCCGAGGGCGTACTGAGAACCTTTTAAAAGGGGTGGGCAAAAAATCCATTTTATTTTATTTTTTATCGGATTCAATTTTTTGAGATATGTTTAAAAATTTATAAACATTTTGAACAAAATTCAGAAATTTAAGAAAAAAAATATATATATATATATATATATATTTATATATATACATATAGGGTGAGTCGATCCAGGTGGATAATAGCACACACTTGCACTTTCTTCCACGATTCTCCCTTTCTTTAACAACATCCAATAGAAATCGATATACTGAAACAAAATGAAGACCACTGGTGGTTCACTCGCATATATGAAAAACATCAACGCAGTCAAAACAATGTGCGCATAAATTATCAAATCCGGGAACCAGGGTACCGATGAAAAACAAATATACGATATGGAGTATTAGGGTAAGATGGTAACATGTATAAAGACAAAAACAAAAATTCGTTATTATTCTTGAATTATGATATTCATATATACGTATTTAGTAGTGTTGTATTCAAAATTATTTGTAAGTTTAATATTTATTATTATCTTATAGTACAGTCATTATATACATTTGGAAATGCAATTAAACCGAGAAAACTGATTTTTTGATATCGTATAGAAGAGGGGTTAGAAAAGCTTAACTTCTCTCCGAAAAAAGTCTCTCCGCTGCGATACGAAAATTGCGATAGGATACTTTTTTATTAAAATTTTTACACTCTATAAATTTGGTTATATATGTTTTTCACCTACATCGTCGTTCATCGTTGTTGAGATATCGAACGAGAAAATAAAAAAATCAGGTAGTGAAACTTGTTTTTTGCAGTTTTCTTCTTTCCCGTGATAGATCGAAAAAATGTTTTTTATCAAACTTGTAGAGCATACTAATACCTGCAATGTCATTTTTTTAGACAAAAATAACAAATCAAACGCTTATTATTTTATTTAGCTTATTATTTTTATTTATTTATTTTTTTCTCCCATTCTATCGGCACAGGAGTTCTTGCAAACCAGAACATAATTTGTTATGGTGCATACGAAGTTGGTTATCACATGATTACTAAAATCATAGGAGCAAATTTCTATTTTCTACCCGAAGTTTCCTGGAACTGAATTGAATTGAATAACTTGAAGAATAGTAAGGTTTATACCGTATATATTTATAAGTATATATATATGTACATGTATATATATATATATATATATATATATATATATATATATATATATATATATATATATATATATACATGGATATGTATATATATATATACATGTATATATATATATATATATATATACATGTATATATATATATATATATATATATTATATATATATATATATACATGTATATATATATATATATATATATATATATATATATATATATATATATATACATGTACATGGAAGCGAGATATTCGTAAAAAAACTAATTTGTTTACCTTTGTCCTTGAATATTTACTAACGCGATCGCGATTTCTTTCTCGATTTTCAATATGTTTTTCAAAACGTCGAAATGAAGCGATTAAAAAAATTAAAGCTTCTATTTTTTGGTACTGAAAACCTATAATGATTGGACAATATATATCATACTAATATTATAAACGCAAAAGTTTGTTTGTATGGATGTATGGATGTTTGAAACTCTTTCACGCAAAAACTAATGAATGGATTTTAATGAAACTTTACAATAATATAGCTTATACATCAGAATATAATTTAATCCCCTAAAAGGGGGTGTAATGGGGGTTGTAAAGATATTATGGATAAATTGTCTTCATGAAGCTGAAATTTGGCAGGTAGGTAGTTTATAGATAGTAAACGTTAGCTAAAAATGGATTTTTGAAATTTCACATTTTAAGGGGGAGAAATGGGGATCAATTAGGGGGTGAATTTCGTATAAAAGTTATGTCGTCCGATTTGCTTCAAACTTAGCAAAAATATTGTTTATAACAAATAATTAAAGTTTGCATATTTTTTTTAAACAACCCGTTGAAGGGGTTGGAATGGGGTTGTAAAGATAATATGGAGAAATTGTCTTCATAAAGCTGAAATTTGACAGGTAGGTAGTTTATAGATAGTAAACGTTAGGTAAAAAGGATTTTTGAAAATTCGCATTTGAAGGTGGAGGAATGAATTATGTATGAAAACTTTTGCCAAATATTGCCAAATTAAACATATTAGAAAATTATGTTTCGTCTTTTTTTTCCTTATCATTTATGTATATATATATATATATATATATATATATATATATATATATATATATATATATATATCAGCACTAAAGTCCTAGAAGGCCCTTGGCTTTCGAGCAGACATATCTCCATCTGCTTCTGTTCTCGGCTACTCGTTTCCAGTTTCCAATTCCTAGTTCTAGCAAATCTTTTTCCACTGACTTTATCCAGCAGGTCCTGGGCCTACCTCTCTTTCTTTTTCCGGTAGTTTCTCGGATCAGCACTTGTCTCGCCGCTCTATCTAAGGGGATTCGAAATACATGACCCAACCATCTCAATCTCTGTGATTTCATCACGTTTGTTATGCAGGGTTCTTTATATAGTTCGTAGAGTTCTTGGTTTGATCTTCTTTCCCAGAAATCTCCTACTTGCCGGCCTCCAAATATTCACTTTTCTCTCCCATATATTCAGTGTATGTTTTTCCTTTTGGTTCAACTTCCATAACTCGCTACCATACATTACTGTTGGGCGTATTATTATTTTGTATACTCTAATCTTTGTGTTCGATGAAATGATCTTGGAGTTAAAAAATTGCCTCAGTGCTCCAACACTTCTTGAACCTTTAGGAATTAATTGTCGAATTTCTGACGATTCATCACACTGACTAGATAGAGTAATGCCCAGATAATTAAACCTCTTCACTTGTTCGAACTGATAAACCAACTCGTCGTTCATTGTTACTATTAACAATTTACCGATTTCCGGTGGGGTGTTTGCAGCTTCATATATTTAGACTTCTGTTCATTAATCTTTAAACTTTTGGAATTTGCTGCCTTTTTGAGATTCTTTAATGCATCTATGAGGTTTTCCTTCGTTCTTGCAAGGAGTGCTATGTCGTCTGCATAAGCTACGCATTGATTCAGATGATTATATAGGGTCCCTTTGTTATTTATTACACTCTCTCTAATTGATATATATATATATATATATATATATATATATATATATATATATATATATATATATATATATATTATATATATATATATATATATATATATATATATATATATATATATTTGTCTATATATATATATATATATATATATATATATATATATATATATTTATATATATATAATATATATATTATATATATATATTTATATATATATATATATATATATATATATATATATATATATATATATATATATATATATATATATATATATATATATATATATAATGTATATATACATATATTTGTATATATATAAATACAAATTCAATTCAGTTTTTCTTAAATTTCTGAATTTTGTTGGAATTATTAATAATAATTATTAATAATTATTAATAATTTTCAACATATCTCAAGAAACGGAGGCAGATTCGAAAAATAACAGTGAAAAACAAAAATATTGCTCACGGTTTGTTTTGTCATCGTTTACGAATGAAATCCAATTAGGAAACTATTATTACAATTTAGCATCGTTATGCGAAAGCCACCGGACTGTCGCGTTAAAACTATGACAAATCTATGAATTTTAAAAATAATTAATTTCAAAAATATTGCTAATGAGTTTCCATAGAAACTATATATTCTACTAGAAATCTGTGTTAGCTGTAACTTTGGAACGATCAGAAAACGGTTATAATGTTGGAACGAGCTGGAATTTTTTTTCGTCAGTAACCTTTGTAAATTCGTCAACAACAACCCTCCAAAGTTTATCGTAATCGAATGAATGGTATAGAAACGCATAGACGAAGGAACGAACAAACATTCATTTTTATATATTAGATTCGTATTTTCAAATCACAGCAGTTCAATAGTGTTTTTATAATTTAGTAATTTTAACTATTCAAATTGTTGTGTTACGTTTTTTATTGAATTCATAATACTTAATAATTAACAAGAGGGGTACCGCAAATGGGTCCCCAGCACCTAGACCAAAGGATCATCTGTGTCCTCCTTGTGAACAACCTGTCATCTTAAGACGAGATGTCTCCGTGTAAGAGGTGCTATTGTAAACAGATGAAGCCATAGGATTCTGTTGAGGCCACTCGTCGCACAGAATGTCCGCAGCTTCTTCACCGGGATTGCTCCACGGTTGATTGGTGGAACCAGGGTTTGGGACCCAAAAATTCTATACGTCACACCATGCAGGTTTCTACAGGTGGGATCATCAGAGATCCCCAAGTTATGAAGGTGGTAGTTCAATCGACAGTGTCCTGTCAAGAGCCTCACCACCCTTCTCAACTGTATTCTATTGAGTTTTAACCAAGCACAGTCAAATGGCCCAGCTGCGTTTATGCACAGCTTATCCTGACCCATGTCCTGATAAAAGAGGTCAACGAGCCAAGCAGAGGTCCAGCAGCGCAGAGCAGTACATCATCGGCAGCAGCAACATCATCGAAGAAGTTTGTCCCGGCCCCAACTCCAACCGCAAATCCGTGGACAATGAAGAGAGCATCCGAAAAGGAGGTAATAGATATTTTGAGTACCACCCCCATTTCACCCCATAACCCCTTCTTAATCGAAGCCCTCGAAAGACCTCCATCGTCTCCAACTCCATTGGAGTCTGATGCAGGAACTAAATCGACTTTCGACTTCATGACCCTCCTGAAACTCAGGATCGAAGTGGAGAATGCATGGAGATCGTACAAATCAGATTCAGAAAAACTTCTTGTGTTTTTCAGGATGACATCATCTCTTTGAAAATGACTCATCTCTTTGAAAATGGCGTCCCATCCCTTTTCTAGATCCAACATCCGATTTCTACAATGGAAATCTCAAAGTATCCATCGCAAACTTCCCGAGCTTCACTCGTTTCTTCAACAGCATCAGATCCAAGTGTCTGCCATCAGCGAAACTTGGTTAAAGCCGGACAAGAGAGCTCGAATTCCTGGGAACTACATCTATCGCCGTGACCGTACCACCAGAAATGTTGGCGGGGTTGCCCTATACGTTCGACACGATGTCCAACACTCTCTCTTGCCTCCCGAAGACGGTGACATCGAAGCCCTCTCCATTCTAATTTCGGCAAATTGTGGTAATTATAAAGTTACATCTCTATATAATCCCCCCGATAGACTTTTAAAGGGAAAATATATTGACCGCATTTTAAGGACACATGATCGCGCTGTGATCATGGGTGATTTTAATGCTCGCCATATGTCTTGGAACTGTATGTCTAACAATGCTAGCGGGAACGCACTCTATGCGCATTCCCTCAAACGTAACTTTGTTGCGTACCCAGAGAATCCCACTTACTATCCTGATGCTGCCCACCGCCCTCCTCAGACCATTGACTTAACGATACTCAAGAATTGTAACCTTCTGTCAGACCAAGATGTTCAATTGGATATGCAAAGCGATCATCGCCCAATCACCTTCACCCTAGGTGAAATGAGGGGCGCTGATACCTTGCGGACCCAGTTGAGCTTTGAGAGAGCAGATTGGAAACTTTTCAAACAGTACCTTAACGCCGAAACCGCTGATCACTCCGCAGATCAAAACAACCGATCAAATAGATTTGAAGGTTAGGTTAGTATACTAACGAGGAATCTCATAGCTGCTACCGAAAAATCTATACCTAGGAAAACTCGATCCATCGGCTTTCAACTTAAATTAGATGATGACACACTACGACTCATTCGGACTCGGAACAAATTGCGTAAATTTTGGCAAAGAGTTAGGCTGCCTGAGCTTCATGATGCCATGAAGCGAATGTCTACAGATATTCGAGAAAAAGTCACGCGCACCAGAGATGAAATGTGGGATGTGAGGATTTCGACTCTGACCACTCGTGACAATAGTGCTTGGACAATTGCTAGAAGTTTGCGTAAACGTTCCAATAGACTGCTCTCTTTACTGTCGGATTATGGGTATCTCTACCCAGATTCAAACAAAGCTCAACTTCTCGCTGATACCTTCTCTTAGGCGCACAGCTTAACCGATGGCGACGAATATCACGACGAAGAAACGGCCCATATGGTGTCCGAATCTTTGGAAAATATTCGCTCTCCCGTCATTAACCCAATCGATGTCAAATGCGTGTCACCTCGGGAGGTTTGAAACATTTTAAGGAAACTTAAGTGTAGGAAGGCTCCCGGTGATGATGGAATAACTAATTTTGTTCTCCGTTATCTTCCTCGGAAGACGGTTGTTCAGCTCAGTTATATCTATACTGCGTGCTTGAGACTTGGTTATCTCCTGACATTTGGAAGGCAGCCAAAGTGAGCCCTTCCGAAACCGGGAAAACAACTCAAGTTGCCTTCAAGTTACCGACCCATCAGCTTGCTGCCATCTCTCAGCAAAGTCATGGAGAAAGTAGTTTTGAACCGGCTGCAGTCGCATGAAAATATCCACGGACAATTAATTCCCCAACAGTTTGGTTTCAGATCGAACCACTCAATAGTGAGTCAGCTTCACCGGCTCACTGACCATATTTCTTCTGGCTTTAACTGGAATAAGTCCACAGGCATGGTCCTTTTGGACATCGAAAAGGCTTTCGATATGGTTTGTCACCGTGGACTCATCCTCAAGCTTTCCAAATTCAACATACCTACCTACATCCTGAAATTCCTGATTTCCTACTTATCGAACCGAGAATCCCGAATTCATCTCCAACAAAGTACATCGCACCAATATTGTGTCAAGGCTGGTGTACCTTAAGGCTCCGTGCTTGGACCCCGCCTCTTTTTATATTTTATAAACGACATCCCGAAGGATCGAGCAACCGAAACGGTCCTCTTCGCTGACGACACAGCAATCTACTGTACTTCCTGGCAGCCGAAACTTATCTCGAGCTGCCTCCAATCCCGCCTATCCACGCTTGAAAGCTATTTCAAGAAGTGGAAAATCAAAATTAATCCTACGAAGACTCAGTCCGTCTTGTTCACAAAGAAGAATAAATTTTCTTCTTACCCACTTGAATTGAAGTTGTTTAACACTGAAATCCAACAGACTCAAAGTGTTGAATACCTGGGAGTAACCCTTCAAAGGCAGTTGAATTGGACGCAGAACGCTAATAGGAGTAGGTTGGACGAACGTCTGAATTATCGACTTTTCAAGTCATGTATCCGGCCCATACTCACGTACGCTGCACCAATCTGGTCGAACGTTGTACCTTCGCAGCTTGCAAAAATGCAAAAATTAAAAAAAAATAAATGACTGAGTAAATTGTTAGATGTTGTCAAAAAATATTGCCGAATTCGCAAAAGTTCATTGTATCTTGTAAATACTATTTTTTTATTATTATATTATTATTATTGTCTATTTCTATTACAATTATTATTATTTTTATATTATTATTATTATTTTTTTATTATTTATTATTTATTATTATTTATTATTTATTTTTGTATTAATATTATTATTTTATATTTTTATTATTATTATTATTATTACTGTATATTTTATTTCCTTGGCTAACACCGACTACAAAAATAACAATAATTATACATTATATTATCCTAATAATTTGATTGTGTTTTAAGCAGTCTACACATATATTTCAAAATTTTTTCTTAGGTGAACTAAAATTGACATAAGAATACGTAATTGTTTTTTTAGTTTTTAGTGCACTTTTGTTTTAGAATATTTGATTTTTGAAGTCGGTTTTCCGTTTTGTCAAAATTTTTTTTATTTCTCGCTTTTTAGTGTCTTTGAAGTTCTATAACTGATTTTATTTTTCTGAATATACGTAGACCTACAAACGCGCTGCTCATATGACAGCGCCGTTTAAATGAGACAAGCGAAGAAATGGAGAAATGCCTATCTCAAAATAGCAAATCTACTTCCAGGGACATTTCAAAAGAGACTTGTGAAGAGCACAAAAATAGGCTTTCGAAAATGTGGGCTTACAAAATAAAAGTTTTGAACAGGGAGAATATCGAAAACGTACTCACCGTCTCGACTTGATCCACGATCGTCTATCGAATGAGACGGAAGAGCAACATACCCACCGCCTCGACGTGATCCAAGATCGTCTATCGAATGAAGAGCACCGTGCCCACCTTCTTGGCTTGATATATGATCGCCGATCCAATGAGACCGAGGAGCAACGTATCTACCGTCTTGGCTTGATCCATGATCGCCTATCCAATGAGACCGAGGAGCAACGTGTCAACCGTCTCGGATTGATTCACGATCGCTTATCATACGAAACACCGTTCAGTTCGACTTAGTAGAATGCGACAGTCATGTTCATCCAAGTCAGTCATGTTCGTAGGGACATTGCAAATGAACAATATTTTGAAACGACTATTACTATTTTATAAGAAATCATTGAAAAGAAGGCTTCATCGATCTAAGCGGCCTTTTTGAAAAAGGCCGCGAACATTTGTTCAAATAAGAGTAATAAGAGTAACGATTTTTTTACTTAAAATAAATAAACTTCCTAGGACTATCCTTCATCCTTTCACATAATTCCTCACTTTAATTGCGAATGGAGTTCTGGAATACTTCGCTCTCGAAATGGAAAATTGGAAATAATGAAAAATCGAAAAAATTTGATAGTATGAACAATTAATTAATTGAATTAAAAAACGAAAGAAACCAAAAATTAATTATATGGATGAAAATTAAAAATAAAGCATTGAAAAAAAATTATTTGCCCATATTTAAGTAAACTACCATGTATAAATCGTTATAAAAGTTAAATAATATGATCTTTAATTTCTTTAACGACGGCCATGTATAAATACGCATTATTTAAGAATAACTCAAAAACTAATGATCAAATTGAAATAGGACCACACATAGGATCCATAGGATCCTTGGCGGGACAACGTATTATGTTACTTGGTTTATAAGGGCTTTACATACTTTTTGCAGGCGAAGCCGCGACGGGTATTGCTAGTTAGAATATAAATACCAGCCAAGTAGCTGAGCGGTCTAAGGCGTCATGTCTGCGCAGTATGCAGTACTTGGAAACTGGGAGGTTATGGGTTCGAATCCTGACATCGACAGTTTGTCAATTATAAAGATTAAAAAAAAAAAGGGGCAGTTGATTGACTAAACTGTTGGCGTATGGACAAGAACAAAGTAACCGGCTATGCTTAAGAAGGTTTTCTGCAATTTCCTTCACGAACTCCTGATAAATATCGGCATAGTTCCTATCATAGTAGGCTGGAGCCGCATATCCTACCAATTCCTAGCCTACTCACAAATTCCTTTCACTCCACTCACACCCTCACATCCTAAGGCATCACAATGGACCTTATGGTCGAAGTGTAGCCCGTCTAGGGCAGCCTTTACAATCTACCTCTAGAATATAAAATAGAATATAAACTACTAAAGATTTAAAAATCACCATTATTTATATAAATAGCATAATCTGTACTTTTCAACATATAATTTTTTTAATGTTTGCATGTCAATAGAAGGATCATTACGAACTAATTTTCGAACTGATTTCGAGATGAATATACCTCTTATTACAATACACATAAAATATATGTTTTTCTTGCATTACTTAGGAGTTAAGTGGGTGGAATTGTATGTAATACAAAAATAGGGGTGTGTAGTTACTTACTACTACCTTCAACCCATCATGCTTCAAATTTATTCATTTTACATTTATATACATATAAATATAAATATAAAATATAAAACTTTTGATTTTTGTAGTATTATTTTCAGTTCGAATCTAGTTGCACGCACAGAGACGGAAAACATTCACCCTTCAGACAAGGCGACGACAAGGTATATTCAGCCAATAATTTTTGTTGTTTTTGTTGTTTTTAATCACTTTAAAAATAATAATTATTGAATTATTGAAATCCCTATGCTATTATTTTTATGCTTTTGTGTCGGTTTGAATTTGTAAGAATAAATTGAGTGGCATGATTTGAGACTACTTCATTATTACACGATTTATTTTAACTCATAGATATATTTCCTAATAAATTATTTATTTATTATATTTTCCTATAATAAATTAATAGTATACAAAAACATTTTTTAAAACAAGCTTTTATTTAAACGCTCTAAAAAGAAGAAAATATACTTAAAACAAACCCATCAATTTATTACAATATATAATTTATATGATATAAAAGCTTCGTGTCGTGAGATTTACCTGTGTAAATTAATTTTATGAAATACATACATTCTTTCTTATATTCTGAAGATCAAGTTACATATTCTATTCTGGTTTATTTACACAGGAAAATCTCGTGTATTTAAATCTCGCGACAAGCTTTTATATCATATAAATTGCATAATGTAATAAATTGATGGGTTTGATTTTATTTAAAGTTTATTTTCTTCTTTTTAAAGCATTTAAATAAAAGCTTGTTCTTAGTCTTTTCATTTTATAATTTCCATTTTATCATTTCGGAGTTAACAACTGAAGGGGTAGTAAGTTAAGGGTAGAAGTTAGGTTGTAGAAAATCATGTTTGCTACAATTTATTGCCTTATCATTTTTTTTCAAACTCTAATGAGTACAGAGATATGTAAGATTTAAATTTTTTTTATATCAAATGCTTGATATGAAAAATCATACACATCTAGGGATGGGGATCGAACCCACGACCTCTGGCATTCTAGACCAATGCTCTACCAACTGAGCTACCTTAGATGTTATGGTAGAACTCTATGCATATGATCTTTCACTATCATTTTTGATGCCAATGTATTATTAATTTTGTTTATTTACTATTAACATATTTTTCAAATTGTTTTTTGTAAACTAGCGTCTATTTATTTCCATTGTTAGTATGGTTGCCTTTCGGTTATGTTATACCAACGGAAGCGACTAGCGTTTACTTACTTTGACATTTAAGTAATATGTCTGAACATTGATAACATTTTTTATATCAAATGCTTGATATGAAAAATCATACACATCTAGGGATGGGGATCGAACCCACGACCTCTGGCATTCTAGACCAATGCTCTACCAACTGAGCTACCTTAGATGTTATGGTAGAACTCTATGCATATGATCTTTCACTATCATTTTTGATGCCAATGTATTATTAATTTTGTTTATTTACTATTAACATATTTTTCAAATTGTTTTTTGTAAACTAGCGTCTATTTATTTCCATTGTTAGTATGGTTGCCTTTCGGTTATGTTATACCAACGGAAGCGACTAGCGTTTACTTACTTTGACATTTAAGTAATATGTCTGAACATTGATAACATTTTTTATATCAAATGCTTGATATGAAAAGTAGAGCATTGGTCTAGAATGCCAGAGGTCGTGGGTTCGATCCCCATCCCTAGATGTGTATGATTTTTCATATCAAGCATTTGATATAAAAAATGTTATCAATGTTCAGACATATTACTTAAATGTCAAAGTAAGTAAACGCTAGTCGCTTCCGTTGGTATAACATAACCGAAAGGCAACCATACTAACAATGGAAATAAATAGACGCTAGTTTACAAAAAACAATTTGAAAAATATGTTAATAGTAAATAAACAAAATTAATAATACATTGGCATCAAAAATGATAGTGAAAGATCATATGCATAGAGTTCTACCATAACATCTAAGGTAGCTCAGTTGGTAGAGCATTGGTCTAGAATGCCAGAGGTCGTGGGTTCGATCCCCATCCCTAGATGTGTATGATTTTTCATATCAAGCATTTGATATAAAAAATGTTATCAATGTTCAGACATATTACTTAAATGTCAAAGTAAGTAAACGCTAGTCGCTTCCGTTGGTATAACATAACCGAAAGGCAACCATAATAACAATGGAAATAAATAGACGCTAGTTTACAAAAAACAATTTGAAAAAAATTTAAATTTTTAATCTTAAACCGTCAATATCTCTGTAAATATTAGAGAAACAGAAAAACTGATCAAGTACATAATTATAGTAAAACTACTTTTCTACAACTTTACTTCTAATGTGTTTTTCGAGTTTTCCAATATTAAGAGAGATTTACCAAATTTTGTGTTTCCCTCTCTTGAAACTCCCCTTTCCTCTTATCGATTCTGGCCATACTTATCATAAAAATGAATTGTCATCAGTGGTTCTAATTCAGCTTGCAAGATTCGACCTAAACAAACAAACATATAAGATACAAACATTGCAAGTTAAATAAAAGGTGATAAAAAATATAAATTTTTATTATACCCGGTAATTAATATACAGGTGTTTCAAATTTGAATCCAGAAACTTGTATAGGCGATAGATCTTCCAAAAATAGGAACAAAAGTTCATATGAACTTGGATGTTTTAAAGCTTCGTTTTCGAGATACAGGTTGTCAATAAGAAAAACTTGTTTTCTTCAAAATTATTCAAAAACTACTTCGCTGATTTGTATTAAACTTGGCTGATTTGTATTAAATTAGATGTAATTAAATTTAAATTTATTATTCTGGGGGCAGGGCTAGGGCATCCTAACGAGATATTTTGAAGAAAAATATGATTACGCCACTGCTTTTTTTAAAGTTTCATAATATTTTTAGATTGAATAATAAAATACCATTTTTTTCGCATTTGAATTTTCAATCTATCTTTCTTACATTTGAAGAGAAAATAAAATACCCCTAGAAAAGTAAATTTAATTTTATTAATAAAATGAAATAAAATTATAATATTTTTTTATACAAAAGTTTCCATTTTATACAATGATAATTATTATTCGTTTCTACGCATATTGTATGAAATAAAGGTATATGATTATTTTTTCCTGGCTTGTTTCTGTGCATGACATTGTTCGGACGTATATAATGAGAGAGGTACATTTTTTTAAATGTAGTTTTTATTTTATATTGATAATAGGTAAAAAATGAACAGACACAGAAAAAAGAGAGGTGCGACTGCGTCGTGGACACGGCCGCGTGTTTTACGTGAATACGTGTACGTAATGGGTAACGGATAACGTAACCGGGTATCACTGAATTGCTTTTGAGAAGCTTTTTCCATCCGAATACGATCTCTATATTTTGATTTGGATTTTTGACGAGTATGGCCCGACATTGCATTATTATTTTTTAATTTTTACTTTAACACCATATATATTCACTATAACTATTTGACACTAATGTTTTATATAAACAATTGATAAATCTTGACGAGAGATGACGATTGAAACTCAAACGAGCTAGCTTCTCCTAGTCAAAAGTTATACTAAACGAAAATTGTGTGACGCAGCAAAACGACCTCAAAATGGTGGCGCTTTCCCTGTTGCGGCGCGCGATGCATCACAGTCATCACTCAACGTAACGAGATCTTTGATCCTTTAGCTATCGAGTGGTGTAATTAAATTTTGGATGTAGATGATAGATATGTAGCTGCAACACCAAACTGCATCCCCCGATTTTGTTATTCAACCACGCTTTTTCCAGAGATTTTCAACCATGAAATTTTCCAAAGAATTATCCTCATTTTGGCACTATGAAAACATGACAAAAACTCTATAACGTCCGTGCAAAAAAATTTAATTAATTAATTAAATTAATCCTCAAAAGTCCCGTTAATCAATTATTCTCAAATATCTCGTAAACTATTTGTTTTACGTTAACAGAGGTCATTATTATAATTATTTATTACCTAATTCTTCATAGATTTTCGTAACGTTGCAATAAACAGTTAAACTGAGTTTTAAAAGGAACAAATTGTCTAATACTTTCAGGTTTTTCCGATGGAAAATGTCCATGAGCAGTTTTTAATAAGTAAAAGTAAACCATTTCACTGGATCATTTTCACCACTAACTTTTTTCCTAACCAATTTTCTCGAAGACCAAACAACTCCAGTTTTTCCAACTCCACTTTTGGTTTGGTGGGCCAATATTTCCTAATAATGATCATTTAGTGATCATTCTACAACCTTTTATTTGTATTTCGTTAGTTAATTTGTAGATATTAACAAACAGTAATAAAACAGTTGTCAAAAAATTTTTGACAAGTATTAATTAATTTTATGTAAAAAATTTTTACGCTAACAAATAGTAACATATATGTGTGCAGAAATGCATAACCATAATAAGTTACAATCCAGGGAGTTGCATAAATTATACCAACACAAATTATACAAAAAATGTTTTTGGAGTAAGTTTTAAATTGAATATTTTACAACAATACCAGCACCTTTTTTTAAAATGTTATAATCCGATCAAAAACTTAAATGTAAAAAAGGGCCGAGTTTTCGGCGAGATACTTCATATAAAATAGTTGCTCCTTAACAAGCCCTTATATAAATTCAAAAAGGTGGTCATTATTTACGCTTTGCTGATATAAGACTGTACTGATTCCTTCGGTTTTTAGATCGATTAAAGAAAATGAAACTTGTATGAAGTTTTGAAAAATCTATTTTGATGATTAATTTATTTATTTATCATATATATATATATTTTTTTTTTAAATTTTCTAATTTTTTTTTAAATTTTCAAATGAGAACTACAAAAAACCTTTGAAACCTTCTCGCAGATTTTTACTTGTATATCGAAAACTATTCCCTTTTCGAAGATGGCCACTCTATAAAAAAATTTCGACCAAATTTCAAATCTAATGTTTTTCGAAGAACACCGTGTATCATTTTTATAAGACAATATATTTCTGAGCACACTTACATTTTTCAAAAGAGTTTCGAAGCATTAAGTTGTTTAACCTCCATAAAGAAATAAACGGATATTTATTTATTGTGATAAAAATTTAAATAAAAAAAGGATTTTTATAAGAGAGTTTTAATTTGTGGAAGTCCATTTTTAATAAAATTTAATAAAAAATAAATGTTTTGAATCAAATATGTCTATTTTTTTAAATTGTTTTTACATTTTATTATATTATAAATAAAAATAAATCACAATTATTTTGAAAATGCTTTAATTTGCGAAAACTAGTCAGTCTTAATATAACAATAATTTTTTAGTTAAAAAAAAAAAAAAAAATCAAAACTAAAAATTTATTAAAAAATTGTATTTTAATTATGAACAGCTCTGAAAGATACCATAATCAATGAATTGTTTGTATATGAACCATCGAATACAATTCATACGAATCTTTCTGAATCCAGCGGATTTGATTAAATAACTGATGGAAATTAACTTTATTCGCCAGCATATAAACTGTTTGGGTAGTAGCACGAAAGCTCACAGACAACCCAATGGCGTAATTAAACAAATATCTGAGGCTGAACCAAAAAATTTTATGAGCACATGGGCGTATAATTCATGAATTAAATCAGATATCAATCTTATCCCTCGTATTATTATCCCTGACGGATATTTATTCTGATAAAACTTAAATTAAAAAAAAAGCATTTGCATTATGAACAGCTTTGAAAGTTACCATAATTAATGAATTGTTTGTTTCAAACTTTACCGAGGAGCAGAATCCGAACACTTCACGATAGGATTGAATGAAAAGTGCACAGCTTCTGATAAAGAAGCTGTAATGAAATCATCATGCATTTTGAATATAAAAAGTCCAGCGGACTTAATTAAGTTCAGAACAAAAATTCACGTTGTGCAAACATTACTTAGAGCACGTACCCACTAACATGGAATATCTAATACATAATAGCGAGCTTTTAAAGTCCTGAAGCGCTATAAAATAATTCTACTGTATATTCTTCTACATGAAGATTTATTCATCGAAAAAAATGTACGCATTTTCTGAAGAAATTTGATATTTTTTCATAACTGGAAACATACGATGTCTTCTCTCCGGTCAAAAATACATCAAGAGGCTTATCGAACAGAACGGTCATAGTACCTTCAAATTTTTTAAATTGTAACAATTGGATCATTAAATTAAACTCTGTGGAAATATCAATCCTTATTGTATTTCCAGCCACCTTAATCGTTCTACGTTAAGAAGCTTTTTAATTGTAATTGTATGAACTTGTATTATATACTTGTAATACTCATAATAAACTTGTATTATATTATATATACTCGTAATTTTACATACTCGTAAGTATATTTTAATTTGTATATAATATTTGTGTATTATAATATTTTAAAAAGTAAATTTGTATTCTTGTCGATTTTTTAAATTTTAAAAAATTCACCGAATATAGAATATAGAAGTTTTTAACCATAAAATTGACATCTTCAATTATTTCCAAAATATATTTCCCTTAAATTAATTATTTGTTTGTGCTATTTACGCCATTTATTATTTTGTGATTTTTTTCGAAATCCTTTGAAATTTCTTGTTGTTATTAAATTATATTATATATTTCGAGAAGTTTCCTTTCCATCATCCAGATATTTTCTAAAAATTCAATATTTCAAATAAAAATTCCCAAAAAATCATAAAAAATTGTAAATTATAACCTTTTTCAAAAAAGTGCACGTAACTTACTCCAAAAACCATTTTTTTTTCTATAATGGTATTGGTATAATTTGGTATAATGGTGTCAGATAATGATTTTGTTGTTGTTGCTTATATTAATTGTTAGTTTCGTTGTTATGTAAGTTCAATGGTTGTGTTTTTGAAATTTGTTTAGTAAATATATTTCTAGAAATGTAGGTATATAATATTTGTTTTATATAATATTGGAAAAAACATGGTTTTTATACCCAGTATATGTAAATATACAAGGTAAATTAAGTTTAGTCCCAACTTTGTAACGCTTAAAAATATTAAACCTTGACAAAAATTTTTACAAATTTATTCATAAAACGTCCTAATTCGGCCATTTCCGTATGTCCGTCCGTCTGTGGATACGATAACTCAAGAACGAAAAGACATAACAGGCTGAAATTTTTTGTATGTTATCCAGCGCAAAAAAGAAAGGTCAAGTTCGTTAATGGGCAAAATCGGAATGTGTTTCCCGATTACATATTTTTTTCAAATTTATATATTTGAAACTGTAAGAGATAGAAAAAATTGTTAACAAAAAATCTTTTTCTCTGCAAAGAATTTTTGTTTGAAAAATTTTTTCATAAAATCAATAGTTTTCATATAATTTGTGCTCAAAGTTCCCCGGAAAGCGAAAAATGTGAACATTTCGAAAGCCATGAGATATTTAAAATAAATTGTGAGACAAAAAATGTTCCTTTTTCAAAATAAACAACTTTTGTCTCAATCATTTTTCCATAAACTCAATAGATTTCTCTGCTTAAAAATAGATAGCAAATGAGACATACTCTTGATAGGCGAACGAATATATATATATATATATATATATATCGGCTCGGAAAAAGTTGAAAAACGTCTTAATTAAAATTGAAACATGATCGACCGCTCATTCGATTCTAAATGATGTCTAGAAAAATGTACGAAAATTTCATATGTTCGATCGATCTACTGTGTCTATTATCTCAGCCCAATTACCTGAATCATGTAAACTAAAACGTAGGCGCTGCAACCGTTACGAAAAAACTTTCAAGAGTGAAATTGAAATTAAACATCCCTCATATATATATATATATATATATATATATATATATATATATACATAACAAAATAAAAATTTTACGTCGACCATCTTTTGCTTTGACAGAAACTTTTGCAATCAAACTAGTTGAAACTGATAAATATATACATACTATATACGATATAAATATAGGATATTAAACCGCTGCCTGAGTAGATTACTTATAGACAAGGTGAAATTCCCGCATTCGTAAAATCAATATTCCCATTCGGCTTTTGGTACACTCAATTTGTTTTTTGCTATCCTATATTATCAAATATTTCGACCCGATGGTCTCGTGTCCATTTTTAATAAACTTGACAGTTTTCGAGTTATTTACAGTTTAATGTTTAAAAAAAGTAAAAAACAGTCCTTTACAAGGATGAAAAATCATGTTAAAAGATGCATAAATTGATGTATAAATTTTAGTAAGTGATTCAAAAAATTTTTTTCTCATATTGTAAAAAGAAATTTTTTATAATAATTACATTTACTCAAGTCCACACGAAAGAACGTGTTAAAAAGGGTTGATATAATATCACATGCCTATGTTTCAAAAACATAGACCTAGCCGCTCGACTAAAAAATAAAAGTTATATAACACAACGTAAACAACATACCTGTGTTTGAAGAACACAGAGTCGGCCACTTATATAAGAACGGAGAGATGTAACTAGCCACGTAATGAAGTTACCTAGCCCAGGAATTTACAGCAACCTCGATGTGGCTGCTCCCACGAATTTTATGCGACTATCTTTATATATTTTTACACTGACGTCGTAGCAAAGTTGTTTACCACTGTCTTACCGAATATTAGCGAGTCGATCCTGAGTATTCGCGAGTCTGCTTAAGCAAAGTAATGAATACATTTGTAGTTAAATTTCGTCCTTTTGTTTTTTTTTTAATATGCCACTAACAATTTTTATTTATATATATGTAATTTCTTTTCTTTATTATAGAAGTATGTAGGCGCGAATTTTGAAAGTAAGTGAACGATAAAAAATTCAACTACAATATATGGTGTAATGATGTTATTTTAAAGTCGGCCATATGCTCTGGCACCCAGGCGACCAAATACACAGGTATGATTCTGTATATTGTGTTAACATTAAAACTTTTATTTTAAACGATTAAATTAAATGAAAAATTGCATGCAAGTACCTACATGAACCTTTGTCAAATTTATTTTGATTATTTATTTATCATATATATAATTTTCTTTAACATACGACGTCCTCTAGCTGGTCAAAAATACACCAAACATGAAAGACTTACAAACAGTGCCGGATTAAGGCAGCGCGGGGCCCGTAGCAAATTCCATTAAGGGGCCCTTGCTTTACCTTAGATTTTAAATTTAGGGTGATTAATAAAAGAAAATGTTACAAATGAACTTTTATGGATTTAATGTGGACAAATTTAGAGATTAAACTATTGATATCGTTTTCTCTGAGTAAATCAGTTTCTATATTCATCAAGCTGAGGTGATTTAGACGTTTTTGGCCCATCGTATTACTCATTTTTTATACGCTTTAACGTTGAAAAAGAACGTTCGCCACTGCAGTTGGTGATCATGAGATACAAGTAAATGCGCTAGACAATTTCTACATTTGGGAAACACGATTCTAAAGTCCAGCTCCTGAGCCTCGTCCTTCTTCCGGTCAATAGCAGTAGCCACATCTGTTTTGAGCAGCTCAGCGAACTGCACTAATTCGTCACCTAGACAGTCCTCCAAATCAAGTGCGTAAGCACAGACGATAATTGAAGATTTTTTTCAAAATCTCCTCTTTGTAAACAGATTTTAACTGATGAAATACTCCAAAAATACTAGTTATTTTATGGTATGCTTTCATACGTTTATCTAAAGCAGACAGTACGTTATCAATAATGACTCAAAAAAAATATAACATCAGTGACTTGTAATTTCCTTAAACAATTTTTTTTACGCTCAGGTAGGCGTGGGTGCGCGGGGCCCCCAAATGCGCGGGGCCCATAGCATTTGCTACTCTTGCTACGTAGCTAATCCGGTACTGCTTACAAACTTGAATTATTACACGGGATTTATTAAAACAAGAGAATCAAACTTTAAAGAACCATATAAATAATTTTAAAGAGAACTCATTTGCCCCAATTTCCTAGATCAAAATTTATTTCGACTACAAAGTAGTCATCAACAGTATGAATTAGCTAATTCATAAAAAAATTTTGATCATGGAAATTGGGGCAAAAAATCGAAATTTATTTAAAGAACCAAAAATAGCAGACAAAATTTTTCAGAAAATTTTTTACCAAATTGTTGAAAATAATGTAAAGAATTCTTTAAAAATAGGCTTATCGCGTATTTGTTATCGTAGATTACAGTTTTCAGAACTCATTATAACATTTAATTTTTTTTTTACGTTTTCAAAAGTGAACTTGTAAAACCTTTCGCGCTGTTTTTAGTTTTTTTCTTGTATACAGAAAACTATACGTTATTCGAAAACCAACCACTCTATACAACATTTCCGACAAAATTTCAAACCAAATCTTTTTCGGGGAACACCGTGTGTTGTTATTATAAAACAATATATTTCTGAGCACACTCACATTATTAAAATGAAGTTCGTAGCATTAAGTTGTTTAACCTCGATTATGAAATAAACTGAAATTATTCTGATAAAAAATTTTTTTTAAAAGTATTTTATAAGAGTGTTTTAATTTTTGGAAGTCCATTTTTAATTAAGACTTTCTAAAAAATAAATGTTTTGAATCAAATGTTTTTATTTTTTAACTGTTTTTATGTTTTATTATATAATTATATATCACAATTAAATAAAAATAAAATCACAATTATTTTGAAAATGCTAGAATAAAACGAAACAAGATGAACAGAAATTCACGTTGTGCAACAATTACCTAAAGGACGTTCTAACATGGAATATCTAATACATAATAGGGAGCTTTTAAAGGCTTGAGGCGTTGAAAACACTACAATCTAATGGGTATTTTGCTGCTACATGAAAATTTATGTATCGGAAAAAGGTACGTATTTTCTGAAGATTTTTTACATATTTTCTGAAGAAATTTGGTATTTTGTCTTAATTCACTTTAACAAACGATCTGCCCGATCAAAAATACTCCAAACATAATGGAAGGTTTAACTAACCGAACGCTCTTAGTAGAATACCTTCAAATTAATTAAATCGGAATAATTCGTGCGTGTTTCATTAAATGAAGCTTAAGAAAACATCAATGCTTATTTTATTTCCAGGCACCTTGATCGTTCTACGTTAAGAAGCTTTTTAATTGTAATTGTATGAACTTGTATTATATTATACATACTTGTAATTTTACATACTCGTAAGTATATTTTAATTTGTATATAATATTTATAAATATTGTTTTTATGTATTATATTATTTTAAAAAGTGAATTTGTATTCTTGTCGATTTTTTAAATTTAAAAAAATTCACCGAATATAGAATATAGAAGTTTTTAACCATAAAATTGACATCTTCTTCAATTATTTCCAAAATATATTTCCCTTAAATTAATTATTTGTTTGTACAATCTACGCCATTTATTATTATTATGATTTGTTTCGAATATTTTTTTCGAAATCCTTTGAAATTTCCTGTTGTTATTAAATTATATTTTATATTTCGAAAAGTTTCCTTTCCATCATCCAGATATTTTCTAAAAATTCAAAATTTCAAATAAAAATTCCAAAAAAATTGTAAATTATAACCTTTTACAAAAAGGTGCTGGTAACTTACTCCACAAACATTTTTTGTATTATGGTGTTGGTATATAGTTTATGGAAATCCCGGAATTGTAACTTTTTTTGGTTCAATCGCTTTGATGGCTTGTCAGATAATGATTCGGTGTCGCTTGCTTATTTAAATTGTTAGTTTCGTTGTTATGTAAGTTCAATGGTTGTGTTTTTGAATAAATATATTTCTAGAAATGAATATTTGTGTCGTATAATATTAGAAATCATGTTTTTTATAAATAATGCAGGTAGGTACAAGTATTACAGTTATCCAATACGCAAATCATTTTAAATACACAAAAACTTTTATCCTATGTAGAATAAATACATTTTTTTTACTTAATTTTTGCATAGTTTAATTGCAATTGGTTTATTTAATTGTTTTCAAAAATGTAACAGACCAAATAACTTGAGTATTAAAGGGCTGGCAAATTTTAAAATGGTTCATGACAAATAAACAAGCGTCCTCCAATCTTCGAACTTTTTTATATTATTTTTGCAAATCTTCGTACTTTTGTATATTATTTTTTCAAGTTTTTCTTATCAAATCAAATATACTTCGAAAATTCAATTAAATAAAAATGTCACCCTTTAAATTAAATTCAGAGATATGGCAAGGTATGGTTATGTCTATTAAACTAGCAAAGCAACTATTTTTTGGAGTGTAAGAGATCTACAAAAACATGTATTGGGATTTCCTATGTGTTTTAGCTATATTTTCCTACCTATTTTAACAAGACATAAAATTTTGCTTATATGACTGAAGTGAAAATGAAAAATTAAGAGCTCATATTTGGAACGGCCTAATTTGAAGTGTCCAGGAACCAATTTTTCAAAGTACCCAGTAAAAATTAAATATGTCGATATCCACTCATTGAATTCCCATGCAATGAATTAGATTTATCTAGGAGAGGGGGTTTATTTGTCTCTCTAAATCAAAGCACAATTTATTGTTAATTAGTGAATTTAATTATTTGAAGTACATTACGATCATTGCATAATTACTTTTTTAATTTTAAAGCATTGTTCTGCTAGATCAACCTTAAGCTAGCAGAGGATGCGTTTACACAATATAGCAAAGAGAAATTAATTTTTTATTAAAGCATTTAATTAGCTTATAATTAGCTTAATTAGCTTAATAATTTGTTATTAAGTACAATATAAATAACTTGTTTTTTAAATACTGCTCTGCTAGCTTTTACATTAACATTCAGCTAACAGAGCATGCGGTAATACAATACAAGAAAGTGCACTTAATATGAGCATTTAATCAGCATTTAATTAGCGTCAAATTATGAGACAATTGTAATTGTGCACTGCTCAGGTTGCTCTGCTAGCTTAATAGGCGTAGGTATGTTCATATTATTATTTTAATTTCTTGTTGCATGCTTTTTAACTGTTCAAAAATAATTTTGTTGGAGAAAGCTGAATTTTTTACATAATTAAACTCGCAAATGAAAAACTGATTTAAGGAGAATGAGTTATTAGCAGTGCTGTAACGTATCTAGATGTATATATTAGATACAGTATCTAGATACAATGTATGTATCTTGTATTTATGTATAGATACATAGATATATGGTCTAAGATCCGACAGTGAAAACCTTCCCTCATCCGTTAATTGATTGATATATTATTGAAAACGCTTATTGCAATATAAACAATTTGGCAATGTAATGTCTGCCAGGGTAGTTCTGCTGCAATTAACATTAATTAATTAGTTAAAAATTGATTTTTTTATAATTAAATCCCTCACGTGTTAATTGAATTTTGCTTGTTAAATAACATAGTATACGATACGACAAATCTTGTAATAGCAGGCAGCGCTGCTTATTACTGCCACGGCTACCTGCAGCCAGGTGTTCAAACTTAAAGTAAACTTAGGTTACTTCCCTCATATGTTAATTGAAAATTTTTTAGCTAATTTAAAAGTTCAGAATAATTAGAATACATCCATAACTGGCAGCCGTCTTAAAATCCATTACAATCAAGTGCAGCCTATATAAGAAAAATTAAAAAAAATAGAAATTATAAAAAAATACCTTGTAGAGAGAGAGAGACTATTGCATTATTCCACGAAACATACAAGGAAAGTATATGATCATGCATTTGTAAAGCCTACTCCATTTCTAAGTGTATTTATACAAATAGTACCCACTACTATATTTTATCTATGACTAATAGTGGATTGTGTAGAGTTCATGATAAACGGAATACATAATTCACATTCATGATTCACATTCGCATGATCATATACTTTCCTTGTTTATTACGTTGAATATTGCAATAGTCTCTCTCTCTCTACAAGGTATTTTTTTATAATTTCTATTTTTTTTAATTTTTCTTATATAGGCTGCACTTGATTGTAATGGATTTTAAGACGGCTGCCAGTTATGGATGTATTCTAATTATTCTGAACTTTTAAATTAGCTAAAAAATTTTCAATTAACATATGAGGGAAGTAACCTAAGTTTACTTTAAGTTTGAACACCTGGCTGCAGGTAACCGTGGCAGTAATAAGCAGCGCTGCCTGCTATTACAAGATTTGTCTTATCGTATACTATGTTATTTAACAAACAAAATTCAATTAACACGTGAGGGATTTAATTATGAAAAAATCAATTTTTAATTAATTAATTAATGTTAATTGCAGCAGAACTACCCTGGCAGACATTACATTGCCAAATTGTTTATATTGCAATAAGCGTTTTCAATAATATTTCAATCAATTAACAGATGAAGGAAGGTTTTCACTAATGCCGGATCTTAGACCAATATATAGATGATATATAGATACATACTTTTAAGAGTATACTCAATATGTATTTTTTTGTGGATTTTAAATATAGATACCAGATAAATTTCATTTAACCTATTTAAAAATGTCGATTTTAAAATGTCGAGCCCTTGCCTCTAGCGATCGGAGTTCACTCTTATTGCAAATTCTCATAAAACCAACACAAAAAACAGTATCATTGTTTATTTTAACGCATGAATGGGTGTAACAGGCCACAACAGGTCCTTGAATTATTTCTTACAAAACGGGTAAGAATTCCCACACATTTAAAGACATAGCAAACAGTGTGTACACTGTACCTGTTGATGTTGGAAGAACGAAGCCAGTAATGCAACAATAACTGATAACGCAAGGAGATTTGGGATCCTTTAAAATTTCTAGTCTTTTTGAAACTTTTACCGAACATATCTTATATAAAATCATACCTCATAAAAATTATCTATACCATGTGAATTAAAGAAAAGTATTTCCAAATATATATAGACACAGTAAATATTTTTGTATCTATATCTGTATTAAGATAGTAATTTATTTTGAGTAATTGTATCTGTATCTAGATCTGCTTACTTGGATATTTAAAAAAAAACCAAATGCACATAGATTTAGCTACTTTATCACTTCCACCATTTCATAGAGCGAGAAAATTGTATTAAACTCGTAACAGAACCACAATATGGAAACAAAATGTTTCAGTTTTCAGTTTTTATCTCAATTTTTTTCGGGGAACACCTCGTATGAAAAGACAATACATTTCTGATCATTTACATTTCTAGTATCAGTTTCGTAGCGTTTAGATATTTAACCTCGATAGTGAAATACGGATATTTATTCTGATCAAATTAAATTTGAAAAAGCATTTTAATTAGGAACAGCTTTGAAGATAACCATAATTAATTAATTTTATATTTCAGACTGGCTATTAAACTATCCCAAGGACCATGAAAATACAGCATCCGATTTAATAAAAAGTTTACAGCATCTGACAATAAAAGAAATCAAATCATCATGCATTATTTATAAAAAAAAGTCCAGCGGACTTAATTAAGTTAAGAACAAAAATTCACGTTTGGCAAAGATTAATTAGGACACGTACTAACATGGAACATCTAATACAAACAATAGAGCTTTTAAAGCAACGCCTGTAGCACTAATTAATAAATTATTTTACATGCGAATGGGTATTTGCTGCTTCATGAAGACTAAATCACCGAAAAAAAGGTACGTATTTAATGAACATTTTTCTATTGATATTTGTCTTATACGCCGGTCATAATCAACAATAAATTCGCAAAACATGATGTATCTCTGATTTTTGAGTATGTTGTTTGGACCCATTAGGGCTATGTATACTCAAGTTTGCAACTCCCAAAAAGTTGTGAAAAAATTTTTACATTCGAAAAACCGCGAAATTTTCGGACTTGTTTCAGATTCTGCTCTATATCTTCTAATCCATGCATTTTTCATCAAAAGTTCTACAGGTTTGTTAAGAACATTAAATTTGTGACATATTAAGCCCGACCGAAGCTCTGTAGGTTAATTGGTTACCAAACCAAAAAACAAAAGAGAGGAAAGGTTATGGAACATTTCTGGAAAAATTTGACCTTTATGTGTTTTGAGATTTCGAGAGAACTACGAGGTTTACAGACCTCGCTCTGCGCTTAATTTACAGCTAATTAAATTGTCTAAAAATTATATTCTGCAAGTTCAACTCATAGGATCAATGGGTTCGACGCAGTTTCGGTCCAAAGAAGGTCTAAAACTAAAATTTTCAATTTTTGGAAAAACTGGCCTATTTTCAAAGTGCCATAATTCGGTAATCAATTGACCTACAGAGCTCCGGTTGGACTTAATTTATTACAAATTTAATGCTCTTAAAAAACGTATAGAATAGCTTTCGAAGAAAAAGGCATGGATTAGGAGATATATAGTAGAATCTGAAACAAGCCCAAAAATTTCGCGGTTTTTCGCGTGTAAAAATTTTTCCAACTTTTTGAGAGTTTCAAACTTGGATATACATAGCCCTAATAAGTACAAACAACGTACTAAAAAATCAGAGATACATCATATTTTACGAATTTAGCGATTTTTTGTGTTGATTTTGACTGGCGTAATAGTCCAGTAAAATAGTCCAGTAAAATAGTACATGAAAATAAGTTTACTTCTTTAAAAATACTCGATGAAATTTTCCAAAAGAATTATCTTCGTTTTCGCACTATGAAATAAACTCCACAACGCACGTGAAACAAAAGTTATTGATCCGTAAAAGTCCCGAAAATCAATTATTCTCAAATATCACGTAAACTATTAGTTTTACGTAAACAGAGGTCATTATTATAATTATTTCTTATCTAATTCTACATAGATTTTCGTAACGTTGCAATAAACTGTTAAACTGTTAAGAGTTTTAAGGTTCGTTTAGACTACGACACTAGACACCGTTCACTTAGTGTATACACCGAGTGTCTGTGTGTGCACACGAGTATCTCTAGTTGTGATATTTATTGCAACACTATAATTAGTAAAATTTTGTTTTTTCCAGGCCATTTTTTTTATCTCCATTACAATATTCCCTTAAAATGATCATTTAGTGATCATAACTAACGAAAGTTAAGTTTTAGGTATTAACAAACATTTTTTAATCAAGCATTCTTTTTTTTCAGATTGTAATAAGAAGCTGTTTTAAAGTTCATCGCACAAAAATCTTGTCTCAATTTTTTACCCGGTATATATAAATATATATAGGGTGCACCATAATTCACACAAGATTCGAAATAAATAGAAAACACATTTTCTTTTCAATTAAATTTGTTTAGTATTAAAACATAATACAGGATATTATTTACAGGATAGGGTTATGTATGGATAGCACTTCGGGAAAATGACCCACATGGTATGACCCATATAAGTTTGCCAACGTATATGCCAACGCACTCTTTTGTCGAAATGTTCCATGACCATTTTGTATAAATGTTGCTGAATTTCGTTTCGTTTCGAAGCAGCGTTTTGTAGAAATCTTTTGTTTAAATGGAACCACTTGTCTATTTGTATTTGTTTATATTTGTATATAATATTTGTAAATATTGTTTTTGTGTATTATATTATGTTAAAAAGTGAATTTATATTTTTATGAATTTTTTAAATTTTTTAAAAGTTATCAAATATAGAAGTTTTTAACCAAAAAATTGACGTCTTATTAAATTGTTTCCGAACCATATTTTCTCGAAATTAATTATTTGGAATAGTGAAAAAACCTTAATTATTGTTCGTATTGACAAAATTTGCAAAAAGTATCTAATCCAATGTCTTAATAAAAATTGAAATATGATCGACGGCTCATTCGATTCGGAAAATTGCTCTAATATTAAGAGAGATATTTTATAATTTGTGTTTTCTTCTTTCTCTTTGCCAAAATTGGCCTTGCAAACACAAAAGTCATATTAGATGCGTCATTTAATTTTGATCAACCTAAAATTGTGACCACTATAAAGTGATTTATGTATTTTTAGGAAATTCGCTAAGTTGACGCAGCTCCTGCGTAATGAATCCTTATACCCGGTATATATTATATACCAGGGTATATTCAGTTTAGTTCCGTTTTGTAACGGCTTTTTGTCTGTGAACACGATAACTCAAAAACGAAAAGAGATAGCGAGCTGAAATTTTGTATGTGTATGTTAGAGCTGAAAAATAAGATCAACTGCCTATTTTTGAAACCATTAGAGATAGTACAAACATTTAAAGACAAAAAATGTCCGTTTTTTGTCAAAAAAACAAACATCTTTTGTTTGAAACTTTTTTTCAGAAATTCAGTATATACTGGGCAGTAAGTATTCTATCTTCCTCATAAATATAAAAATTAACAAATAGATAATATTTGTCAACAAAATTGATTACACTAATCAACAAGATTATGGGATACATATTTGTTTCAGATTGGTTTAATTTTGTTGATTGGGACTGTACATTTGTACGTACGGAACATATTTTGATTATGTTTATAAAAACAAATAAAATGAAAAATAATTTATTAGTTTAACAAAGTGATCACAATAAATTTATTGTTTTTTAAATAATTTTTATTAAAACTGTGTATAAAGGGATGTTATTGTTATAACGAACGCACTATTGTTTTTTTTTTCATCTTAAAGGATTATTTTTATTAAAATCATTTAAAATGATTTAAAATTCAATTAATCATTTGTATATTTGGTCATTCGTGATGAATAGGTATTACATGTCAACCATATTTAGTTTTTAATTTAATATTGTTTACGACACTGATATATCACAGTTAGCAGGATCTTTATTATATTCAGTCTACATGCCTGTTTTATTAGAGTAAAATCTTGTCTTGTGCTTGAAGTTTGGACAGACGTATCAGCCTAGTGCATTTTTTAAATAAATAAATAAATTTATTTTATTTTGCCTGGTTGTTGAAACTTGCCACTTATTGCAAAAAATAGCCAACCAGTTATGGTTCAGACCACGAACCAGTTGAAAGATTCTTTAGCATTAAAAATGATGACTTCAAGCATTGGTTCTGAGTCAACTTTATCGGAGGTATGTATTTTTTATGTGTTATAGAAGTAAATCATTTATTAATTTTTTACCCGATCACTATGTTGTATGTAGTCGTGGAAAAAAAATTGAATGATGCCGTGTTGGATATCAAATGAAAGGGCTTAGTTAGCACATTTTAAAAATATATTAGCACAGTTAGCACATTTTAAAGTTAGCTGTCGCTTGCAGCATTGCTGCGTGCACTCGATAATTTGGAATAATTGGGATATAAATTGAATATGTATGTATGTTTGTGGGTTGTGGGTATGTATGTATGTATTTTCAATACTTTATCATGAAATTATAACCCCAAAATAATTTCTATATAAAAAAAGTTCGAAAACTAAAACCTGACGATTGTAAATTTGCGCTCTAAAAAATATGAAACAAGAAAGTATTCCCATCTGAAATTGTTATGAAAGTTGTTTATTTAATAGACGATAAACATTGAATAGTTTGTACATAATAATTTCAGGTGAGAATACTTTCTTGTTTCATATTTTTTAGAACGCGATTTTTCAGTCGTCGGGTTTTAGTTTTTTAACTTTTTTTAAATCACAATTAGGATTATATTTTTTTATATACGATATTGCAAAACTATTTACAAGAAATTACCACGAAATATGTGTAGAATAATTTATATTCTTTTAATTTTTTAGGAAATATTGATGCAGAAAGTTATGAGAGTAACTATCCCGATGTGATTTTGCTCGATTTATCTATGCCGTTACCTGGATGTAGCAGTTGTTAGCCAAAGGAGATGCCACTTAGCATAACTATTTTATCGACCCCGAAGTCTAGGAACTAGACTAGTTGTTGAAGGGGAAAGTCTAGAAAAGGTATTTACATTTTTTATTTAAAAACACATAGGGGAGAGTGGTACAAAATTATCACCCTAAAGGAATAACAGATATAAAAAGTACCTAGACAACGAATTTTGTGAGATTGATGATTTTTCTGGTAGCCTAGTCGGTCGATCTATAATTTAATAAGCCCAGAATATTTAATTATATTATTAAAGATTTTTATATATACATTGTGTCAAGGTATGGTAAGGGATCATTTTATATACCCAGGTGTCTAAAATGATTCCCGGGACGAGGGTAGTATAATCCCTGAGATCATTTGACCCCGCCGTTAAAGTAAGGTAAAATTAAAAAATGAAATTATAAGTAAATGTGGTTTATTTTAATTTTAGCAATTGTCTTACAAATTCTTACAAATGCAAAGGTACTTTGTTGAATAAACAAAATTAAAATTCTAAAAATTAAATCTTTTTAACCCGACTTCAAAAAGGAGGATGGTTCTCCATTTGTCTGTATTTTTTAATAACAGAAATGACCAGTTGAAATTCATATTCTAAAGTGAAAAATATAATTTTATTTTTTTTTACAAAGATATAGAAATAGCTCTTCGAGAATTTAAAATCACAGTTAGAGCCTTATAATTATAAGAGAATCGAAATAAATTACAAGATAATCTACATCAGTAAAAACGTCTGGGTTAAATAGTACTATATAGTGCAAAGATTTAACTGATTTGAAAACCAGATACTACTCGTCCTGATCTTTGCAAGATCTTTGTAAATAAACATTACCTAATTTAGTTTTAACTAATTCAATATCATACTAATAAAAAAATGATGCATATGAAACCACAAAAATTAAACATAACAGTGTGGGTAAAATGATCCCTGGAATCATTTTGCACTCCTCTTTAAATAATAATCCTCTTTTAAATAATCACCTTTTTCCAATAAATTTTAGCGTGAAAAAATAAAATAAAAACAAACAAATAAAATATTATATATTTGGACACTAAGAAAAAAAAAAACAATTTTTATATTTTAACGATACCATTTTGCCATGAAGTTCTGCCCTCTTGACTAAAATATTCTGCAAATAAATTTCTAAAGGCCCCACTGTCGTGCCAAAATTTATTTATCGATTGTATATTTAAAGCTTTTAATGGGCATGACACATGTTTAGCAGCTATTGTTTTTTCACCAATGTTGGAATTTCGTAAAAATTTCTTCAAATGTCCATCGATCCTACCTATTAGATGTTAAAATATATATATATATATATATATATATATATATATATATATATATATATATATATATATATATATATATACATATTTATATATATACATTTGTACTTTTTTTAAATGTCTGGGGACTCTCTAGCGGTCACTGTTTTATTCCGATTGGAACGAAATTCGGTATTTGGTAGCTTTTGGTATTTTAAGGTCAAGTTCGTTAATGGGTGAAATCGGTCGAGGGGAAAGGGGGTTTAGGGGGAGGGGAAAACACAAAATTTGACTATCTCCCTTAATATTTAAAAAATTGAAAAAATTATCAGGAGTTAAGCTGTAGGTACTAAGTTTTACTGTAATTTTGTTTCTTATCATTTTTCTGTTACACTAATTTACTGGAATATTTACAATTAAAGATTGCAAGTTAAAATTCTAAATATCTCTGTTCACAATCCAGTTTGAGAAAAATGAGCAAGTAATGAATTGTAGCAAACTTGATTATCTACAACTTTATTCCTTATACATTTTTCGATTATTCTAATATTATGAGAGATATTTAATATTTTGTGTTTGTTTGACACGAATACATAAAATATATTTCATTGTAAGAAATTTTGATTGTCGTTTCCATAGCAACTATAAACTATAATCATTATACCGTTATTTTTGGCTATTAATAAATTTAATTTTTGCAAATACTAAAGTCATATCAGATATTATATTTCATTTTGATCACACTAAAATTATGACCGCTATAGAGTGATTTGTGTATTCTAAGGAAATTCGCTAAGTTGACGCAGCTCCTGCGTAACGAATTTTCTGTGGATTGGGTACAGTATGAGTTTCCGACGGTATCTAATGTGCAATTTTGTAATACACATGTGGCAAGCACAATAATTTCCACATTTTCCACTAACAGATTCATTGTCGTGATTAATATACGATATCTATTAGCTAAGATTTCAAAAGCACGTTAAATGTTTGATCGAGCGCGAGAAGAAAACGCCTTATCTGTTAACATCACATATGGCAACTTTCTATTATTTCCTGTAATTTGATCCGGTGGGAAGACTGTATCGCCATTTTCGATTATTTTTGATAGAGTACTACGTTGAAGTTCTCCACAATCGCTAACTCGGCCATTACAGCCCACATCAATATATATATAAATCTGCAATCAGCATCAACTAATGATAACCACACAATACTGTCAGTCGGTTAATAGTTTCTATAAAACACTCTATCCAGGCGCCAATTCCGAAAATTGAATTGTTTTCCATCTTAAGCACCTAAACATAATGGATACTGCCACCTGCTATAGAAATTTTCTGATATTTTAATCCAATCCATTTGACAGCTAGTAAAATGTATCCCATATTAAATGATATTAAAATTATTGTAATTTTCGATTATACAAATTAACTACCATTTCTGTTTCAGGAATCAAAACACAAACATAAAAATCAAGAAATAACGAATTTTACGAGTTAATATCGGAGGACCAAACGTTGGCTACATTTTCCGATAGTACACATGTACCAATACACCGGGATATGATATTCGGACAGTTTGTTGAAACCCATCCCACAAGTTCAGATTAAGAATAGTATTTTAAATTTAATATATGCATTTTATAAAAATAATAATAATAAGTTTTTATTTTGTCTTTTTTTAATTTTTTGTATATTATTGTATTGTCATCGGTTCCTAATACGTCTGAAAATTTTCTGATTGTTCTGGCATTTGAAAGTGATTAAAAATTCACTTACCAAATTCGATTAAATTCATACATAGACAGATAAATATATATACTAGTTAATTTTATCCGAAATATTTTTTGAATACCCAATGAATAAGATACGAATTAATGAGAACCAATGGGGGCTAAGTGCTTCGAAATAAAAAAACCAATAAAGAAAAAAGTAGTAGAAATGAAAAAATCATAAACAATAAAATGAAAAAAAATTGCATACCTTCATATATTTGTCTTAATTAGAACTTCATAGATTATTTTACAAACTTCATCTATGACTTCATAGACTATTTTACATCTATGAAACTGTAAGAGATAGAAAAAAAATTTGTTTACAAAAAGTTTTCTTGTGCTCATAACTTGTGCTCAAAAGTTCCTCAGAAAACCAAAAATATGCCCATCTTTAAAACCATAAGAGATTTTTTTAAAATTTTGTTTAAAAAAAACTGTGGACCGTGGACTGTAGCCGGTAGCACGTTGGCTGGACTGTGGACCACAGACTTTGAACCTTTTTTGTGCACTTCAGGCTGCGATCTTATGACTGTGATCTGTTGACTGATATCGTATACGTATACATTACATGGCATATACATTAATACATTACGTTTGCCTGCGATAGTTTTATTAAATATTAAATTCAAACGTCCGTCAACACCATTTTTTAACCCGACTTCAAAAAAGAGGATGGTTCTCAATTCGTCTGTATTTTTATTATTATTATTATTATTTTTTTTAATGTTTGTCACCTCAGAAATCCGTCATTTATGAACCGATTTTGAATTTTTTTTTTCGTTTTAAAGGGTTTGATTTTAGATTGGTTCCATTGCCACCATAATGCATTCTGGTGAGGGGATCCTCTGGAAATCGAGGAAAATCCTCATTTTATATGTGATAACCGATTTTTGCGATTTTTTTTTTTGAAAGGGTATACTCATTCATAATGGGAAAATAAGAAAATTTTTTTTAAAACCGACTTGAAAAAAATTTTTAACAAAAAAACACCGACCACAAAAAAATAATTTTTACAAACAAAAACAAAATGCATGTAAAAAAAACTGAAAATCTGTTATGAAAAAATGCACTAAAAATTAAAAAAAAAAAAAAACGGATAAAAAAAAGTGTGTTATAAAAAAATGCACTAACTAAAAATTAGTAGGTCGTTTAGTAGGTCTACCCATATTCAGACAAATAAAATCAGTTATAGAACTTCAAAGTCACTAAAAAGCGAGAAATCATTTATAATAACAGTAACAATAACAATAACAGTAATTGTACATATATATTTAAAAATTTTTGCTTAGGTGAACTAAAATTGGCACAAGAATATGCAATTATTTTTTTTACTTTTTAGTGCATTTTTTGTTTTAGAATATTTGATTTTTGAAGTCGGGTTTCCATTTTGCCAAAATTTATTTAATTTAATGCAATTATATAAACTGCATATTTCAAAGAATATTAGTTATTATGGTGGCTACTTTAATAATATAGTTAGAATTTTAGGACCAAAAAGTTTCTGTTCTCCATTAGACGCTGTGTTAAATGTTTGATTTTTAATCGATAATTAGGTACTCTTAGAAATGATCGATGACAGGTTTTAAATTTTTGAGGCAGGATTACTACATAATTGAGCTAATCAATTCACTAAAAGATAAATTTTTATCTACTATCAAGCCTCATGCATGAACGTCCGTAACGAATACAATAATTAATTATTCTTTATATATCCATTCTTCGTATAACTGTTCTGTTATAGCTCGAACAGAGCATACAAGTTCTTTTAAAACTATGAGCACAGATCGTTCTTTGCACGATTCTGTTTTGTATAATATTGTTTCATACGATAATCGATAGAATCCAGTATCAAAATTACGAGGGAAAAGGTGAATCAGTTCACCGTGTAGTGGGTTTTTCCCGTTGATTTTACAGTGTGTCGATATGTTATCTGAAACTTCAAACAAAACAATCACAAATAACATTAAGTTTTTGGAAAAGAAAAATGAAAGAATGATAGTGTCATTAGTTTATTATAACTGCCAATGAAAGCCCCCGTCAAAATCGGTTCAGCTGTCTCGGAGATTAGCTCGGTCAAACAAATAGAGAGACACAGAACCATTTAAAAATTGTTTTGGTTTTGTTAACATGCTTATAGCCATATGAGCCTAAGAAAAAGCCTTGATTTTGAAATCGCAGACAGACACTTCAATGTCATTTATTTGTATTTGCGTACAGATAACAAAAAAACGAAAGCAAAAAAATTCAAAAATTTGCTAGTGTTGAACAATCGTCATGAATATTAGTAAATGTGTTTCTTGGATTATTATTATTATTGTTTAAAATTTAACGTATTTATGTTTGTTGAAGGAGAAGCGTGGAAACAAGATACACACCCCAAGACTACCCATCTCTTCAGCAAACATAAATCCTCACAAGGTAGCTATGTCCTTTGAAGAAGGTTCACTACCCTATCTATGGTCGTGTAGTCTGTACGTCCGTCAGTCAACGAGATGTCAGAAGGGTCTGCCTGTCTTCCGAGTCAGGGGTACGTTTGTCTGTCATGTAGAGTGCAGAGCTCCATCTTTGCACCGCACGGATGTGGAACCTGCAAAATTAAACTTGAAATAACTTCAAGGGCTGTTACTTGAAGACAGTCTGATGCGATCTCAATGTACGAAGGGTGCCTATGATGACAGCCATCTGCATGGAGGTGATAAGGTGGTGAAGATGAAATCTGAAAACCGAAATAGTGGTAAGATTAGACTCTAGAGTGGGGCATATACCGCCAAAGCAGCCGATAATGAGAACAATCATTTTGACTGAGTAGCCAGGGTGTAGTTGTCGTAGTTCTTGGATGATATCCTGCTATTTAGTCCATTTTTGCTCCTCCTTCAGGGTTATAGTCGCTTCTGCGGGTGCAGAGAACTCGATGTCGAAAATAGTTTTAGCTAAAATATCCTAGAGCACTATATCAGGCTTAGTAGCAAAGAGCTTCCTGGTAGTTGCGAACGAAAAATTCCAAAAGATATAACATTTCTCGTTTGACAGGCTCGATTTCTCCGGGAGCTTATGGTAGGACCGACGTACGGTCCACTTCATACTTGTGTCTCAAAAAGTAGTACAACAGTCGCTGGGCAGCGTTATGACGATGAATATAGGTGGTTGAGGCATAAGAGGTAGGTAGAGGTAGATTGTAAAGGCTGCCCTGGACAGGATACACTTCGACCATAAGGTCCATTGTGATGCCTTAGGATGTGAGGATGCGAGTGGAGTGGAAGGAATTTGTGAGTAGACTAGGAATTGGTAGGATATGCGGCTGCAGCCGACTATGATAGGAACTATGCCGATATTCATCTGGAGTTCGTGAAGGAAACTGCAGAAAACCTTCTCAAGCATAGCCGGTTACTTCGTTCTTGTCCATACGTCGACAGTTTAGTCAATCAACCGCCCCTTTTTTTTCTTTTTTTTTTATAATTGACAAACTGCCGGTGTCGGGATTCGAACCCATAACCTCCCAGTTTCCAAGTACTGCATACTACGCAGACACGTACCTCTGGTGTGTATGATAAAGCCTTCTGTTTCAGAATTGAGTCCAGCTGATCGGAGGAAAGATCAACGGAGAGGCCACAGGAGTCTTGATGTCGGTATAACAAACCTGTTGGTCCCGGGATCGATGTTATTGAAAGCGTAAGCTAATTTCAGCTCGTTTAACAGCTAAACGAAGACGCAATTAAGGATGAATGACCAAATTATCATCTACATCACGATTAGTTGGATCAAATACACGATTAGTCGGATCAACCACAAAAGCCAAACCATTTTCGTAGTTCTCTTCATGTTCTTGGTACAGGATGATTAGCAATAGCTTCATTCTTTTCTTCCTCTCTGTCGATGCCATCTTCACTCAAAATGTGTACCAAGTATTTTACTCCATTGCTACCAATAACACATTTGCTTTATTTACAAGTTAACCCATGTTGTTCGAGTCTTTCTAATACAAGGACCAGGTGTTGTAAATGTTTCTTGACTGGTCGACTGTAAATAAGTATGTCATCCAGGTAAACTTGGCAGAAACTTCTATGTATCCAGATATAACTTTGTTCATTAAGCTTTGTAACGTAGATGGAGCTTTTTTCAAACCAAACGGTATGACGCGGAATTAAAAAAGACCTCTTGAGGTGGTAAATGCTGTGTACTCTTTCGATTGTGGATCGATTTTAATTTGCCAATAACCAATATGGAGGACCAATGTAGAAAATATTTTGGCACCATTTACGTTTCTCAGCATCTCTTGCAGATATGGAATCGGGAATGCATTGCTCTTGGTAAGATCGGCAAATTTTCTATAGTCGACGCACAATCGAAAGGTTCCATCCTTCTTCTTCGGTTATACGACGGATGTGGCCCAGGGCGATGTGAATGGTTCTATAATGCCATAGACTTCCATATCTTCAATCACTTTTTCCATTAGCCGTTTTTTTCATTATTATACGGGTATGACCGTAATTTAATAGGGGACTTCTTAGTGATTTCAATTTTATGAGTAATGGAATTCGTCCTCCAAACTTTGCCGAAAACGCTGTGTATATATATGTTATCGAATGACATCTTTTAACTACTCTTGGTTCTCAAGGAGGTTTATTTGTAACTCGTCCAATGTTTCGTTAAATACTGCCCTTTCTATGTATGCTACATCAGGTTTTCTCTAAGCAATGCGGACTCTCGTATCACACCTCAAGTAAATTATACAACTCCAGTAATGAATACTCACACCATTTTTAATAAAATATTCGTGACCTAGTGTCCATTGGTCCCGTAGGCCAGGTACAACCATATCTTCAATTTTGAGCCTCATTCTCGATATCATCACATCCATACACATTTTTTCTAGAATCAAGAAGGTATTACTTGATGTTGCTTTTCACCCTGTAGGTACTATCTCCGACAGGGTGCCAGTTCCCAATACTTTATGATAATTCTTCACTTATAAAATTGTGTGATGCTTGACTATCAATTTATGCCAAAATTGATATACAACGCACATCAACTTCCACAATTGGCCCATTCTGATGTGAGTTCGTCATAACCATTGTTAACAGAAAAAAGGCAATTGATGGTGCTCACGCCGATAATGTTCGGTTTTGTGGAGGTTAATGTCTACTCCAGAACCTATTTCCTCCCTTATTGATCCTGGCTCTTCGCTCGTGTTCTGACCGTAGTGCGTCACTAGTCCAACGATCTCGGATTGGAAATCTTCACCAACGGACTTATGTTGTCTCAGATTTAAGATTATTGCAACCACGTCATCAATATTTATTTCGGCGTGCTCCCTTCTGAATAGCTGCATCTCTGAATTGACGAATGCTTCTTTCATTCTTGTGGGCTGGGAAACGGTCATCAGTTCCAGTTTAGCTTTAGCTTTTCCTTCCATACTGTTGCTTTACAACTGCCACTTCCACTCCTAGAAGGTGTAGCCCAACCCACGATGCATCAATGCCCAATCTCATGCTGGTCCCGTTAGTTTTTTGTAACCATTTCGATCCAACAACCTATATACAGATGTGTTTGCTGTAGTGTTGCTGTTGTTATTTTCAAAAAGACTATTGGGTCTTCGACCGGTCTACCACTAAACTCTGGTATAATTGACAGAGGTGTCGTTGTGTCTAATGCGGCGGATCGAATGACTGTATTTACCTCTTCAGGGTCAACGCAGGGTCATACGCAGGTCACGAAGTTGTTGTGTCTGACGCTGCTCGATCCGTGTGATGTGCGAAAATACAAAGCATATACAACACTTATCAGACACTTATCATCGCTTATCAGACGTTAAAGTATACTGTTTTGCCTGCCATAATTGGTCTGTCCCAGAGGAGCTAGTGCGTGATGTTTCCGATTATGGTAGATAGATATATAGATTGTAGAGGCTGCCCAGGACGGGCTACACTTCAACCATAAGGTCCATTGTGATGCCTAAGGATGTGAGTGGAGTGGAAGGAATTTTCGTGTATAGACTAGAAATTTGTAAGATATGCGGCTGCAGCCGACTATGATCGGAACTATGCCTATATTCATCTGGAGTTCGTGAAGGAGACTGCAGAAAACCGTCTCGGCTATATCTAAAGTATAGCCGATTACTTCGTTCTTGTCCATACGCCGACAGTTTAGTCAATTAACCTCCCTTTTTTTCTTAATAATTGACAAACTGCCTATGTGGAAATTCAAACCCATAACCTCCCAGTTTCCAAGTAGGCATACTGCGCAGACATAACGCCTTAGACCGCTCGGCCACTTGGACTGGCAGGGTATGGTAGGGTCCCGAGTATAGTAGGGGGGTGTGTTTGAAGCAAAGCATGTTGTTTGTGATGAGTTTGTGTTTTTATGACTGTGTTTGTTAACTGTTTGTGTAACGTGTGAGTATCCAGAATATGAAATGTGTTTAGTATCCTGCTTCTGTTGACTTTGCCTACGGCATGTCTTTTTTATAGTTAAGTGTATGCATTGTTTGCTTTTGTTTTGCATACACTTTTGGGAAGATATTGCACTTGATCAACTACGCCCATGTAGCCTCCCGGTCAACACTGTCATTATTAACCTCATACAAATATCTTTCATACAAAACATTTGTTGTCCATGTTTTTGAGTTTGTTCTGTATTGTTGTGTGTTATATTTTTGTCAGTGGATAGGCGTGTTGTAAAATATGCATGTTAAGTGGTGTATGCGTATTCTCTACAGAAGTAATGGCTTTTGTAAATGTAAGGTTGGTGTTTTTGGTTGGAATTATTCCTGAAGACCTATGGATCTGGCGGTCGGGTAATAATTTACTATCAGCGAGTCCCCAACTTCGTTGAGACCATGGTAAATTCAATCAGACTTATGATGACTTGATGAGGTGTATTCTGTGTTGCGTCATTCTTATTCTTGTTTTATGTTGTAAGTTTTTAATAAATGTTCTTGTCGACTAAATCACTCCAATGGAATATATAAGTGTTGGTGCAGCGTTTATGTTGATGGCCTCAATGGTAGAAATACCATTGAGGGCCCTAATGGTATTTCTACCATTATAGTCAATTTAAAGTACACTTTCTTGATATAGAAAGCGTTATTAATAACATCAGGTCTGAAACCACAACCAGAGCCCTTCACAAAACGAATATTGGTAATCCGATCGGTAACCTGCTTAAGAACAAAGAAATAAATATGCCTCAAGATGGGATACTTAGATACTTAAGAGTACTTGTAGGGGCAGGTATGCGAATTTTTTGAAACATAGCTCTGGAATAGCTTCACTTTGTGCTCCAGTTGCAAGATAATTGCCTATGCAGCCATGAAAAACGATGTTCAACTAAATAAACTAGGTTTTTCTCTTTTGTTTACAGGATGCCTTTTGACAACCTCTTCAAAGGCTCTGGGGGTAATTCTGCAGCTACTACCGATTAATCTCTTTTGAGAGAAATTCATGGCAAGGGCAGCTCTCATGCTGAATCTAGTCTCACCTTGGGTTGAGACGCAGTAGGGTCACGCCCAAATCCTACGGAATTATACAGTACTAGATCGTGTTATTTTTTCACTGTAAATTTTAATCCCTTCGAACAAAAAAAAAAAACGAAGCATATCGTTTCCGATATAAAAGATTTTATTTGGGGATATTTGGGTAACCAGTCTCCATGAAAGGCTTAAAAGAAAAAATAATTCAAAACTGCCATTAATTAATGTTTGAGAAAATTAAAATATTATTACTCAAAAACTGTTTCAAAACATCCGATGTATATTACAACTTAAAATTCCAAATTATCTAGCAATCTTCGAAAATTGATATTTTGAGCTAAATAATTCAGAATGACAAAATTCAGAACGATTCTCAGAGGTACAACAAATGCCAAAATTGAAAAAAATATTCAAAATTCAAATAAATTAAAAATTCGAGACTCAAAAAAATGTTTGGAATGAAATGATAATTACTCCCTCCGCTCATTGCACTACACAGCAAAAAAGTGGCGCACTTAGAAAAATTCATTTAAATTTTTTTCTTTGGAATTTTTTAGCATATCAACTGTATTTTTATATATTCGTCCTATGTTTCCATTATGTGCAGATTGTGTGGCGAGGAGGAAGAAACATCCATCCACATAATCTTTGACTGCGAACCTCTAGGTTACAGCAGATACAGAATATTCGGTGCATCTTACCCCGAATATACGAACCTTCGGGAGGATCTGATAAGCAAGCTCCAGGCTATTGCCACATTTGGGAGAAGCAAATCTCGTCGGACTGAAGTAGGAAGGGGAGCACAATGGGCCATAAGGTCGAAGTGAAATAGTTTTTACCCCGATATTAATCAATCAATCGACAGTGGATATTATCTCCTCTTGCTCTAACGACTTCCTCAAGCCGTCTGGGTATACTTTTAATTAAGTTCGCTACAATAATTCCGGGACTGAAGCTATTAGCTTCAGTCAGAGAGCCAACCGTAACCCCAGAGCTCACTGTCATTCAGCAAACAGCCCGCCTAAAGATCATAATGTGGAATCGAAATAAAAGTTCTTTCTTTTTGCAGATGATATGCAGTGTATCTGCCAGATAAATATGCAAGAGTCTTCTGAAGGTTATGTGAACGTCACTCTGAATGTGAGATTACTACAGTGGTGTCTTCTATGTTTTACAGTAAGCTCTGGTGCTTCGGCTGATCTTTTGGGTCATAACGTCCTTTCAGTAAGTCATTTTCTGGCAGATTTTACACCAGCAGAAAATTCAGGATCCATACGGAGCTTTTGGGCAGTCTCAGAGGTAGTAAAAAACGATTCCGAAGGCTGTACATTATTATAAAACGATCGAAATTAAGATTTTTATATTGCCACAACGTAACTCAAAGTAAAATTCAAAAGAACGGAACTGGAAATGTAATAAACCTATCCACGTATAAGAAGATGAAATAACCCTCCTCGTAGCTAACAGAAGCTCATAATAGCTTAAGTCCAGGAATGGGAGATAATCACTCAAAATATTGTAGCGAACTAAAAAATATTCCTAGACGGCTTGAGAAAGTCATTAGAGCAAGAAGAGGTAATATACACTGTTAAAAAATTATTTCCATCTAAACAGCTCGAAATAAAATACATTTTTTAAATTGTAAAAGTTATGCAAATTAGTCTTTTTTTTAAATTAATTTTTTCCCTGTTAAATTATAAGGTTTTTTTTATGCAATTTTACGTCCAGACAAGCAAAAGCATGCACGAATTCATAAAAATGTAGATGATATGAAAAAAAATTCCAAAGAAAATAATTGAAATGAATTTTTGCGCCACTTTTTTTTTTGCTGTGCAGTGTATTAAGAAATTTTCTAAAATATAATAAAGTTCTAAGTTACAATAAAAATACACAATATAAAAATATGGACATAAAGCACGCGGTAACATGAAATAAGAGCTTGAAGCGCCGGCGTCGTGTTGATTTTACTACATACACTTTACATATTCCTAACTCAATGGTATTTGTATACCGCGTGCAATGTACTCTGGTGATGTTAGTGTCAGTTTAACATTTCTAGAAGACGTTCGTATATAACAAAAGCGCCGATTGTAACGTATGTAGTTTCACGAAATGATTTAATAAAACAATTTTCTTAACTCTTTATCTGTAAATTTCCTGTAATTTTTTGTCATTAAACAAAATGAAGTAAAATATTTTTTTTAAATTAAAGAAATGTATATTCAGGATTTATAATAATATAAAAAAAAAACAGTAATACTAAACAAATAATAACAAAATAAATAAATAAAGGGACAACAAAATAATAATATCGAAATGACAATTAAAATAATGTTACCGTTTCATGCTGTTGTGTTCCATTGTTATTGTTGTGTGGTGATGTTGCTATTTGTAATCGTTTTTATGATGGGTACATCGAATGTTGTTTATTGTGATCCAATTGGTGAGTTTTACATTATGCTTTCTTTCTCTCTTGAATATAAATAATAAAAAAGTATATACCTATTCTGTGAAGACCAGTTTAAATTTAATGTAATATGTTTTAATCAGCTTAATTTTTCATTGAAAAATACAGTGAAAAGTTATAAATTGAATCCGTAATTCGAATCATATTATTATGATACAATCTTCATTTATAATATTCGTAACAAAAAACACAGTTTTCTCGCTTTCTTCTTAAAATTTGAATTTCACAGTTTAATTATTAAAAAACCAAATTTAGAGTAAAAAAAAAGTAAAACAACATGCTTTAATATAAATACGAAAAAAAAGGAAAATAATTCAAAATAGAATAAAAAGATTGACAACAATATTAAGTTTAATGTAAACAAAAGCATGGGGTGCTCAATGCTTACTCTTGTAAAAGTAGAGGCATTTTGAAGACATAAGTAAAGGGCACCCCATGCTTTTGTTTACATGAAAATTAATTTCGTTGCCAATCTTTTTATTCTATTTTGAATTTTTTTGTATGTATTCAAATAAAAGCATGCTTTTTTATTTTTACTAAACTCTAAATTTTATTTATTGTTTTTTAGTCTTAAAACAAATTTATTTTTGTGTTGTAGTTTCATTCTTCATTATTATTCCCATGAGTGATGGTATGAATCCAATTATTACCAAAGAAAGTAATATATCGAATATAGCGTTGGAAATTTATGTCAATTAATGTTTTTTCGTCTGCTAAATTTTGACAGCTGGATTTTTCTAGCACACCATAAATCGTTATATATAAGTTAGAGATATGAAAATTTGTATTTTAGCAATTAATAAAATTAAATTTTTTATTTTGTTTTTGTTTTATTTTGAATATTATTGTATTGTCACCGGTTCTTAATGCGTCTGCAAAATTTCAGATAGTTTAGACGTCCGAAAGTTTGTGAAAACGCACTTACAAAATTCCACTACATTCATACATAGATACATACAGGTCAAGCTAATATAAGCATGTTAATAATAAAACAAATATTTGAGATTTTCGTAGCAATATTTTTAGTTGGACTTTATGTCAATTAATGTTTTTTCTTCTTCTAAATTTTGACAGCTAGATTTTTCGAGTACACCATAAATCCTTATATATAAGTTAGACATATGAAAATTTGTATTTTAGCTAATAATAAAATTAAATTTTTTATTTTTTATTTTGTCTTTGTTTTATTTCGAATATTATTATATTATCACCGGTTCTTAATGCGTTTGCAAAATTTCAGGTTGTTTAGACGTCCGAAAGTGGGTGAAAACGCACTAACAAAATTCCACTACATTCATACATAGATACATACAGGTCAAGCTAATATAAGCATGTTAATTTTGAGTTTGACGGTAGTTTTGCAATCACTATTGCTTATTCAGAAAATATATAATAATGACAAATTTGCTAAATTTTATTAAACCGATAAACATATGTAAAAATGAAACATCGTAAGAATGAAAACAAAGAAGTCAGAGGGTAAAACAAAAAAAAATTGAAGAGATAGCTAAAATAAAAATCGAATTGCTTAACCTATTCGTAATTATGGAAATATTATAAATATATATTAAATGCAAAACAAAAGCTACAAAAAACTGTTTAAATCAAAACATTCAACAAAAAATTTAAAAAATATAGTGTAAAACGACGGGATTCGTACAAAATTATTATGCGGGCAGTACACACTCGGCGAGTCAAGGCGAAGCATAACGAGCACTAAGAGTGTACTTACGACTCTTGGTCTGCCGCGTGTTGACTCACCTCGCCTTGTCAACGCTCCTTAAATGTCGGTTTTTGACACGAGTCAAAGGAAGCCAACTTTCAACCGTCATTTTTAATATTTAACTATCAACCGCGTTAATTGTACCCATTAATTTGAATAGTAGAACCCGAAAATAAATAAAAACTGTATATATTTATGAATACTTTTTATATTCTTATCTTGTCTGTACTCATTTGAACAATAAACATTTTTAATAGCTTATTCAAAAATTACTACTCCGTAATTTTTAATATAAAAATGTACATTTTCATGTATATTAACGTAATTTCTGGCCAAACCACGTTGGCTTACTGATGAGAACTGTATTGCCGGCCGAACTTTCGGCTAGAGTGTACACAGCTCCACTCGCCATAGTTCGAAATTCGCCGAGTACTCTCGCCGTGTGTGTACTGCCGGAATTACAGATTACACTATACCGAAGTTAAATTATCTACAAACAAGTTAAGAAATGGATAATTTTGAAATTCCAGTTGTTTTTTTAAATTAAATCGCAATTTTTGAATCTATTTTTTCTAAACGTTTTTCGAGTTTATTGTTCATGGAGTGATTTTCCAATATGAGGTGTTAGCATAACTAGATTTTTCTCCTATACCCAATAAACAGGCTTTTTGTTCTAAAATACGTCTTAAACATTCTTCCTGATTGACCAATGTAAAATTTATTACACAAGTTTAATTTAAGTTGTGAAAGTTTCTAAAATCCGCTACTGGTTCTATGTCTTTTTCTTTTTAGTATTGATGATAAATTTTCCCAAGAAGTTTTTTTGTCTTGAAAATTATTTGCAAGTCACAACCTCAAAAGCTGATTATAATAAATTTTAATTCTTGAAGGACGGGTTTGAATCTCTTGTTTGTGAATAGCTTGTTGTCTCTTATTTTTGAATAGCTTGTTTGAGAACTTTTTAACGTCCATCAACTAATTTGAAGTTATAGCCGTGAATAGAATTAATCTGAATAAAATTAATCATTGTTTAAGGTGACGGACAAGAGTTTAAAGAGGAATTGTGGATTATCATATCTGTATGAAACGGTTTGTGGAAGATAGCAAATTCGTGGGAGTACGAATTTTCTGCAAATTGGCAGGTCAAGAAAATTAAAGCAGTTGTTCAACTCAATTTCCATAGTAAATGCAATGTTGGGGTGAAATTCATTGATAATATCTAGGAAAAATTTAGTTCTCTTTCAGATCCCACAAAGGCAGGCAGCTAAACTATCAGCCATTTATTTATAGCAATAAGGGATTTTTTCAAAGAATTTGCTATGACTGATTCTGTATACTAAGCTATCCATAAATATTTGGGCGAGAAGCAAATTCAGTGGATTGCCCATGATCAACCCTTCTATGGATAAAGTTTTTGGCCGAAAAGAAAATTAGTTTGACTTAAAACTCAATGTTAAACAAACTGAGGATTTCATTTTTGACTACAGGATATATATTATTCGTATTTGATAGATTTCGCAACAGACGGAAGATATCTTAGGGGGTGGTGGTGAGGTGCTACACTTGGTAAAAATTATTTACATCATATTCAATCCAAAGGACTTAAGTAAGTTGGAAAAAAATTCCAATTTTTGCCCCAATTTCCTAGATCAAAATTTTTTGTATTCTATAATACGTATTTCGACTACAAAGTAATCATCAGCAGTATGAATTAGCTAATTGTAATTAATCTCCGAGGAGATGTTACTTGTTGCTAATTAGGTGACGTGCAGACCGTTACAATTAGCTAGTTCATACTGATGATGACTACTTTGTAGTCGAAATACGTATTTATAAAATACAAAAAATTTTGATCAAGGAAATTGGGGCAAAAATCGAAATTTATTTCGAAAAATCCTAAAGTTCTCTTTAATATTATTTATAAGTTGGAAAAAGTAAAAGTTAATTGATTCAAAACTTGTTGTGATTTGAAATTTTAAACGACCAACTGGATTTTCAAAATTATCCGCTCCTTAATTTAATCTTTAGTAATTACAGATATTTGGAGCTGAAATTATAAAAAAACTGTGAAAAATAGTTTCAAGCAACGATTTTAAAGGTCTCTAGTGGACAACCGCATAGATCAATTTTGTATATTGTAATCCGAATTTCAGACTGGCATACGGAAATGTACTAATCTAAAATTTATTCCCGCAATCAATATTTTCAATCGTAGAAAGTCGCAACCAAACTTATAATACACTTATACATATATTATTTACAAACAGGGGTTGAAAAAGAGAACAAAAACTGAATACACGTTCTTTTGTTGTGTTTCCACCAACCTAACTGTCGTGTTATATAGTGTTTATACTGTTGAAATCTATTAGCGTTTTCTTTTGACTGTCCTCGTCCGCACTGAGAGCACTCTAAGTATAAAATGTATGTTCGATTGACTATTACAGATTGCTCGCACTGAGTTTTTCGTTTTCGATTGATGATAGAGAGCACTCCTAGTGCACTCGGTCTTGCTCTGACTAATAAGGTCAGAGCAATAGTGCAGTGCTATATGACGTCGAACAACCTACGAATGTTGATATTGTTGGAACTATTATCATCGTCAGAAAGTTCTGATAATGAAGACGCTATAATTAAAATTATAAATTGTATCATATGTATGTTATTGCTCGCTTCGTTGATCATAATACAAAGTGTATTGCCATCAAGTTCAATTTTATTTCAATTTTAACTTAATAAAATTTCTTTAACGCACACGGATGGACAAATTTAGAAATCAAAGATTTTATTATATATATATATATATATATATATATATATATATATATATATATATATATATATATATATATATATATATATATATATATATGTATGTATGTATATATGTAAGCTTTATTGATATAAATTTACAATTTGAATCAAAGACTAAAATTAAATTGCATACTACGACGAAATGGAAAATTAAAAATAAAGCAGTAATAACAATAATAATAATAGCAATAATAATAATAATAATAAAAATATTAAATAAAATCAAAGATTAACAAATGAAATCAAATGCATATAGAATAGAAAACTAGAAAAAAAAAAAGGAAATTACAAAAGCAAATTTTTTCGTCTTTCTAAAAAATCACTTATAAACCGACAAACTTTCACACACATAAACCCATCCCTCACATTCAAAATACTATCAATCGAATCACCTAATTCACTTACTATCTCGCCTCTCATTATTAAATCAACTTCCGCACAATTTAGGAGAAGATGATGGCCAGATTCGCACCCATTACACAAAACATACACACGTTCACCATCTCTTTTCTTCCTGTTTTCCCAAACAAACCTCCCGAGCCTAAAGTTGGTTAATGTTCTTCTAAAACTCCTGTCTTCAAATAGTTCTAAGAATTTATTATATATTTTATTAGTGCTACCCCTACAGTCTGTTCTGTAATCCAAAACAACAGCTAAAATGTACTTATGTATTTGATATTGACAGTCAACCGAAAAATAAATGATTAAAAACAAGTTCTATTGAAAAAAAGGCCGCTCAATTCTCGACTAAGGTCGAGCATGACGTCATTACAGAGTAGCGAGGTTGCTCTCTAGTGCTCCAAAAGAAAATGCTATATGTAAATTAAATACTGCAATTGGAAGTACTGTGACAAGTTTAATCTGTAAGATTAAACCATATTCAATCCCTACTATCTTGACCAATCCGAACTACTTTGAGCTTTTATAGAACTTAGTTTTTCATAATTAAACAATAAACCCTTCTTTTTTCTGTTTAAATAATAAATACTCAAAAATTTCGTTTAACTGTATTATATCAGGAATTTTGATGTTAATTAATCACAACTAATTAGTAGACATTAGCCAAAAATTTTTATTTTTTAGCGGATTTGCCAACAAAATGTATCTATTAATATAAATATTATTAAGATAATCAAAGATAATGGTAGGTTTTTTGAAATTAAATTTCAAATCTTCCTCCAATTCTTAGAACTTTTATGTACATTTCGAATACAAAGTAGTAGATACAGACAGATAGTTGGACGCATTAACTTCGGTCAAATTCATTAAAATTTAATAATAATATAGTTAATTCAATTTGCAAGATTGATAATTTGACTGATAATTTAACTCACTGATAATTTTGTTACATGGTTTGTTACTTGGTTACGTAATTGGGTTGAATATTTACTACGCTCACTTGTTTATTAAGGTAGTTCCAGCATTGACTTGTATAATCAGGACAAACAACCGGTTTGCTTTTCTTAGAACAAATACAAATACACATATATACTCACATATATACTCACATATATACTCACATATATACTCACATATATACTCACATATATAAAAAGTTTTTAACAATCATATTTCGAAAACAAAACGGTAAAACGCGATTTAAAAAAAAATTTAATTTTGAAATATTTGTCTTTACTGTCCTATTTTTTTAATCATTCTTTTGAGTTTTTTTTCGAATACAACATATAATAATTGGGCGGGTATGAAATTTTATATGCTTCTAATGAGAGAGAATGATTACGTTGTTATTAATAATTTCGCGTTCAAAACGGTCAAAAATTCTAAAACTTCGGGATTTATTAGAAAACGTTATTTTTAGCCTGTGAAAAAAAAACAACAAAATCTGTTGAAAAGTGATTTCATCAAATAATTCACCTGTTCGTTATTTACACCTGGTTATAAACTTCATTTAATTTTAGCCCAAATTATAAAGTTTGATTAATAATCCTTTTTTAAATAATCCTACAATATTCATTACTTTTACATAATTACTCCGTAACACAATTTAGTCCTTAATATGGCCGAATCTAGGCGTGTTGATCTCCTAAAGGCTGAAAGTGAGAGATGCTGCTAATAGCTTCAAACAATTGCTCACCTTTTTCAAGTTGAAGTTCCAATGAATGTCAGATCAAATGAAGATTTTTTTAACAGGCTCGATCTTGAATTTAAATTTAAAAGTTTGCAAGAAGAAGTTATGGTATTCAACACATCACATGCGGATCAAGAAAAGCGTACTTTCTCAAGTTCAAAAGGCTTTTGATTAATTGTTGTTTGAGTCTCGGAGCAAGTATCTTGATTTGATTGAAACGCGCCAAATAGCAAACCAAGCTGTTACGTCTGCAACCTCTTGTAATTCTAGCCGTTCTGTTACCAAATTAATGGCCAGAATTTTACTCACTATTTAAATCTATTATTCATGAATGCATAACACAGACGTCTTATGAAACGTTTTAATATTTGAAATCTCTCTTTTCTTCTTGTTTTTGAAAACTATTCTGCAGCGTATCAAGCGTTGTTAGACAGACCTCGTTGTTAGACGGATAACGAAATAATTGAAGATGAGCCAATTTTTGTGTGAACCAACTAAGACAATCTTTGTAGTTAGTTCCCCTACGTACAATAATTTCCAAAAGTATCTCAGTACTCATTTCAATGCAATCAATTCTTTGAAGTCGCTGGGCTTTCCTGGTCTTTTTGACTATCCATTATTCCACATTTCTCTGTATAGCCTTCTTCATTAAACCAATAAAAAATTATTTGTGGATCAGCACGAATCACGTATCATACCTTCATACACGATTTTTACGTAGATATACATTGCATTCATGCAATTAATGCCTGCCCCGAATTGTCAAAAGAATAAACGGATTAGAATATCAAACATTAAAGCTCCTTCAAAATGATTAAACTGTTTGTGTGCACATTACAGATTGAAATCTAAATCTACCAAAAGGTTAGATTTTCATCGACTCCAGCTCTGCAGTCAGGAATGTCTAATAGGAACCGCTCAATTCTTAATTCAAAATTCGTGAATCCGAGGTCCCAAATCTCCGCCATTACATAATCCTATGCTTAAGCTCTCGCAATGAAACGTTTCAAGTTTCCCGTGTCTCTCTCATGAATCTATATTTCCGAAATAAAAGCTCGAGGATCTATCCTTTGTCCTTATCCTCTATTCAAGACTTTTCACAATTGGTAAATACATTTGCAATAATACTCTCATCGATTTTGTACCATCTACTATCAGTTTCTATATCAAACCACGTATTTACTTGAAACTACATTTCAAATTTTGCCCCTATTCCTAGAACATTTGTTTGTATTTTATAAATACGTATTTCGACTACAATGTAGTCATCATCAGTATGAATTAGCTAATCGTAACTATCTCTGAATCCATATCCCAGAGATAGTTACGATTATCTAATTCATACTGATGAAGATTACATTGTAGTCGAAATACGTATTTATAAAATACAAACAAATGTTCTAGGAATAGGGGCAAAGTTTGAAATAAAATTTCAAAAAAACCGAGTTCTTTGATTATTTTAATAATCTTTACACGTATTTACTTTTTTCCGTAATATGCAGCTAGCCGACCGCAGCTCAATAAGTAAGACCCTGGAGACATAAAGTTTGGGGCTGATCTTTATTCCAATATTTTTATCCAGACACAAGCTTTTTTTAAGATGAACCGGCCGCCAACAGTAAGTTTGAAATGACCATAGTTAGAGTTCCGGACGACAGGAGTTTTACGAAATTACCTCTTCTAGTTAATTTGCTAATTTATCAAAACGGTTTTGGGAAACTGAAGAAATCATCGTACTTCCATTCGACTTTCCATACTCGCACAAATGCGAGGCTCATTTCGCATTCACCCATTTTCGTACGGATGACGGTCTAGATGAAAACTGTTATCGTATCTTAAAATGCTTTTTAATTTAGAAGCACCCATGCTGAAGTTGAAAATGACAATCATTCAGCATATCACGCGTTTCTGGAAGAATACGAGCAACACGTGCATATGACGCGAACATACTATCTAGCTGCTACCTATGTTATTCCCCATCATATTTGTGTATTTAAATATTCAAGCTCATTTATCAAATTATGATCGATACGATAGTACAAGAAAATGAAGTTTTGGGTTTAAAAATAAATACAACATGCCTTATTGTGACAAACAGTAAAACAAAACCCGCTATTCAGTTCACTATGTATAATAAACGTATAAAAAATATAAACCAAGCTAAATACCTACTTAGGTGTTATTTTAACAAAGGACGGTACATGTGATGTGGGATTAAAAAACAGATTTAATCTCGCAAAACCGAATTTTAAAACATTAAAGGTGATGTTTAAGGACGTTCATGTGCTACGATAGAGTCAAACGAGTACTATCTGTAGTAAAATCTATTTAAGATTTTAAAAAAATACTCGTTACGCAGGAACTGCGTCAACTTAGCGAATTTCCTTAGAATACATAATTCACTCTTTAGCGGACATAATTTTAGTGTTTTCAAAATGAAATATAATATCTGATATGAGTATTTGCAAAAATTAAATTTATTAATAGCCAAAATAGAACGGTATAACGATTATAGTTTATAGTTACTATGGAAACGACAATCAAAATTTAATAGAAATTAATTTTAATTACAATTACAATTAAATAAATTTTATGTATTCGTGTCAAACAAACACAAAATATTACATATAAAGTTGTAGAAAATCAAGTTTGCTACAATTCATTACTTGATTATTTTTCTCAAACTCTAATGTGAACAGAGATATTTAGAATTTTAACTTTCAATATTTTATTGTAAATATTTTTGTAAATATTAGTGTAACAGAAAAATGATAAGAAATAAAATTATAGTAAAACTTAGTACCTACAACTTAACTCCTGACAAATTTTTCTTTTGAGATAGTTAAATTTTGTATTTTCCCCTCCATCTATACCCTCTTTCCCCTCGTACGATTTTACCCATTAACGAACTTGACCTTTAGATTACCAAACTGACTCAAATACCTAATTTCATTCCAATCGGAATAAAACTGTGACCGCTAGAGAGTCCACAGACATTTAAAAAAAGTACATATGTACACTCGTATACATATGTACTTTATGTATATGTATACATATATACAAATTTATATATATTTGAAATATATTTTATTGTAAAAATTTTGATTGTCGTTTCTATAGTAACTATAAACTATAATCGTTATACCGTTCTATTTTGGCTATTAATAAATTTAATTTTTGCAAATACTCATATCAGATATTATATTTCATTTTGAAAACACTAAAATTATGACCTCTAGAGAGTGATTTATGTATTCTAAGGAAATTCGCTAAGTTGACGCAGCACCTGCGTAACGAATTTTTTTTTTAATGCACTCTCTTTTTCTAATCGGGAATTTCAATAATTTATATCTCGCTTATTTTTAAAGTTATTTTAAAAGTAATTTTACCTTGATATTTGTAAGTAAACATGGTTCAATTGAAGTGAAAAAAATGTTCATGCAACACCCCAAAAAATTATTTAAAAAACGTCCTTAATAATAAAAATTTAAGACATGAACAATCGATGTTTTCCGTTACGATGTTTGCATCCTTACATATACTACTTAAAGGTGGTATCGAAAGTATACTTTTGACTGAAAGCATGGAACGAACAGAGATGAAAAAAGGGGACCAAGAATGAAATATACGTACATACGACCGCAAAGTGGGAAAAGTCGTGATAGTAAACGCCTAATCTCAAGCATGTCACTCGAATCATCATCATCAATATAATGACATTTTCAAAACTTGTCGTCCAAGAAATTTATTGGCGATTTTTAAGTAAGGAGCAGTGATCGATTTAATTAGCACAAGCCAGTATAGCGACTAAATATGTGTGTTTAAAAACTTTTTCTAATAACTTTATCCTCTTATTTATTTCTATTAAAATTTTTTTATATTTCAAAAGAAGTGTTCTTCAATAAAAGATGTTTTATTTTGTTAATTGATTTTTGTATTGAGTGTATGCTTTAATTGTTCTACTAAAATAAATTAACGTCGTTAATTTATTTTGTCCACATCCCTAAGAATTCCTGTTAGTGTCATTATAAATCATGGAAGAGAATATTTCAGATTATAATTTATCCTAAAAGTTTTGTATTAAATGGATCGTTACTTGACGAAAATCCATTATAATTATTAAATAAAACAAATATTTGAAATTTTCGTAAAATCACTTTATTTGACTAGTTTCGGAACACAGTTCCTTCTTCAGAAATAAAAATGAAATGATCAATTTTTACATACTGTAGCAACAAGGTAAACATTTTCAGGTACTAAACATAATGTTGTGAATGAAATCAAATAAGTTCTACTGAGTTTTAAAACTCGTATTTCAGAACATATAGCTTGTTTAATGGGTAGTGGAGGAAAATTTAGTTGTGCTGAACACCTCATCTTGGAAAATCATTTCTTTAACGATAAATTCGAGATGTTACATATCCAACCAAAAGGACGCATTTTAAATAATCTGTAAATATTAGAAATAGTAAATTCAAAAATTGCGATTCCATTCTAAATCAGAGGTGGGCGTAGATGGCTCGCCGGAGTCGAACGGACTCTCTATAAGCTGGGTGAGAGTAAGTAATAAAGGTGTGTTTTGAAGTAAGACGGAACGATGTTTCAATATAGGTTGCCTACCGATTATCGCCCAATAATTTATTCAATCAATTTAGAATTAGTTTTATAAAATATTTATTGTTTCAAAAATATCTTTTACAATATGGAGAGATACACCAAAAAACATAATAATAATAATAACAATAATAATAATAATAATAACAAGAATAATGATAGCAATAACAATAATTACAACAACAACAACAACTATATGTATTCCCACTTTATGTAAAATTTAAACATTTAAAAATTAGTAACAAATTACCAACCCTCCACCCCCACCCAGCTTTATCATTGGCATCTTTTTTGTATCCAGTGTCATCAAATTCTCATGACACTATACCCCCTACTAAGAAAAAATAATTTAATCATGTAAATAATTGTTTATTAGTTCTTCGATATGAATAGTTTAGGCAAATTATTCGAAATTTCCTAAAATCTAATTCTAAAATCTAAACTAAAGCTAAATCATCAAAAAATTTACAAGCGGTAAATCACCAGCCCCAAATTACCAGCCCAAAATTCCAGAGTATGTATTCAATGTATTGTATGTATTGTATACTTTGAATAATATTGACCATAAAAAATAGTTGGTATTATTATATTTTTTGCCGAAAATGTTTTAATTAAAAAAAGAAAATAATAATAATTGGTAGGATACCCTATATTTACTCTATCTCTCTTCCTACCTCTCACTCAGAGTCCAGCGCAGTCAAGGTCTGCCCACCTATGTTCTAAATGACCAATTGGATTTTAAAAACACCCCCTTATGAAACATCTTTGTGTAAATTATTAATTGTCGGCAAAATATAATGAGATAATTGTGTCAACCTAAAATTAATATAAGTAACCATTTCACAATATAATTCAGACGATGTTATTTATACCTGTAGGTAAAAAAATTGGTATGATTTGTCAATTCAAAAATAATTTTATTGTTTTAAGGGTCGTTCCATTTTTATTGTCATTTTGTATACCGTTGTGTTAAATAATTTGTATAAATTGTCAATTCCAAAATGTTTTTACAGTTTTAGGTTTTTCCAATATTATTATATTTCATTCAGAAAATTTTATGTTTAGTACCTAAAAATGTTTACCTTGTAGCTACAGTTTCTAAAAATTGATCATTACCATTTATATTTCTGAAGAAGGAACTGTGTTCTGAAACTAGTCAAATATAGTGATTTTACGAAAATTTCAAATATTTATTTTATTTACTAATTATAATGAATTTTCATAAGTAACGACATATTCATTATAATTAGTAAATAAAACAAATAGACTTTACGTTCGATATCCAAAATCGTTTGACCCACCTTGACTTAATTCATTTATCATCAAAGCTGTTTTCCACCTAAAGGATTAGGTCGAAAAAGATCTAATGAAAGTGAGACTTTACTTTAGTCATTTCCTAATTCTCAGCTTATTTGTTAGAGAAATGCATGTACAAATAAAAATAAACAAAAATATTGTTTTTGGAGGAGTAATATAAATTTAAGAATACCTTAAGGAGAGTTTAGTCTTAAAGACATTCATGTGCTATGAGCTATATCTAAAAATAAAATTTATTTAGGATTTTTAAAAACTTGTCAAGTATATCAATAATCTTACAACGATTTAGTCTTACCTTTTTTATTTGTGCTAAATATTTTAAAATAAAAGTATTTATTGTAAAATATCAGTAAATGTTAGTTAGAAATTGATTTGACTTGACTTGACAAATCTGGCAATAAACTATGTTATGACGTTCACAGTGTATATGTGTATGTCTATATTTCTTTACTGTGTGCTGTCGTAAGTTTTCAAAATACGGTGGAAAAATCAAACCAAACAAAACAACTTTAATTTTATTAAATAATTAATTGAAATGGCCGTCAGCACCGTTTTTAATGCAATTATATAAACTGCATATTTCAAAGAATATTTATTAACGTTATTGCCTACTTTAATAACCAGTGGCGTAGCTGAGAGCTAATAGAGGCCCCTTCATGGCAAGGAAAATAGTGAGAATTTGAATTAAAAAATATAGTGAAAAGATTGACCAATCAAAAGCCGTCTTAAAATATTCACACTGTTACTAACATAGTTATTATAATTTCAAGTACAAAAAAATTCTGTTTTCCATAAGACGCTGTGTTAAAAATTTGATTTTTAATCGATAATTACTGTTTGAAATTTTTAAGGGAGGATAACTACTAAATTAAGCTATTCAACTCATAGAAAAAAATATTTTTTTAAATCTACTATCTAGCCTCATGCATGTGAACGTCCTTATGTGAAGGAGCTGTTCGACGATTTCAACCAGAAGCTGAAACATAAAACATGCCATTGTGTTAGTTCTTTCCCGATTGCACATGAACGTCCTTATGTAAAGGATCTGTTCGACGATTTCAACCAGAAGCTGAAACATAAAACATGCCATTGTGATAGTTCTTTCCCGTTTGCAGATATATTTGGGATCAAATATACATCGACTATGAGTTTAAAAAAATATTTCTTTTATATTTTGAATTATTAAACAGCCCAGGCTTTAAAGTTTACAAATTTATTGTAACTTAAATGCCCCTGAAAATAAAATCTGGTACGAGTACCAACCAACCATCTATATACAGATTTTAGTATTCTACTGGAGTGGTATGGTTAAACTCCCGAACGTATAAGGGTAGGCCAAGCGTACTTTTATAAATGTTATGTAGGGAAAAAATACGGTATCAACTTTCACATAATCTGTATGTAGAGAGACGGTGAATGTATTTATATGAAGTTGTGTGGCTGTTCAAAACAGATTTTGTATATAATATTGTATACAATGAATAATTAATGTGAAAATTTAATAACAATAACGTGAAAACATTAAAAACAAATTAATAAAAACAGATATAAATCGACTTTGTAGTCATAGAGTGTTCGAAAAAACTTTCCTACATACATACATACATACATACATACATATATATTTAAAAATATATAAATTTTTATTTAACATTAAGCAAACAAACAGGACGATATGAATTAGTGTTTTATTTTTACATAGAACATTTAAATACAAACCAACTTCTTTTGTTTCTCAAACATCATATAGAGGATGTCGGTTGAGTAATATATTTAATGAGATGACCAAAAATGGATAATTTACAATAGAATTTGATTTTTCTAAAATTGTAAAATTTTGGTTATTCATACACTATTGTAAAAAGAAGACACGGAAAAACAAGTAAAAGTAATAACAAGAGTCCATTAAATCGACACCATATATATATATATATATATATATATATATATATATATATATATATATATATATATATATATATATATATATATATATATATATATATATATAATATATATAATATATATATATATAGATAGATAGATAGATAGATAGATACATCTTGGGATTTAGAAAGTGTTGCACTTCGACTTTATGGTCCATTGTGCTACCCCTTCTACTTCAGTTCGACGAGATTCGCTTCTCTCTATATGTTGGCTATAGCCGGGAGCTTGGTTAGCAGGTCTTCCTGAAGGTTCACATAATCGGAGTGAGATGCACCGAATATCCTGTATCTGCTGTAATCTAGAGGTTCGCAGTCAAAGATATTGTGGCTGAAAGTTTCTTCCTCCTCGCCACACAATCTGCACTCAATGAACACGTCATGGAGTCCCATTGTGTGCAGACGCTTCCGCAGGGGATAATACCCGGTAATGAATCCGGTAATCTTCCGCAGTTGCATCCTGTTCAGCTTCAGTGCATCGAGAGAAAGCCTCTTGATTGCACTTCGAAGCAGTATTTTCCCGAGCTCCTGCCGTGATACTTTTTCCCAGTGATCACGGTGTTTAACATTTGACCATTCGTTGATCACCTATTTAGATGCAGTCCTTGGAATTTCTAAAATAGGCTCTGGGCCCATGAAAGGAATTTTGACTCCCTTCTTTGCTAAGGCATCAGCTTTTTCGTTTCCTTTGAAACCACTGTGACCCGGCACCCAGATCAATTTAACATTGTTCCGTATAGACCTAAAAGCCATTCATCAAACATATATAAATTGTTTATGAGCATTCTAGCGCGTAGGATTACACCTATTCTGACTGAAAATGATGATTCGGAACAAGCGGATTTTAGAAAAGGTTTTTCAACGACTGACCATCTTCAGACTTTGAATCACATAATGGAGAAGTCAATCGAACATAATTTTGATGTTTTTTTTGTTTTATTGATTTTTCTAAAGCATTTCACTCTCTAGATCATAAATTTTAATTTGAAACTTTAAAAAATAAAGGCCTTCACTGCCATTACGTAGATTTGATCGAGAATGTATATGAAAATAGTAAAGCAAGAATTACCCTCGAAACAAAAGGAGGACTTTAAGAAAAGTAGTTATACAAGGGAACCGTCTCTCCTCAGTTCTATTTAATTCAGATTTAGATAGAGTGTTTGCACAAATGGACTGGCGAGAATATGGTCTCAAACTGATTGGTATATTCTTGAACAATCTGCGTTTTGCTAATAATATTATTTTAATAGCCAAATTTTTAGACAACTTTTCTTAAACCTAAAATGTGGCAAATGAAAATCATAATAGTGAAATAAAAGTAGGAAACAACGTAATAGAGGGGGTGGATGAGTGTGTATACTTAGAGCAGCTAGTGTCGTTTAAGGATGTACCAGTATACTACCACGTTTCGACAGATTTTGCTCATTTTTTGTTCACAGGCTAAAAATAATGTTTTCTAATAAATCCCGAAGTTTCAGAATTTTTGACCACTTAGAACGCGAGATAATTAATATCAAAGTTATCATTCTCTCTCACTCTCTCTCATGTGAAACTTCATGGCCGTCCAACTATTATCTGTTGTATTAGAAAAAATAATCGACAGAATTAAAAAAAAACTAGGAGAGTAAAGCTAAATATGAATTAAATAAATTAAAAAAAAAATCGTGTGTCACCTTTTTGTTTTCGAAATATAAAAGTTTAAATATATTTATAGTCTTCAAATCAACATTATTTTGTATATGTGAACTGTGTATTTGCCTTTGTAATGTGTATGTGTGTTTATATATTTGTGCATCACACCGGTTTGTTGTGTGATATTGCATAACACAGTGCTGGTACATCCTTAAAAGTTGACAACAGAAAGAAATAAGTATATGGATTACTTCAGCGTGGAACAAGTACTGGTCTCTGAAGCACATTTTTTTTAAAAATATTGATACTCCAATCACTTTAAAAAGACTTGTTTTCAACGGTTGCATCATACCTTGTCTAACTTTGTGTTGTCAAACTTGGTCATTATCAAATAAACAGATGAATCAGCGATGAAAGAAGTATCTTAAATATAAAACACAAAGATAAAATTAGAAATTTCACCACAAGAGAAAAAGCTAAGCTGGAAAATGTTCTAATCTCTGTTAAAAAACTTGTGAAACTGGGTTGGTCATTTGTTTCGTTTCACAGACAACCGTTGGATAAGGTGTGTATCTGAATGATGTCCAATAGAGAAAAAGACACAAAGATGCAGAAAGTTGTACGCTGGAGGGATGAATTGGGGCAAAGACTGAGCCAGGATAGGAAAAAGTAGTTACAATTGGGGAAGGCCTAGCAGTGCGTATAAAATATATATATATATATATATATATATATATATATACATATGATATATATATATATATATATATATATATGTATATATATATATATATATATATATATATATATATATATATATATATATATGATATGTTATATAATTGAAATTATTGCTGACTGAGACTTATTTACATTAATATCCCAAAGTTTCGTTAACAATAAGCTTACATTTTCAAGGGAGTAGAACAACAAATATTTTACGTGACGAAAACATAACAAAACAAGAGCAACAAATGATGATTTATCTATCAATTGTAAAGTAAACGAAATTAATACGATATCTTCAAAAAGTTTTCATTTATGATCAAATACAATTTTTTCACATAACTTGTTCGTGTATTCTCGTCTGACAATAAACATGCTCCCTCTCCTTAATCAGCCCGCTGACCGTTGATATTCTCCTTGGTGATTACGCAATAAGTAATAATAAAATGACTTATTATTTGTTCTGATCATTCTAGTGATCTAGCTGCAAAATGTTATTATCATAGCAATACTAAATGTGTTGCTTTTGAAATTTCCATTGTAGTTTATGAACCCCACACCTTTTGCAAAAACAGCCTGTATATGCTTTTTTTTTTAACAAGGCTCATAATTTTCACAATTATCGTGCATTACAATTATATATAAACTAAGTTAGGTTAGTAATCTTATTAACGAATTGTAGCAGGTTTTTCTTTGTTTTCTGTGTTTAATAATAAATTTAAATTATTTAATAAAATTTTTAATTTTAATTATGTATTCACTGGTATGCAAAAAAAGTGAGAAATTAATTATTAAGTGTACTGTTTAGGTACATCAACACATTCTATCTACTTTATGATGATGATATACTCTATAACGGTTCACTTTTTTCATATAAATATTTCTATTTAAATAATTTTGTAGGTATTGTACGCATCAAACTGATAGCGTTTTCTTTTAAAGCACGAAAGAGCATGTGCACGCTACTCTGCGATAACGGCATGCTTGACCTCAGTTCTTGCTCCAGATTTGTGATGCAATTTTTTCGAACGTGTTACTGATCATTTATTATTAGGTTGACTGTCAAATACTTAAGTATAATTTAGCTGTTGTTTTGGATTACTTATCAGACAGCACTGACAGCACTGTACATATAATATATTCTTTGATTTATAAACGTGACGTCCGTATGCATAAAAGATATATTAGTAAGTAAAAATGGAAATAAAACCTATTTTGACAAAATGGAACCCGACTTCAAAAATCAAATATTCTATAACAAAAAATGCACTAAAAAGTAAAAAAATAATTACATATTCTTGTGCCAATTTTAGTTCACCTAAGCAAAATTTTTTTAAATATATATGTACAATTATTGTTATTTTTGGAGTCGGTGTCAGCATAGAGAAATTCACATAACTTTTGGACACCGCCTCCAAAAATAACAATAAATGTACATATATATTTAAAAATTTTTGCTTAGGTGAACTAAAATTGGCACAAGAATATGTAATTATTTTTTTACTTTTTAGTGCATTTTTTGTTATAGAATATTTGATTTTTGAAGTCGGGTTCCATTTTGTCAAAATAGGTTTTATTTTTCGCGTTTTAGTGACTTTAGTTCTATAACTTATTTTATTTGTCCAAATATGGGTAGACCAAATAAACGACCTACTAACTTTTAGTGCATTTCTTTATAACACATTTTTTTTTATCCGTTGTTTTTCTTTTTATACCCTGTATTTGTAAATTTACAAGGTATATTAAGTTTAGTCCCGACTTTGTAACGCTTGAAAATATTAATCCTTGACAAAAATGCTTCACAAAGATATTTATAAAATGGCCTAATTCGGCCATTTTCACATGTCCGTCTGTCTGTCCGTCCGTCTGTGAAGCCGATAACTCAAGAACGAAAAGAGATAGCGAGCTGAAATTTTTTTAGTGTGTTCTAGAGCAATGAAGTAAGGTCAAGTTCGTTAATGGGCAAAATCGGAACATGTTTCCTCCTACTAGGAGGGGGGAAATATCCGTCTTTGAAACCGTAAGAGATAGAAAAAAATTTTTCACAAAAAATTTTCTTCTCTTTAAAATAAACAAGTTTTGTTTGAAAAATTTTTTCATTAACTCAACAGTTTTCTCAAAGTTTGTCCTCAAATTTGAAAAAAATGAGATATACAATTAATAGACGAATGAAGGCATGGTCTCCATGGACCCGTAGGTATACATAACAAGAGTACATACTAATTTTATACTCTGTATATGAATATATACAGGGTATATTATGTTGAGTCCCGTTTTTGTTAATTCGGCCATTTAGGCATGTCCGTCTGTCCGTCTGTGAACCCGATAACTCAAGAACGAAAAGAGATAAACAGCTGAAATTTTTTTTTGTGTGCTCTAGACCAAAAAAGTAAGGTCAAGTTCGTTAATGGGCAAAATCGGAATATGTTTTCCCCCATTAGGAGGGAGGGAAAAATCCGTCTTTGAAACCGTAAGAGATAGAAAAAAAATTTGAATACAAAAAATGTTTTTCTCTTTAAAATAAACAACTTTTGTTTGAAAACTATTTTCATAAACTCAACCGTTTTTTTCAAATTTTGTGCTTAAATTTAAAAATGCGTCGATCGAAGACGGGCACATGTAGAAACATAACATACATCAAATAGTATTGTTTTTATGTTTATTTCAGTTTTGTTAACCAGGTGTATATGTAAGTTTAAGTGATTTTCTTTTTCCAAAAAATAGTTGGTCTCGTACAGATGTCAAAATTTTGCAAAAAGTATTCAAAGGTTGATGGACCTCTGATGGACCTATCAAAAATCATCTATAAAATTTTTATACATGTATATATATATATGTATATATATATAAATATACAATTTTATATATATATATATATATATATAATTTTATATATATATATATATATATATATATATATATATATATATATAAATATATATATATATCGATATATATTGCTACTTACGCGACTTTCTAACGCAGCATCGGCTATTGCTTCGCGTTGATGAACTTACGCTGCACGTCGCCTTATTTTAACGCTTAGCGTTAAAAAACTATCGCGTTGAATAACTAATGCTGCCAAACCATCGCTTCAAGTTGAGTAATCACCACTTCGCATGACTAACGTCGCCTAACGCTTCCCATGCACTAACGTTTCGCATTGACCAACGTTTCGCTTTTACTGACATACGGTTTGCTTAAGCTTACGCTACGCTTTGAGTTTAACAACGCTTAGCGTAGAGTTGCTTACGCTCCGCGTTAACTTTATCTTCGCGTTAACTAGTGCTTCGTGTTGATTGACGCTTCGAGTTGACCTTACGCTTCCTATTGACCAAAGCTTCGCGTTGAGTGACTAACCGTTCGCTTTAGCTTGCGTGTCGCGTTGGTTAACGTTGATTTACTAAGCTTTGCATTGGCTGAAATACGGTTCGCATTAAGTAACGTTTCGAGTTGGTTCATGCTTTTCGTTGGGTAACGATTCACATGAAATCACGCTTCGCGAATCACTAACGCTTCTTATTGGCCAACGCTTCGCGTAGGCTGACTTACGGTTCGCTTTAGCTTACGGTTCGCGTTGACCTTACGCTGCCTATTAACTAACGTTTCGCGTTGGCTAACTTATGGTTCGATTTAGCTTACGATTAACGTTTACGTTACGTTTTACGCTTTGCGTTTACCAATGCTTCGTGTTGACCTAACACCTTCGCGTTGACCTAACGTTGGTTTGCGTTTACGAACGCTATGCGTTGATTTACTAACGCTTTGCGTTGGCTAACATACGGTTCGCGTTAACTTACGTTTCGAGTTGGTTTATGCTTTTCTTTGGGTAACGATTCGCGTGAAATCACGCTTCGCGAATCACTAACGCTTCGCTTTAGATAACTAACGCTTCTCATTGGCCAACGCTTTGCGTTTACCAACGCTTCGCGTTGACCTAACACTTCCTATTGACTAACGCTGCACATTCACTAACGCTTGGCGTTGGCTGACTTACGGCTCGCTTAAGCATACGATTCGAGTTGGTAAACGCTTTTCGTTAATTAACGATTCGTGTGAAATCACGCTTCGCGAATCACCGACGCTTCGCTTTGAATAACTTACGATTCAAATTAACCAACGCTTTGCGTTCGCTGATTTACGGTTCGCTTCAGCTTTTGTTTCGCGTTGATATACTAACGCTTCGCGTTGTCCTGAGACTTCCTATTGACTAGCGCTTCTGATGGACCAACGCTTCGCATTGGCAGACTTACGGTTCGCTTTAGCTTACGTTGCGCGTTGGTTATCGCTTTGCGTTTACCAATGTTACTAACGCTTTGCGTTAACTTGCTTACGCTCCGCGTTAATTTCCTTGCGTTAGGTAGTGCACTGTTTCGACTGACGCTTTGCGTCGGTTAACTCTTCGCGTTGTATAACTTATGCTTGCTAACGCTTCGTGTTAACTAACACTACGATTTGACTAACTTTTCACGCTTACTTTAAGCGTTAACGATTCGCATGAAATCGAGCTTCGCGTTGAATCACTGACGATTCTTTTTGAATGACTAACGCTTCTCACTGACCAACGCTTCGCGTTGGCTGACTTACGGTTCGCTTTAGCTTACGTTTCGCGTTGGTTAACGCTTTGCGTTTACCAACGATTTCCGTTGATTTACTTAAGCTTTGCGTTGACTAACTTTTCGCGTCGCCTAACGCCTCGCGTTGACCAACGCTTTGCGTTAACAGTCGCTTCGCGTTGATTAACTCAATTATATAACTCAATTATATAAATATTTAAATATATAAAAATCGCAAAAACATTAATATAAATTTTTTTAAATGCAAGTTAGTTGTTACATTACTTGTTTTTTTTTTTTTAGTGCATTTTTTTATAACAGATTTTCTGTTTTTTGTACATGCATTTTGTTTTTTTTTTGGAGTTTGTTTTTTTTTTGAAAAAAATTTTTTTGAAGACGGTTTTTAAAAAAATTTTCCCATTATGAATGAGTATACCCTTAAAAAAAAAAAAAATTTCGCAGAAATCGGTTATCACATATAAAATGAGGATTTTCCTCTATTTCCCGTGGATCCCCTCATCAGAATGCGATTTGGTCCAATATGGGACCGATATGGGACCAATGGGAAACCAAACCCTTTAAAACAAAAATTCAAAATCGGTTCATAAATGACGGAGTTCTGAGGTGACACACATAAAAACAAAAAAAATAAAAAACGATACAGACGAATTGAGAACCATCCTCCTTTTTGAATTCGGGTTAATAAAATTGAATCTGATCGCAATACACTTTGTATTATTATAAACGATGCATGTAATACTATACAAATTATGCAAATTGTAATTGTAATTGTAATTGTAATTATAATTAGAGCGCCTTCATCATCAGAACTTTAAGACGATGATAATAGTTCTAACAATGTCAACATTCGTAGGTTTTTCGACGCCATTTATGCACTGCGCTATTGCTCTGACTTAACTAGTCAGAGCTAGACGGAGCGCACTAGGAATGCTTTCTATCGTCAATCGGAAACGAAAAACTTAGTTCGAGCAATCTGTAATAGTCAATCGAACATACATTATACTTAGAGTGCTTTCAGTGTATACAAGGGCAGTCAAAAGAAAAGGCCATGAGATTGAGAGCATATTGTTGTGCTCCTGTTTAGTTTTGAATAGCCATTTTATTTGGATTATTTGGTAAGATGAAGCATTATCACCAGCGCAGTTGAATGAAAGACAACTTCGTTAGCTTACGGACTAATGAACTATCCTTTGATCAAGTTGACGAATGTTGATTTATTAACATGCCAATCCGTTGTGCGTCAGCTTGGAAACAAATTTTTCAGGACACTCCCTGGATGATCGGCATGGTGTTCAATTACGAATAGAGCTGGATACGTATTCGGAGTTTATTCCCCTCGATTCCTAGGTTGAATCTATAAACTTCTTCTTTTGTACTTCAAAATGTATGTATTTCGTAATTTATTTAAATATATGTATTTCGAGCTTTATTTTGAGGAACTCAATTTTTAAATATGCATTTTAAAAAAGCTTTTTCAAACAAAAGATGAAAGGCAGTTGTAAGGAAGAAACATAATTCAATAATTATTTTTTTGGCCGATGCCTTTGGTTCCTGCGTGGTATATCATAACTTTTAAACGATGCAAGAGAAAGAAAATATTTGGATACAAAAACTGTTTATTTCATAAAAACAAACAGCTGTTGTTTGAAGCTTTTTTTCATGCATACAAAATTTCTGGCGTAAATTCAAAATTTACGGCCCAGTACAAAAACAATGGAATGTATGAAAAAAAGTTTTAAACAAAAGTTATTTACTTATATGAGATATACATTTTTTGTGTTTAAAAATTTTCTTTATCTTGATTGTACAAAAATATACTAATTGCATTCTGCTTTTCCTTAAAAATTGTGCAACTTTTGTTGGAAACATGTTCTTCTAAAATGCATATTTTAAAAGATATTTAGGTGGTCACTTTTCAAATGAACACACGGTATGATTAATATATTCAGAGTATAATAAATACTTCAAATTTATCTTATTTTTCACTTTTACTGCTACCATAATTATTTTACTTCTTAACTCTTACATAATAAGACATTTAAATCAATAATAACATGAAAAATTAAAATCAGTTTTGTATTGAATTGATCGTTACGTGACTAAAATCCTGTATAATTATTCAATAAAACAAATATTTGAAATTTTCGTAACATCACTTTATTTGGCAAGTTTCGGAACCAAGTTCCTTCTTCAGGAATAAAAAAAAAATTCGTTACGCAGGAGCTGCGTCAACTTCATTAGAATACATAAATCATACCGGTCATAATTTTAGTGTGATCAAAATGAAATATAATATCTTATATGACTTTAGTATTTGCAAAAATTAAATTTATTAAAAGCCAAAATAAACAATGTATAACGATTATAGTTTATAGTTACTATGGAAACGACAATCAAAATTTTTTACAATAAAATAAATTTCGTGTATTCGTGTCAAACACAAAATATTAAATATATCTCTTAATATTATGTATATATATATATATACAAATTTTAGCGATAGTGATTTTTAACATCTAATAGATAGGATCGATGGACATTTGAAGACATTTTTACGAAATTCCAACATTTGTGCAAAAACAATAGCTGCATTTCCTTTGGTGGAAATTCGCTAAAAAATGAAAGGAACAATTTTTACATACTGTAGCAAAAGGAAATACTCATATTTCCAGATTAGAAATCTTTAAACAATACATACACGTATTAACAACATCATCTGAATTATATTTTGAAATGGTTATAATATAATTGATTTTAGGTTGTACACTCCCCTTCAATAAAATTGAACAGATCTGAACTGAAACAGTCTCACCCAATTTTGATTATTCTTGTAGTAAATGCTTTTTACTATACTTCCATTTCTATTTGCACACTTAAAATATACAACTTATCTTTGTTTATAAATAAATCATTATACAGAGAGTTACAAAAGTGAAGAGTTTTATGAAATGTTTCAAAATTAACATTTCAGGTCTGTTCAATTTTATTGAACGGGAGTGTACATACAAAATTATTTGATTACATTTTGCCAACAATTAATAATTTACATTTTACACAAAGAGATTCATTAAGGGGGTGTTTTCAAAATCCAATTAAAAATCTGAAAATAATAGAAATAAGTATGTAAAAGTATGTAAATATTGTTCATTTCATTTTTTATTTCTGAAGAAGGAACTGTGTTCCGAAACTAGTCAAATGAAGTGATTTTACGAAAATTTCAATTATTTGTTTTACTTATATATATTAGCACTGCAGGCCTCAAGGGCCCATGGCTTCAATTTTTTTATAAATTGCTTTCCATTTTTTCCTGTCCATTGCCACTTCTTTCCAGTTCTTAATTCCAATCCGTTGAAGATCCTCTATTGTGGCTCCCATACATCTCTATTTCGGTCTCCCTCTTTTCCTCTTTCTACCCTCTCCTTCGGAAATCATTCGTTTTGGAATTCTTTTATCAGACATCCGACAAATGTGTCCTAGCCATCCAACGCGCCGGGCCTTGATAACATTTACAATGCTGGGGTCCCTATACATTGCATAAACTTCTTCATTTGTCCTTCTTCTCCAAAGACCATACTCATCCTTCACACCTCCATAAATTTTCCTTAGAATTTCCCTTTCCCAAATAAGTAATTTATTAACCGCTGCCTTGTTCATAACTCACGTTTCCGATCCGTAGAGTACCGTCGGCCTAATCATTGTCTTGTAAATACGAGCCTTTACTGTTCTTGATACCATTTGGGATACCAAAATGCTTCTCAATGTACTGACGACCTTGCTTCCTTTTTGAATTCTGTTGTTAATTTCCATTTCTTCATCTACATTTGCGGTAATTAAGACACCTAAGTATTCAAACTCTGTAATATTTTGGAAGGAGTACGTTTTCCCAGATGTTTGAATTTTCAGATCGTTTTCTGTTTCGCCATCATTGTTTCGCAGCTTAACATATTTGGTTTTCCTTTCATTAACTGTTAACCCATATTGCTTAGCTATAAGCTACAACTTCTTAAAAACGTTCTGTAGTTCTGCTTTGCTTCTGGTCATTATAGCTAAATCATCTGCATATGCTACGATTGGATGCTTAAAGTGGTTAATAGTGCCATTTGTCTGCAATCCACATTCCCTGATGATAACTTCTAGTACTAAATTGAACAACATCGTGGACAACGGATCCCCCTGCCGTAATCCCTTTTTAACACAGAATTCAATTAGCAATCGTACTAATTGTTAGTTTTATTTAATAGTGGATAAAAATTGGAGTGAAAGATTATTTTTCTAATATATTAAATTGCGTTGTACACAAATGTGGAAATAAATAAGTTTAAAGTAAATGTTATAATTGAACTTTCCAAACATGTTATATCCTCAATTTATCATTTGTGGTAACAAAGTAAATTTTCACCAAACAATTGCCTGCAGTGAGTGTGAAATGATGTAATATTATTTAGCATTTAAATATTTGAAGTGTGTATTGTGAAAATAGTTTTACTCATATAGATAGATATTTCACCAAATAGCCGTAGGTTACAATAATTTTGAAAATGTTACTTTAATTCAACACATAATTTCACAAAACAATGGAGGTAGTTGTTCTTATTAAGAAAACTCATAGTGGTTGCCACTAGTAACACTAATTTTAAAGTGAACATTTATGTTGTTCAAACAACTAAATACTTGATTTTCAATTGTATTTAACAGAGTATTATTATTGTTTTGTTAAGAATGTATATTAAGTGGAGATCATTCATATCTGTTGTTTTGGTATATTGTTCACGCTTTAAGAAAATTTATCATGATTTTGTTAAAGTCGGCGCTGCACGATGCGACGAAAACCTTCCAACGTTGGACGAATGATGATTGGACGCATCGTGTAGACGATACTCGAACTACGAGTGTCCAACGTCATGCGTCCAACGTTGTTGTCGGTAAAAGGCGCCCGCTTTAAAGGATTTTCTCTTCCCGCTCGGTTGTACGTGGGAAGTCATTGGACACATTGCCACACGACCTACGATTTGTTATTTGTCCTTTTGGCGCTTTGGCGATTTGATTTTAAATTGTATTTGTCCGTTTAGTCCAATCAATACATTTTTCACCCAATTTTAATGATGCTAAAACTCCTAACCAAAAATAAAAAATACTGTCATGTAGGAAAAAATATTTTAAGAAAAGCTGCTGCGCGAAGTCCGAAAAAACAGTTTTTGTAAATTAAAAAAAAAAAACTACAACTCCAATCGAAAAAAATTAATATGAAAGTTGTAGGTAATAAAAAGAGCTTTCGATTAAACTTCGTTGAGTTCGAATTAATGCATAATTTTTGGAGATATCTCGAAAAATACCATTTCTTGTTTTTACCATAACTTTTTCAAATTTGAGTATTTTTTTTTGAAATTTACCACAAAGATAGATCTCAAGAAACAAAAGACGAACGGTTTTGCAGAATTGAAAAATAAATTTTCGTTTTTGATATATATAGATTTTTCGAAAAAAAACGTCTTTGAAAATTGGCCATTGTTGCCCAACGGGAGGTCGTACAAAAACGTTCTGGGACTTTCTCTGGAAAGACTCTTTTTTCTGGAAGAGTTGAACTCTCATGCTTTTAAAAGTTTGAGACGATTTCATTATTTTTCGGGACTAAAAATTTATGAAATCTCAAACTTTCAATAGCATGAGAGATAATTTTTTAATATAGAAAAATCAATTAAAAAAATTGTTTTTTTTTTGTAAAATTTGAAAAAAATATCTTTTTTTTTCATATTTTTTCAATATTTACAAAAAAAGCAATTTTTCAAAGTGATTTTTCGTGGCTAAAAAATGATGAAATCGTCTCAAACTTTTAATAACATGTGAGTACAACTCAGAAAAAAATAAGTCCTAGAAAGTTTTTCTATAACCGCCCGTTGGGTAACAATGGCCAATTTTCAATGAAGCCTTTTTTTCGACAAATCGATATATCTCAAAAACGAAAATTTATTTTTCAATTCTGCAAAAACGTTCTTATTCTGTTTCATGAGATCTACCTTTGTGGTCAATTGGGCACAGAGGACCCCTTGGTCAAGGTGCTAGGGACCCGTATGCGGTAACCCTTTTTCTGATTATTGTGGTAAGTTTCAAATAAAAATACTCAAATTTGAAAAAGTTATGGTAAAAACAAGAAATGGCATTTTTCAATTTTCAATTTTACATCAATTTTTTATGTTAAAATTTCCATGAAATTTGCAACAAGCCATTAAAACTATTGTTGCGCCCGTAGCGATTATCGCATCATCCAACGTATCCTCCATTTTGATATTGGAACCAACGTTTGAACCAATGTTTGGTTCAAAGGATTGGATCAAACATTCGTTCCACCATGTAGCAGTGCACTTGGCCAATACAAATTGTCAAATATTTGCTTCAAATGTTGGAAGCAAAATTGCAACGTCTGGCGCCGCCTTAAGAAGAACAAAGTTCAATCACACGTTGTGTAATAATTAGTCTGCCCGGGAAATGTAAAAATAAGAAACAGTTATATTAATATTCCTAAACTTTTGTTAAACGTACAAAAATGTTAAAAAATATTTAACTAAAAATTATCTGACTATTATTTAAAATAGTACCTACTTGACTAACGACTCGTTATGACGGCAGAACATACTCGGCGAATGTGTCGTTGAGACATTCGTAAGGCGAGGAGTCGCGAAAGAAGCTGTTTACACTCTCGGCCGGCAATACAGATATCGTCAGTGTGGCCAACATGGCATGGGCAGAAATGACGTTGGTATACCTAAATAGCTACATTTTAAATTAAAATTACGGAGTAGTAATTTTTTGATTAAACTATTAAACATAATAATTATTCAAATGAGTGCAGACACGATAAAAATGTGCAGACGATAAAAATAAAAAAAAGTTCATAAATTTATACAGTTTTTATTTATTTTCGTGTTATACTATTAAGATTAATGGGTACAATTAAAGCGGTTGATAGTGGAATATTTAAAAATGGCGGTTTAAAGTTTACTCGAATGTAGACGAGAGTGTCTTGAGGGTGCTCATATTCACCAGTCAATTCCTTTGATTCGTGTCAAAAAACCGTCCTTTAATGGAGCGTTGACGAGGTGAGGCGAGGCGACAGGAAGCAGATCAAGCGTTGTGAGTACACTTTCGTGCTCGTTATATCTCGCATTGACTTGTCGAGTGTGTACTGCCGGCATTAGAAAAGACACGAGATCGATTTTATAATACAAACTTTTTGCTCTTTGTTTGTGAAAAAAAAATTTCGTTAGGCAGGGGTCCTCTTCCTTAGAATACATAATTCATTATCTAGTAGTCACAATTTTAGTCTGATCAAAATGAAACGTCGTATCTGATTTGATTTTCGTATTTGCAAGTTCAATTTTTTAATAAATGGCATTGGTCAAGGGGAAAGCGGGACACAGAGAAAGCAAAAAACACAAAATTTAAAATATATCTCCTAATATTCAATAAATCGTATAAGGAGTGAAGTTTTCGAAAATCATGTTTGCTACTATTCATTACATTATCATTTGTTCTCAAACTCTAATGTCTATAGAGATAATTAGGAATTTAAATTTTAATTCGTAAATATTTCTGTCAATATTTAGGTAACAGAAAAAGAGATTTGAACCAAAATTATAGTAAAATTAATTATCTATAACTTTACTTCTTAGACATTTTTCGATTTTCCGACATTAAGACAGATACGCCAAATTTTAATATTTCCCCCTCCTCTAAACCCCTTTTTTCCCTTGTCAGATTTTACTCATTAACGAACTCGACTGTTTCAACGGTATATATATATATATATATATATATATATATATATATATATATATATATATATATATATATATATGTATATATATTAATTTCGGGGTAGATGACACACGAGTAATAAAAATTTAAAGGCAAAATCCGAGAAAAGGACATAGCACGGTACTGACATTTGAGTAAGATATTGCAAGTTCTTTCGACTGCAACTTTTATTGTACAAAAATCGTGATGACATATGTTATTGAGGATTGTAATCATATAGAAACTTAATTAGTAGATTGATTATGTCTGACCAGGGAAGGCAAACTGTACAGGACATCAAAAATGTCCAGTTAGAATGGAATCACCCATACTATTTAAAAAAAAAAACATATTAAATCACCATTATGAATACGAAATTAATCATACAGTAAGAGTCAGAATTCAGTTATTAAAATTAAATTTATTACAAAATAATAACTTGGGACGTTATTAAAAAAGACTGTTATAACAGTAAAAAAAAGTAAAAAGCATATTACAATAAATTTCATCATTACTACATCTAAATGTGCACACATCTAAAAAAATATTGAATTCCCAAACTGATGATATATTTTAATACCTCCTTACGAAGTTATTACCTAACCGAAAGAAAGACAAAGTAATATAAAAGTATATAATATTATTATACTGTTACGGTGGCGAAGAATGTTCAATAAAACTTTTCACGGGCAATAACACATACATACTGAAATATTTTTATTGAAACATAAGATTTGCACTTTTCTTTAAGTTGGGGAAAATTCAAATTATAACGAACCAGTGCAAGTAGTAGCAAAATAAATTGACACTATAAGGCTAAGAGTAGTATTCGTTAGTTCTTTCGTATTTGTCTTACGTAACCTAAATGGAATTTGAGAAGGACGCTTAAGTAAACACAAATAATAAATATATGAATAATAATGTTGATATTTGACAACAAAAAACTTTAAAAAAAAAATAGAACCGACGAAAGAAGAAAGTAATTGAAAAGCAAAAAATAAAAACTTTTATAAAAAAAATTAAATCTTCGAAAAAAGAAAGGAACTGAATAGCAAAAAAAAACTAAGTCAATATAAATACCTAAATAATTTTGAGTCGGCGCCAAACAAAGAATATATGTAATATTTTTTAATATTTACTTTTAACCGAAAATCAGATTCACCCTACGCCCATTTCGATGAAGATTTTTTGGCGCCAATTCAAAATTATTTAGGTATTTACAAAGAATTAGTTTTTTTTGCTATTCAGTTCCTTTCATTTTTCGAAGATTTAATTTTTTGTATAAAAGTTTTTTTCTTTGCCTTTCAGTTACTTTCTTCTTTCGTCGGTTCTTTTTTTTGTTAAAAAGTTTTTTTTTTCACTTTTCAGTGCCTTTATTTTTTCGTACATGTTATAGTGTCATTAGAACTATATAAGTGTGCCAAGTTTCAACAGAATCGGTTCACAGGTGACAATTCAGTGGGTGAACAATCAATTTTTCTCTATTTTTCTACCCTTAGGCACGAGTTTTTTTCTTCAAATTGTATGGTACCAACTTCGAAGTATACCCTGCAGGAAAAAAAGGAATGATTGAAATCGGACTACTCTGTAAAAAATTATGCGTGGTCATACATAATATATTTACATATATGTATATATATATATATATATATATATATATATATATAAAAGGATATTGAGTGCTTTCAAAGTATTTACACACACACAATATACAGCGATTATGATATGTGTTCTTCAGTGGAAACGCCGGGAAGTCTTATAAATTTTTTTTTGTGGCTAAAATTTGAAATTGTTTTTTCAAATTTTTATGGGACCAACTTTCAATCATTCCCTATCCAACAAAAAAAAAACTTATCAAAGTCGGACTACTCTGTAAAAAGTTATACGTGATCATACATAAAAAAAATATACAGGTTGAATTGAGTACCTCCTTCTTTTCGTCGGTAAAAAAGTAATACTGTCAATGATATGAAAAAGTGGGTACTTACGTCAGAGTCGTCTTTGGTGTTGCATTAAGCCACGCTACACTAGATATTAGATATCCAGAGGGGCGACGTTCGATTTCTGGTTGACGAAATAAGTTTTCCTTATCAATATTTAATTAAAAACTCAATGACATTTGTCTATAAAGTATTCGTTAGTTCTCTCGTATTTGTCTTACGTAATCTACATGAAATTTGACAAGAATTGTATTGTGCGTTTAGGTATGTATACTCATATAATAAATATACTAAGTAGTATTTGTTGCGTGAATTAGACAGTAATGCGAAGAAAATCCATAAACAGTAGACACGATCCTATTTAATTTTCGGTTACCAAAAATCTGTAACAAAACAATCGTTACACAGGAGCTGCGTCAACAGAAAAATTTCCTCAGAATAAATACACCATTTCTCTTTCGGAAATAGATATATTAATTCACTTTTTAACTAAAATGTTATATACTTTATATGACCAACGGCAAATAAACTTGGGGTGGGGATGGGTTGATCTTAGACTGAGAAAGAAGGTAACAAAAATAATATTTAGATTTATGCAATTTTGATACCGAATATAAAAAAATCTTAAACTGATTAACGTCATTCTTTCCAGAAATGGGTATTATATTTAAATTGCAAATATTTCTGTAAAAGTTAAGGTTGTAGAATATATGGTCAAGTAATTAATTTTAGTCAAATTTATCTACAACAACTTTACGTATTAAAAATTTTTCCACTATGCTAATATTAAGAATAAATTGAAGAGTTTAGATATGAAATTTAAATTGAAAATATTTCTGTAAATTTTAGAGTTATAGAAAATATGGTATTGAATTGTTATAAAATTGATTTACTACAATATTAATGATTACAAATTTTTCCATTTTCATAATATTAAGAGAGAAGAAATTCCAGTTTTTATATTTCCGCTTTCCCCTTTCCTCTAAAGTCCTTTTTCCCCTGGACCAATTTTGCCCACTAACGAACTTGACCTTTCAAGTACAAAAGATGATATGATATACCAAATTTCATTCCGATCTACCTTAAATTGTGGCATCCAGTTCACGTACAGACACATAAGTACATACTTATATAGATATATGTATATATATATATATATATATATATATAAATATATATGTATATATATATATATATATATATATATATATAGAGATATATATATATATATATATATATAAAGATATATATACATATATCTATCTATCCATATATATATCTATCTATTTATATATATAAATATATATGTATATAAATATATATGTATATATATATATATATATGTATATGTATATATATATATATATATGTATATATATATATATATATATATATATATATATATATATATGTATATATATATATATATATATATATATATATATATATATATATATATATATATATATATATATATATATATATATATGTGTCTGTACGCGAATTGGATGCCACAATTTAAGGTAGATCGGAAAATTTTAAAAACATACTAAGAGAAAACTTAGACATTAAGACATTAAGGACATTAAGGAGCAACTATTAGACATTAAGAATTTCCCCGAAAACTCGGCCCTTTTTTACATTTATGTTTTTGATCGGATATATAATATATAAAAATATAACTTCGGCAGAAAGTTATTGTTAAAAAAAATTTACTGAAAAATATTTAATTACAAAGAACTTATGCTAAATATACAATTTGAATAGACCAATTAAATATTATACAATATCGACCGACCATGCTAGCGATACAACAGTATTTAAACGTTACAAAAGACTGAAGCATAATTAAAACAGTGGTTTATATTCTATTAAGACAAAGTGTCGTTCATATTCAAAGAATTGAATGACAGTTATTATGTTTATCAGAATATTTCCTGTCTTAACACAAAAATAGTGGTAATAAAAATAGTAAAATAGTGGGTGTTCTTATTAACGGATTGATCGTGAAGCCAATGCTCACATTTAGCTGTGTAATAAGGTGGACAAGAACCTCTCTGGACGTAGGCAGGAAAAAATTGGCCACCTGCTCAGAGTTGTATGCCTTAGTGTCACTGGACCCTTGTCTCCTACTGCTGCGCTGGGTGCGCTTCTAGCTATTCCACTGATATTCATTTAAATATTAGAGGCCATGACAGCTGCCTACCGACTTAGGAGTTGCAAACAGTGGTACTGTAGGACAAACACAGGTCATGCGAGTATAATGAACAGGTTGAAGACTGTGCCCCTACTTGTGGACATGGTACAGGATTTCACTGTTCCGATTTACCATTTTGACCGCAAATGTAAGATAATCGTTCCTCCCTGTGAGGAATGGGATAGTGATGTGCCTAACTTTTCACGCCCTCCCGGACCATGCCTTTATTCGGATGGGTAAAGGGTCGGAGATTTATCTGCTGCGGGGGTTTATGGATCTAGAATAAAGAAATCAATTCCTCTTGGTCACTATGCGACGGTTTTTTAATAAAAAATCTTCGCCATGCTGAGAAGTGTCCAGATTTGTAACAAGAAAGGTTGCAGTGGGGCACATATCAGCATCTTCTCGAATAGTTAGGTCACACTTCGGGTCCTTGAGGCGTCAAGATTTCAATCAACGATAGTCTATGCATACTTCTAGGAACTGAACCGCCTGGCACTGAATAACACAGTCAGACTGATCTGGGTACTGGGCCACTCTGGCGTTAAAGGGAACGAAGCAGCGGACTCGTTGGCACGAGAGGGTTCATCTCAAACGCCCTTTTCACCTGAGCCTGTCATTCCCATAGCAAGATGCTCCGTAATTTACCGAATCAACTTGCGCAGGGCATGCGACAGGCCAAGCTGTGCATAATCACAGCTGGGCCTTTCGGGTGTGCTTGGTTGAAACCCAATAGAATACAGTTGAGAAGGATGCTGGGGCTCTTGACAGGACACTGTCGATTGAGCTATCACCTTTAAACTTGGGGATCTCTAATGATCCCACTTGTAGGACCTGTATGGAGGACGATCAAACCTACATGTTTTATTCCAAAACCCCGAATCCACAATCCTGGGAACAATCCGGGCGGAGAAGCTAAGCTGTGGGCTTTCTGTGCGGCGTCTGGCCTCAACAGAATCAACAGAACAGAATAGTCTCAACAGAATAGCTTCATTTGCTCAAGGAGAGCATAAAGGAACCCTTGGTCTAGGTGCTAGGGACCCATTTGCGGTACCCCTCTAGCTAGTTATTAGTATTATTATGAACGGATACCAATGTTGTAATTTATAAGTCCTTCCGTCGTTAGGCAGGGAGTTTAATTTCAAACGGAAATTTGAGGACTGGGGCTGAGGGTGTTGTAGTGTATTCTATGGTACTTTCTGGTTTAGAATTTGTATTCTTATTTTATCTTTGATAAATGTACAATGATGCAGTACCAATTAAAATACAGCAAATAATGATTGCAGACACGCTAACCTGGGTGTATTATTGTGTCTCCAATAATTGCAGTCCTTATATGTTTTCTACGTCCAAGTTTAATAGGTCCAAATTTATATTGGTCTAAGATGCGGCGGATTAGAAAAATCTTCCCTCATCTGTTAATTGAATGAGTGCAATGTCTGCCACTGTAGTCCTGCTGGCTATTAATGTTAATTAATTAATTAATATGATATAGTGTCTTTGTTTGTTGCTCGAACAATATAATTATCTCTCTCTCTATGTAGATCACATTTTTTGAAAATTTTATTACTGTGATATTATGAAATATATTTTATATGATAAATATAATAAATATATAATTAAATTATTTGCAGCCTATATAAAAAAATTTTTAAGTAATAAAATTTTCAAAAAATGTATTCTACGCAGAGAGAGGGACAGTTATATTTGTTCGAGCAACAAACAAAGATTCTATATCATATTAATTAATTAATTAATTAATATTAATAGCCAGCAGGACTACGGTGGCAGACATTGCACTCCTACATTTATAATTTTGTTATCTGCCTTTTAAACATTATTTCATTCAACTAACAGATGAGGGAAGATGATTTTTCTAATGTCGGATCTTAGACCATATCGGTTGAGATGTTGGTAATATCAATATCATTATAAATTATTTGTTCCAGTAAAATGTTATTGATTATCGTAGATAATGTTCCATAAAAGATATCATTAATTTTCCGTTGGCATTGATGTAATGTAATGTGAAGTTGGCCCTTAAATTTTGTGATGTCCTTTCTAAAATTGTTTGTTATGTTGATTGAATATTTTGTAGAAACGATTGCATGCCTGTTTTCCACTTCATTGGTAAAATCTTCCTCTGTTATGTGATGTTATGTGCATTTTGTATGTTGGTTTTCCAAAACTTCGTTACTGCGTAAGTTTTCAATTTGTTTGTTAATTTCAGTCGTATCATCATTGTCCATATTTTCAGTGATTTGTTTTATTCTAGAACCAAGACCGTTTATTAATACACGTTTTGATCTAATATGTTTTTGTTCAAGACTTTCTACATTTCTTTCCACTTTTTCATGTAATTGTTTGAGATTTTTAGTGTCGTAGAATAATCTTGTACTCAATTTAATAATGTTTATAATATAAATGAAGTGATTTTAATGAGTTTTTAGTTGGGCAGGTCCTAAATTAAGGGCAATAAGTCCTTTTGTGAGTGTTAAAAAAGTCCTTTTGTGATACTCAGTACGTTGTGTTTGTGTATTCTCGATGAACCTAAAACAAGTTTATTTACGTTTAGGATTTTATTTTATATTTACATTTATATTTTTTAGCGAGCAATGTATGTTTGTTATCCTTTTTACGTTTTGTTTATTATACGGTCTAAGTAATTTAATATTTCGTTGGTTATTTTTAAGTATTGACGAATTAATTTTATTTTAAGTCGAAAGAAGGCGCACTATTTTGTCGTAAATTAGTGTAAAAAAAATAGACATTTTACGGAACTATAAGAGACTGTTTTAGCTCATCGTTATATACAGTTTAAAAGTTATTTTAATTCAAAAATGCGTTTATAATCTATCAATTTTCTACACTACTTCCCAATATCCTTAAAAATTCTTATTTAACCACGGTTATATCTAGTTCCCAAACCGAAACGAACAATTATGAAAACCTGAAATTTCTATCCCGAAATAGAAATTTTTTGCATATTTTGTTTTGACAAATTTAACACTATGACACATACACCTTGTATAGTACATTCTGATTGGTTGAGACATTAATCGCCTAGCATTTAAAAAGTATATATATTTAAAACAGCTTTATTTGCAAACCATTCCTTATGAATATTCCAATGGGGAAACACTATTTTTTATAATTTAATAAAGTAACTTTTTCAAAAATTTTTTAAAATAAAAGAAGATTTTGTTTGGATCGAATATTCATGCGCAATTTTGTTTAAAAAAATTTACCCACTTCTATTCATGCTAGAAGAATGCGGTTTTTTACATTCAACCCGGACCAACTTGAAACTTTATTTTTCCCAACGAAACATCGCCGAAAATGGGAAAAAACACAAAAAATTACCTTTTTTATCTAATTATAGTGCTTTCTATATGGAGGTTTAATATAACTTAGGCAAAATACGAGTTTTAGCAAATCCCATAGGTCATTTTGGTTGAAAAATTCGACTAAAAATTTTCATCCATTATTTAGTTTATATCAACAAGGGTACATTTATTTAAATATTTAAAAAAAAAGTTTTCAAAAAACAAAAATTGTTTTTGGGTGCATTCTTTAGAATTTGCGAAAAAATTAAATTTTTCCATGGGCCTAAAAATTGAAATATCTCGTAAACCAATAGAGATATCGAAAAAAAATTCGCAGTTTCTTTCTTGTTAAGTCAAAATAGAACATGGAACATATATTACCACATCTGAATAAAAATTTTCAGCCCATGTGAATATTAGAACCATACCAAATTAAAGTAGAATTTTACATAACAAGTTAAATCACTCCGAAACTGTGTGTTTTATCCAAAAAATAAGCACAAAAAAAAAACGATTTTGTCTTGATTTTAAATATTTGAATCAAAAGAAAAAATAACTTACATTTCAAATTTTGCCCTAATTCCTAGAACATTTATTTGTATTTTATAAATACGTATTTCGACCACAATGTAGTCATCATGAGTATGAAAAGCTAATCGTAACTATCTCTGGGATATGGATTGAGAGATATGTTGCTTGTTGCTAAATTGGTGCGTGTCTCACAATGATATTAAAAAATTTCTGTCTTTTTATATGATTGTCTTTTTTATCATATTTAACCACAGTTTTATGATTGTAATTTTACCATACAAATAAACATGCAGATCTGCGAAATAAGAACAAAGTGGCCACCACATAAGCCAAATAATAAATAATATTGGAATAATATTACTGATGCGAACCTCCATATGTTTTAATAAATAAGTCGTAGACAGCAATCAATCTTAAACAAAAGATTTGTGGTGCAAGTTTTCAGGTGTGTTTGAGTGTACTGTCCGCATATCGATTGTTAGTAATTTTGACAATGGCACTTAAATCTAGCTCGTCAACAAGGTTTACTCAAATCAAATCAAACCTACCTTGCCCACCAAGATACTCGTCAATCAATATTTTTATTAATGCCCATCAATTATTCATAAAAGCTGCCAGAGTTTCCAATTATCACAAATAATGCTGGAGTTCATAATTTTAATCGTGCTATTGAATATATTATTTATTACCACCTAAACGCTAGGTGTCTTCTAAAACAGTCGATACAATTATTCCCTTTAAATTTTTGGCACGAAAAAATAATGTTGTTTTAATTTTCCATAGATTCGAAATATTTTCATCTTTTTGGTACATTTTTGAATTCAAAACAGTTTTTTTCTAAGGTTATTTACAAATTGTATTTAAATACATGAAAATTTCGACTATTTTGTAACAGAGATAGAACTTTGCAAATGATATATTAATGAAGACCAGCCAATAATATGATTCCATCTTGAGAAATCGAAAATATTCCCTGAAAAAAAAAATTTGGTAGAAGCGCTGATAACTGTGGACGCATTGATAACTTTGTAAAATAAAATTGTTATTTTTGGTGCAAAGCAATATTTATATATTTAAAAAAACTAAAATAGAATCGATTCAATATTGAATCAGAATTATTGTAATTTTTAATGTTAATCTAAAGGTTAAACCATCAAAGTTAAAAAAAAAAACTAATTCGAAACGGAAAACAAATTTTGTTACTAAATTCAAATTTTTTGTGTTGAAATATTAATTATTATTGTTTGCTACTGTTGTGTGGTTTTTACGTATAACGAATACCGGATGCTTTCAAACTTTGTGCTTACACAATAAACAAAAAAACAAAAACCATTTGTTAATTATTTACTAATTGAAGAAGAAAAAACACGGTAAATGATTTCGTAGTTAATAATGGATGAGTATATTCCTACCACAGTTAAACAAAAATTTATCCCATGTTTAATTGAAATAGTTTATACATCAATTTTTCTAAAATAGTGTTTAACTGGCCGTAATTTTGTCTAGCAACTGGATTTCACTAATACTTATCTAACAGGACCTAACAGGATTTTTACGAAAATCTATATAGTGTTAAATTTCATTTTTTTTTTGGCCCAATTCCTAGAACTATTATTTGTATTTTATAAATATGTATTTCGACTACAAGCTGTCAGAGATATGTTGCTCGATGCTAATTTAGTGCGTGTCTCACAATAATATTAAAAAAGTTTTGCCTTTTATATGATCTGACGGAGGTAGTACCTGAAAGGTTATTTGAGTTGACTGACCAATTATTAATCCGAAATTTAACAATCAAGTCCATTCAATATAAATTTATATCAGTAAACTAATTTACTAAGTTTCGTTTCATTTCTGACTTTCATACGATTCTTGTAATATTAACTAACTAGAATATTACCCGTATTAAATTGGAAATATTTGGGTAATATCAAATTTTCCAATGGTCAAGTATTTGAGACGTCAAATATTTGAAATTAAATAAGCCTACGAAGTTGAGCTTTAATCAACTGCTCTGGTGGCAGCGGACATTCATCACCTGCAACAAACAATTTTGCACCAAAGAGCGCAACATAAAATTTGGTGTCAACGGTGGAAATGCAACAATATAAATAATCTTACAACGATTTATAACCTATTTTTATTTGTCCTAAATATTTTAAAATTATTTATTGTAAAATATCAGGAAATGTAAATTGAAAATTGATTCTTGTATGTGTATATTTTTTAATTGTGCGCAGTCGCCAGTTTTAAAAATATGGTGACAAACTTAACAAAACAGTTTTAAATTAATATGCTGGTATTATAAAACATTCTCACATAGTATAAAATAAAGTCGCCCAGCCGCGTCTATCTGTCTGTTTGCGATTTACTCAAAAACTACTGCACCGATTTTCATGCTGTTTTCACCAATGGATAGAGTGGTTCTTGAGAAAGGTTTTAGTAAATAATTTGTCAAGTTTTTGCATACATTGGCTAAAATATAATGATATTTGTTGGAGGTCATATTATAAAACAAAGTCCTCCGCCTTTCGATAGATGGCAGTAAGCAACCAATGTGATACAAATGCTATTCATAGATAGCGATGCATACAAAAAATACGTTATACACAACATGAGTACTTCAAAAATTTTGCCAATAGGTGACAGTGCATACAACAAATGTATTTCAAAAATTAAACGCAACTTGACGGGAGAAAATATTATGTTACTTGGTTATAAGGGCGTTACAAAATTTTTGCGGACGAAGCCGCGACGGGTAATGGTAGTTAAATATAAAGAAAAAAAATAAATTTAAAAAAAAAATTCAACAAAAATACAAATGAAAATAAACATGCAAAAATTAGCTAAGATATGATTTCCTTTTCTTCTGGATATGTCGTACGTATCTCGTTACCGGCTTTATGTAATCTGTATTTTTGACATTTAGAATATCTGAGGTTCTAGCTAGCTGTAATTGTTCCAGTTCAAATTTCTCTATACCTGCTGTTCCTGGACAGTCTTCTATCAAATGGCTAATACTCTCTGCCGCATCACATAAAATACATACTGTCACATCATCCACTTTCTTACTTTCCCACTTGAACCCATACATTCTGAAATTCGCAATCAAATACCTTTCATTCCTATCGCATTTATTCAAATACATAGCGCCTTGCTTATAATGTTCTAGAATTACAAAGACACTAAGGCTCTCTTTCATTCTAATATCTTTATTTCATTATTCATATATTTCATTCTAATTTTGAAAGGGAATTCTTTTTTTTAAATTTATTATTATGCTGAATAAATTCAAAATTTTACCACACAAATTCAGATTTAAAATTTAAATGTACTATTAAAGTATCAGAAAATACCGAGGATATAAACTCGTTGATGCGAATGGTCGCTTAAAAGGACGTATTCGAAATTGGAATAACGCTGCAATATTTTTTTGGAACATATGAAAGAAAATTAAAAGCCTGCTTTTGGGTGCCATAGTAATGAGTGGATGAGCCTACCGCAAACCGAAAAAAAAAACTGAGTAAGAAAAATATCGCTTGACTCATAAACCTTTATGATGGATGAATCAAAATTAACGTGGTTGAGAACAATCGATCCGAAGAAAAGATCCACCCTCACGCGAATCCTCGATTCACATGGAGTGTAATTTGGTTGCTATTGTTATTACCCTTATTGGTTGGTTGTTATTGATGGAAAGTTTCAATACTTATTTTTTAAAAAAGATTATCAATCAAAATGAATACATCACCATGAATGTTAATTCCCAATAGGGGATAATTGATTTACCAAATTTTAAAACATTTTGGAAAATTAGTAAACTAAATATTGTACTGAGAATTTACATTTTAAATATCAACTTTATCCAGACTGACCTAAACAGCAAAGTAAATTTATTATCTACAATATAGAATTACAATTTTTTAAAGGCTGTCCGGCGGGGGGTTGCCACTATAAAAAGTGCCTGGCAAGGAATAATTTAATATAATCCCAAAGAAAAAATAAAAAAAATACGCTTTGTACTTTGACGAAATTGAGTTGCAATTTTATACAGTTTTGGCTACCAAAGCCACGATGATTCAAATTTCATAGTCGCCGATCGTTCCTAACGCTGTTGGGGACATGCGCAGAAAAACTTTCAGCTTTTATAAAATGAGGAAGGTGTGGCGATCACGAGCTCTTAGACTAGTATATAATAAGTTACTCTTTAATAGTTACTCTTTAAAAAACAGTGATATGGAAGATTGGATCAAAATATTTAGCGTTGCTAAAGTTAATATTACGTTGCAGTTGTGTCTGCTTTTACACATATTTTTTGGGGTACAAAATTTTTTGGACATTCATTTCATGATCGTTTAGTTGGTTTGGATGAATTAAAATCAACTTAAATAATGAGTTTCAAACCTAAAATATTTATTTGGATATTTCGTTTTTTTTTTGAAAAAAATAAAGTTATTGCCTGCGTCTAAAAGTTTATACGTCTGAGAAACCAATAGAGATATCGAAAAAATAATCGCAGATTATATCATGTTAAGTCAAAATAGACCATATAACTTAGATACCACATCTCATATAAAATTGTTCAGACCATGTAAAGCTTATGGCCATGCCAAATTACGGTAGAATTTTACATAAAAATTAAGTAACTCTGAAACGGTATGTTTTATCGATAAAAAAAGCAAAAAAAAAATCCCTTAAAAAACCCCATGATTACCCAGAGAATATAATTCTCCAGTTTCATTTACGGTAGGTGCACTTTAAAAAATTGCTTTTTTTTTAATACCACAAGCATGTTAACAGGACCAATAAGATACGATTTTCAGGTCTCTGTATCTCAGGAACCAACAAAGGTTTGAAGCTATAGTTGAAAATTTAGCGAAGAGATCCTCCATTTGACGTTACATACGCGGTTTCAACATGACATCTTTTAACGCCGCATAGATGTTTAACTTCAAAACTCTAAAAATTTTGAGTACTCAATCACACATCGTGAATCGTGAATCCTGTAGTCCAATATAATTTATATTTTGAAGGAAGATAGTTCTTAGGTTAAAACCATCCAGAAAATTCTGCAAAATTGATTTTTTTATTTGGATAATAATAATTTTACAATTAATTAAAATTACAATGATACTTTTCTGAAAAGTGTTTTCTACATGGTAGTTTTGTATAGATTGAGTTTAAAACTTCTGTAATTTAAATTAATGTTTGAACTTATGAACTTACTTATAAGTTTACTGATTATAAAATAATCATCAATATTGTAAGCTTAAACCAATCATAAAAGTCGGAAAACAGTACATTTTTACCTAGAAAATTCTTAATCTAGCAAATGGTTTTATATTTTGTGTCGTCAACTTGGCAAATTTCCATAGAAGCGAACACAATTATAGTTTAATCAAAATGAAATGTCGTATCTAATATGATTTTGGTATTTGCAAGACCAATTTTATTAATAAAATGGCATAGGCCAAGGGGAAAGGAAGAAAAGAAAAAATATCAAAATATAAAATATGTCTCTTAATATTAGAACAATCTAAAAATGTATAAGGAGTGAAGTTGTAGGAGTGAGTCAAGTTTGCTACATATTTTCATAACCTTATCATCTTTCCAAACTCTATTGTATACAGAGTTTGCAACATTTTAACTTTCAATTCTTACTTGCAATTATTTCTGTAAATATTAGTGTAACAGCAAAAATGATAAGAAACAAAATTATAGTAAGACTAATTTTCTATAACTTTACTTTTGATAAGTTTTTATATTTTTCAAAAACTAAGGGAGATGTGCCAAATTTTGGGTTTCCTCCTCTTTCTAAACCCCCTTTTCCCCTTGCCTGATGTGACCCATTAACGAACTTCACCTTCGTTAATTATCTAACGATTGTGCTTTTTAACATCTAGTTGGTAGGATCGATGAACATTTGAAGAAATTTTTACGAAATTCCAACATGAGTACAAAACTAAGAAGCTGCATTTCCATTAAAGGAAATTCGCAAAAAACTCATTTTAAATACTACCAACAAATTTTGTTTCTGATTGGTTATTATTATTATTATTACTTGGAGGTTATTATTCACTGCGACCAATATGATCTATTGTGACCCCCTACTACTGCTCTGTTAAGGCTTGGAGCTCTGTTAAGGCCTCCTCGCCACCAAGGTGTAGTGCTTGGAGTCTCGGGAGTTTCCCTTTCTTCGTGAATATCACCACTTCCTCGTAGCGTTAAGCTCTCTTTGAATGAGGTCGCGCACCGTGCTCTCAAACTTCCCTGTTGCCAGGATCACGATATCATCGGCATATCCTATGCAGGTAATGCCTTGAACCGTATACCCGTGCAACAGGTCATCTACTACTAGGCTCCACAGTAAAGGGGATAGGACCCCTCCCTGTGGGCAGCCTCGCGTTGTGCCGACCCAGATGGTTCTCTCACCTCGGGAGTTCTGGAAGCGAGCATCTCGCCTATCCATCTGGATATCGTGACATCTACCCCCCGTTTCTCCAGGGATGCTTTGACTACCTCATGTGAGGTATTGTCAAAAGCGCCTCCTATATCATCTCTCTTGCATCAAAGCCCCGCTCTATTGCGGTCGTTAGTTCGTTAAGGGCCGCCTCTTTCTGATTGGTTAAGAATAATGCTGTGATTTTGTCGGTTTATATCAGGCGGTATAAGCGTCTTTTTGAAAAACTATACAACCAAAAAGTCACACTTATTTGATCATTTTTTTTGAGAATATTTAAAGGAAAAATTTACAAAATAAATTCATAACTATTTTGTCACAATTGGTAAATAACTGGGTCCTCTCTTCCGTATCATCGCTTTTTAATGACCAACTATTATAGAGGGGTAAGCCCTCTATAATAGTTTTATTTATAAGCCCTCATTAATTTTCTAAGGAAAAACTTAGACAATAAATTTATATTCGTTTTCTTACATTTGGTAAATAACTTGATGCTCTCTTCCATGTTATCACTTTTTAAGGACAATCTATTACAGAGAATAGTTTGATATTTGATTGTTAAATGTATTAATTGGATAATCTCAATGGTTTGTGAAAGCATTCATATTTAATAAGTTTTTCTATTTAACAGAGGAAACAAGAACACCGAGCATTTCGTGCATAGTTGACCGACGTGTACTGGTGACAAAAAAAAAACACAAATAATGCTAGATGGCATCAGACCATATCAAAATAATAACAATGATATGACGATATCGTTTTTGTTTTAAAACACAAGAGAAAAACAGAAAAAAAGGTATTCTCGATGGTGAGGTTACAATAACATAAACAATACCATTGAGGTTTCCAAAATAAAGAAAATAAAAAAAATAAATATAAAATTCACTCAAGTCACAAATATTTAGTTTAGAGATAGATGAGGTCAAATTTTGTAGGCATGGTGTTGGGATGTCTGTGGTGTATGACGCAAGGACAAATAATATTCTAAACAACAAAATGGTTGTATCAGAATTTGACCATCTACTTTATACTACATAGATACTACAAGACAACAAAGCTCATTTCTATTAAGAGCATGTTACACTTTCTGATTTTGATAATGGATAAGACAATAGTTTCTTCATTTAAAAAAACTTCTAAGATTATTTACTAAAAATTTAAATCTTTAATTTTGTATTGAATGGGTTCCGTTACTTGACGAAAATCCATTATATTTATTAAATAAAACAAATATTTGAAATTTTCGTAAAATCACTTTATTTGACTAATTTTGGAACACAGTTCCTTCTTCAGAAATAAAAATAAAATGAACAATTTTTACATACTGTCGCAACTAAGTAAACATTTTCAGGTAATTAACTTAACATTTTTTGAATGGAATCTAATAATATTGGAAAAAACTAAAACTAAAATTATTTTTGAATTGACAAGCTATACAAATTATTTAACACATAGGTATACAAAATATAACGCTTTATGAATGACAGAGAATAAAAATGAAACGAATCTTAAAACTATAAAAATATTTTTTGAATTGACAAGTTATACAAATTTTTTTAAACATAGAGGTTTACATTTTTAGGTAATAACTAACATCGTTTGAATTATATTGTGAAATGGTTAATTAAATTGATTATAGGTTGTACATAGACAATTATTTGATTAAATTTTGACAACAATTATTAATTTACACGAAAAGGTTCAACAAGGGGGTGTTTTTTAAAAATCCAATTGGTCATTTAATATGGAATCACAGTTTTTGAATTTATTTATTTCTAATATTTCCATATTATTTAAAATATATCCTTTTGGTTTGGATATGTACCATCTCGAATTTATCATTAAAGGAATGTTTTTCGAGATGAAACAAGATAAAACAAGCTTTATGTTCTGAAATACGAGTTTTAAACAATATTCCAGATTGACCAATGTAAAATTTATTACATGTGTTACATGTCTTCAATATGAGTTACATGTAAAAGTCTTTAGTTGTTTTGATGGATGAGAAATAGATTAAACCAAACTTTTATTTTGGTGAGAAATAGATAAATCCCAAATGAATGCTAGTGGAACCCCGAAAATTTGAGCCATCAAAATTCAAAGTCAACGCTTTAATACATCCATGGTTTGCTGGTTTTCCCGTTTTTATTATATGTTGTGCATGTTCACGAAATTTCTTTTCTACTTCTTTAACTGCATGAAATGTATGAAAATTAGTACAAATGTTTGAATATTTAAGAAACATACTTAAAATGACTTTGTTTCGTTTGAGTGTGTATTAAGAAGCAGTTTGATTATTGCAATTTAAAACCATCTACCTTGAACGTCCGACAATCAATCTATGCAAACCTTACAAATCAAGCAAAAAGATTTGTGAAATAAATTTTCACTTTCAATATACAGGCTATAACAAAGTATATTAACATTTTTTGACATTAAATGCTTGATGAAAAATCATACACATCTAGGAATGGGATCGAACCCACGGCCTCTGGCATTCTAGATCAATGCTCTACCAATTGAGCTACCTTAGATGTTATGGTAGTATTATGCATATGATCTTTCACTATCATTTCTGATGCCATTGTATAGAGCATTGGTCTACAATGCCAGAGGTCGTGGGTTCGATCCCCATCCCTAGATGTGTATTATTTTTCATATCAAGCATTTGATGTTAAAAAATGTTATCAATGTTCAGACATATTACTTAAATGTCAAAGTAAGTAAACGCTAGTCGCTTCCGTTGGTATAATATAACCGAAAGGTAACTATACTAACAATGGAAATAAATAGACGCTAGTTTACAAAAAAACATTTTTAAAAATATGTTAATAGTAAATAAACAAAATTAATAATACAATGGCATCAGAAATGATAGTGAAAGATCATATGCATAGTATTACCATAACATCTAAGGTAGTTCAGTTGGTAGAGCATTGGTCCTGAATGCCAGAGGTCGGGGGTTCGATTCCCATCCCTAGATGTGTATGATTTTTCATATCAAGCATTTGGTGTCAAAAAATGTTATCAATGTTCAGACATATTACTTAAATGTCAAAGTAAGTAAAGGCTAGTCGCTTCCGTTGGTATAATATAACCGAAAGGTACCCATACTAACAATGGAAATAAATAGACGCTAGTTTACAAAAAAACAATTTGAAAAACAAAGTCTAGTGCTAGTATATAGGAGTTTTGTGTTAATGCGTCTCTTATCAAATTTTCGCCAGCTCTTTTCGTTTTAAGAAAACGAGATCTCGGTAGCTTGTTTCACATGTTTCTACAACACTCATATTCTCAAACCGTCGCATGTAAGTTTCCTTAACAGACTATATACACATACATAAGCTCCGGCATGCATGTGTATATAGCTTTGGGACAACTTTATGTTCTGTAGAAGTTGTTCCAAGGCCCTATTAAACTTCAACGCGAAGGGGAATTGTTTTTGTAAATATACCAAAAACGAGTTTAACTCTCTAGTTTAATTTAGGACATTTTCATCCAAAAATGAATCTGAAAGATGATATAGTCCAAAAACCGTTTTTGAGCACCATTTTTCCAATATGCTGGCGTGAGCGGAAAAGATACGAGGTGAAAAATGAAAATTTGAAAAAACACATCGAAATCTATAAGAATACCAGGGAAAACCAAATGGTGCAATATAAATATTATTATTTTCTATTTAAAAAATTTATGTTTAATTGCATATTCTGTAAAGTCGTCGGATAAAAAGAGTAGTAGAGGTAGAGGTAGATTGTAAACGCTGCCCTGGACGGGCTACACTTCGACTATAAGGTCCATTGTGATGCTTTTGGATGTGACGATGTGATTGGAGTGGAAGGAATTTTTGAGTAGACTAGGAATTGGTAGGATATGCGGCTGGAGATATTCAGCTGGAGCTATTCATCTGGAGTTCGTGAAGGAAACTGCAGAAAACCTTCTCAAGCATAGCCGGTTACTTCGTTCTTGTCCATACGCCGACAGTTTAGTCAATCAACCGCCCCTTTTATTAATTTTTTTTTTATAATTGACAAACTGCCGATGTCGGGATTTGAACCCAAAACTCCCAGTTTCCAAGTACTGCATACTGCGCAGACATGACGCCTTAGACCGCTGGAATACTTGGCTGGTAAAAGAGTAGGAAGGAAAATATAAATTTTTTCTAGGTTGCAGTGGATTTGTGCCGAATTCCAGTGCTCTTAAAAGTGTTTCGACTAAAAGCTGTTAGAACTCTTATAGCGAACAAAAATGCTAATTAAATACATATGAGCATGACATCAATTTTCGATTAAGGGCTCGAAATTTTGTATATGTAGATTCCTACTTAAATAATTTACTGTAAATATTTTAGGGTAATAAAGCGTTCATATTTTAAAGAAAAATAATTGAAAATTGACATAAAATACATTGCTCGTATGGAGGAATGATTGTGATCATAAACCAATAATTATCAGAATGTTCAATTATGTGTAGTTTGAAAATGAATCCTGAAAAGAAAAATTGAAATGAATTTCAAATTATTTTATTTAATAAATGAAAGTATAATGAAGTGAGATCGTTGTATACTTACTTTACCCCGCAAACGTACAAGCCTATTCTCATCCATCAAAATTCACATTCATCCATGCCCTTGAGAATCATCCTGAAAGTATTTTTGTACCTTTTATCATTTTTGAAACAAAATTGCTAGCAGAAATTTGTTTTATAAAATAAGGTTCAATATATTTTCTGAAACTTCATTTTAGCCCAACGATATACCGAAATGGTTTAAACTCAAAACAGTGTAGGGTTTGAGTTGCGAACGTGTATAAAAATAAATTTCGTTATACTGTAATAATATTTAACAATCCCAATAATTTCCATCCTTTAGCTGTTAGTTAATAAGTAATATTAAATAAAAAAACTCAAATGCAAAAAAATAATGACTTTTTTTAAATTTGGAAGGTTCATTCGTCAATTTATTAAATTTTAAATTTAAAACCATTTATTTCCGAAATTTTGTTAATGCAGGTATTTCTATAGAAACTTTAAAACTAGATTAGAGATCTGGGACGGCTACAACTTTGGATCGGTCGGAAAACGGCTATAATTTTGGAACAGTTTGGAATTTTGAACTTATGAGAGGTTTTCTGCAGTCGGTCAGATTTACTTGAGGTCTCCTCTCAGCGTTATTTCGATATCTTCTATAGTTTTCACTAAGCAATTCAGGCAAATACACACATACGATTGAGCCACAAGTAAGATGCCACGATTCAGACGAATGTAACGAACAACAAAATTCCATTAAGGCTACAGAGCATGCCAAAGAAATAGGCATACATACATACATACATACATACATACATACATACATACATACATACATACATACATACATATAATATTTGAGGTACTTGGGTGTCTATATTGATACCGGATTGCGTTATGGCAATCCGTCCATATTCGCAGATAAAGCAACGAAATCCGCAGCTGACTTCGCACGTTTAATGCCAAACGTAGGAGATTGCAGACAGCAAAAACAAATTCTTTTGAATAGTGTAAACTTTTGAATAGTGCGGTCCACTCGAAAATTCTGTACGCTGCTGAAATATTGGCAGAAACCATAGTTAGAAATGTAATGCATATAATATCAGCATACGGAACAGAATCCGAAAGTACAGAAGTGATTCTTCCTAGTAATTGATTTGCTTGTTCGAGAAAAAAAAGAGGTGCATTCAGAAGTGTGCCAGAACAGGGAACACCGCAAGGATGCAACGAGCTAGAGAAAGGCTCGTAGAAAAATGATAAGCTCGATGGGATTACATTACTAAGATGGACGCATAACCTTATCGCACAGCTGTCATGGCATCATGAGATTCAAGGTAATTGAGTACACAAATTACTCATTGTGTGGACACCAACATGATGTCGCTGCACACATAATATTTCAGTGTGCTGATTTGACGATTGACAGGGAAAAATAAGCGAAAGAGATCGGAAGAAGAAATATTACAGAGGCAAATTTTTTACCCATACTGTTGGAGGACAAGCTCAGTTATTGAACGTTATAAGTGCATACATCACAAAAATTATGACCAATAAAGAAGAACGCTTTCACGCAACTGTGCATTACCGAAGAACTGGCACCTGAACCCCTGACCTCCGAAGATGGTGGAGGATGTGGGGAAATGGCTATGAATAAGTAAAATCTCAATAAAGGGTGAAAGTGGATGCGACCCCGAAGTAATGCAAAAACGGTTCCAGGGTAGTGTTCCAGGTGTCTGATGGGCCTCTTGCAACTTGCTGTCCCTGCGCCCATTTCAGAAACAAAAAAATCCTTCTTCTACGGCAGTCTGGTATAACTTTTTGTCATAATATTTCATGCAAACGTAATACTTTTAGCTATATTTGGAACAAACGATTTGATCTCCTCGTCACCCTCGTCGCATCGTATCATACAGATGATACGATTTAATTCGAAAATATAGTTCTAAAAAAAGGTTCTCCTCCTCCAATTAGCCTTCTGGCGTTTGGTTAACACTTTATTCTCAATATACTTAATATAAACAACATTCTTGAAATAAACAAGCAAGGAACTTAACTTCATCAGTTAACTTCAGGATTTTCTGAAGATTGATTTTTTTTAAGTTTTGCGACCACTTTTTTCATATATTTCTTGGTTAAATTGGCGACTGCACCTAAGCGATTCTGTGTTACCAAACATACGTCTAAGTTAAATAGTCTATCCGTGCGCAAACGCATAATTCGGCTTGGAAAAAGTATGCATGAACAAACATAAAATGATTGCATGGTATGAGTCAAAAAGTGATTGTTTTGTTGTTTGGGATTTTTTTATGAACAGTTGAACATAATATGATTATTGTAAAGTACTATATAAAATAGAAACACATATAGAGTGCCATGCGATGGAGTTTACTGGTTATAGCCATGTTATTACTGGACAAGAAAATACAATTTTAATTAGAGTTACACTTTCCGATTTAAGGTAACCATAAGGTTTATATTTTAAAATTTCATAGACATCGTATAGTATAACAAAACCAACTATAATCGTTATTTGTATGACTGACAACGATTGGATAAAAAAGAATTTCATTTAACCTCACTTTAATCTCACATTAAAATTGAACGTAAAATTAGAAATATAAAATTTACGGTTTTGCAAAAATGACTTAGTAATTTGATAAAAATAGCTCAATCAATAGAAACAGTACAAGCAAGTTTTTGTTAAATTTGGCCGTTAAGACTATTCCAAGTTTTTTACTATAATCAGAAACTCTTAATATCTACGTAATCTTTGAGATGTGATTAAAATTTACCCAGACTGTTGATGCAAAATATTTGATTAACAACTATCAGTCAAAATAACAACTAACTGAGTATATCGCTTAAATATCTGATGTATACTTAGGTTATGAGACAAAGTTTCAAACAAAAATTGTTTATTTAAATAAAATTATCTTCATTTTCAAAAGCCCGGGATGAGTTTCCCATTCATGAACTTTTGGTTCTAGAACACACGAGTTAAATTTTAGCTCGTTATCACATTTTTTTTTTGAGTTATCCTACCGACGGACAGACAGACGGACACGCGAATATGAACTAATTAGGTCCTTTTATGAACACCTACATCAAAAATTTTTTGTTCGATCAGTATTTTCAACCGTTGCAAAGTCGGGACTACACTTATATTACCTTGGCATATGTTATATATGCCAAGTTTAAAACGAATTCAATGAATAAATGAATGAGTAACTACTTGACGGGTCACTTGAAATATTTATTGTGTTCCTCCCAATAAGGACATGTCGAAGATTCCGATTTAAATATCCTTTCCAGATCTGTTTCCGTTAGGAAGCGCAACTGTTGCAAACCCTTGCAAACCCTTCAATAATTATCGGTTTCTAATTCCATCTTCCAGAAATACTCCTGGTTATAATGCTCTGTAAAAAAAATGATTTAGGATTGACTTAGTCCCAAAAGTTACCTATGGAATGCAAAGCTTTTGTTTTGTTCTTTCTTCCTGAGCTCGTTTCGATAAATATTATCTCTAATTTCTAGGAAAGAGATCCGGTACGCTAGTAGGTTTAGAATTGCCTCCTGCTGCCAGTTTGTCCAGTGGTTCATTCTCTCCATTTCTTGCATTTTCTGTCACCCAGAGGAGGTTGCGTTTCCTGATTATTATTATGACCTTGGTAAGCCTTTTCCAGGCTATTTTGGAGCAGTTTAAGAGCTTTGAGTTACACTCAATTAACGAAAATAATTTGGGTGCCCCACTGTCCAAACACCATCTGGGTTTATTCTCAAGTTTACTATCAACGTATTCCGAGATATTTAATTTCTTACTTTCATTAAATCTCGACGAAATATACCAAATGTCATGGTATCATGTCGAGAACGTTGGCAGTTGATGCTAAGTTATAGTTATGATAAACCTGCTCTATTACACCACGATAATAAAAACCTTCTTTGAGATAGCCTCGTGGTTTGTCGACGTCGAAGTTTATTTGTTATTGAAGTTAATATGTTACTGTCAATTTGTTATTGGAGTCAATATGTTATTGATTATTGAAGTCAAGATGTTATTCATTATTGAAGTCACTATGTTATTGAGGGCCCTATATGCCTAGTAAAGCACAGAAAGCAGATTATTTTGTCACGAGTGTTATTTTGATGAGGTCTACCAGAGGATACATCTCCAACACATCCATTATAAAGAGCGGTAACGTTAATAGCCTTATCTAGCCTTACACCTTCTGAATACGGTAAAACCCTTTTCTCGATATTTCGTGTATGATTTTTTCAAAACGTAAATTCAATACCTTCGAAGATCACAAGCCACCTGGAAAATAGAGTTCCTTTACAAAGAGTTGCTCTTCTGATTACGTGTCGTAATGCCTTCGAAGTATCGTTGTAAAGTTCACTTTCAACGATGCCATCGCATTGAATAACTTTTTGCAAACAAAGATGCATTTTTCATGTTTATAGAGCTGTCTGAATTAATTTCCTTTAGTGTACTACTGTTTCTGCTTATCAGTGATGAGCATCTCCTAAGACCTCTGACAGCCTCCGATGATTTCGAATTTTGTATTCCAACTACGCTGTAGCCTTTCAACACGTTCTCTCGACAATGGGTTGTACTGATTGGTGGTGTACTGGGTTTCACGCGTGGGCGCAATGCCTTACTGCGTCAGCGTATGCATGGATGTCCGACGAATATTCGGATAACCGGTGACAGAGAAGCAATGAGGAAACTCTTTCAGTTACCCATTCACTAGTCAGCATGGTACGTAGTATATCTGGCACTCCAAGCTTTTCTCTAGTTTATTTGTACAAGTCTGTTAATCTGAGAATGGTTTATTTATACACGCAAGCTGGTGAGGTTATTATCTTAAGAACCAAAGGAGACGCGGCGAGTTGAGGTGTAAAATACTCGAATATATTTTATTTTCATTTCACTTACATCTTTGACATATGGATAATAGTGAGAATCCGTGAACTTGACGTGGTAATGAAAATAATTTTTAAGATTAAACTATAACGAGATTTCGACTCAAATATCTCAGACCCCATTTTTGAAACGGGCACAGGTATACTTCCCAAAATATACTCCTTCTCAAGACCTTTCACTGTAGTCTGTGATAGGGACATGTGGACGAAAGGAGAACCATCGTATATCAAGAAAGGTATCGTTTCTTATACTGACTCCAAAACTGGGAAAGGGACTGGGGTGGGAATTTACGGTGAAAGACCCAAGACCAACATAAGACTCAACGTTGAGAAATATGCCACAGTCTTTCAGGTGGACGTCAACGCCATACTGGCTTGCGTCCGTGAGAACCTACGTAGAGGATACATCAACCAGAACGTATGTATTCTCTGGGATAGTCAGGATGCTGTAAAAGTCCTGTCTGCAGCTGATGTAACCTCAGGGTAGTCAAAGATTGTCTAGAGAAACTGCTGAAGCTGGAACAATGGAACAATGTTAAATTGATTTGGGTATCAGATCACAGTGGTTTCGAAGGAAACAAAAAAGCAGATACCTTAGCAAAGCAGCGAGTCGGAATACCCTTCATAGACCCAGAGTCTATTTTAGGAATTCCAAAGATTGCATGTCAACAGGTGATCAACAACGGATGGATGTAAACACCGTGATCACTGAAAAAATACCGTAGCAAAAGCTTGGGAAAATACTGCTTCGGGGTGCATCCAAGAGGCTATCCATCGATGTACTGAAGCTGAACAGGATACCGCTGCGAAACGCTACCGGATTCATCACCGGGCATTGCACCCCTGTGGAGGCATCTGCAAACAATGGGACTCCATAACGGAGCCACTGTATGCAGACTGTGCACCATGGAGGAGGAAACATCCAGCCACAGCATCTTTAATTGCGAATCTTTCGGCTACAGCACATACAAGAAGTTCAGTGCATCTCACCCCGAATATACGAACCTTCAGGAAAAGATCAGCAAGCTCCTGGCTATTGCAAAGATATGGGAGATGCAAATCTCGTCAGACTGAAGTAGAAGGGGTAGCACAATGGGTCATCAAGTCGAAGTGCAGTACTTTTATATCCCAAGATATATCTATCTATCTATGACAATTACGTGAAGTATAGAGAAATAACGATTAAATCACAATCACTCATCGAAGATGAAAACACCTCACTGAATGTATAACTAATAATATTTGTATGATCTAATACAAGAACACAGTATTTTGGATTTCTATAGTAAACTATATCATGATCATCACACAAACGTTTTAAATCCTTAGTAATCTTCTTTTTCCAACTATATTGTATTTATATGTATGAATGTTTGTGCTGAAGCAGCTCCCGATGGCCAAGCTGTATACGAGCTACGACCTCAACCAATACACAGTAAACATCACATCATATTTGTTTATTCTACATCTTGTTTTAACATTGAAACTTTATATACATATACGTATTTGGTTGATGTTGGCACGAAGGGAGATGATTGGATCACTTTTATAGGTTCTCATGGGATAAACACAACACATTGATCTCTTGTATATAAATGTATAGTAAGTAGTAGGTTGTGTCCGTATTTTGTAAGTGCAAATATCCATACTGGAATGGTATATGTAGTGTGAATTTAAAGGCCACACGTCGTTAGAAGTAAGTATAAATATATATATATTTAGACCATTTTGTTGGCTTCACAAAATGATAATTCTTCGAAAATAATATATTTGAAAATAAGTTAAAAACAAAATTTAATCGCTTGAATAAACTTTGGAAAATTGTTTAACAAATAAGAAAAGTATAGGTTCACGAACATTTGTATCCATATTTTTCTGCAAAAAGAGGAATTTAAAATTAATTACTATGAATTAGTGTTTCACGAGGCTCGAGGCGAGGCGAGGTTTTGATGTAACCTCGCCTCGCTTCGCTTTTTTAAATATCAACCTCGCCTCGCCTCGGCCTCGGCCGAGGTAGAATGTTAACCAGCCTCGGTTGAGTTAGCTATCATCCTCGCCTATATAAGAGGTTCTTAAAATGCTTCCACGATTTCCAAAGCGAAACCCATATACAAGTTACTGTAAGTATAAAGGAAATTAAACTTTTTCAATTCTTTTAAATTTATTAATTTAATTATATTATTCATTGAACTAACAATATTCAGTATTATATATAAAATGAACAGACCCTAAAAATTTTGATTATTCTTGTAGTAAATATTTTTTATAGATACAACTTTTTATTTTATTTTTATACGTAAGAGGAAGATATAACAGTTAACATGTATTAACATTACATTTATTTTTTAAATGCTTACACTGTCACTGACACTGCATATATAAATATAAAAATTTTTTTTTGTAATCTTGCCTCGGCCGAGGCGAGGTTTTTGTGACGATATACCTCGCCTCGCCTCAGCCGAGACGAGGTTTTTGAACGATATACGTCGCCTCGCCTCGGTTAGTAACGAGGATTAAAATTTTGAACCTCGCCTCGCCTCGCGCCTCGTAACCGAGGACCGAGGCGAGGCGAGGTTACCTCGTAGCCTCAGTAAAACCCTACTATGAATATACACACCTTGGTTATGTGGATATTTGGATACTATTAATATTCTTTGCTTCTCGCAAGACTTACTATACGGATATTTCTTAGTAAAGAGAAGCTCATTTAGTGACTGAAGTAGACGTTAAAATCAGAAACGTAAGAGTTAGTCCAAAAGGATATAAAAAAGTAAGGACGTAAGTCATCTTAAAATGGTTTCCAGGACATCTTTTCAGGCATCGGAACCACATCTAGGAATAACTAGACGATAGATCTCCTCCATCTAACGACTATGTGGATATATTTACGAACAGGAATGTGAAGCTTACTGTCAAATGACAGCTGGGTATAACAACGCAAGATCAGATTCAAACAAGGCAAGAACAAGAAAGACGTAAAACTTCTAGTTGGGGTGATAAATTGTCACCGCATCTATCCTTTATGGGGCTGGAGGGCAGCGAGGCTTTTCCCAGAGCCAGAACTAAGTACCTAGCATTTGAGTAAACCAAAATAGAAAAATCTTGGGGCGAAAAACGAGTATAGCCTTGTCATTCTCTTCATGTATCATATTAACTAGTAGTGTTTGCAATTTGAAGTAGTACAGTAATAATTCTCTTGTTTTGGGCAAATAGAAGTATAGTTAGGTTTACTACGATAACATAGAAATAAGGTCACAAATTATGAAATATCTATACCTACAAACACATAAGAACTTCATTCCGAATTTTACCGAATTTGTCTATTGCGATCTAATTGTCATACTTTTATATACAGGCTGAATTGAACTAGGAACATAATAGCACACGCCTTCACTTCCTCCCATGATCCTCCCATTTTCCAACAACATCCAATTGTGGAGTAGTTTTTATTCGGGAGATGGTCTGTTCATAATACAAATGTTGTTTTGTATGTTGCGTGCTCGCTTGGACGGACATAGTGTTCTTATGTTGATGTGTGCTCGTGGCCCCGATTCTAATTACACTTAAGTGAATAACAAATCATTGGTAATGATTTGTTATTCAGTGGAATTGCAGGTTTCAGGCATGCATCAGTATAAGAGTGCCATGTCCGCCTGAGCTAGCATATAGCATACAGGATGGTATTTGTGTTATGAACAGACTGTCTGCCTAACAGGAGATGTTCTATGGGATGTTGTTGGAAAATGGAAGGATCATGGAAAGAAGTGGAGATGTGTGCTATTCTGCACCTGGTTCGATTCAACCTATATATATATATATACATATATATATATATATATATATATATATATATATATATATATATATATATATATATATATATATGTCAAAGTACTGGAGTATATAATTCGACGGTCGCAGCGATATCTTCGGAGTTAGGCATCTTTCAATAATAACACTCAATACACACATACGAATATTTACTAAACTTTTTCACCTTTAATATTTCATTAGACAATTAACATAAAATAAAAAACCCACAGCAGCGTCTCACGATGTTCAGTTATAACGTCATCTAATAGCCGCGATCGCGATCTAATAGCCATACTTGTATATATCCGTAGTAGCCAAAATGGGAATGCAATTTTGTATAGATTGTGCTATCTCTATTAAAAAATCCAAGTTCGGTAATGGACAAAATACACTTTTTAACGATGGTCATTTTTGAACTCCACTAGGTATGTTCGACGAACATTAAAAGAAATTTTTCCGAAATCTCATTTTCGATACAAAAGCATTAGCTAATCTTTTTAAAGAAAATTCGTTTAAAATCGTTCATCTTTGACACGTTTCTTCAAAAAGCTTTTATTTGACACTCAATAATCTTGAAAAAAATTATTTTAAATCCTCACTTCTCCCAAGGCTAATCTTTAAATTAAAAATTTTTAATTCTGATAATTTTCGGTCAATCTAACTTATTATTTCCTATTTCAACTCCCATGACCTTATTTTAGACTGCATATTGCAACCATGCTATGAGTAATTGCATATACCTGGTTGCCCCAATTTCAACATTAAATAAAAAGTGTTAAAAATAGGGGTCAAGTTCCGGGAGACAATATTTTTTTCGAAAATTTCCTCCTCTTTAAGAATCTGTTTGTTAAATTCCTCAGTACCAATATTTTTTGAGTGATTTCAAAAAAGTAGGCCCCTTCTCTTTGGAATCTTTAATTGTTTACAACTTTTGCAATTGTTTATATGCGGGTTTGAAATTTTTGTACATTTTTCTAGACGTCACAACGAGTACAACGAGCTATCGTACGTATTTTAATTCGCAGTAGTTAGAATAAATCCGTTTTGTAACTTGTTGACTAGACTATACTAGATAGATGTATAATTGCATGAAGACTCAATAAATTCAAAGTTTTGTAACCAACACAAATATGTTTTTGCATGCAACCATTGTTGATGGCGTGTCATCCTTAAATGCATTTTTTACTATATTTACTAGTCGTCTCCTGCCTTTTATGTCAAAAAGAAAACAATCCGTTGTGTATTTTTTCTGCTTCATTTGAAATAATTATAAAATAACACTATTTTAAAGTAGAAAAAAGCAAACACAACTCAAATCATCTTAAAGTTATTTTTAAAATTGCTTAAAATTCATTCATAGTTAGTGTTATTATTATTTTTTCTTTTATTCAAATCAAGTATATTTGTTTCGTTAACTCAATTAAAACAGGCAAGTTTGAGCCAGGTAAAAATGGCTATCATGATAAAACTTTCTATCTTTTATGTTAATAATGCATGAAAATTATGACTGTCAGTAATTCTCTGTAGAGATTTTTTTTATGTTTTTATGAAATTATTGTAAAAAATAGATTAAAGAATAAAATCTATTTTGACAAAATGGAAACCCGACTTCAAAAATCAAATATTCTATAACAAAAAATGCACTAAAAAGTCAAAAAATTATTGCATATTCTTGTGCCAATTTTAGTTCAACTAAGCAAAAATTTTTTAAAAATATATGTACAATTATTGTTATTTTTGGAGTCGGTGTCAGCATAGAAAAATTCACGTAAAATTTTGACACCAAAACTTACAATAATTGTACAAATATATTTAAAAATTTTTGCTTAAGTGAACTAAAATTGGCACGAGAATATGCAATTATTTTTTTACTTTTTAGTGCATTTTTTGTTATAGAATATTTGATTTTTGAAGTCGGGTTTCCATTTTGTCAAAATAGGTTTTATTTATCGCTTTTTAGTGACTTAACTTATTTTATTTGTCTAAATATGGGTAGACCAACTATTCGACCTACTAAGTTTTAATGCATTTCTTCATAACACATTTTTTGTATCCGTTTTATATATTTTTTTAGTTTTAGTGCATTTTTTTATAACAGATTTTCAATTTTTTTTACAAGCATTTAGTTTTTTTTTTGTAAAAATTTTTTTTTTTGGGGTAGGTTTGGTAGGTTTAAGTCGGTTTTAAAAAAAATTTTCTTTTTTTCCTATTATGGATGAGTATATCGTTTCAAAAAAAAAAAATTCGCAGAAATCGGTTATCACATATAAAATGAGAGTTTTCCTCGATTTCCAGGGGATCCCTTCATCAGAATGCGATTTGGTGGCAATGGGACCAATCGGAAATCAAACTCTTTAAAACAAAAACAAAAAAAATTCAAAATCGGTTAATAAATGACGGAGTTCTGAGATCCTTCTTTTTGAAGTCTGGTTAATAATTTAAAGTTACTTCCAAAAACTGTTATAATGTTTCTCCCCCTAAAATTTTAATACCAGCAGTACACACTCGGCGAGGCAAGACGAGACATAACGAGCACGAGAGTTTATTCACAACGCTCGGTCTGTTTTGTGTTTACTCGTTTCACCTAGTTTACGACCCATTAAAAGATTTCGATTTTTTTGACAGAAGTCAAAGGAAGCGAGTAGTGAATACGAGTATGAAGGACACTATCGTTTACATTCGATTAAAATTTCAACCGCCATAAATATTCAACTATCAACCGCTTTAATTGGACCCATTAATCTTTATAGTTGAACACGAAAATAAATAAAAACTGCATAAATTTATGAATACTTTTTTATTCATATAGTATCATTAGGCAGTTGAATAATAATAATTTTTAATAGTTGAATCAAAAAATTACAACTCCGTAATTTTTTTTTTTAATTGTCATTTTTCAGATCTACCAACGTAATTTCTAGCAAAGCCACGTTGACTAATTGACGGGAACTGCATTGCCGGCCGAACACTCGGCTAGAGTGTACACAGCTCCACTCGCGGATATCGTTACTTTTTGCAAATAAGTCAAAAAAAGTGCAACAAATTGAGTTAATTTCTTAAATAACCCGTATATTTTGAGTTTTTGAAAAAAAAAATTTGAGGTAAAAGGTTTTTATTTAAAAAAAAGGAACATTTATTTCGTTTAATTTTTTCTTACCGTTTCTATCTCTTAAGATAGATGTTTGACTCTTTGTATTTCCCCCTACAAATTTTGCTCTTCCTCTAAACTCTCGTTTTCTTTTTCCGATTTTTCCCTCTTACGAACTTAGTCTTTCAAATACCATAAACATCTTACATACCAAATTTTATTTTTAGGAACAAAAGAAAATTTTCGTCTGTCTTACCGTTTACGAGGCAGAAATGTATGATTTTCATTTTTTTACAACCGGAAGTATCCAAGATCGACCAAAACTCCGATTTATAGAGCCAAATATCTCAGAAACTATTAAAGCTGTAATGTTGAAATTTGGTACGTATCGTCATATGGTCGGCCTAAAACTATGTTTCAGATTTGGTTCATGAGATACAGAAGATTAAATGTCATCTCTAATCTTAACAGTCAAAATCTATGCATAAACATTGCTCCACAAACTGCCGTGCTGTGTGATGTAAGATAAAAACTCTATTTCTAGTTCTTCAATCGGCTTTAAATCACTCTTGGTTTGGCCTGTGATTGATTTTGTTTAACTGGCAAATCGGGCATGATATTGTCAACACGCGAAATGAAGCACTGATAAATAACGTAGAGGGTGGGCAGCCTTCTAGACATCCTCGATCAGAAATAAAAATCCTATTCTAAAAAAAAGGGGTGTGGCTGTGTCGTGAACACGGCTGTTTGTTAAACGATAATACGAATACGTAACGGGTAATGGGTAATGTTACGGGGTATCACTGGATTGCTCTTGAGAAGCCCTTTCCAACCGTATACGATCTCTTTATTTTGATTTGGCTTTCCGACGGACATTGCATTATTTTTTTAATTATTTTACTTTATATATTCACTATAACTATTTCACACTAATGCTTTATATCCGCAATCGATAGATCTTGGCGAGAGCTGACGATTTAAACTCAAAGAAACGTCTTAGCTTCTTCGAGTCAAAAGTTATACCAAATGGAAATTGTATGACGCAGCAAAACGACCTCAAAATGGCGGTGTTTTTTCCTCCGTCGCGAGCGATGCATCACAGTTCTCACTCAACTTAACGAATTATTTGACCCTTTAGCTATTAAGTGGTGTAATTAAATTTTGGATGAAGAAGATAGATATGTAACTGCAACGCAAAACTGTATCCACGGATTTTGTTATCATCAGTTTTCTGAATTGCCTCCCACTATAGAAGCAAATTTAAAGACGTATTCACGTCAAAAGTCTCTACGCATACCTTTAACATAAAACTATGTACAGGCTTTATTAGCGAATTTCCTCCAAAGGAAATGCAGCTATTGTTTTTGCATCAATGTTGGAATTTCGTAAAAATTTCAACTCCATCGATCAATTGTCCATCGATCCTACCTATTAGATGGTAAAAATTACTCTCGCTAAAATTTGTATATATGTATATATATATATATATATATATATATATATATATATACATATATATATATATATATAAATATATATATATATATATATATATATATATATATATATATATATACATATATATATATATATATACATATATACATATATACATATATACATATATGCATATATACATATATACATATATACATATATACATATATACATATATACATATATACATATATACATATATACATATATACATATATACATATATACATATATATATGTACTTTTTTTAAATACCTGTGGACTCTCTAGCGGTGACAGTTTTATTTCAATTGGAATGAAATTTGGTATTTGAGCCGATTTTGTTATTCTAAAGGTCAAGTTCGTTAATGGGTAAAATCGATCGAGGGGAAAGATGGTTTGGAGGGAGGGGAAAACACAAAATTTGACTATCCCCCTTAATATTTGAAAAATCGAAAAATTTATCAGAAGTTAAGTTTTACTGTAATTTTGTGTCTTATCATTTTTCTGTTACACTAATATTCACACAAATATTTGCAATTAAAGATTTAAAGTTAAAATTCTAAATATCTCTGTTCACATTAGAGTTTGAGAAAAATGATCAGGTAATGAATTGTAGCAAACTTGATTTTCTATAACTTCTAGTTAAAAGCATTGCGGATATCTAACGTAACCATTCGCAGAGTTCCCGGTTGTTTGGAGCTTTTGCTTTAATGCCATTCACAATCTTCAGCACCTCTTGCATAGCATCAGTAGTAGACCGGCTTTTCCTAAACCCATATATATATATAATTATATATATATATATATATATATATATATATATATATATATATTTTTATATATATATATATATATATATATATACTTATATATATATATATATATATATATATATATATATATATACTTATATATATATATATATATATATATATATATATATATATATATATATATATATGTATATGTATCGTTGGATATATATATATAGATGGATCGTTGGACATTTGAAGAAATTTTTGCAATATTTTGAAGTCGGTACGAGACCAATAGATTTAGAGGCAAATCCTAGAAAAGTTAACAATAATTAACTTTTCAAACTTTTTAGCACTTTATAGTAACTATTTTATTAAATTTTACACGACGAATTTTTCGTTGTTAATTTAATCACTCGATCAACTTTTTAAATACAATGCCAGTTCTATTTTTATAATAAATTTACTTGTCGTACCGTAATATTATTAAACTTAATTAAGTATAGAATTTTTTGATCATAAATGATAAATTTTTGCACTTAATACTAACTTAAATTTTACTTTAATTGGATATTATCAAATTCATAACAAAAACATTACAGTTACTATTTAAGTATAAAATTTCAGTACCGTGTCTGTCAGTACAGTACTATGTTAAAAAATAATAAAAATATATTCAGTTATAGCAAAATATGTATATAGAATTAAAAAAATACACGTTATTTTATTTTATATTTGTAGCAAAATACTTTTGTACTTTAATTTTTATTTTAAAATAGAATGAAAATGTGTATAAAAAACGAAAAAAGTTCGCCTACAGAATTAAAAAATTTTTAGTCTAAAAGGTAACAGTTTGAACAGAATCACCCACTATATGCTTAAATATGACTGTTATCTGTTATCTATATATATAACTATCACTAATGTAGAATGTATATGGAATTGTAGAGAAAAAGCCAACGATTTAATAATAGATTGAATTGACAGGTAGTCATAGCGTCTGAAGATCAATATGAGTTAAATAATATTTATATGAGTTAAATAGGGTTTAAAACCTGCACGTGGTAGTAAAACTTTTTAAAATTTTTGTGATAGAAAACTATAACTTAAAGTCAAAATAGTTCTGCTAAAATTTAAAAAAATTTATGTAATCTTCAAGATTCGTAGTTTAATTATAAATAAATCAACAAATTCCCAATGAATCAGGAATTAATGGATATATATAATAAAAGTCTGAAAAAGCTTGATAAGTTATGCACAGGCACCCAAAGATATAGAGAACAAAATAAAAATCAAAGCAAAAAAATTAATATAATGCATCCAAAAAAATTTTTGTTTTTTGAATTTTCTTTTTATTTTAATATTTAAATAAATGTACCCTTATTGATAAAAACTAAATAATGGATGGTAATTTTTATTCGAATTGTTCAACCGAAATGACATATTCGATTTGCTAAAACTCTTTTTTTGCTAAAGTATGTTAAACTTCCATATAGAAATTAAGATAAAAAAGGTAATATTTTGTATTTTTCCCCATTTTCGGTGATGTTGCGTTAAAAAAATTAAAGCTATCCCATTTTTCTGATAAGTTTGAAGTTAGTCCGGATTGAATGTAAAAACTGCATCCTTCTAGCATGTCTAGAAGTGGGTTAAATTTTTTATAACAACATTATGTATATAAATATTAGATCCAAATTAAATCTTTTTTTAAATTTTGAAAAAGTTATTTTGTTAAATTATAAAAATTATTGTATCTCCATTGGAAAATTCATAAAGAATGGTTTTCAAATAATAGAATAGAAAAAGAATATTTTATTATCAATATTTTACATAACTTGTAGTACAATTCATCTTAAAACTATAGTTCCTAGCCTATGCTTTATCCATAATATATCATCTTATTAAATTATATACTTCGAGATTATAAAATAATTTTAACATCGTTAAAATTCAAAAAAAACTTAAAACAAAAACCATTGACATAAAACTTAATCTAAATTGGATGGATAAGCCATACCTACAAACTAAACTTAAATAGAAAGACAAAAGAAAAGAAAATATATACAATTAAGAAAACAACAGTATAAGTTGTAATCGAGATCATGTGGCATGCAGAATCTTTTCCCGAAGAGCAACGTATTTGGGTTAAATTGACGCAGTACGTTGCTTTCCGGGAAAGAATTTTCGCGGGAAGATTGGAAAAAGAATTTGGAGGTAGTTTGAATAAATTTCCAGATAGTAGGATATCCAGTTTCTATGTGGAGAGCTTTAGACGGATATCTTAGGAGTTTTTTTGAAATCTTCCGAAAACAACTATTTTGAAATTGTTGCATTTTCGCAAGGTGTGAAGGAACAACTTTTGACCATATTGTGGCTATTATATTATAAAATGATAATTAATGAGAACTCTAGGTTTTTGAAATAAAATTTCAAATTCGCTCCTTTACCTAGATCAGTTTTTTTGTATTATAAATAGGTATTTCAACTACAAAGTAGTCATCATCAGTATAAATTATCATATTTGGCTGAGTACGGGCCGGATACATCGCTTGTAAAGTCAACGTTTCAGTCAACGTTTATCCAGCTTACTGTTGGTGTTGAGTAACGGGTACAGCCCTGCAAAGGATGCGTTTCCAAGGGCAAGATGCCTATTGCCGGTTTGTGCCCAATTCAACTGTCTATGAAGAGTTTTTCCCACATGTTCAACACTTTGAGTTTGCTGGATTTCAGTGTTAAACATCTTCAATTCAAGAGGGTAGGAAGAAAATTTATTCCTTCTAGTAAACAAGACGGACTGAGTCTTCGTGGGATTGATCTTGTTTTTCCATAACTTGTTTAAATAGTTTTTAAGCCTAGATTAGAGACAACTCGAAATAGCTTTCGGTTGCCAAGAAGAGTAATAGATTGTCGTATCGTCGGCGTAAAGGGCTGGTTCAGTAGCTCGATCCTTCGGGATATCATTTATATAATATAAAAACGACGGGGACCAAGCAAAGACCCTTGGGATACAACAACTTGGACACGGTATTGATTCGATTTATTTTGTTGGATATGAATTTGTGATTTTCGGTTAGATAAATATGAAATCAGGAATTTCAGGATGTAGGTCGGTATATCTTGAGATCGAGTTTGAATAGTGTGTGGATAAGTCCATCGTGCCAAACCGTATCGAAAGCTTTTTCGATGTCCAAGAGGATCTTTCCTGTGGATTTATTCCAGTTAAATCCGGTAGCAATGTAGTCAGTGAGTCGGTGAAGCTGACTTACCATTGAACGGTTCGATCTGAAACCAAACTGTTGGAGGATAAGCTGTCTGTGAAGGTTTTCAAATAAAGCTGTTTAAAATATACATACTTTTTGAAATGCTACGCGATTTATGTGTCAACCAATCATAGTACATTCTGAACCAATCAGAATGTACTATATAAGATATATGTTTATCAATATTATAATAATAATAATAATAATAATAATAATAATAATAATAATACTGTATTTAAATCTTTCGATTATTACAGGAGTTGGTAATACAAAATTATACAGAGATTCTATCAAATGATGTAAAACAGAAACAAATTTTCGACAATAAATAAAATAATAATAATAACTTAAAAATTAACAAAAATTAAACAATAAATTCTGACTAACAAATACTACCCATTTGAAGGAGTAAGTTTAATTCGGAAATCACAAAAAAAAAAGGAAATAAAGGTTAGATATTCAAGGTACACTGTAGAAATGCATCTGGATAGCAAATAGATTTGTTCCATATATCATTCTTCTGCTATAAATGCTCTCAATTTGAGGGCATTAGTGCAAAAAGCAAAAATTTTATTTATCTTCTCTGAATTCAAGTCAGACAGCAATTCTGATATAGGGTTTAAAGATTCCTCCTTGATGCAGCTCCCTAAGTATGCTCGCCTAATGTTTTCTAGAATGGGGCAAATAAAAAGGAAGTGTTCTAGCGTTTCATTTTTCTGGAGGTTGCATAATTTACAATCAGCATCGCTATTCCAAATATAAAGATCGCCACATACTAAAAATCTTACCCTTAGATCCCCCATCAGGCGTAGTTGCACAATCAGTCTGGTTTTTTCTATTTTAAAATTTAAAAGGGGTACTGATTTGAGCTCTGTGACAAATATTTGTAGGTGGAACTATATGTAGAATTTAAGATTCTACTTTCATCCTCTGCCCTGATACCACCCATGTAGGACTCAAGTAAATTCTCGATATTGTTCTTTACACTAAGCGCGCTCTGGCTCTCCCATAATTCTTCGTAACCAAGATTCAGGAGGATAGTTTTTAGTTGAGAGACCCAATTAAATTTTAGAATATTGCTCCTGTCATTACTTAGTGATAGTAGGTGTAAGTAACACTTTTTTTATGAATCGGTCATTTGAAGCAGCTAGAAGTTTGTACCACCAGTTCAAGATCGATTTGAATGCGCAAGCTCCCAAATGTGGTCTCCCATGTTCCCTGCGGATAATGTAATGCGGTGTGTTGCGAGGTAAGCTGTATGTATTCTTGAAGAACATGCTTTGGACTTTATCTTGTTCATTCAGATATCTCATACCCCATGATTCTACCCCATACAATAATGTAGTTCTAACTATAGCATCAAAAAGCTTTATCCTACTAGCATACGAGTTGCATTTGGCTTTGACAAATATCTCTCTGATGCTATAATTTGCCATATTTGCTTTTTTAATGGAGTTGTTCGCTGCCTCTAAAAATAGACCTGAACTCGAAAAAATGACACCCAGATAGTTGAAAAATGGGACGATATCAATTTTTTTGCTCTGTATGAAGAACTGCGTACCGCGCTGAAGTCTTCCACCTTTACGGAATACCATTATTTTTGTTTTCTCTGTATTAATTAGCAAGTTGTTAATTTGACAATATTTTTCAAAGGTGTCTAAATTTTCTTGCAGATTCTTAGCAGAGTCAGCTATACAGGTAGTGTCATCAGCATACAGCAAATGAGAGATACGACTTCCTTCATGTAGTTCCACGCCTTTAACAAAATTTTCTTTATAGAAATTGTCTAGATCTGCGAGGAAAAGAATAAAAAGTAGAGGACTCAGCGAGTCTCCCTGCATAACTCCTTGCGTTACGTCAATATTCAGAGATTGACCTTCATTTACTTTAAATAGAGTTTTCGCATTTGAGTAGAGATTGTTCAAAATGGAGATAACTTTTCTACTTATGCCTAGTCGATGCAGTTTCCCCCAAAGCAATGTATGGTTTATCGTATCGAAGGCTTTCAGCAGATCGATAAAAGCAACAAACAGCTTACCTTTAGTTTTTATTAAGTGTGCCTGTACAAGACAATTGAGGGCAAATATATTGTCTTGGCAACCCTTCCCTTTTCGGAATCCTGCCTGATTTTCAGGTATAATATCATGTATTTGTGCCCACTTTTGTAACCGTTCACTGAGCATATAAGTAAAAATTTTTGAGGTACTATTCAGCAATGAAATGCCGCGGTAATTGTTAGGATCGTTGATATCACCTTTTTTATATATACTGATTAGTTTGCCCATTGACCACTCTTTAGGAGGTATTTCACTGTTAAGCGCTTCGTTGAACATTTTTAACAGGCCGTTGCGCCAGTTGCTCGACAGATTTTTAATAAACTCATTTGGGATAGAGTCTGCTCCTGGTGCTTTACCAGATTTTATATGGCTAAGAGCACGATTTAACTCACATAGAGTAAAAGCTTCATCTAAGAAAGGATGGGCTACATCAAAGAAGGATATCTCAGATATTATTCTAGGTGGGAATAATGAGTCGAAATAATTATGCCATATTTCAAAATTTATGTTATTGGATGCGGTGGGTACCCTTCGCTTTAACTGGTTCACAGTCTTCCAAAACTGACTACTGTCTCTTAGATTTTGTATATTTTCACTAATTGATTTATAGTGAGAAGCTTTTTTTTCTTTGATTAATTTTTTGTACACTCTTTTTGCATCCAGATACTTTCCAGAGCTTACCGGGTTGAAATAATTTGCTTTAGCTATCCTAAATGTATCCTTTATTGTTGCCTTACAAGCTTTACAATCGGCATCAAACCATGGCTTATTGTATTTAGCAACTCTATTTTTATTAAAGTAAACAAGACTTTCATGAAGCATGTTGGAGTCTTCAGCCGAAGACATAATGGCTTTTGTTATACATTCGTACAGTGTGTCCGCTGACGATTCATCATGTACTTCGTTCCGAATACTTAAAAGATGTGTATATTGATCACGCCCATTCTCATTCCATTTCATTACTTTCATGGGAACGATTTTAGAACAATTTACTTCAATTGATTTTTTTTGGACACAGTTGTCAATAGTTAGGACACAAGGCAAATGATCAGACGTTAAAATTAAATCTTCTACTTTAAAATCTACTACTTCCGTTAAAGCCTGATCATTCACCCAAGCCAAATCTATGACACTGCTACCGTTGAAGTTGTGGAAAGTAAACTGCCCTTTACAGTCAGATTTTGTTCGACCATTTAAAATACTAAATCCCGCATTTTCAAGAAAGTCAGTGAGCAATTTCCCTTTTTTATTAGTAATCAGGTCCATGGAGTTCCTAATTTCTGTTAGCTGGGTAAGCTCAAATAATTCCTCATTTTTTTGCCCTAGTAGACCTATTCTGCAGTTCATGTCCCCTAGTATTACAATGGGAGCATTAAAAAACTTACTATTAATTTCCAAGAGCAATTCATTTAAATTATTAATGATATAATCCACATCTACACTTGGTTTAAGATAAACAAAGATTATAATCATCACCCTGCCATCAATAACTAGCTTTATCGATATCCACTGATCACATGCATTTAACATCTCACAATGAATTGAATTTTTGACTAATACTATTAATCCACCACTTGGCCGACCCGTTGCTTTCGGTTTAAAGGCTCTTACACAGAATGTATTGTAATTGTTCAAGAAATCAAATTCACTTTTATCAACATCCCCGTGCAACCACGTTTCACTCAGGCATATTATCTCACATCTTGCCAATATTTGCTGGTGAGTGGAATCCAATTCTCTAAAATTATTGAATCCGTTGCAATTCCAGAAAAAACATATCAAATTCAAATTCGAGGTCAAGTTATAATTTTCGGCTGTCTTATTAGATTGAGGGGTGCTAGATATTGTTGTCCTTGTTTGAACGAAATAACTCCTGAGACTGGCTAAAAGAATGGGATCGACGTACAAAGTTGTCAAGCGTAGATGGTTTTAACTGTGGCTGGCTTAATGTTGGGGGTGGGTGTTTTATATTTTGTTCAAGATTTTGCTTTTTTGTTGTTGGGGGTTTCACTATTTCTTCTGAGGGTGGTCGTTTCTTCTTTTTATCTGCTTCTGTAGTTAGATCTTCAAGCACCACTAATTTCCCATCAACGTATAGCTTATCTTGTCTTAAAAAAGAATTGTGACCATTTTGACGATATCTCAACATCCATGTCACCATGTCTTTCCTCTTGGCGCGAGCTTCCTCTGACATATCCTCGTTTATATATATTTCTGTATTTTTTAGCAGACTTTTGTTTTTTAAAATTTTATTCTTTTTCCTCCATGTAGTGAAGCCAACCAGAATTGGTGAGACGTCTTGTTTACCTAATTTTCTTATAAAATCAATATCATTGTCTGCGCATTCTGTTTTCAGCTTATCATTCAGCAATTTAAAAATTTTACTTTCTATAACTTCGATGTTTGCGTTTCCACAATTAAGACCATGGATTATTACATTTTTTCTTCTAGAAGCATTGATTAGAGAGGATATTGCTGTTTCCAGTGCTTCGGTTCGTTTTTTAATTGCGGTATGTTCAAGTTTGAGGTTTTCAAATTTTTCATTAAGATTGTCATTCACACTTTGTATTTGATTTTTGAGTTCACTTTTTGAGTCATTTATGGCTTGCAATATTTCCTTATAAGGCATTTTAGTTACACTGCAATTAATATAGGTGATGAATTTAACAAGTGATGATCGTACTTTCGGTTATATCTACGGAAGAAATACAAACAGGCAGCTTACTTTGCAGTTACAGGAATTTATTTGAACTAATTGTGTTTACTATATTTCACTTTACAATTTTATAAGTGATGTATTTTATATTTTATTATTTTTTCTTTAAAAAAAATCATTAGATTTCACTGAGATTCGAACTCTTGCCTACCCCTTTCAATGTTTGTTAAATGCTAATGATCCGCTATTTAACCAACTGCCCCACGGAGCTGTTGTATGATTAAAACAAATGTAATTATATTAGCGTAATTAAATGGTTGTTTTTTATTGCACAAATATATTTGTTTGATTTAGCCTTCTTACAGAGAAAAATAAGACACGTAGTCGACAGTTATGAAATTACGATTTTCAAAGATTTTATTTGGTTTTAGCACAAATTAGCTTGTAATTATAGCACAAAAATTATGGAATAGATACTTTTAAATGATTTATTCACACTAAACACAAAAAATTTTGGTTAGGTTTTAAGATTTGGAGATTTTCGCTTTCTTTAATATTAAATCCACCGAATTAAATTCCCAAATTATAAAACACAATTTCTAATAGTGTTGATTATTTACTTTTTTATCGTTATAGCACAAGATTTGTTAAACTTAAGCTTTTTTATACGAGAGCGAACAAAAACACGTCTTTACTTCACGGTGTCAAGATACCAACTGTTTATCAATATTTATCAAAGCAAAATATGCAAAAAATTTCTATTTCGGGATAGAAATTTCAAGTTTTAATAATTTTCCTATCGGTTTGGGTACTAGATCTAACTGTATGCCAAATATCAATTTAACAGGATATCTTGAAGTAGGGTAGAATATAGATAGATTATGCACGGTAAATTACATTTCAAATTTTGCCCCTTTTCCTAGAACATTTGTTTGTATTTTAGAAATACGTATTTCGACTACAATGTAGTCATCATCAGCATGAATTAGCTCACCGTGAGACACGCACCAAATTAGCAACAAGCAACATATCTCTGAATCCGTATCCCAGAGATAGTTACGATTAGCTAATTCATACTGATGATGACTACATTGTAGTCGAAATACGTATTTATAAAATAACAACAAATGTTCTAGGAATAAGGGCAAAATTTTAAATGTAATTTCAAAAACCTAGAGTTCGCATTGATTATTTTAATAAAGTTTTAAACTATTGATTTCTTAACGATGATTGGAAGAACAGTCTCTTATATTTCCGTAAAATGTCTATATTCGACAACTCACCACTGTAGCTGTTTTCGTTCAAAAGTTATGGTTAAAAATCGTCGAATATTTTGAGTAGATATAGCGTAAGCACGTAAGGCAAAAAACCCTAAAAAACTCGACCTTATGCACTTCCGTGCTCTAGATCTTTACTGTCCTAGTTTTTTTTTTAAATTCTGTCGAGTCTTTTTTTCCAATACAACAGATAAAAGTTGGGTGGAAATGAAATTTTACATGCTTCTAATGAGAGAGATTGAGGGAGAATGGTTACTTTGTTGTTAGTTATATCGCGTTCTAAACCGTCAAAAATTCTGAAACTTCGGATTATTGAATAGAAAACGTTACTTTTACCCACTGGAAAAAAAGAACAAAATCTGTCGAAAAGTGATTTCATGCTGGAACTACCAAAAACATACACATTGTTGAAACTTATATTCCTTTATAATTTATATATAAAAAATATATATATTTTTTAAATTAGAAGTATATAAGGAAAAAATTCGTTACGCAGGAGCTGCTTCAACTTAGCGAATTTCCTTAAAATACATATATCACTTTCTAGCAGTCACAATTTTAGTCTGATCAAAATGAAATATCGTATCTGATTTTAGTATTTGCAAGGCCAATTTTATTAATAAATGACATACGTCAAGGGGAAATGGGGGCATAAAGAAAGAAGAAAACACAAAATACAAAATATCTCTCTTAATATAAGAACAATCGAAAACTGCGTAAGGAATAAAGTTTTAGAAAATCATGTTTGCTACAATTCATTACCTTATCATTTTTACTCAAACTCTAATGTGTACAGATATAGTGAGGAATTTAATTTTCAATCTTAAATCGTCCTTATTTCTGTAAATATTAGTGTAACAGACAAAATGATAAGAAACAAAATTACAGTAAAATTTAGTACCTACAACTTTACTTCTTATAAATTTTTCGATTTTTCGAATATTTAGGGGGATATGTTAAATTTTATGTTTTACCTCTCTTTATACCCCCTTTTCTCCTTGTTCGACTTCACTCATTAACGAACTTGACCTTTTGAATACCAAAAGCGCCTCTATATATAATACCAAATTTCATTCCGATAAAATGAAAACTGTGACCGCTAGAGTGATTACAGACACACACACATATATATATATATACATATATATGTCCATAGATATATATATCTAGAGCACGGTAGTGCGCAAGGTCGAGTTTAAGGGACACATTCGGACTTTTCACTTCAGTGCTATTACCACAGGAAATATTAGAACACTGGTTGACCGCGAAATATCTTCTGAACGAAAAGAGCTGCAGTGTTTAAATTTCGAATTATCGATACTTTACGTAATTATAAGAAACGGGTTTTTTCAATGATCGTTAATGAACGATTTTTAACCGTTAAAAAGTTATTTCACTTGAAAAACGCAAAATTCACGGTATACGCCTTAAAAACTTAAGTATGATCTATCTACTTCCAGATATCTTGTAAAGTTGATATTTGGCATACGGGTAGATCTAGTACCCAAACCGACGGGAAAATTGCGAAAACTGGAAATTTGTATCGGAAAAAAGAACATTTTTCGTTTTAATCAAATTAGCATTAGAACGCATATATTTATCTTATTCGTTGATATTTTTATAGAGTCCTATCTGATTGGATGACACTTAAGTATTGATTGTATTAGACCATCTCATTCTCAAGAACCATGTAGAAAACACAATGAACTATATTATCTCTAAAAATTTCTTGAACCGATGGTAGTGACAATGGCTTGTTGAATACAGCAGTTGAGCTATTTACAAAGTAAATAGGGAATACTAAATAGGGAATACATACTAAGGGAAAACAAAAATTTCAACCAAATTTTTTTCTTACATTTAATCAATTTACCCCTCATTAATTTTGTTTAGTTAATAGTTCACCAAGCTATTTACTTTGTAAATAGCTCGGCTCTTTAATGGGATATCATCACTTTTTAAAGAGCAACTATTATATGAAGTCTAGAGCTATTTACTTTGTAAATAGCTTGGTCCTTTCTTCCGTATCATCACTTTTTAAGAAGCAACTATTATATGAAGTCTAGAGTTATTTACTTTGTAAATAGCTCGGTCCTTACTCTCATATCATCACTTTTTAAGAAGGAACTATTACATTAAGGATTTTCCCGAAAACTCGGCCCTTTCTTACATTTATATTTTTGGTCGGATATAAATTTTATAGATGGTGATTTTTGACATCTACTAGGTAGGATCCATGGACATTTGAAGAAACTTTGCGAAATTTTGACTTCGGTACGGGACCAATAGCTCTATTTCCTTTCAGGAAATTCGCTGAAATGTGGGTTTTTTTTTTAATGACAATTTCTCTTTAAAGTCTAAAGTGCGAAATTGACAAAGATGCGTGAGTTATCAACTTCAAAAAGATGGGACTAAGACAATATTTTAAAGGCAGCAAAGATTCAAGATTGATTACAGTGCCAACGATGATGATGATGATTTCAGGGACGTGTTCTTCTAAAATATGCGAATTTTCCAAAAGTTGATTCGATATTCATTATAATTTGTTCCTATGAGAGAATTTGTATTGCCTACGTAACTCTTACATTTCGAATTAAGTTTATTTTTAACCTTTAAAAAGTATTATGATCAAGTATCACAAAAAAAAACCATAAGAATTTGATTGAAGAAAATGTTACGTTATGAAGGGTAGTAATATAATGTTATAATACTAAACTAATCTACATTACGTGCATTAAATATTTATATACACATCAGTTTTATAGCGAACAAGCCTATAAGCAGGTCAAACAACTCAAAAAATAGATAATTTATAGTTAAAAAATCTAGCGAATAACTAAGGATGAATTAGCGAATTTTCATTAATTTAATTGTTGGATAGACTTTCTACTTCTATGAAAACCGATGCACTGCATTTTCTTGAAGTGGAAATTTGCTAATTCATCCTTCCCAAGGACGTTCCCAAAGAGCCATCGTGTTCAACTTAAAAAAAATTCTATTATGTAAACTACAACAGATCAAATAAAATATAGTTGAGGTACAGTGTTAATTTTTTCTGCATTAACACTGTACCTCAACTATATTTTATTTGATCTATTGTAGTTTACATAATGGAATTTTTTTTAAGTTGAACACGATGAATAAAATATAGTTGAGGTACAATGTTAGTGCAGAAAAAAGTAACACTGTACCTCAACTACATTTTATTTTATCTATTGTAGTTTTCATAATGGAATGTTTTTTAAGTTGAACACGATTACTCTTTGGGAACGTCCTTAAGAAAACATTGTAAATATATAATGATTAATATGAAATATTTTAATCTTTGTAAAACTCGTGGAAAGAAAAATCAAATATGTCCGAATGTGAATCTTTTTTACGTTGATATGTTTCGTTTGGGTATTGCTCAGAACGTTTTTTTTTAATAAATAGACCATTTTAATATGTAAATACGTTTAGTAATTATTTCAAACACTTTCTACTATAATTGCATTAATAATTATTTATTTCAGAAATGGCCAGTTTAGCTAGTTTTTATTGCTTTGCGAGAGAACCAATTAATCGATTTTAATTTCCAACGCGTCAAATAGTTTGTCTTGTTAATACCTAAAATGGTTCTTTTACTTTTTTTCTGTCAAATTCACAATTTCGTCGCTATCGCTCAAAAACCTCTTTTTTTCCGTTTCGCCAACTTTGAACGCGTGGCAAAAAAAATGAGTGGTGAATCGGTGGTTGGAAAATAGTAGGTCTTCATTTGGGCTATCAGCCCTACAAGAATATGCAATTTGCAAATATTACGGAGAAGTGCAATAAAAATGCCTCTTTTTGAACCCATTTCCTGTACTAATGATAGAAACAACATTGTAGCTGTACAAAGAGGTGTAAATTCAGAAAAAAACTGGTTTGATAACATTAAAACAACACTCAAATATGTTTTTTCAAGCCCAGAAATTAATTGCAATTCGCAAATGATGTAAATTTCAAGGCGTTACACTAAAGTACGATATTATAATGGTAGTCAAAGTTCACTATAAATTACAAATGATCAACAGAGTTTTTAATTAACTTAAATATATATATTTTAAAGAAAATTATAAATTTTTCTTCTTCTATTTAAACAGAAGAAAGTATTTTTTTTTCGTATATTAAAAAAAAAACCTTTTTTTGGCATGTAATAACATCGTGGTAAACGACGCTTTTCTTACTAATGTTATGAGATAGTCTTTTTAAAGGGACGTATTTGTAATAATAAAAATAAACCAAGTAAGTTTATTCTAATGTGTAGTACACAGTTGGATTATTTGGAACCAAAAATAATGCTCGGCATACTTGAATACCGTTATCTCAGCTTTTGAATAGCAAAAGTTTACGAATAAGCTATGAACCAACTTAATCGAGCACTTTTATTCTAGTTTGCAATAATCTGATGAAGCACAAATATTGTAGATGTGTTGTAGATCAATAATTTTAACTAATATCTTAATTTTGATGAATTATTGAATTCAATTTAGGGCGTCTTAATCAGCCAAGTAGCCGAGCGGTATAAGGCGTCATGTCTGCGCAGTATGCAGTACTTGGAAACTGGGAGGTTATGGGTTCGAATCCCGACATCGGCAGTTTGTCAATTATAAAAAAAAGGGGCGGTTGATTGACTAAACTGTCGGCGTATGGACAAGAACGAAGTAACCGGCTATGCTTGAGAAGGTTTTCTGCAGTTTCCTTCACGAACTCCAGATGAATATCGGCATAGTTCCTATCATAGTCGGCTGCAGCCGCATATCCTACCAATTCCTAGTCTACTCACAAATTCCTTCCACTCCACTGACATCCTCACATCCTAAGGCATCACAATGGACCTTACGGTCGAAGTGTAGCCCGTCCAGGGCAGCCTTTACAATCTACCTCTCTAAGGCGTCTTAAATCGGAAAATCTTGCGTGAAAGCTGGCGTGAAATACAAACGTACGACATAACTGTATAAACGGTCGCCTACTAAAGTTTTGAAATGAAGAAGCTTAAAATATTATTTCAATACCAAGGGAAAAACACTATGTGTTCTTCATGATTTTAAATGAATTAATTACTTAAGCCGAGAGATAGCTAGCAACTAGTTTCTACTTATCTTCTAATTCAGAGGTGGGTATGGGTTGCTCATCAGAGCAACTGTCCAATCCATAAGCTGAGTGAGAGTAAGCAAGAGAGGTATGTTTTGAAGTAAGACGGGACGATGTTTCAGGGTGCTCTACTAATTATTGCCCAATAATTTATTCAATCAATTTAGGAATAGTTTTCATTTCTCCATTATTAAAATCACTTCTTTTATTTTTTTTGAAAAAAGAAATTATGTGAAAAATAATTTTCACTTACATGAATAGTACTTTTCACTTTTTTAATTAAAAGTAGACTAACTCGAAGATACTCAGTCAGGTTGCGTAAGATAACATAAAATTCCCACTTGTAAAATTTAACCATTGAGAAATCAGTAAAAAATGATAAGTCAGGTCAAGGAACTTCTAGAATTACCGGAAAATATTTACCTTGTTGCTACAGTATGTAAAAATTGTCCAATTCATTTTGCATTTCTGTAGAAGGAACTGTGTTCCAAAACTAGTCAAATAAAGTGATGGAACGAAAATTTCAAATATTTGTTGTATTTAAGAATTATAATGGATTTTTGTCAAGTAACGATAAAAAATATGTTTGTTGAATGATTTTCAATGTGATACCTATTATTTTATACGCAAAATAATGTTAACGCGGATATCAAACAAAATGTTTTCTTGTACACTTATCTGCAGAAAGAATAAATTATTTATAAAGGACATTGTCCTATTTAAATAATATTAAATATTTAAAAGAAGGATAAAAAAATAATAATTCTTTAAGAAGTTGTATGTGACGGTTATGCATAATTTAAGTACTCGCTTTTCTTAAATTAATTTAATAATTTCTGTTCATATGTTTCATTACCACCGTTAAGTGCAGAAGTCATCAGTATTTTTCTTTTAAATTTATAAATCTTTCGTTTCAAGACATCTCACGTACAATTTTTAAACTTATTAAAACAATTGTGAGGACTCGACAAACGTATGGTCTCTGTTGGTTCAACAAAGGTTAACGAAAATATTCTATAAAGTGGCACAGATGTAAATGGCCCTCAACTGTTGTGGGTACATTCCCGTGCACCGGTTTTCAGGTATGTTAAATGAACCAAACTGTTACGTACAAAACTCACACATAATGGTAGTTTTTCCTACATCATCTTACATATATAAAACAATAAAAAAAAATTAATAAATTATTTCTTTTCTCTGTTTAATTTAAGGACATGCGCTACGCTAGAGTTAAATGAGTACTATCTATAATAAAATTTATTAAGAATTTTTAAAAAGTTGTAAAATAAATCAATAATCTTACAACGCTTTATAACCTTTTTTTATTTATCCCAAATATTTTTAATGTATTTACTGTAAAATATCAGGAAATGTAAATTAGATATTGATTTGACTTGGTTTGACAGATCTAACAATAAACTTGTATTTATTATGACGTTCACAGTGTATATGATTCTATTTTTTACTTGTGCGCTGTCGGCAGTTTTCAAAATATGGTGGAAAAACAAACCTAACAAACCAGTTTTAATTTTATTGAATAATTAATTCAAACGTTCGTCAAAACCATTTTTTGAATGCAATTATGTAAAGTGCGTATTTCTAAGAATATTTCTAACATTATTTATTATGGTGGCTACTTTAATCGAGTTTGATTTTTGAATCGATAATTACTCTTTGAAATGATCGACGACAGGTTTTAAATTTTTGAGAAAGGATAACAGCATAATTGAGCTATTGAATTCACTAACAAAAAATTTATATTTACTATCATGCACGAATGTCCTTAAATGGATTTAATTTATTATTTTTATATTATTCTTCATACATGTAAATTCTATTATTACGTTATATGATTCAAATTCTGAACTTTCTCATTTTATGACACCTCTGATTTCTTGAATTAAATACCTAATAATAATAAGGACCTAAGCCAAGAACCTCAGCCACGGATCAACGACTTCCCGAACCGGGGCAAACATTTGACATAAGCATCCCTTCCTTCCAGCAATTGAGATTAATGATATCAAAACACTCACGAAACAAATATACTGGGTGAAAGTTTTTGCACTGGGATAAGAAAAATCATTAAATAAATTTGCACTCTTTATTACTTATTTACTACAGCTTATGCGTCCAGGTTTCCTTTCCGCGAATTATTCAATAACTTCATCAACGTTCGTTTCATAGGCAGTTTTATTTTCGATGGACAGGATCGCGAAGTCTGTTAGACGTTCCTGCCTCATTGTTGAACGCACGTAGGTTTTAATTATTTTGAGCTAGCTGAAATTTCGCTCGCAGCCTGCAGATGTCGTCGAGGATATACTAATATTGGGAAAAGCTTCTTGCAAGTCATGTTTGTACATATGTGGCAACAGGTCGAATGCACTTATTTTTTTGTTGATTCCGATTACAAGAAGAGTTTGTTATTTAAATACGGCGAGTTCCTGGCATAAATCAATTGCGTTTTTGGATTAAGATATTACCTAAGGGATTACTTGAGTTAACTGACCAATTAAAGGATTCACTGTGGGACGAATCTAATCCACTGTCTCGATTGGCGGTAATCCTTTTCTGATCATATGGACTTGTTATTTTCAATAGCGTTAGGATGTTATTCGCAGCTTACCTTGACATTCAGGTATTGATTTTGAAAGTGGTTTTATGAAATCGGAATTTGGAATTGGCTCATTATCTAAATTCATGATTTGTTTTCTTAATTTGTGTATGTAAATACTATCGTAGGCATCTAACTATGTGGGATTTTATACTGATTTCAGTAGTTTTAAATTATATTTTTCAATTTTGTGGTTGTTCTCAATAAGAAAAGAATTGCCGACGCAGTGGGTTGGGTTCACAATACACTAAATCCTTTAATTGGTCAGTTAACTGAAGTAATCCCTTAGGTAATATATCAGTCCGATCATATAAACTTTTTTTAAATCATTGTGAGTCACGCACCAAATTAGCAACGAGTAACATATCATTGACTTCAATCCGCGGAGATAGTTACCATTAGTTAATTCATACTGATGATGACTACTTTGTAGTCGAAATACGTATTTTTAAGATACTAATTAATTGTTCTAGGAATTGGGGCAAAATTTGAAATTTAATTTCAAAAAAACCTAGAATTTTCTTTGATTATCTTAATAATCTTTATATCCTGGTATGGTGTTTCTAATAACAACGTTTATTGAGTTATTTGAATTTTCACATTTTTCAGAGTTTGATGATATTGAAAAAAGTCGCCAAAACACCAACAAGATAAATTTTTGGATAAATATTGTGATTAAAATTTGCTTGACGCACCTTCTGCGTAATTTTGAATCTGATTTTATTGTTGTTAATGTACATATTACTGTTAGCTCTGATAACTCCACTCACATCCCCACATCCTAAGGCATCACAATGGACCTTATGGTCGAAGTGTAGCCCGTCCAGGGCAGCCTTTACAATCTACCTCTCTAGCTCTGATAATTTTCCTTTTAACTGTTATATTTTTATCGTTGTATCTTTGAAAATGTGAATATAGATGCTTTTCTTGTCTCCTATTTTCTTGTATCCACATCACATGCCTAATTTGATTTATAATTCAAACAAAAGTGTTGCTTACCGTCATTAATTGTCGACTCTAAATGTAATGCAATTTTTATAATAAAAACTTTACTAGGGAACTTTAAATTTACAGTAAGCCACATACAAATTATTCAGTATAGAAGAATCTGTAGAATATTCGGCCTGGGAAAGGTTTTTGTATTATGTTGTTATGTAATTGCCAACATTGTCATTTTATTGCTAAATATATAGCATAAGGTAGGCTAACAGGTTGTGCGTATATTACAATAGTATGTTATGTATACTTATATGACGTAACTTTTGAACCTTTCCATACTTTATCTATGGTAATAACTAATATATTACACTAATGATATAGGCACCTACAACCCAACCATGAACTTACAATGGACAATTTTCATTTTTAGTTAATTCTCTGAAAGAAATGCAGGAATTTCGCATAAGTTTCTTCAAATTTCCATCGATCCTACACCAAGATGCTAAAAATAACCATCCTTAAAATGTTTATTGATGTATATATATATATAGGATGAGTCGAACTAGGTGGATAATAGCACACACCTCCACTTCCTTCTACGCTTCTCCCTTTCTGCAACAATACGCAATAGAACTCTTAGTTGACTTACAGACATGTAAAACATCAAAGCAGTGTAATAACTGGACTATGAGATAATAATAAATATTAAAACTATAAATAAATTTGAAGACAACTATGCAAGAATAATAATGCATTTTTGTTGCTTAATACATGTTGCCCTAGAACTCCACACCGTATACTTGTTTCCCATTGGTGTCATGGTTCTCGGATTTGATTATTTATGCGCACATTGTTTTGTCTGTGACTCAACCACAAGTGGTCTTCATTTTGTTTCAGTATATCGATTTTTATTGAATTTTGTTGAAGAATTGGATTGGAGGTGTATGCTATTATTCACCTTGTTCGACTTACCCTGTATAAACGTTTATGTGTCTGTGGACTCTCTAGCGGTTTCAATGAAATTTGGAATTTGAGGCGTTCTTGGTATTTCAAAGGTCAAGTACGTTAGTGGGTAAAATCGGACAAGGGAAAAGGAGGTTTAGAGGGGTAGGAACACAGAATTTGGCATATCTATCTTATTATTCGAAAAATCAAAAAATTTATAAGAAGTAAAAATGTAGAAAATTAGTTTTGCTATTTTGTTTCTTATTATTTTTTCTGTTACTCTCATATTTACAGAAATATTTATAATTTTAGATTGAAAGTTAAAATTCTGAAAATCCCTGTACACATTATAGTTTGAGAAAAATGATAAGATAATGAATTGTAGCAAACTTGATTTTCTACAACTTGACTCCTTTCTAAATTTTTCGATTGTTCTAATAATAAGAGAAATATTTTATATTTTGCGTTTTCTTCTGTCTCTATACACTCCTTTCCCCTTGACCAATGCCGTTTACTAATAGAATTGGCATACCAAAATCATATCAGATCAGACTAAAATTGTGACCGCTAGAGAGTGAATTAAGTATTCTAAGGAAGTTCGCTAAGCGGGTGCAGCACATGCGTAACGATTTTTTTATAAATTTGATTACTACCGGAGTTATGTACATACAGCGTCAAAAGTTGAGCTATCATTTCAAAATTTTATAATGGATTTGTGCCTTATTTTTTTAACTAGCCTGTGTAGGGAAGTTATGATATTATGGTTATCGGCCCGAAAATCGAAATAAATTCCATCATTTTTTATTTTCTCGTTGAAGTTAGTCGAAACATATACGTATAAGCGATAATCGAAACGTCAATATAATAAATTTTATCTTATTCAGTCAACGAAAATGTTGGGCTTAGAGAAAGATGAAAACACAAAGTTTGAAATAACGCTCTGAATTGTTAACTGAGAAAATTTTTTATAACTATAGTTGTGGTAAATACAATTTATAACAATTAATCTATTGGACATTTTTTCCCGTAAATTTAAAACAGATAAAAACATAAATGTGGGAAGTACCAAGTTTTTGAATACACAAAGTATTGATATCCCAGTAAAAACAAAAATATTCGCCATCAAAAGTATGTAAGAACCACGCTTTTTTACAAAAGTGACAAAATTAATGGTTTTAGATTTTATAGATAGATTTTATAACACTTAAGTTAATATTTGTTTGTTTGTGTATACTTTCGTGTCCACATAACGTTGTTTGTCCAAATTCTTTTCGAATACGTATGACAAACTGTAGAAGACTATAGCGTATACTCCGACAAATTTCATTGTCATTGAATTTATTAATTAAATTAAATACTTATATGAAAAAATTAACTCGTCAACCAGGAATCGAACCTCGGGCCTCTGGATAACTAGTCCAGTGTGCTGCCTGTACACCAAAGACGATTGTGATGTGACAGCCAACTTTTTCATATTATTCTAATTTTTGTTTTATTTATTAGATAGTATTTACTTCTTTCTGAAGTGATTTGTTTATTAATATTTGTTTGTTTGTGTATACTTTCGTGTCCACATAACGTTGTTTGTCCAAATTCTTTTCGAATACGTATGACAAACTGTAGAAGACTATAGCGTATACTCCGACAAATTTCATTGTCATTGAATTTATTAATTAAATTAAATACTTATATGAAAAAATTAACTCGTCAACCAGGAATCGAACCTCGGGCCTCTGGATAACTAGTCCAGTGTGCTGCCTGTACACCAAAGACGATTGTGATGTGACAGCCAACTTTTTCATATTATTCTAATTTTTGTTTTATTTATTAGATAGTATTTACTTCTTTCTGAAGTGGTTTGTTTATTAATATTTGTTTGTTTGTGTATACTTTCGTGTCCACATAACGTTGTTTGTCCAAATTCTTTTCGAATACGTATGACAAACTGTAGAAGACTATAGCGTATACTCCGACAAATTTCATTGTCATTGAATTTATTAATTAAATTAAATACTTATATGAAAAAATTAACTCGTCAACCAGGAATCGAACCTCGGGCCTCTGGATAACTAGTCCAGTGTGCTGCCTGTACACCAAAGACGATTGTGATGTGACAGCCAACTTTTTCATATTATTCTAATTTTTGTTTTATTTATTAGATAGTATTTACTTCTTTCTGAAGTGATTTGTTTATTAATATTTGTTTGTTTGTGTATACTTTCGTGTCCACATAACGTTGTTTGTCCAAATTCTTTTCGAATACGTATGACAGCGTCAAAAGTTGAGCTATCATTTCAAAATTTTATAATGGATTTGTGCCTTATTTTTTTAACTAGCCTGTGTAGGGAAGTTATGATATTATGGTTATCGGCCCGAAAATCGAAATAAATTCCATCATTTTTTATTTTCTCGTTGAAGTTAGTCGAAACATATACGTATAAGCGATAATCGAAACGTCAATATAATAAATTTTATCTTATTCAGTCAACGAAAATGTTGGGCTTAGAGAAAGATGAAAACACAAAGTTTGAAATAACGCTCTGAATTGTTAACTGAGAAAATTTTTTATAACTATAGTTGTGGTAAATACAATTTATAACAATTAATCTATTGGACATTTTTTCCTGTAAATTTAAAACAGATAAAAACATAAATGTGGGAAGTACCAAGTTTTTGAATACACAAAGTATTGATATCCCAGTAAAAACAAAAATATTCGCCATCAAAAGTATGTAAGAACCACGCTTTTTTACAAAAGTGACAAAATTAATGGTTTTAGATTTTATAGACAGATTTTATAACACTTAAGTTATTATATCCGTAAACTCACTTTTCGGCAGAATTTAATAACATTTTGAGTAGATGTTAAGAATAACCACCCTCTTGAGAATTGCTAACTTTACCAGTTGACTAAAAGTGACGCATTCTAAAACTTGAAATTTTTGTCTTCAAAAAACCTCTAGTTCTCTTTGATTATCTTAGATGCACGCTTTTGAAATACAAACTAATTATTTCGCGTGCAATTAAACATATAAGTAAAAGGCGCGTAAGTTGGCGATTTTAATAAATAAAATGTTTCTGGATGTTATAATCGATAGGATGCCAATGGTGGATACTCGTGGATACTGATGTATGCGATGTCTTATTTACCAATCTTTGTTGGAGAGACATTTTAATAGCAGATTGGGAAATCTTAACCAAACATGTCCAGAGGTTTGCTACGGTACTGAACTACAATCAGTGAGAAGATCAATGGATGATTTTTGTCACCCAAGAGGCCATGAATGAACCGACTTTATGTAAGAGAGCAGGTTTTTATTACTCAAAGGTTCAACAGCAAATGACACTCCTGTCCAATTTTCTTTTTGTAGAACAGTGGATAGAAGCACGATTGTACTATCACAGTGTACTATCAGCTTCTGGGGGTGTATTAAAGATCTAAATGTCATGCAAAATGTCTCTTTTTCTAGTCTTTTTCCGGTTGAAATAAGTATTAACCATAATATGCAGGTCTCAAAAAAATCTGGACATGATCTTAAAAATACTAGTATCTTGAAGTGGGACTACCATAAGAGCTGTAAATACACCAAACAAATGCGATACAATTCAAATATCCCTGTTGATTGGAATAGTGCTTCGTGTAGTAAACTATATTCAAACCTAATTCGTGCCATAGCCAAAGTATTGGCTATGAGCTTAAAATGACAATACAAGCAACATTTTGAGTTGAGTCATCAAATCGACAAAAGCCGTGGTATGATCAAGAATGTAAAAGTGCTAAAAGAATAGTTCAAAATAAACTAAAAATGTGTAAGATGGAGAATTTTTCATTAGAATTAATCATTGAATATACTCTCCTGACACTCCTGACAATATACAAGCAAAAACACTAAGAATCAATTGCAGAGCGAATTTCAAATATGACTAATTTCACGAATTTCAAGACCCTGCTACCTTCTGGAAAACGGTAAATCAGTATAAGAAAAGTCGGTCATTTAAAAAATAAATTACATTGGCAGAATTGGAGATTTTTTATTCATCTTTATCGACAATTTTAATGAATATACTGAATGCACCTTTATGGATACTATGCATCTTTTTTTGGAATGCGAAAATTCCAGTTGAGGAACTAACGTTATGCTTAAGAAAATGCAAGGACAGAAAGACCCCGGATTTGATTGCGTATCATATTAATTTTTACAAAACTTACCTGACCATTGGATACTGCATCTGAGAAAAATCGTTCGATGGTCGAAAATTTTAATTACTACGTTGCATAAGATAGGAGATCGAAGTCCAGAAAACTCCGTCGTATTGCGATTTGAGTTAACTTGCATAATCAAGTTTGCAGAATCACTACGTATTCCCCTTGATATTTAGGTAACTATGTGTTGTTACCTCAGTAACTATCAACAAACATATTTTGACCTTTTTTTTTTGCAAAATAATGTTTGGTTTGAATTCCAAAAATTTGTCTATTTATTTCATTTTAGAAATAGATTCCAGATAATTGGAATCATCTTACTTCTACTCCAAAAAAATAATCACTAGTATTATTCTTAATCGTCAGCTTGGCTATTGCAACATTTTAATAGAGGGTCAATCAAGCTCGAGGGTCAACAAATAGTGTATCGATTAAAAATAAAACGTTTTTTCTCGCTTGAAAAAACAATCGCTTATACCCCGGTATATGTAAATATACCAGGGTATATTAAGTTTACACCCGACTTTGTAACGCTTGAAAATTTTGTTTCACAGACATAAATGCTTGACATAGGTTTCATAAATTGGCCTAATTCGGTCATTTCCTCATGTTCGTCTGTCCGTATGTCTGTCTGTAAGCACGATAACTTAAAAACGAAAAGCAATAACAAGCCAAAATTGTTTATGTGTGTTCTAGAGCAAAAAAGTAAGGTCAAGTTCGTAAATGGGCAAAATCGAAACGTATTGGGGCAAAATGGGCAAAACTGCCCATCTTTGAAACCATAAAAGAAAAAAAATGTCAAGACAAAGCATGTTCCTTTTTTTAAAATAAAAACTTTTAAACTGTTTTACGTAAGGGTATACCGGGAATTTAAGCAATTTACTCAGTTAGTTGATATTTTCACTTGTTTTTTTAAGACACTGACTTTTTTTTTATTAGTGGAAAACTTTTTAAAATAACTCAACTAATAAATAAATTTTATTTTATACATGTTCGCGTCAGATATCTTTCTGATATGATATGTAAAATGTAAATATTTATACGTGTAACGATATTTATCAAACATATGCAGATACTACTAGAGTTAGAATTTTGATTGTAAATTTACTTTGTAGAATATGGACATTAGTATGTTACCTTTTTTGTAATAAAAGGATATTTCCAAATAAAGAACTCCGGGATGTAGTTGACAATGCGAAATATTCCGCAAGAGTTTTTTGCATGAAAGAAACGCTTATTAGATACGACAGGACATAATTATAACAATGATTGATAACCATATAATACAACTACATCATTACAAATATACGATATGGTAAACCATAAAAATTTGTCAATAATACGATTTTGAATATAATAAGACTCGTTTTAGTTTGTTAGGTCATTAATTTAATAAATACATGTCACATCCATTTTCATGTTGTTCAGTAAATATTCAGTGGAAAAACCTATCTTCTTGGTTCCTTTAGCAGCCTAAGTTCGTGCCATTAATATACAAGAACTATTAGTTTCGTACTATAAGTTTACGATGATGTACCGATCAGCTGATGTGGTGTCAGCACTATATATTTTGGAATATTATCAAGTGTAGTAAATATAATTTGGTCACATGAGAGATGCCTTACACTGAAACAAGAAAATTTAATGTCTAATGGTTCACTCCAGTGATTTAATTGCATCCTAAGAAAACAAGCCCTATTATATCAACAACGTTCTGTGAGTCCTAAAGAAGTAGTATTATTTCTGCTAAAGCGAAACTAAACCAACAAACAAAATATTTTGTGGAGTGTATTTTTCAAACTATATGAATTAACCAATTTCTAAAATATTGAATCCAACATTACTTACATGGATTATGAAAGAAACTTGATTTTAAAATGTTTCTAATAAAAGAATTGTTCTGTTTTTTTCTTAATTTTCAGTAATATTATTTTTTTACTTTATCGCGCCTTATTATTTAACTAATTTAAAATAATAAGTATTTAATAGTTTGTAACACTGATTATGCAACAAATCAACTTCATATCAAAACAAATTAATGTCAAAATTAAACAGCTGACTTTCAAAATATAACTAATTGGTAAAAATATTAACAAAAAGAGTTTTAAAGAATTGTATATTTAAACAAGATTTACAATGAACATTTAAACGTATAATTACCCACAGATTATTAAACATAAATTTGTAACAATACATATAACAATTTAATTATTTTACTAATTTCGAATATTGAATTTAAATATTTTTCGAAATAGCAACTATTTTAAACACGTGGTATATGCGATGCAATTATCAAGAGAAGTGTAATCGTATCATTATTTGAATCAAGGTAAGCTTTGTTGATGTCAGGAATACCATCTAATTGACGCTTAAAGCTCAGCAAGAACCCACATGTTCAAGAATATCGGCAATAGACATTATTCCGAAATATCCAGTGCCGGGGTGAGTGCCACTTTAATTCAACCATATTATTAAAACCTGGTGAGATTAGTCAACATTCAAATAAACATCTACGTCTAAACAAAAATCGTTATTAAACTGTGCCTTCATCCCTTCATCAAAAGTACGTGAATCAAAAAATGTAAGATATTAAATATTATGATAATTCAATATCGTAACAGTTATAAAGATGATATCACTTCAGATAATCAAATCAGGTTGGATAGATTATAGGAAAATGTATTGATCACCTGACCTTGATGAAACCATGTTGAGATTTTTGCGCCCAAACTACACTTTAACTTAACACTGTTCTAATGATTTTCATTTTAATTATTACTCGACACTAAAAAATGTATACGATGTGTATCTAACAAACTCCAATGATTGCGAAAACTTTTTGGTAATACTAATTTTATTCAAAATATATTTATTTTCAAATCAAACAACTTATTTTTTATATAACAATTGGCTAAGCCATATTATAACAAACAAAAAAATTAATTCCATCTATTTTTAATTACACCTCAGTCAAGGCCTAACCAAGTATTCCATCTCAGAGTTTTCTACAAAACATTTGTGTAAATATTTTAAAAATTCAATGCCTAGAATATAAATATTTGTTTAAATTTTAAAACAAAAACAATGTCACGTTCTTTATACCCAATATACACAATATACATATCAACGTAATGGACTAACGGTGATCGCCATGAAACAAAAAAAACTTTCTACTTAAAGCAAAACATGCACATGAATTTTCATTAAAAAATCAAACGTTTATTTGCTTAAATTTATTACATTTGCTTAAATTTCTGCTTCGGTAAAAACTAAATAAAATTTTTCGTGAAGCATAACCTTTGATTCCTGAAAACCTTTCAAATTTTGTTGTTTGGCGTTTACCATACTACTTTATAACATTCAATTAATAGAAGATTTAAATTTCTTTAAGAAAAATCCATTGAATATATTACGGAATACTAAACACGTCTTGACAAATTGACTGGTAAATATAATTTTATAATACAAATTTATTAAGCCGTTACTTATCATTCGTTAAAGACACAACTATACAGATGATCCATTTATCATTCACATCATGATATTTCATGTTTAGTCATTCAAAAATAGAAAATTTAAACAAAGCTGGCAGTTTTTCCAAATGAGATAAACTAGAACGTATGTATTCTCTCGGACAGTCAACCTGCTCTAAAAGCCTTGCTTGGAACTGAGGTCACCTCAGGCGTAGTCAAGGCTTGTCGGGAGAAACTGCTGGAACTGGCAAAACGGAACAATGTGAAATTGATCTGGGTGCCGGGTCACAGTGGTGTCGAAGGAAACGAAAAAGCAGATACCTTAGCACAGGGAGTCGGAATACCCTTCATAGGCCCAGGGCCTATTTTAGGAATTCCAAGGACTGCATGTAAACAGGTAATCAACGAGTGGTTAAAGGCTAAACATAGTGATTACTGAGAAAATGAACCGCAGCAAATGCTCGGGAAAATACTGATTCGGAGTGCAACCAAGAGGCTATCTCTCGATGTACTGAAGCTGAAAAGGATGCAATTGCGGTAGGTTACCGGATTCAATACCGGGCATTATTCCCTGCGGAAGCATCTACACACAATGGGACTCCATAACGGGCCCATTGTATGCAGATTGTGTGGCGAGGAGGAAGAAACATCCAGCCACATTATATTTGAGTGCGAACCTCTAGGTTACAGCAGATGCAAGATATTCGGTGCATCTCACTCCGAATATACGAACCTTCAAGAAGACCTGATAAGTAAGCTCCTGGCCATTGCCTACATATGGGAGAAGCGAATCTCATCAGGCTGAAGTAGAAGAGGGAGCACAATGGACCATAAGGTCGAAGTGCAATACTTTTTAGACCCCAAGATTAATCTATCTATATACCCATTGCCAAATGAGAGGTTAAAGTAATTCTTCAATAATATAATAGTAATAATAGTATTGTCATATGAGCATAGTATTAAACATCTTTTAATCTATGGTGCAAACTCAATTTTAAGCATGCAAACGCATGCAAAATTAATTTAGAACATGAAACGTCAAGTATGATTTTGTTTAAAATTTGATACAAATATTAACTATCCAACAAACACTTCTAGTGTTATCTAAATATTGATAAGAAAAAATTAACTCGTTCACCAGGAATCGAACCCCGGCCCTCTGATATCTAGTTTAGGGTGCTTACCGCTACACCAAAGACGATTCTGACGTAAGAGCCTACTTTTTCATATCATTGAGAGTATTACTTTTGTTGTCAAATATCAACATTATTATTCCTATATTATTTCTGTATACTTAAGCGTCACAATACATTACTTGTTAAATTCCATTTAGATCACGTAAGACAAATACGAGAGAACTGGCGTATATTTATAAATATCATTGAATTTTTAATTAAATATTGATCCGATCATAAACATAAATGTAAAAAAGGGCCGAGGTTTCGGGAAGATACTTCATATAATAGTTGCTCCTTAAAAAGTGATTATATCCCAATTAAAGAGCCGAGCTATTTACAAAGTAAATAGCGAAAAGTAAAATGTAAGAATGTAAGTGCTAAGTAAAACGAAAAAAAAAAAATTTGGTTGAAAAAATTTATTTCGTAGTTTTCTCTTAGTATGTTTTAAAAATTTTATATCGCGGAAAGTAATTTTTTTTCTTTTGATTCAAATATTTTAAATTAAAACTCGCCGCGTTATAAAATTTTAGAATCATACTAAGAGAAAACTTACGATATAAATTTTTTCAACCAAATTTCGTATTATGTATTTCTCGATTTTTTCAGTATTAAGGGAGAAATGCCAAATTTTGCGTTTCCCCCTCTAAACTCTCTTTCCCCTTGGGGATTTTTCGCATTAACGAACTGGACCTTTCAAATATCAAATGCACATCACATACCAAATTTCATTCCGATCAAATTAAAACTGTGAATGCTAGAGTGATTACAGACACACACACACACACACATATATATATATATATATAACATATATATATACATATATATATATATGTATATATATATATATATATATATACATATATATGTATATGTATATATATATATATATATATATGTATATATATATATATATATATTCATATATATATATATATATATATATATGTATATATATATATATATATATATATATTTATATATATATATATATATATATATATATATATCTACTAGGTAAGATCGATGGAGATTTGAAAAAATATTTTGACATCGGTACCCGTAGCTTTATTTTTTTCAGGAAATTCGCTTATTAAAATAGTTGTAAATTTATTATTTTATTATCATTTTAATGACTACATTTTGAAAAAAATACATCGTAAATTCAAACATCAGCGGAATTAGTGACGAAATGTTTCCCCTTAGTTATTCTGGAAGCCTAAGCACTATTTAGTAACATATTAGTGGTGCAGTTAAAACACGGTAAAGCATTTCGTATCAACGAATTACCCGTGGACCAGAGTTAAATAGGTAATAATTGGTACTCAAAAGTAAGGAAGTATTCACGCTTAGTGGATCACGTAATGAAAATACTTCTTACCCCTATAATGGAAAATGCTATTTTTGACGGTTATAAATAAAAACGAAACGATTAGGAGAGAAAAAATCTCTACAACGGGAGGTTCATCAAGGCGACCCATAATGTGCAAAATTGTTAATAAAGGTAGATGGGTTAAAACTATCAAAAACTGACAACATTCATGACTTACAAATAATGTTGAATCAACTAGTTTTTCGAAGTAAACTAGTAGATTTAGAAATTAACGTCCAGAAAACAAAATGGATGTCAAATACAATAGAAGAAAATCTCAACCTGAGACTTAGTATAGAAAATGAAACGATAGAGCGATTAAATAAGTTTAAATATCTTGCCAAAATAGAATCTTTTCATGATCAGAACAGCAATGAAATTCAAAAGAGAATAATGAATGTTGAAAATTTTGGTCTCTGAAATAAATTTTTAAAAGTAAATTTTACATTTCTTTATATAGAAAGACTTGGAACGCGTGAATTCTTCCGATTTTATGCTTCTTTCTATTCTATTTGCATTCTTCCGATGCCAAAGAAGTATGGAAAGGTCTATGCTAAATTACAGGCTTACTAATAGGATTAGATCTAATACTATTCGATCAATAACAAAAGTTAAAGATGTAAGTGTCTGTATTAAAAAACTGACGTGGAAATGGGCTGGGCATGTCACAAGGCTAAACGATGATCGATGGACGACTAGATGTACATCATGGGTACCATTAAATATATCACGTAAAAGGGGGTCGACAACCAACTAGGTGGAGAAATGAAATTGCAAGGTTTGCAGACGGCCTGTGGAGTAGAACTGCTAGAAATAGAGAAGCATGGAATGCACTAGGGTTGGCCTTTGCCCAAGGGGGATAAATCAGGCTGTTTATCTAATCGAATCTTAAATATATAACAATTCGTAAGTAACACTAAAGGGATGTTATCGAAAAAAATGAAATTTTTCAATGCATTTGTTGCTGACACTGTTGAAAGACCTGCATATGTATAGAATACACATTATCTATTTTCAATAAAATATTTCAAAAATTTTAAAGAAATTTTTTATACAAATATGAATGAATAAATACTTGGATCGTTTTACATTCATAGTTGGAAATGACAGGAGCACATATCACATTTTTTAAATGACTTTAAAGTTAACGATTATTATTCAAAAACTGTCTATTGAGTATTTATTTATCTCTTATATATAAAATATAATATTCTGTCAAAATTTTTGATGCTTATGAAAGTAACGATATACTCCTAATATTATTTGTATATGTCTCGTTAATTTGTTTTGGTTCTAAATGATGTAAAAAGATTGCGAAACAAAGCCGAGCTTTCTTGATTAATATTTTGGAATCCCTCGAAAATATTCAATGGACAGTACTTCAACGCATTTCAAATTATTAATCGACCTTCTAAAATTTATGTTTTGGATTCGAATATTTACAAATGCCATTTTTGTCAGTAAAACTTCCGCTACGAGAAAAACTATTGAAAAAACAAAAACTTCGACCATTTAAGAAAGTTACCGTGAGCGCCCCCAAAACTTTTTAAGGTATCCTTAAACATGATTGTAAAGCGTATTGTATTAAATAACAAACACAAATATATATATATATATATATATATATATATATATATATATATATATATATATATATATATATATATATATATATATATATATATATATATATATTGTTGTAATGAAAATTATTGTGAATAATTTTTTTTGATCCAACACACATTTTAATAGAAAAATATTAAGTAAAATATTATGCAAAATATTTAACAAAACAATATTTTTCTCCTTGCAAAAAGAAGGAGTTTTTTTGAAAGTACAAAAAGAAAATAATATAGCTCGATTTATTTTTTTTCTTAAACAAAGTTTTTTTTTTAAGTCGAAAAATGATAATAAGATTAATAGATACTTTTGATTTAAAGTTTTTCTATTTAGAAAAAAAAAATTGAAAAAAATTATTACATATAATTTAATTTTAATCAAAAGTAATACAAATTGAATGTTTTACAAAATAACATAAATCGATCACAAATAAATAATTTTGTAAAAACAAGATAATTTTTGTAAACAGAAGTAAGCTAGCTTACAGTTATGAATGTATCATAAAATTTGTATATAGATTTTGAGTTCACACTGGCCGTGTCCATTATGTCTCTGCTTAAATATCAACCAAGCGGGGTATGACTATGGGTCAAACCCAAGCAGAGGTATAATTTTTAATTAATTTTATAAATAGTCTGAACACTCCGACTACGTCCATGGGTGTTGATATACTAAAATATTCTAGAAGCCTCCATGCGAAAATATATTGTCAAAAACAAAATATTTATTCAAAAACACAATCATATTCTAGAACGACCCATAGCGGGTATATAAACCGTGACCAGTGTCGATTCAAATCAGTTTTAAATCGTGTCTGAATAGAGTTTTTAAATCATTGTGCGATTAGTATCAGAGTTTTAAAATCGTGTCTGATCAGTTTAATATCGACTATTGTCCGCTAGTATCAAAGTATATAATTGTTGTTCAATCCAGATCAAAGTATAAGTTGGAATTTGTACAAGTAATTTGGTCAAGTAATTCAAAGTTTAACATTGTGTGAAAAAGAATTAAAATAATTGTTGAAAAAGAAATTGGATAATCTTTTTTTTTTTAAACCAATAAAATCAGGTTTTTTTTTGTTTCGTAAAAACTTGTGTTTAATTTAATTTTTTTTTTCTTTTTTTTAAACAAAAACGTGCGTGTTGTTCCAATTACAAAATATTTAGTAATATCGTTTACTAATATATTTTTTTTTTGTTTTTGTCGAGTATTGGAATCATTGCAGGTTCGGGCAGCGCTCCTTTGAGTATAAAGAGAGCCAGGATACCGCGACAATATATATATATATATATATATATATATATATATATATATATATATATGTATATATATTATACATATGTATATATACATGTATACATATATATACATATGTGTCTGTAATCACTCTAGCGGTCACAGTTTTCATTTTATCGGAATGAAATTTGGTCATCATATAGCACGTATAATATTTGACTTATTATGAATTTTTCTATACAATCCGGACATACCGATAATCCGTCATATATATATATATATATATATATATAAACAAATAACAGTAATAACAAATGATAACATATGGAAAAAGCAATAACGTTAAGGGTACAATACCCGGGTACATATTATATACCGGGTATAAAAAGGGATTTGGGATGAGGGAGGTGGTTGTAATTTTAAATAATTACTATTTATCTAGGAAGTTTTAAAGTGTTGCAAGTCGAATGCATAAAAACCGCATCCTTCAAGCATGAAATAAAGTAATGGAGTTTTTTTTGGGTGGTCCAATTTTTGGGGAGATTCACATAAGAAATACCGAATTCTCGTTAGAAAAATAAAACGTGTGTTAGCAAGACTTCCGTTCTATTAACAATTCACGAAATATCAACGTAAGAGAGAAAAATTCAAAAACAGTTAACCTCCCACCAACCAGAAAGGGGGAAACATCGAACATTGAAACAACAAGATGTATGGAAAAAATTCGACTAAATGTACCTTCCTTAAAAATCGATAACTTGCAATTTCGATCATTATACATCTTATAACGTTAAGTGGTAGCTGTGCCCACAACCTATGTTTAAATATAAAAAATGTTTATCTGATTAAAAAAAAATTTAGTTTGAAACATTTTTTCATACATTCAATAGTGATGGCATAAATACGGGAGCGGTGCATAAAAAAAAACTTACGCCGCCGCGGCGATGCCTGGCAGATATGGAACACCGAAACTCTTTTGTTCAGAAAATATGCATGAAAGGATGGTTTATTAAAGAAAATAAATATGGCATCATAAAAAAATATGGCATAATCAAAAACTAAATATTCAACTTTTTTTTAAATAAAAAAATTATTCTTTATTTAAAAAATACATATTAATTGAATACCAAAAAATTAAATAGTTTCTTAAAACTTGGCACACGTCAATTCGTTCAATAAGTTATTTAAACTATTATTATTATTATTAATTATTTTGTATAGAACTATTATGCATTAAATATTTTGACCTATGAATGAGTTTTTGAGCCTGTACATGCAACTGACCTGCCGCAATATGTATTTCACATCAAAAGTAATTTATACAATATGTTTATAAAACGGGAGCATTTCCTAAAAATCCGACAAATGGTTTATTGTATAGATAATATCACATAAAAGCTATAAAATTCAAATACTCATTAAAATTAATAAATTATTACTAAGTTTTAGTTTATAATACTGTTTCCATGCAGCATTACAGTACTACTCGTTGTTTGACGACGCTGTAAACACACAGAATTTCGTGCCTGGTCAACTTGGTAAAATTAACTTGTAAAAATCCTTGTAACTACTATTGAAACGTTTTTAATCAAATGTTTTTCTTCAAACTCGTTACTGACAGTACATTACGTACTTGAAAAAAAATTTGTAGTGATTGTTGTTCGCTGACTTAAACATAAAATAGCATGTTTGGAAATATTTGTTTAAGGTAATAAAACTTGATGAAATGTCATCTACACACACTAAAAAGTTAATTGTTTGTAATACGATGTGCTATCTCCTTCTTTTTATTATTATGTATATATTCGTGTGGTAATATCTACAGAGTGTTCTGACAAGAACGATACTTTGAAGACACATTGTTTGATTAGACCGTATGTATAGGTATTGAAAATTTATTTATTTAACTTAACATTTGAATATTGAAATTTTATTAATTGTTCAGTTATATGTTATCCCATTTTTACACATGTAACTTCAGATGTAAGTATTTATGCAAATGATTTGGTGATCAAGCGCAGTAGTATTTTTTTATGCATGTTTTTAGTTTGATGAAGTAGAGAAGAATTCTGTTTTGACGATTTATTTCATGAAATCTAATATGTAAGGGCTATTTTACACATGTAACTTTTCATGCAACTATTCATAACGCATACTTTGCTGAGCAAGCGCAGTAATATTTTTTTTTGAAACTATGTAGTTATAATACAACAGACCTGGCGTCTATTTCGATACAATCTTATATGTGACTTCAGATGTTAGAATAGGGTGATTGGTTTACTTCCTTGTGATTGGTTTACTATGATCATGTGACTGAAGTGGTTAACAAAGAAAGAAATATTTAGCAAGACGAGAGTTATAGCTGTTAACAAAACATGCGATTGATATATTTCTGCATGTACATATAGATGTAAGTCTCTGTATAGCACATACATTTATTGCGATTGAAAACTTTCACGGACTAACGTAATATGCAAGAATAGTGTGTACAATATGTTTATATCCTACTCCCTTGGGATTGGTATTTTCTGATCATGTGACTGAAGTGGTTGACAAAGAAAGAAATAGTAAACGATAATTATAGCTGAGAACAAACATGCGATTGATATATTTCAAGTTAATTTTGTCGTGTGGACAGTAATGTAACTTTATTATATCAAATATTTTTATTGCGATTAGAAACTTACATCAATACTTTCATGTGTCAAAGCGGGCTTACAATAAATACTTCTTGTGGAAATTTTATTGCCTATTTTCTTATTTTCGATGTGTTTTTTATGATATACGAACCACAAAATTAGTAGTGTCTTGATGGAAATTATTCCTTTCAATAATTTCCATACTGTGCTCTCTTTCGAAACAACTATTTCGAGCCATTTCAGGATGATTGAGGAAGCTCTTTCACTGCTTGATCCTTAACTCATTCTGGTAAGAGTTTCAAATTTGAATGCATTATAAAGAACGAACGACAAATTTTAATGCATTAACACATATTAAAAATTAATGTGCATTCCGCTTAAAGTATCTTCGATCCTTGAGCCATCTATACTAAGAGATGCTTGTTTCTTCTCTTTAAAAACTAGGAAAAGATAACTTGTTCTCTTCAATATTCATCCATTTGAATTGCTTTTTTAATTAAGAATTTTTGACTTTAATTAAAATTAAGAATTTTTAACGTCATATTGTCTAAAATTTTTGTAAGTCCTGGAATAGTAATCCTATAAGTATATCTTTATGTAGTCTCGCAACATTGGAGATATGATATGATCTCATAATAAGTGTAGATAGAAAAAGCGCATCTTACCTCCAAAAATAATACGAAGCTATACATAATAGAAAATCTAGGGATCGATTAGTAGTTAAAATGTATAATATATAACATCGGCTAAAATTTAATAATTAGTATACTCGAATGGACTCGATTTGGAATAAAGATCGATCAACTGAGAATCTCAAACTAACTATAAAACATGATGATTGTTTGCTCTGTTCTAACTTTAGTCTTGATTTACAAATAATGATGAACCAGCCAAGTAGCTGCGCTTTTTAAGGCGTTGTTTCTATTTGAACCTGGGAGGTTATGGGTTCGAATCCCGAAACCGGCAGTTTGTCAATTTAAAAATAATAATGGGGCAGTTGATTGACTAAACTGTCGGCGTATGGACAAGAATGAAGTAACCGACTATGCTTGTGAACGTTTTCTGCAGTTTCCCTTCATGAACTCCAGATGAACATCGGCATAGTTTCTATCAAAGTCGGCTGCAGCCGAACACCTACCAACTCCTTCTATGCATACGAATTCATGATCCTCCACTCACATTAGAAAAATGTAAAAAGTAAAAATTAATAAAGGTTGCGAAAATAATGATGTGGGGGGCCTTTGTTATAGACCGTCGTGTCTCTAAAACGGAGGTTAAACCTCATTATTATTATCTAAACTAATGATGAACCAACTAGCATACCGAAAAAAACTCACATGATGAAAATTTAATTAAATTCTCCGTAATTTTTAATTAAAAAATGTAACTTTTTGGGTGTATCAACGTAATTTCTGGCCAAGCAACGTTGACTATGTAACGAGAACTGTATTGCCGGCCGAACACACCACGTGAGTGTGGACAGCTCTTCTCGCGGCTCCTCGCCTTACGAATATATCGCCGAGTGAGTATTGCCGGCATAAGAATGAATGAAGAACTTTGACTGAATGTGTGTGTGTGTGGTGTCCACGGTGGTAGCAAGCCGTATCGCCTATTTTCTTAAATCAGGTAGTCTTTGATTTATTTCCTTTGGGCCTATCAATGTGCATATGATAAAATATATGTCAAAGGGAAACGAAGATAGTCTCAACCATTGACTTAGTTTAGAGAATGAAAAGCAGAACGGATTAAAAGCTTCTACAGATCATAACCGCATTGAAACACCGCGATAAGATATTGTGAACTTGAAAACTAGAAAATGACGCGACTTACCTCTAAAAATAGTACGACGTTATACATAATCAGAAATCTAGGGGTCGATTAGTAGTTCAAATGTATAATATATAACATCGGCTAAAATTTTTAAATGTGTGCAACGTTTGTACTATGACATATACTATTAGATAATATACAGTTAGCTGCGCGCCAACACGAGCCACAACAGCCAGTGTTATAATAGGGTTTAGTTTTTTTTTTAACGCTTAGGCTAGTGAAACTTTGTGCTTATGTCGACATATACACGTGAACAATATACCTACATACCATGGTGATTTTAATTTATACATTCTGTTATAAATATTTACCTTTGTAATAATACTTACGACACGATGCGAAATGGTACGTGCATACATACGAGAAATACGTATAAACGTAGTGTGTGTGTGTATGGGTAAAGTTACAATGTCATAAAAATTTCAATATTAAAAACCTAATTTTTGTATATTGTAGCGACGTTTATGATTAAGCAATATATCATTTTCGTGTTTTATTTATTTTTTTCTATGTAAGACCATTATTCATCTCTTTTTATGTTTTATTTGTTTGTTTCGTTATTCTTTCTATATACGTATACATTCGTTTTTAATACTATTTGCGGACTACAATGATGTAGTATGCCAATGATGTAGAGAAGTATTGAAAACTCATCAACATTCATTTCGGACATTACGCACATAGCTTTTGTATTAGGGATCGTTCATAAATTACGTAAGAGGTTTTGAGAGCTAATTTGGTCCCCCCCCCCTACTTTAAGACTTCATAAGATAACAATTACTCCCCCCTTCCCCTTAATAAGAAATTTTCGAAAGAAATGGATATATTTATAAAATAAAACATCGTTTATTCTGAAAATAGCCTTTATTGTAATCTTCCTACTATAAATATCATTAATTCACTGCAATAATATTAATATCATTAACCTATCACAGTTTTCACCAGAATTAGTTCAGTAAAACCAAAGATGTTGAAAGAAATAGATAATAAATCAAAACTTTTAACTATTATTTACCCATGGGCTGACCAACCAATTAATTACCGGAATGACTGACTCATTCTCTTAAAACTCTTCCAATTTTTCGATATCAATATCAAATGTTTGTCGTACCACTCTACAGCATGGGTCTATTAAACGTATATTTTTAAGATTGCAAGCAACAGGGAAATCCCCGTTCAACGAGAACAACAATAGAATAATAGAGAGAGCATATAATTTTTGTAAGATTCAATACTAAGTCAGAGAAAAAAAGTACAGATGGCGTTATCCAATAATGCAATTTCTTAGCGCGAAAAGGGTAAAATTTTCAATTTAAAATCTTACGTAATATAATATTTTCTACCCCCCCTTCTGCCTATGGTAAGAACTTATAATATTCAGTCAACACCCCCCGCCCCTAAACGCCTAACATAATTTATGAACGGCCCCTTACATTGTTGTCTATTTGTAGAAAGTATGTTTTCAATGTCTAATGCCGGCAGTACACACTTGGCAAGGGAAGGCGAGACATAACGAGCACGAGAGTTAACTCACAACGCTTGGTCTGCCTCGTGTTGACCCGCCTCGCCTCGTCAACGCTCCATTAAAATTCAGTTTTTGGACAGGAATCTAAGAAAGCGGGTGATTTAAATATTGAACACGAAAATAGATAAAAACTGTATAAATTTATGAATACTTTTTTTATTCTTATAGTGTCTGCACTCATTTCAATAATAATTATTTATAGTAGTTTAATCAAAAAATCTCCGTAATTTTTAATAAAAAAATGTAACTTTTTGGGTGTACCAACGTAATTTCTGGCCAAGCTACGTTGTCTAACTGACGAGAACTGTATTGCCAGCCGAACACACCACGTGACTGTGGACAGCTCCTCTCGCGGCTCCTCGCCTTACGAATGTATTGTCGAGTGAGTATTGCCGGCATAAGAATGAATGAAGATCATCGGTGACGCCTACTATGGTTGGGTCTACTGGTTGAGTACAGTACATTCCAAAGAAATTATCCTAGTACCGATCCCTGTGGGACACCTGGTGTTATTAGACATTCTTCTGGCCATTTTTTGTATCATAAATCAATATACTTTCGTTCAGATAACTTTCGATCACCTGTAACAGGTATTTAGGCGTTTACCTTGCCTTAATGGGCTTCATGATTTTTTCCCATTTAGCCGTGTTGACCGCATTCCTTGTATCTAAAGTTATGACTGCACAAAATGCTTTGGTTTGCCGAGTCCCACTTATGCCCTCTCAGCGACTTCGTTTACCTTTGCAACAGAATCGACTGTGGACTGTTCTTTTCGGAAACCATACTGCCTTGGCGCGCTTTAGTAGAAGTAGTCGCTCGAGTCGTATTCCCAGAGGGTTTAGGAGACAAAGTGGCTGGTATCATGATGGTTTGTTCAGCGGTTTATCCCCTTTTCGCAGAAAAATCAGTCGCTGTCTTTTCCAAGATTACTGCACGCAAACGTGTGTTGTATGTTTCCAATAGTAGTACTGGCCACAACTGATCTCCAGATCGGCAAGTCGATTCGATATCTGTGAAATTGTTCAATGCTATTCTGAATAATGTTTTTAGTATACTTGGATGGCGTCGATTTGGAATAAAGACCGATAAACTGAGAATTTCAAACCTGAAGTATAAAACTTGACCGTAGTTTGCTCTATTCTGACAATATTTATGATTTACAAATAATGATGAACCAAATAGAATACCTTAGTAAACTCATGAGGTAAAAAATCAACGTACATAAGACCAAATATTGACCTAGTTTATAGAATGAAAAGTATAAGTTAAAAGCTATAGGTTCCTCGAGAAAATTAACTTCTTTCCAGATTATTACAGCATTGAAACTCGGATCAAACAACATCAGAAGATTGTTTCACTTTTGTTTTGGCCACGATAAGATGTTTTTAACCTGCAGTTATTGTTTCAATTTAATTTCAGTTGAAAATTTCAATTATGCGTATCACAATTTCCGTTATGAGACGCATATGGCTAAATTTATTATTAGTATAAATTTTGACTCGGAAAAGTTAGGACGTTTGAGTTGCAATCTTCAGCTGTCCTGAAAATCTATCGATCGCGCATATAAAACACTAGTGTGAAATAGTTATAGTGAATATAAAAAGTGTTAAAGTAAAAATTTTAATAAATAGCGCAATGTCGACCACTCCTCGAAAAGCCAAATCAAAATATAGGTATAGATAGAGGTCGTATAAATAGAGGTCGTATACGGTTGGAAAGGGCTTCACTCAAGAGCAATTCAGTGATTCCCCCTAACGTTACCTGTTACTCGTTACGAACGCGTATTCACGTTAAACGCACGGCTGTATCCACGACATAGCCACACCACTTTTTTATTCTAAATTTACCTTATTATCATGGCGAATCTTGTTAAGAAGTTCGATTTTTCATTCATTAAATTATTGTGTTCGATTTCATGAATGAAATCGTATTCCATCATGAAATAGTGGAATAGCAAAATATAGTTATTAAATAAAACACATATTTGAAATTTTCGTAAAATCACTTTATTTGACTAGTTTCGGAACACCGTTCCTTCTTCAGAAATAAAAATGAAATGAAATGAAATTTTGAATAAAGTGAATATTTTAGCATAATTTCGTATCATAGAGTGTTCTGCGTGGTAGCATCGAAATTAGTTTTTTGATAGGTAACCCAAACCTCTGTTCTGTGGTTTCAAATATACGCCTTTACCCATTGCAGTCGCCTCCATTGTTTTATTATGACGTTAGCTCTCACCAACTTGATCACGAGCACGCTTGTAATTAATTATAGCTTTTGCACGTCCTACTGCACCTGAAATTCCTGCTACATACTGCACCTGCAAACGCTTCTAAAACAGAGAGCCCAGCGAATATGGTAGTTAACGGAAGCAGACCACTATATTTTGGAACTGGTATTTCACCTGTTTGTGCGTTTATACGTTGACCGCTGTTCTACAGCTGCTTTTAAATCCGCTAGTGGTGATTTTTCTAATGCAGCTCAAGTTTTTCGAACTGAAGTTGTAAAGTATATAATTCTCTTTGTCTTCAACCCCATAACAAGCTAAATTTTTGTCTTCGTAGTACCTGTGACAAATAAATCCACTGATTTTTCACCAATAGTTGAATCAGACTTCAGCGTATTGTTAGCCTGCTAAATGACGACGCTTCAAATATTTGTTTTTTGAATAAGCAATATCATCAACTATACAAGCTTGATCAAGTGCGTTTGGCTTATCACCACGAGATAATCGCTTCTGATGTTTGGATCCAGGACCACAATATTGATAAGTTGGTATATATAACTGAACCGTAAACTTATTTATCAGAGTGTTAACACTACCTTTTTCTTTGTGCAGGTCTTCTGTAGTTTTCTTTCACAAATTTCAGAGGAATATCGGCATAGTTCCTATCGCAGTCGGCTGGAGTCGACTTATAAGGGTTCGGTATAAAAGGCTAAGATTGGCCTACTTGCCAGTCTTCGACCTCCACTCCGCAACTACTACATACTTTTTCCTTGATATTCCATCCAACAAGGCATCATACTGAATCTTTCAGGCAATTATCTTGATGTGTATTTAAGTAAAAAGTGTGGAACGGAGTTTATTTATAAAATGATTGTATCCAAATATTTAGTTTTAGTAGCTTTAAAAATGCGTTTTCACAAATAGCAGCATGCCATTGATTGTCAAAGATTTAATTCGTGATAAAACAGATAGTCAAAATTATCATGGATCCCTATTTTCAGATTCTATGCAAGAAATACTATATGGAACTGGTGGATGTGGGAAAACATATCTTATGGTAAACTTTATTTATACTGAAAATGGTTTATGATTTGAAAACTTTTATATGCACAGTAATTCACTTTATCAACCTTGTGGGCAAAAGGTTTTATCCTTTGGCGGCATAATGGAAACAAAGACTGGTTTTAAAACTTCTATTTTTGTGAATTCGGTTTTCTTCTTCAATAAACAATGCGGACTGTATAATTGATATCAAATAACACAAAACACTTTGTTTCAATATAAAATTAATTTTATTAAATTCTAATTAACAAAAGAACAAGTACATAATGCCATGTGCATTTCTCCATGTACAATATTCAACTCAACTGCACTTGCATAATGCTTCTGCGCAAAAGATCCCTCTTAAAATTATTACATAAACTCATCAAATAAACAATAGTTCTAAATATTGCCACTAGATGGCCTTTGATTCAAAACTTTTTATTGGAATATCAATACAATTATTGACAAATCTAAATATCAATTACTCTAACAAACTTGACAATTAGTGAATGGAGTTGAGTATTTTCCAGTTAGTGATACTAATAAAATTCTTAGTCCTAATGGGGTTCGTGAAAAAAGTCAATTCATCTTTGGCGATGTTAGTTGTCATTCACAACATTGTATATGAGAATACTTTAGTTTGGGTCGTAAGAAAATTGATTGTTTTTGTCTATGTTATACACGGTTTCCTAAGCACCTTTCAAGAGATAATTCAAACCTATTAGTATTGTTCAAAATCGATGAAATCATGTTGATTCTGATATGAATTTTTCCCAAAATTAGTGATTTATGTAATAAGTGTTGAACTTTTCTAAATGAACTTGTTGTTGTTATGACATATTTATTGAGTTGTAGAGAACACTCAATACTTGTAAAACATATATAATACAAAATTTGGAAAACAATTTTTTTTTTGATAGGCAAGCTTTTATTCTTATTTCTAATTTATTATGAATCTTTTGTTATAACATTTTTATATAATTCAAATAAGGTAACAATAAATATGTAAACAGATATGTTAATTTGGTTTCTGAGAAAGAATCTGAGACGTTGCTATATTATTTTTTATATCATTTACAGAATGTAGCAATATATTATAAGATATTTTTTATATGTTGCAGCAAATAATAAAGACGGTATCCAATTGGTGTGGCGCCTTTTGAATTAATATTTTTAAAGATTTTTTTTATATAACTTTTTAGCGAATTTACTCCAAAGAAAATGAAGCTATTGTTTTTGCACCAATGTTGGAATTTCGTAAAAATTTCTTCGAATTTCCATCGATCCTACCTATTAGATGTTAAAAATCACTATCACTAAAATTTTTATATATGTATATACATATAGTGACTCTCTAGCGGTCACAGTTTTAATCCGATTGGAATGAAATTTGGTATTTGAGGCGCTTTTGGTATTCTCAAGTCCGTTAATGGGACGAGGGGAAAGAGGGTTTAGAGGGAAGGGGAAATAAATAATTTGGTATATCTCCCTTAATATTTGAAAAATCGAAAAATTTATCAGGAGTTAAGTTGCAGGTTCTAAGTTTTACTGTAATTTTGTTTCTTATAATTTTTCTGTTACACTAATATTTACAGAAATAATTACAATTAAAGACTGAAAGTTAAAATTCTAAATATCTCTGTTCTCATTAGAGTTTGAGAACGCATTTTTCTCATATTAAGAGAGATATTTTATCTTTGGTGTTTTCTTTTATCTTTATGCCCCTATTTCCCCCGGACGTATGCCATTTATTAATAAAATTGGTCTTGAAAATACTCAAATGATATCAGGTACGACATTTCATTTTAATCAGACTTAAATTGTGACTAGAGATATTTATGTATTCTAAGGAAATTCGCTAAGTTGACGCAGCTCCTGCGTAACGAATTTTTTTTACATTTTGTTTTAGATTTATAAATTGCATACCATGTACATAGATATTATGGAGTATTGACTAATAAAAATTGTTGAATTGTACTTTAAGTTTTAAGACTTTGTTTTTTATTACAGAATATAAAAATCAATTGCATGTTTTTTTGTTTAAAAATACTCGGCAGTATAATTTTAATTACCTATAAGCAATGTGTATTTATAAGTAAAGTCTGAAGAACAAAGGTAGGCGGGGCATAACTTTAAAAAATAATAATTAAATTCTTTTTTATTTTTAACATGCTTTTATTAGCTTGACCTGTATGTATCTATGTATGAATTTGATGAAATTTTGTAAGTGAGTTTTCAGCCGCTTTCGAAAGTCTGAATGATCTGAAATTTTACAGACGTATTAAGAATAGTGTTTCACCGCGGCTACGAGGTAACCCCGCCTCGCCTCGGTCCTCGGTTACGAGGCACGAGGCGATGTTCAAATTTTTAACCCTCGTTACTAACCGAAGTGAGGCGAGGTATATTGTCCCAAAAACCAATTTACAAAAAGTAAATTTTTTTAAATAAAATAATATAGTAACATGTATTTTTACAAAAAACATGAAGCAATAGATGCATTTTAAAGGAAAAAGAAATTTTATGCTATGGTTGGTTACTTTTTATAATAACAATCATAAATTTGTTCATCGCCGGTTTTCAAATTTTATAGAGAAAACTAAATGTATTATTTTGATTTTGTTGATCAACTGTATATTCTTATTTAAGCTATGAGTATCCGCCAGGAACGAAGTCCTTTACGTTATTTTTTCAACTCTAAACGTGATTTTATATGATTTCTATTGATTAGAGCCCTCTTTTATTCAACTCTCTCTCTCTCTCTAATTCGTATATTTTATTTTATTTAAGCGAATTTCCGGAAAGGAAATAGAGCTATTGGTCTCGTACCAAAGTCAAAATTTAGTTATTTGAAAGTTTAATTTTCTTTATACTTACAGTAACTTGTATATGGATTTCGCATTGGGAATCATGGAAGCATTTCAAAGAACCTCTTATATAGTTCTTAAAACATCACGGGATTTAATATTTTCATAATATTTTTTTAGGCCAAAGTTTTTTTGAATTTACTGTTTTCATTCGGGGAGTCATAAAAATTTAGAGACTAAGCAATCTATATTCCGTGTTTTAAAGATATTTACTTTCTAAGTTTTTGTTACCGTATTATGTACATTCATGCAAAATATTTTCTTTTAACTTATAGATTTTTTATAGATCTTTAATTTTTGCTAATTTACTTATAACCAAATTAATATTTTTAGGTTTTATAAGACTTAATCGAAAGCTTAAACACTTACCTATTTAATTTTAAACTCAAAAAAATTTACCGAGCAATATAATTTATTTTTTAAAGAAAACAAAGATAAAATCAGTGGGTGTCTGTAAATAATATTAAAAAGAACTCAAGGATTTTTCGAAATAAATTTAGATTTTTGCCCCAATTTCCTAGATCAAAATTTTTTTTATTTTATAAATACGTATTTCGACTACAAAGTATTCATCCTCAGTATGAATTAGCTTACGGTGCAGACCGTATGTATTGATAGGAATGAAAATTATTGAATTGTAAAGAAATCAAGAGTGAAGAATCTTGAACTACATTTTGGATAAAAACTTGAAATGGAAAACAAAATCAAAAGATATGCTGGCATATAAAGTTCTCTATTTGCTAAATCAATTGTCCATGAACCTGAGAAATTTGAAGCCAGAAGATGAAGAATTACATTTTGAATAATTTATTACAAGAAATTAACAATGCATAAAATAAAACAGTTGGAAAGAAGAAAATTCAAAAAAAGAAGAAATAGATTGAAGAAGATAAGGATGATGAATTTGTTTCTGAACAGTAGAAGAGTATTGACAAAGGAATGAAAAGAAGAGATAATTAATGTAATTGTTAAATAATTAAAACCATTATTATTATTATTACCTTTTCCTGCAGGCATTATGAACACTGACTTCCTTTAGCTTCTCCAAAAACATTTTCCTGGAGACCACGATCACACTGCTGGCAACTAGTGACTGGATACCACGTTTTTTAACAACTACCACTGATTCGTCCTCAAGTAGACACCGACATATAAAACACGAGCCCGAAGTCACTGACATTGTTGGAATCTTTTCACAACGTGAAAAACATTATTTTTACTATTATTAGGTATCTGACATATGAATGGATGTCTGAAATAACGGCGTATGTTGTTTTCCACTACTTTTCAGGAGAGCGTTTTAAAGTTGGACGTACCAGAATATTTCACAATGATTATTTTATTTAATTTAATTTTTTAACATACACTCTTATTCCAAAAAAAATATACAATTTGTTAGGTACAGGGAAAACTCACCAAGGTTAATGATAAATTTTTATTAAAAATGAAAAAAACGATTTTGCATTTTGGAACAAAGCCCTTGTTCCAGACACCTATTCAAATGTTTTATGTTTCTATTTTATTTTTATGTATTTTATTGAACATTTTATTATTATTCTAAAAGTCCGTAAAGAAAATAATTCACAAATTAATTGAACACAATCTTGCATATTGAAATACGAGCTACTCACAGGAGAAACAAAAACTGTACTGCTCGGAGCTCGGAGATAAGAAACCGGATAGTGTGGCGTGAAAGAGGGGGTGAAGACAAAGAAGACTTGAGCTGGCCTCTGCGATGCGAGAAAGGGTTGGAAGAAGGGAACCAAGGAACACGCACAACAAAGAACCGCTAAAATTCTCAAGGGCAAGGGCGCTTGCCACTCGTACCATTTTTTGCACGCATTAGCTTGGTGACTAATAATATTGGTACTTAACTACAATCTATTCAACTTCAACATACCTCTTGTATGATTATAACACGTTTTGCATGTTTAAATCTCTCGCAACAAAAAAGTGGTTAGGTACATTTCTGGTAAAATGCGATTTTACCTTATATGGTTTTTTTTAAGGTTTTGGGAGAACTACGAGGTTTACAGACCGCGCTTTACACTTAATTTAAAGCTAATTAAATTGCCTACAATTATATTCTGCTAGTTCTACTCGTAGGATCAACGGTTTCGACGCAATTTCGGTCCAAAGAAGGTCTAAAACTAAAATTTTCAATTTTTGGAAAAACTGCCCTATTTTCAAAGTGCCGTAATTCGGTAACCAATTAACCTACAGAGCTCCGGTTGGTAAAGATTATTAAAATAATCAAAGAGAACTCTAGGTTTTCTTGAAATTATATTTAAAATTTTTGCCCCTAGTCCTAGAACATTTGTTTGTATTTTATAAATACGTATTTCGACTACAATGTAGTCATCATCAGTATGAATTAGCTAATCGTAACTATCTCTGGGATATGTAATCGTAACTATCTTAATTTGTATATGTAGATGCTTTCGTAAGCATGTAATTCTGTGGGGTTTTGTACCGATTTAAGCAGTTTTAGATTCGATTTATCTTTATTTGTTACAGCTTAATTTGTCACAAATTTAATACTCTTAAAAAACGTATAGAATAACTTTTGCAGAAAAAAACTATTTGAGAGTTGCACGCTTGGGTATACATAACCCTAATGGGTCTTAACAACATACTAAAAATCAGAGATACATCATGTTTTGCGAATTTAGCGATTTTTTGTGTCGATTTTGACTGGCCTATATTCACTGTTCGCCACTGCTGGCATATTCGTTGCCATCGGAACAATCGGATATAACACAGTGACGTGAATCGAAGTGAAGGTTCTAATCTTAGGGTTCTAATACAAAATTTTTGATTTTGTCTACCAATAACCAATTTATTTATGGAAAAACCATTCGGGGAAATAGATTATTAAGTATAAAATGCGCCATTTGGCATTTTTGAAGGAAGGATCGTTCATAACTAAGTTGGTTGTAATTTGAACTGTTTTTAAGCTCTGATTGATAAGAAAAAATTAACTCGTCAACCAGGAATCGAACCTTGGCCCTCTGGATATCTAGTGCAGCGTGCTCACCGCTAGACCCAAAACGATTCTGAAGTAAGAGCCAACCTTTTCATATCATTGACAGTATTACTTTTGTTGTCAAATATCAACAACATTATTATTCATATATTTATTATTTGTGTATACTTATACGTTACATACGTTATATTAATGACAATCCAGCACTGTGTTATGCAATCAGTACAACAAACCGGTTTGATTTTATTATAGCACTAATGCATAAACACACATATACAACACATAGACAAAAACACTGTTCACATATACAAAATAATGTTATGTTGAAGAAAAGGATTAATTTAAAACGTTTATATTTCGAAAACAAAGCGGTAGTTTCTTTTAAAATTTTGTCGAATATTTTTTCTAATACAACAGATAATAGTTGGGCAGGCATGATGTTTCAAATGCTTCTAAAGGGAGAGAGTGAGAGAGAATGATAACTTTGATATTAATTATCTCGCGTTCTAAACGGTCAACAATTCTGAAACTTCGGGATTTATTAGTAAACGTTATTTTTGCCTGTGAACAAAAAATAAGCAAAATCTGTCGAAAAGTGGTGGCATAACAATTAAGATTTTCCTCTCTCATTTGTGAATTTGTATTATACCAATAGTTATTGGTTCGTATAATTCAATATTTTTCAATAAAATTCGAAATACCAAAATTCATATTAAACTAATTATTTTTATATAAACAATACTATAATTATAATTAAAGATATATCGAGTAATTTATATCAGGCCCTTCACATTAGACAATCCTTCGACTGCCCATGATTAGCCAAACCTCATTATCATACATTTGTCTAATCTAGTCTATTGCATGACTAGATTAGACAAACCTTCTACTGCCCATGTCTGGCAAACCTCATTATCACATCAGGCAAAATTATCCGGAATGTATGACCAAGCCTTGATAATGTTTTTCGTTATACCCATCGTCTGATTGTGACAAACTTTGCCTGGCAAAGGCCTTATTATGTTCATAATAATTTTTCTGGTTGAGGAATTTTGCAACAGCCCAAAAACGCCAGCATATGGTAACCCCAGTTTGTGGGACACTTTTCTTATGTTGATCAGTAATGTCTATTCTAATGGGCTGTGGCTTACATTCGCGGTAAAAGAACGAAGATTAAATGCTCGTGAAAAACAGGGTTTGTAATTGAAATAGAGTCACAGTTTAAGTATGAAAATAAAATCACATCTATCTGCCCATTTCGAATTTGTTTTGAATGGGGTACCCATGCCACCAACTATATCGATAAAATCATTCGCTATACAACCTTTCCTTATTTTAAATACTCATATCAAAAGTTCATCCATTTTGCTTTTAATAATTGTTTATTTCGGAGACTTGGCTACCCTGTAAGTTAGAAAATATTCGTATTTATATTTAGTTTTTGTATCCTTTTTTTCATGAATTATAAATAACTAATCCGAAATAAAGCCTAGTATAAAACGGTCCAAAAGTTCGAAATCTTTTTGCCAAATTTTTACCTTATTACTTTCTGATTTGACTTTTACACGACCTTCAAATGATAAGATTCCTGTGTGAAAAATATCACGATTAGCTTTGTCCCTCAGAACACATTTGGAATTATATATGTACTTGAATATTTCTTCACGGAAACGTTTTTGTATAAACGGGACAAAAATGTTTTGTTTGGAGGGGGCAATCGTATGATGATCTTGATTTTCATTTTCACTAGAACCGTTTACTTACTTGGCAAGGTTATCTAAAGGTTATCCTTAATTTTGCTTAAGCTGTGGCAAATGAAAAGTAAAACCGGGTAATATAGTCTTTTTTGTTTAATAATAGACCATCTTATGTCCGTTTTAAAATTTGGTTTAGCGAGTTTCCTCCTAAACGAAATAGAGCTATTGGTGAGTTAGAGTTTTAGAGCTACCGATGTCGAAAATTAGCATCTGAAAAATTTATATTTATATATATTTATATATCTATTTATATAGGGTGTTTAGTAAACATATGGCAAAAACTGAAGGGGTTATTCCTTAGGTGATTCTAAGAATATTTTGTATTTGAGAGATTTTAGATGAGCCGCTTTGTTTCGTGTAATTAATAATAATAATAATCCGTGTAAACGTGGATATCATTTGAATACGTCTCGTGATTGATCATTTTGTATCTGTCAAATTTGTTTGCGCTGATTGACGTTTGGCTGTTTGACGCGTTGTATTCTCTGCCTTTGATAGTTAACTTTTGTAGAGAAGTCCTCTAACATGAATCGCTATACGAACGTCAAGATGACACACATCCATTTCATGTATAGACTTGCCGATGGCAATTCATTACAACCGAGGCAGTTGTACATCGAACGATTTCCTAACCGAAAGTTTCCAGATAGAAAAACTTTCCAAAGTATTCATCAACGTCGTCATGAAACAGGCACATTAAAACACAGGAAGACAGTAAGAATGGTTAAACAGGATTAGAATGTGCTGAACATGGTAGAGAAAAATCCAGGTACTTTTACTAGACTCTCTGTTTGAAAAATTTTTAAGGACTTTTATTTTACCAATACCATACACAACGAGTTCAGGCACTTCTTTCTGCTGATTTTTCTCTAAGTATTGCATTTTGTCAATGGCTTTTGCACACATTGGTTTAAATCCCTTAACTGCTGTCGCTGATTCTTTTTATCGATGAAGCGCAATAAGAAATTTTCACAATAACCATGTATGGGCTCAAGAAAATCCACACGATTTTCGTTGAACGTGTTTGGGTTGGAATTGTGGTAACTGGCTAATTGGACCGGTATTCCTACCAGGAAGACTTACCGGCGAAACTTTTTAGAACAATCGCTATCTGAGTTTCTGAAGGACGTACCCTTGGCAAAGAGAAATGCAATGTGGTTTATGTACGACGAATGTACACCAGCACATTTTAGTGTTGTTGCTCGTGTGTTTTTAAAGGTAACATATGGGGATCGCTGAACTGGTCGGGGTGGACCTAACTTATGACCTGCTTAATCCCCGGACTTGAACTACTCCAGTGGCTAATGTGGAATATTTAAGAAACCGGCTAATGCTTGGATTCTTGCCATATTCAACAGTTCTTGTAGATTACGAAGCTTTACATGTAATATTAAGGTAATAAAATATTGTCGAAAAAGTTTATCGCCCAGTTACTGTGAAAGAAAGCGGCTTAACTATCAGAAAATCATCAAAGGACAAAATATTCTTAGAAGAATCCAGAGAATAACTCTAAATTTGCCGTATGTTTACTAAATACCTATATATATATATTTATATGTGTTTGTGTGTGTTTCTGTGGCTACTCTAGCGGTCGCAGTTTTAATCTGATTGGAGTAAAATTGAGTGTGCGAGTGAATTTGGTATTTGAAAGACCTAGTTCGTTAATGGGAATAAAGGTTTCCATTTGAAAAACATACTACTCTAGAGTTTTATACGGTCAAATATTTGTGTCAAAGATTGGGTGAATAACGACGAGTGCAAGTTGTTTTTATTTTGTTTGAAAAGAAAAGTCGATGAGTTTTGAATTATACTCATAGTTCTTTATGTTTCTTTGACGGTTGACCATAGATACGTTTGGGTATACAAAGTATTTCACTTTGGCCATAGGGTCCATTGTGCTCCCCCTTCTACTTCAGTCTCACGTGATTCGCTTCTCCCATATCTTGGCAATAGCCAGGAGCTTACTGTTCAGGTCTTCCTGAAGGTTCATATATTTGGGGTGAGATGCATCCAATATCTTGTATCTGCTGTAAGCCCGAAAGATTCGCAGTCAAAGATAATGTGACTGGTTGTTTCCTCCTCCTTGCCGCACAGTCTGCACATGATGGATCCGTTATGTAGTCCTATTGTGCGCACATGTTTTCGTAGGTGATAGTGCCCGGTGATTAATCCTGTAACCTTTCGCAGTTGTATCCTGTTCAGGTTCAGTGTATCTTAAGTACTTTTTATCCTGGTTCTATATCCAGAGATAGATAGATTGTAGAGGCTGCCCTAGACGGCCTACACTTCGACCAGAAGGTCCATTGTGATGCCTAAGGATGTGAAGATGTGAGTGGAGTGGAAGGAATTTGTGTGTAGACTAGGAATCGGTAGGATATGCGGCTGCAGCCGTCTCTGGTAAGAACTATGCCGATATTTTTCTGGAGTTCGTGAAGGAAACTGCAGAAAACCTTCTCAATGATAGCCGGTTATTTCGCTCTTGTCCATACGCCGACAGTTTAATTAATTAACCGCCCCGTTTTTTTTTGTAATAATTTTTTTTATAACTACCGATGTCGGGATTCGAACCCATAACCTCCCAGTTTCCAGGTATGCTTACTGCGCAGACATAACGCCTTAGACCGCTCGACCACTTGGACTGGTCAGTTTCATATCTACATGACATTTTTAATATCCCGGGTACCATATAAGTTTAATGTTTTACGTATACAAAGAATATGCGTTATAATATAAGTTCAATAAGTTAATAATTCGGGATTTTTATTTGCACAGTTTTCGATATAGCAAGGCACTCTCAGGTTGAACTTATATATAATTTTCAGCAATAAACTACATACATAATGTACATAAACTTCATAATGTTCGTTATTCTGACTTTGTACTAAGAACTTAAAATATATAATTTTTTTTATGTTTTTTGTGATATACATGGGAATAATTTTAAACTTTTCCCATATGCACTTATTTTATTCAAATGGAATTTATTTGAATGTTTTATTCCTGTTCACAACAGGCGTTCAATAAAGATACTATATACAAAATAAAATTACAGTTTCGATTTTTACGTTTATTCCTGTTCATAACATTTAAGAAACCATTGAACGACATTAATATTGAAATCTATTCAATTATTTATTTTATAACAAAATTATTTTTCTCCTAAGGATGTACGAGCACTAGATATAGTCCATTCATAAAATTCTTCAACATCAATATAGTAGTATAGTACATTTGGTATATAGTATAGTATATAGTAGATATATAGTACATTTATAAAAGTCCAGAATAAAGTTTATTAATTTTGGTCGTCAGTTAAAATTAAAATTTAATTTAGGCCTGTCATATCGGGCCTAAAAAAATGCTATTTAAGAAAAATTAAGCTACCGCCGACAAAAATAAAATTTACCCGAAATCTCAGTTTTTTCTTATATATCTTTTTTTAGGCCCGTCATACCGGAATTTTAATGAATCAATCTCTTTTGGTCCGGGAGACCAAAGGGTTTTTCAGGATGATGAGCATCAACCTGATACTTTGTAAGTCGCTTCTTTCTGACAAGACGCCCAACTGTTTTCATTCTAACATTTTGGAAAACGCTATCGAAATTTTCTAGAAGCCGTTGAACATTGAGAATGGGATATTCGAGTCCATTCCATTATTTTTCCTCGTTCTTCACTTGATTATCTTACAAGTAACTTAAAAATACTAGATGCTCGTAAACTTTGGATGAACGGTCAAATCGACATGTTCAATAGCTTCCAGAAAATTTCGAGTTATTTTTAAGTTTAATTGTAAGATCAAGTGAAAAACAAAGAAAAATTTTTGTCCTACAAACTCAATGAAATGGACTCCGCGTCTCCCAACCTCAATGTTCAACGCTTTCCAGAAAACACTGTTTTCCAAAATTTTATAATTTATAAAGTTGGGCGTCTTGTCAAAATGAAGCTACTTAGAAAATACCAGCTTGATGCTCATCATCCTGAAAAAGCCTGTGGCCGGCCGGACTATTTATAAGTAGTTGTATTTTCTATTGCATAGTTTTGTTTTTATTCGTCTTATTTTATTCCAAGTGAAAATTATCAAAATATGGGGACGCTCACGGGTTTCTCCATCAGAGCAATGCATTAAAACTCAAACTTTAACATTAAATAATTAATTCAAGACCCCCGTAACTCCCCTGAAACTTTTATAATTGATTTATATGCACTTCAACTACATGTGAAAAACAATCAAGTCTTAGCTTTTTGAAGTTCCAGTGCTCGTATACCTTTAAGACTATATACCATGTGTATACGTGAAGGATTTTACGTTTTTATTTACTAAATTAAAGACATGTTATAACTAGAGCTAGTGTATATTTTCCAGTAAAATTACAGAAAAATCTCCTTTGTTTGAAAGTTTTAAAAAACGAACGGATATTACTGGTTTCCTCTTAATATTTCGAATTTAAAATCGAATGAAAGGTTTTTATGAACAATTAGTACTTTTTCGAAAATAACTCGCATATAAATGTTAATATGTATTAAATGTGCATACATTTGCCTTACCTTTCTTCAGGTATTGAACCTCCTTTATATTTTGGTTCGACATCATTTTCGACTTTGGTCAAATACTAAAACATAAAGATTTCTACCGAAATATCTTAAGAATTCAAAGTACTAAAAAAATAGCATTTTCTGATTGTCTCTAATAGTCTCAAAAAATTTGCAGTATTTTATAAAGTAATGGACAATCAACAAAATTTTATAAAGTAATCGAAATTGTTGATTGGAAAATGGCTTTCGGTAAAGTTTCTGAAACTTTGGGAAAATATTCATTGAATTATCCGTTTTTTCATTTAAGCTGGATTAAAAATAAATTATTTAAATGTTTAACAAATATAATAATATATAATTAAGGATGTACGAGCACTGGAGCTTCAAAAAGATTAAGGATTGATTTTTTTACATATAGTTGAAGTGCATTTAATAAATTTTAAAAAAATCAGGGAGGGGCGGGGGGTCTTGAATTAATTATTTACTGTTAAAGTTCGAGTTTTAATGCATAGCTCTTATGGAGAAACTCATACTTTTACACAAATTTTGACATATTTTGAAAATTTTCATTTGGAATAAAATAAGACAAATAAAAAACAAGTAATGTAACAACTAACCGAGTTAATTGTTTGAATACCCAGTATATACTGAGTTGTATATCAATGTTCGAATTGTTAATACCTTTACTGGGTATTCTACCAATAGTATATGAGATGTGTATCTCTACATATGTCTTCGTTTGACTATGAATAGTATGTCATTTGCTCTTTGAGCACAAATTATAAGAAAAGTATTGAGTTTATAAGAAAACAAACAAAAGTTTTCAAACAAAAGTTGTTTATTTTAAAAAGAATAACATTTTTTGTAAATAAATTTTTTTCTACCTCTTACGGTTTCAAAGATGTATATTTTCCCCTCTGGCGGGAGGAGATACGTTTCGCTTTTGCCAATTAACGAACTTAACCCCACTTTTTTGCTATGGAACACATATACAAAATTTCAGCTCTCTTTTCGTTCTTGAGTTATCGTGTGTACACAGACGGACGGACTTGCCTAAATGGCCGAATTAGTTATTGATGACCAAATTAGGCCATTTTATGAACACCCATGCCAAGCATTTATGCCAAGGATTAATATTTCCAAGCGTTACAAAGTCGAGACTAAACTTAATATACCTTGTATATTTACATATACAGGTACAAAAATAGTATGTATCGATGTTAGATACATGTTAACATGCATGCCTTCATTCGCCTATCAATTGTGTGTCTCAGTTTCAACTTTGAGGACAAATTATGAGAAAACTATTGAATTTATAATAAAAATCTTCAAACAAAAGTTGTTTCTTTTAAAGAGAAGAAGAGTTTTTGTTAATAAATAACTTCTTTATCCCTTACGGTTTCAAAGATATACATTTTGCCCTCTGGCGGGGGGAAACATGTTCCGATTTTGCCCATTAACGAAATTGACCTTAGTTTTTTGCTCTAGAACACACACAAAAATTTTCAACTCGTAATCTCTTTTCATTCTTGAGTTATCGTGTTCACAGACTGACGGACATGCGAAAATGGCCGTATTAGGTTAAAGATTAATATTTTCAAGCGTTACAAAATCGGGACTAAACTTAATATACCTTGTATATTTACATATACAGGGTATAAAAACTACGCAATAGAAAATATAATTTTAATAAAGAGATTGATCCAATAAAATTCCGGTATGATGAACCTAAAAAAATATATTTAAGAAAACAACCGAGATATCGGGAAAATTTTATTTATGTCGGCGGTAGCTTAATTACCCGAAATCTCAGGTTTTTTTCTTAAATATGTTTTTTTTGGCCCTGTATGACGGGCCTAAATGAAATTTTAATTTTAACTTATGACAAAAAATAATAAACATTGTAGTGGACTTTTATGAATGGACTATATAAGATTTTGAAGAATTTTATAAATGGACTACACATCAATGCTTGTATATCCTTAATGAGGATTCAGAGATCAAAACTCTGAAAAGAACTTGTTTGTTGCAAAAATAGTATTTTACTTGAAATTTGGCTGTTTTTGCTTGTTTCAAAAAGTGAAATTTGGCCAAATCAGATGAAATTGAACTACAACGATACGGAATTCCATAAAGATTATTAAAATAATCAAAGAGAACTCTAGGTTTTTTGAAATTATATTTCAAATTTTGCCCCTATTCCTAGAACCTGATTTGGTGAGACACGCACCATATTAGCAAAAAGCAACATATCTCTGAATCCATATGCCAGAGATAGTTACGATTAGCTAATTCATACTGATGATGACTACATTGTAGTCGAAGTACGTATTTATAAAATACAAACAAATGTTCTAGGAATAGGGGCAAAATTCGAAATATAATTACGGAATTCCATGTTAATATCTTGTTAAAATTTCTCTTTCAGGAATCGGTAGTATCAAATCGTGTTTTTATGACTATTGCCGTTATGATAATAGTTTCGATTAGATGTTTCAAACTAGTTATTTACTTGTTGCAATTTTGACTATTTGAAAATAGGTTGTAATATAATATCCGATCGAAAACATATATGTAAAAAAGGGCCGAGTTTGCGGGGAAATCCTTAATGTATAATAACTATTACATTAAGGATTTTCCCGAAAACTTGACCTTTTTTTCCTTTTTTTTCAGCCGTTTTTGGTATTCAAAAGGTCAAGCTCGTTAATGTGTAAAATCGGCCAAGGGGAAAGGGGGGTTAAGAGTAAGTGGTAAACACAAAATTTGACATATCTCCCTTAACTAAATACTGATATCAATTTTAGCCCTCATCAGGTGATGTCAATTATCAATTGATAATTTTTTTTTCAAATAAACTACATTTTTATAAATTAACCTTAAAATGCATAAAAAAACCTTATAATTAACGGAAAAAAAAAACTATTTAAAAAATAACGACAAATTTTAAAATTAAAAAAATTTATTTTATTTCAGCTTTTTAGAAGGAAATAAACTTTAACAAATACAAATCTGAATTTCGATCGTTTTATTCTAATGTTAATCATTCGGAATCGTTTTTCTATTGCTTATGATACTGCCCAAAGACTCCGTATGTGGATAACAATGTTGCTAGACGGATTGAGGAAGTCATTAGAGCAAGAGCTAGTAATGCCCACTGTTTTGAAGTTTTTTTTTTTAATTAGTTTTTTTCCCGTTAGTTGCAAGGTATTGTTTTATTCAATTTTACGCCCAGGCAAACAAAAACTCGAATTTATAAAAATGTAATTGATATGCAAAAAAATTCCAAAGAAAATAATTTATATTAATTTGTCTATAATAATATATATAGTGGCGCATTTAAATTGGCGGAAAGAATAATTTAAAACATTTTCTTAGGCATTTTTTTGCATATCAACTACATTTTTATAAATTCATATATATATATATATATATATATATATATAGGCAATTATATTTTCTATTTTAATTGATTGAGAAATTCAAAGGTACGACGACCATCTTACATATAATGAAATATGAAAGAAATTATATAAACGATGTCTAATAGAAAATAGAGTAGAAAATTATTTTGAAACATCATATTGTTTATTAAAAGATATTAGCCATTAATTGTACGCATTTCAGATTCCCTAGTATTTGAAACTTATTTTTATATTTTTGGTGAACCGTTTTCGTTTGTTTTACTGTTCTAATGTAAATCTAAAATCCCGAAAATAAATTTTGTTGTTGAAACGCCATTAATATAATATTAATCATATTCCAATTATTGTTAAATCAATAAGTATTATTATTACTTGGTTGAACTGAAAATTTGTGATTCGTAGAATAAGATGTAATCTATAGAACTTTTCGAATAAATTGCATAACATAATGGTTTATTAGTTTAAAAGTAGTGCACAGATGTAATATATCGCAAAGATTGGACTATATTTTATTTTAAACTCTTCAATTGTCGTCTATTAAAGAATGGTTAAGTCCTCCATTGCCTACATTTGACGATTACTTTGACAATAGGGAATATGCATGAAAATTTTTTTTCACTTGAATTGAAGCATGTTTACTTGACAAATATCAAGGTAAAATTACTTTTTAAATAACTTTAAAAATAAGCGAGATATGAATGATTGAAATTCTCGATTAGACAAAGAGGGTGATAGTCCTCTTGATATGTTATGTGACGTCATAATACACTTTCACCATTTAAAATACACGTAAAACTGTTTTTAGTATTTTTGCAAGAAAGAGACAGATATTAATCTTTAAAAGCTTATAGCTTCCTTGATATTTGTCGGATTTTAATTTCGTTTTTAAATATTATTACAGTATTAACAGTATTTTCATATTCTGAAAATAAATGTGAAAAAAAATTTTCATGCATATTCCCTATTGATAGAAGTCTTTCGTTTTTGGAGTTCCTCGATTGCAGTATAAAGCCCCCGTTACGATAATTTGATTGGTAGCGAAATCTAGTGTTAACAAAAAGGCGTTATGTTTTTTTTACAAGTTAACATTTTCTAGCTATAATATTCAATTGAATTTATGATGTTTTAAAATATCTTTTCAGATTGATTTTACTTTAAATTTTCCTTTTTCGTAGGTTATTAATTTATTTTAAGAAAAAAAAATTTATTTATGAACGGGAGTGTATATTAAATGGTAGCTTCTAAAAAATAACTATAAATTATTTTATTGAAATTTTGTTGATTGCCATTTCCATAGAAACTATAAGCTATTAGCACATTATAAATCGTTATATATAAGTGAGAAATATGCAAATTTGTATTTTGGCTATTAATAAATTTAAATTTAAATTTTTTTATAAATGAATTAATGTTAGTGCCATCTAAGCATAATATTTCAAAATTAAATATCTTATAAGAGTAAACTCCTTCGCGCTTCGGAACTGACACGTACACTTTTTTTTAACAATAACGTGAGTTACTTTCTGGCCAATCTTAGTTGACGATTGCTTAGCTCTCTTCTTATAAACATCAATTCATCATCTGCGCCATTATTTTCAAGTGTTTTAAATATACGAAAAAAAAATCTCTGTAAATACATTTTCAATTGAAAAATTATGTTCAATTTATGAGCAAATTAGTATACAAATTAGTAGTAGCATATGGAACGTTGGAATGGTTCAAAGTGACGTCGATTTTTAAACTATCATTATTATTTTTTGTTAGCATGCGAACAAAAATAAAGTAACTGTTAATAAGTGACTGGTAACATGCCATTGTTGTTAAAAAACAACATTATAATCATCTTTTCACGATTTTCTGCTGTTATAGGTGGGTTAGATTCTTTTATTTTTATACATAATTTTGGTGGTTCATTTGTGTAAAAACAAGAACCATCATGAACATTTTAAATGGATGTAAAAAATGTCATGAAATGTAAATTTATATCATCTACCTTCAAAAGCATAACAATCTCATAAAGGCATAAAAAATCAAAATTTTATTAAAGAAACTAACATTTTCTAAAACGATATTTTAAAAGCCAACTGTTCGTCGTGCTAATTTAAGGTTGTTAAGAAGATAGTAGTGAGAAAATTCAATTTAATGACAGGTTCTTCTAAATTTGACAGCTTATTGTTTCAATAATATAGAATATTCTGTCAAAATTTGAAGTTGATCCTGTTTTTAGTTTTTGAGTAAAAAAATGTTAAAGTGGCGAATTTTAAGATAGGTTAATCATAAAAATCTATTTTTCGACCAACAGAAATATCAGGTTTATGAAAAATTATAAAAATTCATGAAATCTTATATGTTATGTAATAGGTAAGAATAGTGTGTACCAAATGTTTATTCCTACTCCTTGTGATTGGTATCCTCTGAACATGTGACTAAAGTGGTTGACAAACAAAGAAATAATAAACAAGACGCGAGTTATAGCTATTCACAAACATGCGATTGATATATTTCAAGTGAATTTCGTCGTGTGAACATAATTTTGCAATAGCATAACAATGCAACTTTAGTTATATCAAATGTTTTTATAACGATTGAAAATTTTCGGCAAAACTTCCATGTATAAAAACGGTTTAAAAACTATTCCTTAAACACTCTGAAACAACAATGTATGTAGCAATCAATTTTTTTTTTAAAATTGTTTTAGTTTTTATTTTTTCATTCCATTCGATAACAGTTACATGGATCAAGAACTTTTTTTCTACAATAATATTAAAATATTAACAGCAAAATTACTGCCCTATCTAAACTATTTAACTTTAAGTATATCTATTACGCCAAAAGTCGTGGGCGAGGTGATGGATCTGACTAATTATCATTATTTTCATATGTTTTAATTGTGAACTATTATTGAGGTCCTGAACTTGACATATACACAGTGTAAAAAATGTTCAATGAACAATACTTTTAGGATTTAAACGACAGTTTAAATTTTACCATTTTAAAACTATAAAATAGCAAACGTTTGAGATTCGAGTAAGATGTCCTCAGCTCTTTTTTTTATATACTCTTTGTATTGAAACAGATATAAAATTGCAGTTTTGAATAAAGTATTTGTCGTGATACAATATTGTCAAAAACTTGTGGAGAATATGCGTGTAGTAGGAGTGAAGGAATGTATGGCATCAGAAGCCACATTTTTTGTCCAAGACTACACACATTACACATACGATACTTATCTATACGTATATACAGATACTGCCCAACATTTTAAAAGTTGCAATCCGACAACGTTGCTTATATTCCGCCAGTTAATATACTCTTTGTTTACATATAGTGCTTGATATTTTATAATGTATAGTGACGTACAGTGTTGTCAAGTTGTATCTATTCAGCATGCCGACACGTATATTTATTTATAAAAAGCTTCACTTTGCATTGTTATAACTAAACAATGAGACGGTCAATAATTCTCGTCTTTTTCGTTTAAATACGCAGAACAAATTCAATAATGTATAGCTATATTTCAAAAAAGATTCTTATATGCCGTTATTAAAAATAAAAAACTGGTAGAAATACCACTTGAAAGGGGTAGTCTCCATTGTTCCCCATGTTAAATATTCGAACTTAAGTTTTAACAATTAAGTTTTTCTCGAGTTTCAACTTCATTTACACTTTTACGCTTGAGTGTATAATAATGCCCTTAATAAGTGAGCAAAAATTTAGAACATTCTATAATTTATTATATCCATTAGCACGACAACTAAGTTTTCGTATTTGTTCTTGCTTTGAATTTTTATATTATTTTATATTTTAGGGGTATTGTTAGTAATATATGGGGAGGTTTGTTTTATATGTATATATATATATATATATATATATATATATATATATATATATATATATATATATATATATATATATATATATATATATATTTATACATATATTATATTTATGTTTTATGTAAAAATTATTACAAAAATATGTTTTGTTTAAATTGAACAAAAATAGAGAATTTTTAAAATTCACAAAAATCAAAGATGGATTCTTATTTGCTGACCAAAAATAAAAACATTTGATTATTGATAAATTTTTGAAAGACTTTATTTTTTTGATTCAGTTTTAATGTTTCTTTTTTCTTCTCAGGATGATCCACTTTAAATGAGTCACCCAGTTTTTTCTTAAACGAAAAAATTTGGGAAAAAAAAAAGTATTTAATTATTTTACCCTAATTTAATTTCAGTGGTCTTTTTAAACCCCAATATTACCAGATACAGGATTACAATTTTTGTTAACCTATTTTGATAAAAATTGAACTTCTGAAAAAAAAAATGTTTAATCGGTTATCTTCTTAAAAATAAACAATATCCTGTCTAAGTTTGAAGTTGATCCTGTTTTTAGTTTTTGAGTAAAAAAATGATAAAATTACGATTTTTAAGACAGGTTAATCATAGTTTTAAATGGACTCGGCGGTTACCACATTCATATAAAAATTTATATCTCCACCACCAGAAAAGTCAGGTTTATGAAAAATTGCCATAATAATTATTAAAGTTTTATAAATACTTGGACCAAATTTCAAAAATTCCTGTTTTTGGTTTCTGCGATAATTTAATTAATAGTTCGAAAAGTAGTACTAAAGCTACTTTTATTTTAGACTGTCACAGGAGGTTTGGCAGCGTCAGTGTAATTATAGTTAAATTAATAATTATTAATAAAAATTTTAATAAAAAATAATAATTAAAATAATTTATTACTAAAATAATTTTTTTTAATTTTTAATAATTTTTGTTTGTTTATTATTTTTGTATTTAATAATAAATAATTTTATTGATAATTAATTATTGGTTTAAAAAATCTTCTAATGTGATTAGAATTCGTATATTTTGAGTTACAAGAACTTTACTATTAATTTTGTTTTACCTACACCCACCACTCTCTTAACAACTTTAAATAGTTTATAAATTACTAGCTGTTATCCGTCCGCTTCGTTGACGCTGAGAGTACCATAATAATTTATTGATTTTAAAAAAAGAAAAATAAATTTTGCATCTCTCTAACTTATATATAATGATTTATGTAAAAACATAGTTTATAGTTTCTATAGATATCATCAACAAAATTTGGAAAAAAATCATTTAACATTAAATTTTACCCCCGGCTTCGCTCATTTTTTTGTTATATATCCAGTTTTTAATTCTAATCATATGCTTTTTAAACAAAAAAACATTTCATCAAAATCGGTCCAGTAGTTTTTGCGTGATGCTCTACCAAATTAACAAACAGACATTTACAATGTTGTAGTAGATATTTCAACATGTCTAAGGGCATAGTAACCATAGTAGTTAAAATTTAGTACTTACTAAAACTTACGAACGGCATGTTTTTTTATGACTTAAGGTTGTTAAGAAAGTGGTCGGGGGTAAGTCAACCAAAATTAATGGTTAAGTTCGTGTAAACTCAAAATACACTAATTATTAATAAAATTGTTTTTAAATAAAAAATTAATAAAAATTAAAAAAAATTTTTTGAATGATAATTTAATGTTTATTTAAATTTTTATTAATAATTATTTATTTAATTTTAATTACACTGACGTTGACAACCCTACTGAAACAGTCTAAAATAACAGTAGCTTTATTTTCCGATCTACAAATTTAATTATCTCAGAAACCAAAAACAGAATTGTTTTGAAATTTAGTCCAGATATTTAGAAGACTTTGACAATTTTTCAACAACCTGACATTTCCGGTGGACGAGAAATTGATTTTGATATAAATGTGGTTACCGCCGGATTCATTTACGCTATGATGATTAACCTTAAAAATCGTTACTATAATATTTTTTTTCTCAAAAACTAAAAACAGGATCAACCTCAAACTTTAACAGGATATTCATTATTATTGAAATAATTAGCTGTCAAATTTTGAAGAACCTGTCATTAAATTGAATTTTCTTCTTAACAACTATAACTTTGATCAATCTTACGGAAAAAACAATTCATATTTACTATTCATATTTATATATAAATATTCACGTATTAGAACAAATAATACATGTTTATCTTTATGTACATGTTCATTTTTATGTAAGTCAGATCTTAAGATGTTCAAAGTTTCAAGTTCATCGGGAAGTTAAAATCGATTGAAAAAGTATTGTCGAACAGACAGGCAAGAAAGCGAGTTACGAAGTTCAGATGAATATCGGCATAGTTCCTATCATGGTTGGCTCAGCCACATATCCTACCAATTCCTAGTCAATACATAAAAATTGCTGCCACTCCACTCATATCCTCACATCCTAAGGCATCACAACGGACCTTATGGCCGAAGTGTAGCCTGCCCAGGACAGCATCTACAATCTATCTATCTATCTAAGGGGTTACATGGGTATGCTAATTTCAAAAAAAAATATTTTTATATTTTTTTATTGTCTTATTAAATAGTACAATATGTCTAGAATAGTCTCCCAAAGTTTTAAGTCAGTTAGAGTAAAACTCTAGGAGATAGAGCTGCGGGAAGTAAATTGACGCAGCTGCTAAACTATTGTTTGTCTGTCTTTAATCGCGCTTTTCTAAAAACTCTATTTTTGAAGTCAGTTGACATGATTTCTCAAAAGATAATGATTCCGATACCTCTTTAAGATAAGATTGACTAGTGCTTGATATATATATATATATATATATATGAGTAGTTTATACACTAATTAAACGATGTCATTATGTGTTTAAATGTAATGTTGATAATTGTTTTTTTATGACCTCGTTTATGTTGCTTAAGGCGTTTATATACTAATAACATGATGATATGATCTGTTTGAAGTATATAATTGAAATGTAAGTAAATGGCTGAACATACACTACTGGAAGTACAGATGAACCGATTTGTACAGATGAACCAAAATTTTTTCCTTCGATTAATATTTCTAACTGATACAAATTTTGGACTTAACTGATAGTGTCTTTGTATATTACCAAAAACAGCGTAGAAAATGAGTACAATATTTTATTTCATAATCCTTTTGAAAACAATAAACTTCTTAAGATCTGTACAGCCTATTTTAATTATATTTTATTATATATATATACATATATATATATATACATATATATATATATATATATATATATATATAAATATATACATATATATATATATTTATATATATATATATATATATATATATATATATATATATATATATATATATATATATATATGTATATACCTTTCATGTTTTACATTTCCCAGTGAATCATTTCAATATTAATTATATTTTTCCAAAACTAAGGGGGAGATATTCGTAATTATGTATATAAAAATAAATATTGATTGCGTGGTCGTACATAAAAAGTGTAAAAAGTGCATTTATCCACATGCAGTAACTAACTATAAAACAATGAACAAGATTATGCTTATTTGATATGTTTTGTTTTGGCTGTAACAAATTTACAATAAAAATGTTCAATTTCTTCTGATTTTGTTTTGTAAATATGAAATAATACAGATTTCTATATTTAAAAAAAATAAATAATAGTTTAAAAAACACGCTTTTTTAGAAAATCCAACTAAAAAATAGAAAATAAAATTTAATAAATTTGAATTAAGAAAAGTGTAAATAAGAAACAAATGTATATTAATGGAAAAAAGCGTGGGGTGCATAGTGTCAATAGTTATTCCATTAATATACATTTGTTTCTTATTTACACTTTTCTTAATCCAAATTTATTAAATTTTATTTTCTATTTGTTACTTGGATTTTCTATAAAAGCGTGTTTTTTTAGTTTTTTTAAACTATTATTTATTTTTCATTTTTTAGTTGAATTTTCTATAAAAGCGTGTTTTTTAGTTTTTTAAACTATAATTTGTTTAAACTATTATTTATTTTTTCAATACTTTTCACTAAGTATTTTTAATCAGGGACTTTTCAGAAGTTTCACTTCTACCGTGTGTGACTTGCACACACACACACATTTTTGTTTTTTTAAATCAGTAACTTATCTGGGAAATTGATGAATCCTGGCAATCTAATCAGGATAATCGGATATTTTTATCGAATCATTGCATTGTCATCGGTCAAAGTAGGAGAAAATCGAGCCCAAAAGGGTCGGTTACATACATACATACAGGTGAAACTAATAAAAAGCGTATAGAAATCAAAAGAACTCTTGGTTTTTTTGGAAATTTCATCATATATAAGGGTATCTCTTGTAAATATTAAGGTTGTTAAGAAACTGGTGGGAGGAAGTCAATCAAAATTAATGGATAAGTTCGTGTAACTGAAAATACACGAATGCTTACCACAATAGAAGATTTTTTAAATTAATTATAAATAAAATTATTATTAAATAATTAAAAAATAAATAAATAACAATTATTAAAAATTAATTATTTTAAGGTATGATTAACCTATCGTAAAAATCGTAACTTTAACAGTTTTTTACTCAAAAACTAAAAACAGGATCAACTTCAAACTTTGACGGCAAATTTGTTATTATTGAAATAATAAGCTGCCAAATGTTGAAGAACCTGTCAATCAATTGAATTTTCTCACTACTTTTTTTGTCATAACCTTAAATTAACTTGTTATGATTTTTAATTATTTGAATGTTTAATGAATAAATGAGTACAAGACAATAGCCGATGCAATTTTTGTTTGTTTAAAAAAAAACAAATTCAAAACAATTTAATAAGCATTTCTATAATTTGACGAGGCGTAAATATTTGGGAAGCATCGTAGCTATTTTAATGAGAATTGAAATGAATTAAAGCTATTTAGTAAAGAAATGTCAATAAGAACACATGTACGATTTATTTTTGTTAAAATTTTTTTATATAGCAAAAACTTTTAAACGGCTTAGTAAATCGTTTTGAAATTTCACGTTAGCTTAAGCGTTAAGTGAAGAACATTCTGCTAAATTTTCGCTAGTTTCGTAGTATTTTCGATATACACCCCTAACATCCATAATCTAAATACTTAATTAAAATACGCTATAGAGATCTTAAGGCGTTTATTATTTTCAAAAGGATTATAAAATAAATTATTGTACTAATCATTTTCTACGCTGTTTTTGGTAATATATAATGGCACTATCAGTTAAGTTCTCAATTTGTATCGGTAGGGAATATTAATCGGATAATAAAATTTTGGTATTTGTCCGTTCGTCACCTTAATAACACAAAAATGAAAATAGATTAACGCTGCAAAGTGTCTTTGAGCTCGTGTATCGGCAAAATCGGTTCATGTGTACTTCTAACATTTCATTTAAATACTTCAAACAAATGATAACATCATGTAATCAGTGTATAAACGCATACATTTAAGCAACATATACTAGATCATAATAACCAATTATCAACATTCCATTTAAATACTTTAAACAGATAATGAAATTCTTTAATTAGTATATAAACTACTCACAAGACAACGATTGACATCTTCAATTTTGACATACGTTTGTGGCAAGTTCCTAATAGGAACTTGCCACGGTAGTTTGCTAATAGCTAAATAATTAAAATAATTAAAATACTTATTTGTTGTAACTCTAAATTTGAAATATTATTGTACGTATAAATTTATTGTAACTTAGTTTTCTTTCAAATAAAAATCTTTTTTTTAAAGTAATCTTTTACTAGGATTATAACTTATATACGGACGACAAGTTCTATGTTCTTAAAATAATAATAATCTTTTTTTTTTCTGTTTCAGGTAAGAGATCATCTATCATCTTTTCATATTAATTTCGCGACATAATTGGTATTGTATATATGTTTATTAACGCATAGTTTTTGTCGTGATAAAATAATGGGCACACTACACAATAGAAATTTTGTAAAAACACATACATCAAAGAACAAAGTTCTGTAATTTTTGTAGTTCATAAACCAGACGATAGTAGGCTTTTGTTTTGTTCAAGGTATACAATCCACTGAAGCAATTTCACTCTTGGACTTAAAATAACCAATTTTCTAACATACGAGGAAATTGTTTTTAGTAGCCTTTAAAATTGGACGCTGTTAAACGTTCTCATGTAAATTTGCTGCAAAAGTCACGCTATCTTGTATAATTAATTCAAATAAAAGGTAATAGTATATATATATATATATATATATATATATATATATATATATATATATATATATATATATATATACAAATATATATATATATATATATATATATATATATATATATATATATATATATATATATATATAAACAACTTTGAACCGAAATATTTTTTAAAAAAACCGAACTAATAAGGCACAAATAGATTTGGAATGACAGTGCAAGTTTTGCAGCCGATCGTACAAGGTGCTTCGGATTAAAATTGTCAGTATATTTATAATGAACAACTTTTATTTAAACAATTTTTCGAACAGCTTATGAATCAGTTATAAAATAAATAAGGTATAAATCAGTTATAAACTTTTGAAAAATGGCCAGGAATTCTGTCGTCCATGGTACCTCAAACAGACATATATAATTTATCTTCGTAATAAAATGTGTTTAGTAAGTCATTCATCCCTTTACTTTTCCTTTAGTATGTTTTTAAAATTTTATAACGCGGCAAGTTATTCTTTCTTTTGTTTCAAATATTTTAAAACTTGCCGCCAAATATTTTAAAATTTTATAAAAACAAACTAAGAGAAAACTTGTGAAATAAATTTTTTTTTATATTTACTCAATTTACCATTTATTATTATTACCGTTGAACCCCAAGGCGGCCTTCGGCATTGGCTTCGCGTCTAAGAAACATTACAAAGACCCGCTACCTTCTAGCGTGAATAGAAGTAAAAAAAGTAATTTTTAATGCCTTTTCCCCATTTTCGGGGATGTTACGTTCGGGGAAAAATTAAGTTTTCCGATTTTTCTGATGAATTTCAAGTTATTCCACGTCGAATGCAAAATACCGCATCCTTCTAGCGTGTCTAGAAGTGGGTTAGATTTTAAAAACGAACATGGCCTGAAAAACGACATATCTCTTTTGGTTTCCGAGATATTGAAATTTTTGGTCGTAGAAACAATTTTATTTATTTTTTTTAGTCAAGAATTTTCTAAATAAACAACAAAATTTTCAAATAAAAGTTTTATGTTTGAAACTCATTATTAAAATTGATCTTAATTTATTCAATCTAACGCAATGGTACGAAATTAATTTACAAACTTTCTTTTTTAACAAATTACTAAATTTTTAGTTCATATTTGGACATCTAACATTCGACATATGACATTCGAGTCTAACATTCAAATGGTATTTCATATTCGACAAACCTCTTTCGAGAGTTTTATACAATTTTGGATATATAGTATGGATGCACTGCATCAACGAACCTCTTTCGAGAGTTGTGCACGATTTTGGGTGGTATAGTACAGGTACACTGACATGTATATTGTTTAATGTTATTTTGGAGGAAATTGGTCATATTAATAATATCTTAACGAATCATAATTCAGAAAAATATATGTTTCTTACATATGTTCAATGTTATATGTTCAAATAATAAACGAAATTTTCAAGTAAATCTTTTATTTATGTTTGAAACTCATTATTAAAATTGATGTAAATTTATTCAACGGAATGGTTACAAAATTAATTAACAATAATTATTTTTTTTACCAAATAAAATTTTTAGTTCAAAATAAGTAGATTAAAGTAAACAAATTCTTGATTGAAAACAAGGATTTCTTTCTCCGAGTCTATTATTTTGAAGAAAACATATTTACTTGGTTTAAGAAATTCCTTCTATCAGTGTACCAAAATGCTCTGCGGACTAACGCGTAGTTTTACTTACTCAGCATGATAAAAGTTAACATTTTCCGAACATAATATTTGTTCCACCTATTCCATTTCATCAGCAGTTTTAACAAACCTTTGTTTGAATTCTTTAGTTATTATATTCGGTATGCATGAACAATGGGAAACGATTAATTCTCGGTGACTTGTAGAAAATGACCAGTTTAGGTTTTTGTAGTTGATATAAAGGGGATTTTTTTCACAGTACTTTTTAAGTACATAGATTTTCTTTTGTAAATCAGCTTGACTTTTACTCAATATAACCAGGTCATCGGCAAACAGACACACCAAGCCTCCTGCGATTTTCCCCCATTAAGCAAGCAAGGCTAGCCCCCTATTTTCAGCCCTTCATAGTTAAAAAATTATGTTCAAAGTTACTTATAAACAGTGCAATAAGTAATAGAATGTGCTTTCATAAACCCGCTGGAAGTTTATATGTTGTCAGATAAAGGTATAATAATTTCTATTATAGATAGATTTATCTTGGGTACATAAATGGGTACATTTTATTAACAGCGAAAAAAATTATTCATTAATTTTGTTAATAGTGTTTTTACAGAAATTAAATTTTTTACTAATTTCATGTTTTTCAATTCGCCAAGCCAATTTCATACAGAAATTTGCACAAAAATTGGACGACAAATTTCCTGGCTACCTTTCATTATCATTCCACTTCTGACATACGTGAGGGGAAGGTTTCTTTGATTGTGATTTTTGTTCTTCACGATGATAATGTCAGGAATTGTGGCGTGTAGAATGGTAAAAATGAAAGACTAATCAATTATCAGTTGATTTGCACTATTGAACGATTAACAAAAGTTTAGACGAAACTCTATTTGTCTTTAGTGTGCACGAGTGAATATATATATATATATATATATATATATATATATATATATATATATATAATATATATATATAATATATATATATATATTATATATATATATATATATAATATATATATATATATATATATATTATATATATATATATATATATATATATATATATATATATATATATATATATATATATATATATATATAATATATTCATTTGGCCATGTTGGCCATTAAATGATTAACAAGAGTTTATGCGAAACTCTTTTTACCGTCAGTGTATGTGGTGCAATGCCACAAGCTGTTACACAATTTATTAATGCGGATATCAGCAAAATATACAAAAATTACTTCAAGACAACAAGATGTTTTCACAATTCATTCACAGACTAAAAACCTTTAACCCTGTGTGTGTTGGACAGCTTTTCCTATAGGGAAACAATTTTAAATATTATTCACTGTAATAACTAAACACAATGCTTAATAAAGATATAAAAATAGTGGGGGTACTCTGTGGTGTATGGGATGTGTTGTGTACATAATGCTGGCTGCTGTCTAAAGTCTTCAGTACTATATAAACATCTAATTAGAGTGCGTTAAATATATTCATTATTGTCTTCTTAAGTTTAGCCATTACTTCTAACAATTGAAAATTCTTTTTTGAATATCCCTTATTATTTGTATGTCAGCAGCCAGCATTATGTACACAACACATCCCATACACCACAGAGTATCCCCACTATTTTTATATCTTTATTAAGTATTGTGTATAGTAAATAATATCTAACATTGATTCCCTATAAGAAAACTGTCCAACACACACGATATATCATTTTTTTGACTATACAAATATAAAATGTATTCCCTCATTTTCATATAGATTTTTGGAACAGACTTTGCAATAACTTTTGAATTAATTTTTGTCTTTAGTATTAGTAAATTAATTATTCAAAGTCTAAAATGGTAACTAATTTAATTGTTTCTTGAATTGTTATGTGTAAATCTATTTGTTTTCTGCTATTAACCATCTTAATAATAATTGTAACATTATATCTAATAATTTCTATACATCGACCATTCAAAACACACTAGGTTGCAGAAAATATAACATCAGTAAACACTAACCAAGACTCATTACATATGGTAGATAGATAGATAGATAGATTGTAGAGGCTGCCCTGCATGGGCAACCATAAGGTCCATTGTGATGCCTGAGGATGTGAGGATGTGAGTGGAGTGGAAGTAATTTTTGTGTATAGACTAGGAATTGATAGAATATGCGGCTGCAGCCGACTATGATAGGAACTATGCCGATATTCATCTGGAGTTCGTGAAGGAAACTGCAGAAAACCTCCTCAAGCATAGCCGGTTACTTCGTTCTTGTCCATACACCGACAGTTTAATAATTGACAAACTGCCGATGTCGGGATTCGAAACCATAACCTCCCAATTTCCAACTAGGCATACTGCGCAGACATAACGCATTAGATCGCTCGGCCCCTTGAACTGGTTAACATATGGTAAATACCATAGACAGTTTAAATTATGCGTGTAACCAAAAACTTCGTTTCTTTCTTATCTACGAGTTGGTGCCAAACTACTGGCCAAGCTCACGCAAAAGTTTTCTCTCAAATCTATTCCCGCAAATTTTAATGTCTGCCCTTGAGATTTGTTTATAGTCATTGTAGAGCAGACATTGAGGGGAAAATTAAAGGAATTCGTAGTACATAATAGGTTTACCCTTGCACACATCCAGTTGTGGCTTTAAATTGAACAATTTCGTAGTACATTTTTTTGATTAACTCAATCTTTCAAGTGAAATTTAAAATTTTCTTGTTTCTAAATCTAGTTGTTAATTAGAGATTTTGCGAAAACTATTCATTTTATTGGAAAATGCATGAGTACAAAAAATATTACATTTTATAAGAGGAAAATACTTTATATGAACAATATTCTTCTATCTCTTAAATTGTTAAATTGATAATAAAATTTTATTTGGGATTCTACTATATCAGAAAAAATTTATTCACACAAAAAATATTTAGTTGAGTCTAGAATGAGCAAAAAATACTAACAACAAAACCTTGACACGAAGCAAATCAAATTCCAAGCTCAAAGCAGAGTTTACGAAAGAGAAAATCAAAATCAATACAACTAATCCGAAACATGAAGCAAATCTTAAACCATATGCCAACAAAAAGATTAAATTATTTGATTTATTAGTTAAATTTGTTTATTCGTCGATAAATATATCCGTTAAATAATGTATAAGGTTTATATCGTATGTGATACAGATTGTAGTGCCCATTTACATTTACCACCGGATTTTAAAATACTATTAACGCCATCTATCGATTCTTATAGAAACTAAATTTGTTATTTAGATCAAAACAAAATAATGATAAATTTTAACTTTTTCGAATTTTATTATTGTTCAAGTGTAATAAATTTTAAAATTAGTGATATTTACGTGATCAACGTCCCAACAAACCTTGAAAATGACACCCATGTTGATTTAGACTATTTACCTCTTTTCATTCCTTGAAGTTGTGGTTTTTGAAGAAGCAAGAAACACGTGTTTATTTATTTGTTGACAGGAGTACTTCTGCAAATTTCGAATTGATACATCTATCTTATATGATTTCCATACAAATTTTGAACCTCAATTACACCCCTTTAGGGTATGCATAATAACTATGTCTATGCCAAATTTAAGCTAATTCGTTCAGTGGTTTGTGCTATGTGTTGATTTATTAGAGAGTCAGTCGGCAACGTTTTCCTTTTATATATACAGATTACGCCACAATTGCTTTTAACTTTGACTGGATACAAGCTTTTGAAAATCTTAAACAAAAAAAAATTGCAATGCCTATATTGAAATACTCACAACAAACTAAACAATTTTCAATCTACCGATGCCTCAAAAGAGTCTCATGGTGGAGTATCAACTCAACCATATGGTGGTATAGACATCCTTATATCTTAGATAGATTGTAGAGGCTGCCTTGGGCGGGCTACACTTCGACAATAAGGTCCATTGTAATGCCTAAGTATGTGAGGATGTGAGTGGAGTGGAAGGAATTATTGTATATATACTAGGAATTGGTAGGTTATGCGGCTGCAGCCGACTATTATAGGAACTATGCTGATATTCATCTGGGGTTCGTAAAGAAAACTGCTCGCCGACAGTTTAGTGATTTTACCGCCCCTTGTTTTTTTCTTAATAATTGACAAACACCCGATGTCGGGATTCGAACCCATAAGCCCCAGTTTCCAAGTAGGCATACTGCGCAGACTTAACGCCTTAGACCGCTCGGCCACATGGATGGTTGCTTATATCTTAATTTTCGAACACCCTCAATAAAGCAGAAAGAAATTATTCCACGATAAAATAATTTCACTTTTTATACGGTCTAGAATTTCTCATAAAAACAGACCACCGACTGGTTCTATGGAGGTTTAAATTGCTTAATTACCCATATACAATCGAATACACCCCTGGAAATAGTAACTACACAGCGGACACCTTAAGTCGACCCATACTGGTAGCCATGTTAAACAGGGATAAATCAAACGACAATTATCAATGACATAATGAAACGTTTAATCCCAATATAAAAATCAGGACAAATATTAATATTGATGAAATTAAAACATTGATAATCCCAAGCAAGTAAAGATTAACATATAAATAGTAATTTAAATACATTCATCATTGAAAATTATAATACAGCTGATATAAAAAATGCTAATATAGTGGAGTAATAATAAGAAATGATAAAAATATTCAAATAATTATTTTAATCAGTTTAAATAATCATAGGGATGATAGATTGAATTTCAAAGTACTGTTATGTACCACACATTAACTGAAATTCATTATACAAATCCAAATAATAACACAATTATTATTAAACAAATATTTGAAATTTTCATAAAATTACTTTATTTGACTAGTTTCGGAACACAGTTCCTTCTTCAGAAATAAAAATAAAATGAAAAACTTTTACATACTGTAGCAACAAAGTAGACATTTTCAGGTACTTACCAGCATTAAACCGCTTTTTGACAGATTTTGCTCATTTTTTTCACAGGCTAAAAATAATGTTTTCTAATAAATCCCAGTTTCAGAATTTTTGACCGTTTAGACCATTCTCTCGCATTCTCTCTCGTTAGAAGCATGTAAAACTTCATGCCCGCCCAACTATAATCTGTTGTATTAAAAAAAATACTCGACAAAATTTAAAAGAAAACTAGGATAGTAATGATAAATATTTATTAAATAAATAAAATAAAACGTGTTTTACCGTTTGTTGTTTTTGAAAATTACATTAATTTGTATACATGAATATTGAATATAAGTATGTGTTGTGTATGTGTGTATATGTATTTGCTCTGTAATAAAAGTAAACCGCTTTTTTGCCCTGATTATATAAGACTTCTGGAACTACCTTAACATAACATTTTGTGAAGGTGATCTACTAATATTGGAAAAACCTAAAAGTATACAAATATGAATGGACAAATTATACAAATTATTTAACACAGGTATACAAAATATAACATTTTATGAAAGAAAGATTTTCTGAAGACTTATTTACTATTTCAAAAATTTGTTTTATTTAATAATTATAATGGATTTTCGTCAAGTAACGACCCATTTAATACAAAAATAACACAATTATAAATATAGACCATATTCATGCATCGTCAGATAATAAACTTATTAATAATTTACGATAATATCTCTTTAATGACGACATGGGAATAATAAACGTTAATAAAATTAATTTATACTACTGCTAACAGAAGATAAAATTCAAAAAATCTTGGATAATTAGTATTAACTATAATGAATCTAAATCGCAACAGCGACTCAAAAAAACAAATGAATAATCACTGTTAATGCAACTGTTTTTTTGTACTTTAATTTGTAAAGACGATTATTTGTCATTTTTATAAAGATAGATCTTTGATTAAGTATCATATTTATCGATACAATCTCGTAAAAGTATTCGTTTTGAATATTTAAAACTTTATAAAATGTATTTAAATAACGTTATTTATAATATTAATGTTTCCATTGAGACTAAAACTATTTTATATGTAGTATTGTAGTATAAAATCTGAGCATTCCCATATTATTCTATGTTGTAGCCCAGTAAAATAGTATAAAAGAACTTCGATCTCTTAATAATTACACGAGCAGATATTCGGAAGATAGGAAATAATTGTCGTTCTTGAGAAAACGTAGCAAAAAGCCAATAACGAGATCGCGCTTACAAAAACAGTTATTGAAAGTTAATGATAGCGAAAATCAGTTTTCCTCAAGTATCTCCTCAACGACTGGTTTCACGTTAACAAGTCACAATGACAATCTTGTTCTCAATATTGGGTCCTCATTATTTGACATCTGCCAGTGGTTCAATCATAATAGTTTACAACTAAATCTTGATGAAACCCAATTCATAAAATTTGGGGGTTACGGCGAAAAATTTACAGAACTGGTTCTAAACGAGCCTGAGCACAGAAATCTTCAGGGATGTGTTCAATTTCTTGGCCTTTTTTTTGATAAAAATTTGAAATGGAAAGTACACATTGATCGGTGTTCTAAAGAAGACCACCGAATTTTGCTTCCTATTCCGTAGCATCACCGAGTATGTACCGAAAGAAGTTGTTATAACAGCTTACTATGCGTATGTTTACTCTAATTTTAAGTACAGAATCGAATATTGGGGAGATTTAGCAAATTTAATGGACATTTTTAAGCTACAAAAGAGATGTATTCGAATAATATCCATAGAGTCTTATGCACCATTGTTTAAGGAATTGAATATCCTTACTGTTATCGATGCCAATGTGTACATTGGCATGTGAAGTATTTGTAAAAAAAAAACTATCAATTGTTTGTCAATGATGTTCTCTGTCATAATCATAGTGCCAGAACCAAACAGCTATTGGTATCACATCAAACAAAGCTGACTACATTTGACAATAACGCACGAAATGCCCCGATTCGTATATATAATAAACTACCAACGAATAAAAAAAAATATTGTTGTTATTTTTTATTTTTGTTAAATTTTGTATTAATGTAAAACTGTTTTGTAAGACGCATTCTATACTGTATTTCAGTCACTCGAAAAAAGAAATTAACTCGAAATTATTATTTAATTAATTTCTTCTAATTCTAAACAAAAAAATTCGTTACGCAGGAGCTGCTTCAACTTAGCGAATTTCCTTAAAATACATAAATCACTTTCTAGCAGTCGCAATTTTAGTCTGATCAAAATGTTGAATATGATTTGCAAAGCCAATTGTATTAATAAATAACATACGTCAAGGGGAAATGGGGGCCTAAAGAAGAAGAAAACACAAAATATAAAATATCTCTCTTAATATTAGAAAAATCAAAAAATACGTAAGGAATAAAGTTGGAGAAAATCATGTTTGCTACAATTCATCACCTTATCATTTTTCCTCAAACTCTAATGTGTACAGAGATAGTGAGAAATTTAATTTTCAATCTTAAACCGTCAATATTTCTGTAAATATTAGGGTAACAGAAAAAATGATAAGAAACAAAATTACAGTAAAACTTAATACCTACAACTTTATTTCTTATAATTTTTTCGATTTTTCGAATAGTAAGGGAGATATGACAAATTTTGTGTTTCCCCCTTCCTTTAAACCCCCCTTTCCCCTTGTTCGATTTTACCCATTAACGAACTTGACCTTTTGAATAACAAAAGCGCCTCGAATACCAAATTTCATTCCGATAAAATGAAAACTGTGACCGCTAGAGTGATTACAGACACACATATATATATATATATATATATGTATATATATATATATATATATATATATATATATATATATATATATATATATATATATATATGTCCATAGATATATATATATAAATTTTACAGATGGTGATTTTTGACATATACTAGGTAGGATCGAAGGACATTTGAAGAAATTTTTGCGAAATTTTGACTTCGGTACGGGACCAATAGCTCTATTTCCTTTCAGGAAATTCGCTAAAAGTTTCATTACAAAATTCCAATACGTTCAGGTTTTTGTCATATACAATTTATTGGTATGTCTGCTTATAAAAACGTTATGGAAGTTCAAGGGTGGAGAAAATTAAATTCACTCCTTAGCTAATTTTGCACAAAAAAGGCCTTATACAAAATTTAACAATTGTTATCGAAAGGCCTAATAGTTTCGAGATTTACGGCTGAGAAATATTGGGCTATCCCTTTTAAAGCTCAGTTTCACAGTTTAAAGTATCATCATGCCCAAGATTTCCCAGCTGTAAATCTGGAGAATTATTGGACCTCTCGAGAACAATTGGTAAATTATGTATTAAATCTATTTGGTGCAAAATTAGCTGAGGAGTTAATTTAATAATGACCTCTAGTAATGTTGATGACTTCTAATCAAGAAAAACTAATTTTCATAACCTCTTTACTCCAATATTAGTGAATTTCCTCCAAAGGAAATGCAGCTTTTGGTTGTGTACCAATGATTAAATTTTGAAAAAATTTCTTCAAATGACCCACCTTTCTCCTTGTCGCATTATACCCAGTAATGAACCTGATACCAAATTTCATTCCAATCAGAATAAAACTGTGACCACTAGAGAGTCTATTTCTTTCTCATCATTTTTCTGTTACACTAATATTTACAGAAATATTTACAATTGAAAATTAAAATTCTTCTTAAAGTTCTAAACTAAATATATCTGTTCACATTAGAGTTTAAAAAAAATGATCGGGAAGAGAATTGAAGCAAACATAATTTTTCTACCATTTGACTTCTTATACATTTTTCTAATATTAAGAGAGATATTTTTATTTGGTGTTTTATTCTTTCTCTAGAGTCTATGCCCACCTTCCCCTTGACCTTGCCATTTATTAATAGTCAGATAAGACATTTCATTTTGATTAGACAATAATTGCGACCGCTAGAGAGTAATTGATGTATTCTTAGGAAATTCGCAAAGTTGACGCAGGTCCTGCGTAACGATTTTTTCTTCTCATCTTATTCATCAATAAATTGTTATCTTACTGGTTGACATAAACCTAAACGTATTGGACAACACATATTGCCCCTTTTAAAAAACAGTTTAACAGTTTAATGCAACGTTTTGTCCAACTTTTCTCAGCCGTACCTATCTGAAGAACGGTTGGTCCTACTTGAATTGTGCAAAAGACTTTTTTGTGTAGAATTAGCTTAGGAGTAAATTTAATAATGACCTTTGTTTAGACCCTACAGCATACAAAATATTTGAGAAAAATATTTTTCGCCAACTTTGATCTGTAATAACTGTTTTTGTAAGCGCCATCTATCATCCACATTTTGTTATTTATCTTTGCTATGTATTTCATAGTGCCAAAACGAGGAGAATTCCGTTGCAAAATTTCCACTTAGGTTTTATAACAGGAAAAAGTACTATTTGACTGGGTTAATATATATATTTATAATTTGTACACAAACAAACTTTATATGAAAATTGTAAATAAATAATATATTTTCCAATACTTTATGGAAAAATAATAAAATATTGATATAAACAAGAAGTAAAAAAAAAAACACAAATTTAAAAAAAATAAAAACTGTGTGATAGTCCGCCAGAAAATAACGGTAATATTCTAACATAGTGGTATGTTTATTATATATAATAAACATATATACATAAATAATAATTCTATTGAGTGAGATGTTTTTAAGGATGGACCAGCATACTCCCGCTTTTCGACAGATTTTGCTCATTTTTTTTTTCACAAGCTAAAATAATGTTTTCTAATAAATCCCGAAGTTTCAGAATTTTTGACCGTTTAGAACGCGAGATAATTAATAGCAAAGTTATCATTCTCTCTCACTCTCTCTCATAAGAAGTATGTGAAACTTCATGCTCGTCTAACTATTATCTGTTGTATTAGAAAAAATAATCGACAGAATTTTAAAAAAAAAAACTAGGAAAGTAAAGCTAAGTATTTATTATATAAATTTAAAAAAACAAATTCGTGTGTCACCGTTTTGTTTTCGAAACATAAAAGTTTAAATTTATTAATTTTCTTCAAATCAACATTATTTTGCTAAAAAAACATATTTTCTCTAACTTTTATCTAATATAATAAATGAAATATTTGATTCAACCTTTAATATATGCATAGATAAACAATTGACAAATATTTTGTGAAATTTTCATTTCAAAATTTTAGAAATTCACTCATTGGCACCTCATTTTCTGTGACCCCACAAAATAAAGTTCCCTTAGACAGAATAACTGATGATTGTTTCATCCGAAATTTAAAAACCACATTATTTCTGTTAGTAGATATATATAACTGGTATTTGGATACAGAAAAAAATTTGAATTTTTGGCACAGTTTTGTACAAAAAGTATTTTTGGTAAAATTTGCACCATCTATTGCCTTGTAAAATTGTTGCGATAAAAAAAAGTCCTTCGTTCAAGAACTAGTAAATCTTATCTTGAAGAAGAGAGAAATCATGTCAACTGACTCCAAAAATTGAGTTTTGAGAAAAATACCGCCTAAAGTTTTACTCTAATCGACTTAAATCTGTGAGAGACTATTCTAGACATATTGTACTATTTAATAAGATAATAAAATTTTGATATTTTGAAATTTTCATACCCATGTAACCTCTTAACAACGTGCCACAATAGTATTGAGACAAAAAACGGTATATAATCTTTCATAAACTGATTTTTATGCAAATTGGTTAACCCCCCTTGATCAGGAAATACTACTTGCAAATAAAAATAAAAAATAAATAAAAATAAAATACTAAAAAAAATAAAATACTATATATATATATATATATATATATATATATATATGTACCGTCTGTTTAGTTTACATCTTCGTATCATATATCCCACGAGTATGAGAGAGTACATATGTATACATTTAGCAATGCGTATGAGAAGGAGGTCTTATAGGTTTGAGTGGTTGGTGACCACTCGAACAGTTATGAAAAATATGCTTGTTCATCAAACATATAAGAGCTCCTTCTCATACACATTGCTTAATGTATGTGTACATATGTACTCTCTCATACTCGTGAGATCTATGATACGAAGATGTAAATTAAACATAGTGTATATATATATATATATATAAGTTATAAACTCGGTAGAAGTTTATGTTTAAAAAAAAAATTATTTATTTAAAAAATTAATTGTTACAAATATTTAATTGTTACAATTGTTAATTGTTGAAAATATTAATTATTACAAAAAATATTAATTATTCCAACGAAGTTTAAAATAATAGTCAAAACGTTAATTAACAGCGATTATGTACATGAAAGTAATAAGTGTTCAATCAATCAAAATGTTCGGTTTATATACAATAATTTTGGATTAGTAAGTGTTTTTACAATAAATTTGGTCACGTTGATCGATGTTTGACAGGAAATGCTGATCCACATGTACACGAGTTTTATTATTTAGTATTGGGTGTCCCATACTAGAATCTATAACTCTTCCGTCCTTAAGACAGAAGTCTGACTTCCGAAGGGAGTTGGACGACTGCAGGCGCCGATGATGCACGCCTATCCATGGTTTCCATTGGTGCATTTTTACTCTTTCTAAGTTTTCTAAACATAAAATATAGAATTAAACAAATTATAGAAATAAAAGTTGTTACTGTCCAAACACCGGTGTGCATATAATGTTGATATTTCAATGATTGGAGTTCTTTCGTATTTTCCAAGTGTTTCACTTTCAATAAATCCAGATTAATGTCCTTCGATATATTCGTTATGTTGATGACATTATACATTATTTGTTCCAACACGATGTTGTGAGTTGAGGTTAATAAAGTTCCATATTTGATTTGATTAATAGTTAGTTGACATTCATGTAATATTATGTTGAGTTTTCCGATGAAGTTGGTTATATTTTTCCCACAATTATTAGTGATGTTAACAGGATTAGTTGTCGATACTATGATGTGATTGGTTTCGATTTCTTCTATGAAGTCTTCCTCCATAGTTCGATGAAGTGTGCATTTGGCTGGTTTGTTTTCTAATATTTGGATCTCGCATTGGTTTGAGCTGGTTTCTTGTAATTTATATGGTGGGCATATGTAGGTTTGTTCTATTCGGTTGCAAGGTTTTTGTAGAAATAGGAAATGTTTATGATTATACAGGATTATGTTTGTTAAAGGTTTAATTATTTGATGTTGTTCGGGTAAGGGTCTAATTTTTATTGTACTAAAGGTTTCGTTATGGAATTGAGGTATCATTACAGCGAATATAATATTACTTCCGTTATAATAAGCCTTCAAATTTAATAATTCGTATAATTGTTCATCACTTCCGATTTTTATTTGCGGTTTTAAAGCATTATAAACTATATTTAATTCTTGTTTAGTTAATATGTGTTTTGAGATAATGTTCAACCGTGCCAAATCCATAGAAAGAATAATGTCACTAATATGATCATCTAAATACTGTAATTGTGATTGAACCGAGAAGTATATTTGTGACTGGAATAACTTGTGAATGAACTTGTGTTCGAGAAGTGGATAAGATTTAATAGCATCCACAATTGTTTTAAGTTTAGTCTGTTCGGTATTAATAAATTTGGTTATATTGTCAAATCGGTCAATCATTTGTGTATTTAATTTATGTTGTGAATTTGTGCTATCTTCGATTAGTAATTGATTATTTTTTAATACTTCTATCTGCTTGTTAATTTCTATCGCGTCATTGTGGTCCATATTACCGGTTATTCCTTTAATTACATAGCCTAAGCCATCTATTAAGCCACGTTTTGATCTATAGGTTTTCAGTTCTAAACTTTCTATTTTATTCTCTAATTTGTGGTATAAGGATTTTAAGGTATTAGTATTATAAAATAAAGTCATATTTAGATCTACATTAAATACATTAGTTTTTAAATGTTCTAAAGATTCCTTTATATTAGTTATGTTAATTATGTGGATTAAATTATTATAATGTGAGGTTAATTTAGTTTCTCCTAGATTGAGTGCTAATAGTCCTTTTGTGTGCGTAAGGTCGTGGTATTCTATACGTTGGGGAAGAGAGGAAGGTGTCAGGCACCTGAAAAAGATTAATTTCTTTTAGGTTTAGTCTTTGATTTGTGGTACTTAAATTTGTTATTTGTGTGGAATGTTAAGTTAGTTTCTTTGGTTACTTTCTTTTTGTCATATGGTGGTCGTAGTTTAGTATTTCTTTGATTATTTTTTATATACACGTCATTCTGTCCTAGGGTAGGGGGATCTGATCTGTCTTGGTTTTTCGTGTCTAAAATTTGTATGTTTTTATCGTTTTGCTTCGTTATTATTTCTTGTATAATTTTTATTTCCTCACGTTGTTTATTAGTAAATTCCGTGATTGCGTTATCGTTCGGTTTAAGTATAGTCTTTTCGTGAATTCCACGTATGATTTCGAAGGGTGTAAGTTTTGTTGAAGAGTGGATAGAGTTGTTGTAAGTAATCATGGTCAAATCTAATAGTTCGTCTAAAGGTGAATTTTCTTTATCTTTTAGTATTCTAAGAATTTCAAGTATGGTGTTATGTAGCCTTTCTACTGGTGAGTTACCCGTAGAGTTTCTAGCAGCGGTTATATGATTCTGTATGTCGTAAAGTTTGAGGAATTCTCGCATGTCTAAGTTGGAGAATTCGTTGCCATTATCGTGTATGATTTTAGTCGGTATACCATGTCTTGCAATATATTTTCGAACTATTTTTAATACTTCAACTGAATTTCGAAAGGGGATGATAGAACATTCTGCGTACTTATTAAATTTGTCTATTATGGTCAGTACATTAGATTTTTCAATATGGAGTAAGTCCATATGAAGTATTTCAAATGGTTTGGTGGCTATTTCGGTGGGTGTCTGTTTTAAATGCAGTGGATGTCTCTCGTATTTAAATTTTAAACAGGTGTCACAAGTATTAATGAAAGTCGTGATTTTTGACTTCATATTGTCAAAGTAATATGTTCTTTTTAAGTGGTTTAGTGTCTCGTCTATTCCTCTGTGCACCGATAGTTCGTGGTATTTACGTATGATTTCTGTTTATTCTTCTAGGGTTTGAATGTCCGATAGTAGGGTCGTACATCTGATAATTTTATATTTAGAGAAGTATTTATCATGAGTTTCATTGAATACTTTAAATGTATCGTCATTAGTCATGACGGCATTTAATTTGTTAAGTGATAAATATTCTTTAAATATTTCAATGCATTGTTTTTCTGTCGGGGTGTTTTCTATTTCTATCGTCAAACGTTTGCGAGTTTTGAATAGGTATTCGGTGTTTATTTGGTTCCTAAGTCCGGTATCGATAATTATTTGATTACTAAATTCGTTTAGTGCTTGTTCAGATATTCGTATGCCTTCGTTTATGTTTTCCTGAGCTGAATGTACAGTTGATGCTTCAGCATCTTGTGAACTAGTATCAATATTATTGAGTTCCGCGGGTATACGACTTAGTGCATCCGCGTTAGAGTTTACTTTTCCTGGTTTATAGTCAATGTCGAAGTTGTAATCTAAAAGTTTGATTTTCCATCTAACCAATTTTGAATTAGGCTCTTTTAAAGAAAAAACCCATTTCAACGGTTTATGGTCTGTCAGTATGTTGAATTTTTGTCCGAATAAGTAGGGTCTGAATTGCTTGCAAGCCCACACTATCGCTAACAATTCTTTTTCTATTGTGCTATAGTTTTGTTCTGATTTGTTGAGTGTACGTGAAGCGTAACACACAGGTTTGTCGTGTCCAACTGTACCTTGCGATAATACAGCTCCTAATGCGTAATTACTAGCGTCAGTAGTGAGTATAAAAGGTTTGTCAAAATCCGGATATTGTAATATGGGGTCACCGATGAGGAGAGTTTTACAATATTCGAAACACTTGATGTACTCTTTATTTTTTGTATCGATTTTTGTGTCTTTACGTAAACATTGTGTCATAGGTTTAGTTATCTTTGCAAAGTCCTTTATGAATTTTCGGTAGTAGCTTAAAAGTCCGAGAAATGACTTGATTTCTGTCACAGTCTTTGGTAATGGGAATTTTTTAATTGCTTCAATTTTTGCAGGGTTAGGTTTTATACCGTCTGTGGTCACTACATGTCCTAAAAATTCGATTTCTTTATATAAGAACTCGCATTTGTCCAGTTGCGTTTTGAAGTTATGTTTTCTTAATTTGTCAAAAACTTTCCGTAACATTTCGACATGTTCGGTCAGAGATGTTGAAAAGATTATGATGTCATCCATATAAACTAATACGTTTTTACCGATGAATTCTCTCAACATATTGTCCATGACGCGTTGAAATGTAGCGGGGGCATTTTTAAGTCCAAAAGTCATTCTTGTATACTCGTAATGTCCATTGTCTACTGTAAATGCCGTCTTTGCAATGTCCTTAGGGTCCATTTCGATCTGATGATATCCTGACGCGAGATCTAGCGTTGAAAAGTAGCAACACTTGCCCAATTTGTCTAGTATGTCAGATATGTTAGGTAAAGGGTATCTGTCGTCTATTGTCTTTTCATTTAGTTTCCTATAATCGACTACTAATCTCCATTTCTTTTTGCCCGAAGCGTCAGCTTTCTTCGCGACAATCCAAATTGGTGATGACCATGCAGAATTAGAAGGTCTAATTATATTTTTCTCTAAGAGCTCGTTAATTTGTCGTGTCACTTCTTCTTTGTGGCAATGGGGGTATCGGTATGAGCGCGTGTATATCGGTAATTCATCTTTTGTTACAATAGAATGTTTAACATCAGATGTAAACGTCATATCTTGGTCGGAAGTGTAAAATATGTCTCTGTAGTCAGTACAAGTATTTATTAGAGCGTCTTGTTCCTCTTTATTTAGATGTTTCATTCGGATATTTTTCATAACAAAATCGTAATTATCTGAATATTCAACTTCCATTGAATTTGAATGAATGTTGTATAATTCGTGATAATTAGTGAGCGATTCACTGTTTAACGGTTGTGAAATTATTATTGTTTGTGGTGAATCTATTTCATTTGTTATAAAAACTTTTGCGAATGAGTCCTTTGCTTGGTATATACCACTTACTGTATGTACGTTCTGGTTGAGTTTAATTTGTGGTATGAGTATGTCGCCATTTTTTATAAGAGTGGGGACTGTTATAAATTTTTGTTCGTATGCTTCTAAAGTATGTATCTGTGGGGTCGTACAAGGTTTATAGTATAATTTGTTTGTTACGTTTCCGAAATTAATTGAATGGTTGTTATAGTTAATGTTAGCTTGAAGGTCTTGTAGTGTCTGACTCCCTATGATTCCTTCAAAGTAGTAATGGAATTTAAATACTAAAAATTCTAAAGGTACATGGTTATTTAATTCCTTTAGATATTTTACTTTTACTTTATGTGAAATCTTGTGAGTCTGTAATGCAGTTTTAACGTTAGTGTTCGTAGGTATTAATTTTAAGTCGGTTACGTGTTTTGGGTCGATAAAATTATTGTCTGCTCCAGTGTCAATAAGAAATTTCAATTTATGGAATCCGTTTTGAATCATTATGTAAGGTAGGGCTCCGTTTGATCGGTGTGAGTTAAGCTCTACGATGCCGGCGGATTCGAGGCTGTAGCCAGAAAATCCTGATCTTCAACGTATTCGATTTCATTTAGATCAGGTTGATTAAATTCAACTTGATCAGGTGGGTCATAGAATTGAAAATCATTTTGATTTGAGTAATACGAGCCGTCTGTTGTTCCAGTATCGTGTATGGTATTGTCTTGGTCATAGTTGTTTTCAACGTTAAACAATTCTTTAGATACAAAGTTAGGAGGTCCTGTTGATCTAAACATATTGTTATTATACTGTCTAGTATTTCCCGAGGACGTGTCCATAGATTCCGGTCTAAATCTGTTAGGTTGATTGTTAGGTTGTTGCGGTCTATTATGAATTTGGTTAGTGCTAAAATTAGGTTTATTTGGATGATTATTGTTTTGTTGGTTGTTATATTGCGGTGGTCTATAATGTAATCGTTGATGGTTACCAAATGGGTTTTGCCATTGTTGATTAACAGTTGGAGAAGGTCTATTGTTAAAATTTGGTGGTATGTGTCGTATTATTTGTCTAGGTTGTTGTAATTGTTGTGTCGGGACTATTTTCTGAATAGGTTTACCTTGGTGCTGTGTTTGTTTATAGAAAACATTTTGCTCCGTCTGCACGCGTTGCCATGCTTCTCCCAAGTCTTTGGGTTGGAATGCTCTGACAATATTACCTATATTTCTATTAAGCCCTGTGAGGAAACAATCCAGTGCTACCTTTCTATAGTAAATAATTTTAGAATTCTTAGATGCTTCGTCTCCAGGTTGAAGTGAAACATTATTAATGAGGCTAGCTAAAATTTCATTAACTTTACTAAAGAATAGTTCGGCTGGTTGATTGCCTTGTTGTAATGAATATAAATCGCGCGTCAAACTAAATTCGTCCCTCTTGTCTGCATAGTGTGAAATGAGAGTTGATTTAATTGTATCCCAATCCCTAATCCTGCCGTACTGGTTTAGTACATCGTTCATATATATATATATATATGCATATTTATATATATATATATATATATATATATATATATATATATATATATATATATATATATATATATATATATATATAAATATATTAATATATATTATATATACGAGTATATACAGTTATAAGTTTAGGTGCAAAAATACAATTCAATGTAGGAATAAATTTTAAAGTGTACATAGTGTAACCACAAGCGCAAGTCATAGGTTACAGTAGAGCATGAGAGAAGATTTGCTCTTGTTTGTTATGTATTCCAGATAAGGGTTCCATGTTAGTTTAGAGTCTAACATCACTCCTAAGAATTTGAATGCAACCTTATATTATCATAAAACTCTTTTCGGAATTTTTTAAATCACATCCTATCATTAATAGATTGATTAAAAACTCGTCTAGAAAATCTGGCGACCTGCGTAAATCTTGGTTTGTTTTAAGAAGATGCTGTTTTAAATTGCAAATTGGAAATTAATACAAAAGCATCTTTTGTGTAGTTCATAACTTATCTTCTATGTTACTGACATGCACTTATAGCAGGCATTGACTAAAATACTTGTGACGAAATGTTTTTCGTCACAAGTCCACATAAAATAACTTACATCCAAATGCCCAATAAAAATTAAATTACATAACATTTAAAAACAACAAAACTCACCACTGACGACAACAACAAAACAACATCGAAGGTGTAATGGACGGTGGATAAAATAAAATAAGTCAGTTCACTTACTTTCGGATAGTCGAACGGTCGAATTCATTCGTCAGCAACAGAATCAATAATTATCTTGAAACTCGAATCAGAAAGATTCAGTGAGTAATCACAAGAATTTGATTCTGTTGTCAGACGATTGTATTCGATTGTGAGATTTATCCAAATTAATTATATGTATTTTAATATCTTTGCATCAAATTGTTTAAATAAATAACTATTTGATTACCATTTTTATACCAGCCGAGCGATTTAAGGCGTCATGTCTGCGCAGTATGCAGTACTTGGAAACTGGGAGGTTATGGGGTCGTGATTATTAAATAAAACAAATATTTTAAATTTATCGAAAATCACTTTATTTGACTAGTTTCGGAATAGCGTTCCTTCTTCAGAATAAAAAATGAAATGAACAATTTTTACATACTGTAGCAACAAGGTAAACATTTTCAGGTACTTAACATAACATTTTTATTTATAACGTGATTAATAAATAAAACAAATATTTTAAATTTGTCGAAAATCACTTTATTTGACTAGTTTCGGAATAGCGTTCCTTCTTCAGAATAAAAAATGAAATGAACAATTTTTACATACTGTAGCAACAAGGTAAACATTTTCAGGTACTTAACATAACATTTTTATTTATAACGTGATTAATAAATAAAACAAATATTTTAAATTTGTCGAAAATCACTTTCTTTGACTTGACACCGTTCCTTCTTCAGAAATAAAAATGAAATGAACCATTTTTACATACTGTAGCAACAAGGTAAAAATTTTCAGGTACTTAACATAACATTTTCTGAGTGAGAACTAATAATATTGGAAAAACCTAAAACTATAAACATTTTGGAAAATTATGATGTGAATCTTGAATAACATTCTCGTATCACTGAATACTCGAGTTATGCCTAATATTTAGTATAAAATATATGTTCATAATATTTTGTTTATGAATTAGGACGATTGCGTTGTGGATAGTTCTAGAGACTGTGTATGTATTTATATAAAACCGATATATATGGAACACATCCTATGTGAATTCATTTTATAAAATATTAATGAAGATTTTTCTAAAACAATATTTATCTGTATATACTGCTTTTTCTTTTCTAGGTAGATTACATTGACCAAAAATATAAGTTCAAAATGAGGTAACGTACTCGGTTTGTTCAAAATTTCTAATTCTTTACCAATTTAAGAGTCCAGAAGCTTGCCGAGTGAAATACTAAACTGTTTAGTAAATACTAACTGTTCTTGGTGTTTTTTTACTTTATTTGCACAAAAAGATCGATATATTTAAAACAAATTCAATTGTAAGAAATTTTAAATGTACCTTATCACAGTTAAGAATAGCCTCTTGCCTCAATTGTTCAATCAATTGAATTCAATCTATATTCATTCTTGTTTTGAATAATACATACATTGTACAGAACATGTCATAACAATAGGAGAGGGCAAATGAAGGAAAGGGAGAGGATGCAGCTATTGCTGGCTTTGTTAGGAACTATCCCCATATTTACTTTTGTGCAAACCGAATGGAAAACCATAAGAAAACCATAGGTGGGATAGCCGGAATGGCATTTAGATGAAGTACATAAAAAATCTAAAAGTTAAACTGTAAAATTACAGAAGTCAAACTAAACGATTTTCCCAGCTGAATAGATATGAAATAAAAAACATTCATTTATAAAAATGAAATCAATGTAATTCAAATTTAAATTTTCAATCGACTATTTATTATCAATTCAACTGAGAAGTCAAAAACGTAAGTAAAAACAAGTAATGTAACAACTAACTGAGTTACCTGTTTTAATACCCAGTATATACTGAGTCGCATATCAGTGTTTGAATTGTTAATAATTCTGCGTATTCGAATTGTTAAGAATTCGCTTTCCTAGGAACATTTAATAATAAATTATGAGAAAACTATTGAGTTTATGAAAAAATTTTTCAAACAAAAGTTTATTTAGTTTTGTTTACTTTAAAGAGAAGAAGATTTTTTGTCAAAAATTCATTTTTCTATCTCTTACGATTTCAAAGATATAAATGTTCCCCCCTGCTGGGGGGAAACACGTTCCGATTTTTCCCATTATCGAACTTGACCTTACCTTTTTGCTCTTGAACACACAAAAAAAATTTCAGCTCGTTATCTCTCTTCGTTTTTGAGTTATCGGGTTCACGGACAGACAGACGGACAGTCAGGCAGACAGACGGACGGACATGCGGAAATGGACTAATTGGGTAATTTTATGAACACCTATAACAAAAATATTTGTAAGTGTTGTGTCTGCTATGATCTACATATTTATCAAATTTTATGTTTGTAAATGAATGCGATGTTGACTTTTTGTTTTGATGATTAATGACTGTCCAAATCCATGGTTTTTAGATGTGGGTACGAATATAATAAAACTCCATCAACGAAATCGACTTTGTCTATCTTATCTCACATTACAAATTGTAAGACGAGTTAAATATTAGTCGAAATTATTCGTGTGACAATGCATTAGGAGTGCTAAATTGGTTTGACTTTGACCTTGTTATCCCACTCCTTTTACACTGAACTTTATACAGACATGCATTACTTTTAAACAATATCATATGCATGTATATAAATGACATATTCTAATATGATGTCTACAGTTATAGACTCATTAAATAACCTATTAGGTCATTTATAATCAATTAGAATACATTCCATTCAAATATATTAAACAAAAGATAAATACCATATAATGACATCATTCAAATGGTATATAAGCTGACAACTCAACGACAAGCATCTTTACATTTTGATATTGTTCGTGTAGATCCCGTTTGCTAACAGTCATAGCTAAATAATTAAATAACTAAAATAGTTAATTGTTGTAACTTTGAAATATTATTGTACTTATAAATTTATTGTAATAAGTCTTTCTTCAAATAAAAATCTTGTTTTAACGTAATCTTTTACCAAGATTATAACTTATATAATACACTTTATACACATACCAGTCCAAGTGTATACCGACATCGGCAGTTTGTCAATTATAAAAAAAAAGGCGAATAATTGACTAAACTGTCGGCGTATGGACAAGAATGAAGTAACCGGCTATGCTTGTGAAGGTTTTCTGCAGTTTCCTTCACTATCTCCAGATGAATATCGGCATAGTTCCTATCATTGTCGCCTGCAGTCGCATATCCTACCAATTCCTAGTCTATACACAAAAATTCCTTCCACTCCACTCACATCCTTAGGCATCACAATGGACCTTATGTTCGAAGTGTAGCCCGTGCAGGGCAGCCTCTAAAATCTATTTACCTTATACACATACTCACTTCTTTATAAATCGATTTCGTACCTCAAACTAAGAAGCTGTTTTTTGCTTGTCTCTAAACTGTTTGTCAGATGACGTTATCTTATATACAACTTTAATTTTACAGACGTCTTAATGTTTTTATTAAGTATTGGATACTCATAATTATAGATTAAACGAAAATTCCAATGTATATTCTAAATAGATAATTTATTAATTGTTATATATATGTATGTGATTTCGAATTAAATTACTGTATTTATGTGTACATATATTTTTATGATTACTTGTATCAATTGAGAGTGCTAACTCCCAACTATTAACTTTAGCTAATCATTCTGTCCCTCAAGGGTCCATTCTTGGTGCCATCCTGTTTATACTGTACATTAATGACATGTACAGTATAAACAGTATGAGTTTCATTGAATACTTTAAATGTATCGTCATTAGTCATGACGGCATTTAATTTGTTAAGTGATAAATATTCTTTAAATATTTCAATGCATTGTTTTTCTGTCGGGGTGTTTTCTATTTCTATCGTCAAACGTTTGCGAGTTTTGAATAGGTATTCGGTGTTTATTTGGTTCCTAAGTCCGGTATCGATAATTATTTGATTACTAAATTCGTTTAGTGCTTGTTCAGATATTCGTATGCCTTCGTTTATGTTTATATATAGAAAACATTTTGCTCCGTCTGCACGCGTTGCCATGCTTCTCCCAAGTCTTTGGGTTGGAATGCTCTGACAATATTACCTATATTTCTATTAAGCCCTGTGAGGAAACAATCCAGTGCTACCTTTCTATAGTAAATAATTTTAGAATTCTTAGATGCTTCGTCTCCAGGTTGAAGTGAAACATTATTAATGAGGCTAGCTAAAATTTCATTAACTTTACTAAAGAATAGTTCGGCTGGTTGATTGCCTTGTTGTAATGAATATAAATCGCGCGTCAAACTAAATTCGTCCCTCTTGTCTGCATAGTGTGAAATGAGAGTTGATTTAATTGTATCCCAATCCCTAATCCTGCCGTACTGGTTTAGTACATCGTTCATATATATATATATATATGCATATTTATATATATATATATATATATATATATATATATATATATATATATATATATATATATATATATATATATATAAATATATTAATATATATTATATATACGAGTATATACAGTTATAAGTTTAGGTGCAAAAATACAATTCAATGTAGGAATAAATTTTAAAGTGTACATAGTGTAACCACAAGCGCAAGTCATAGGTTACAGTAGAGCATGAGAGAAGATTTGCTCTTGTTTGTTATGTATTCCAGATAAGGGTTCCATGTTAGTTTAGAGTCTAACATCACTCCTAAGAATTTGAATGCAACCTTATATTATCATAAAACTCTTTTCGGAATTTTTTAAATCACATCCTATCATTAATAGATTGATTAAAAACTCGTCTAGAAAATCTGGCGACCTGCGTAAATCTTGGTTTGTTTTAAGAAGATGCTGTTTTAAATTGCAAATTGGAAATTAATACAAAAGCATCTTTTGTGTAGTTCATAACTTATCTTCTATGTTACTGACATGCACTTATAGCAGGCATTGACTAAAATACTTGTGACGAAATGTTTTTCGTCACAAGTCCACATAAAATAACTTACATCCAAATGCCCAATAAAAATTAAATTACATAACATTTAAAAACAACAAAACTCACCACTGACGACAACAACAAAACAACATCGAAGGTGTAATGGACGGTGGATAAAATAAAATAAGTCAGTTCACTTACTTTCGGATAGTCGAACGGTCGAATTCATTCGTCAGCAACAGAATCAATAATTATCTTGAAACTCGAATCAGAAAGATTCAGTGAGTAATCACAAGAATTTGATTCTGTTGTCAGACGATTGTATTCGATTGTGAGATTTATCCAAATTAATTATATGTATTTTAATATCTTTGCATCAAATTGTTTAAATAAATAACTATTTGATTACCATTTTTATACCAGCCGAGCGATTTAAGGCGTCATGTCTGCGCAGTATGCAGTACTTGGAAACTGGGAGGTTATGGGGTCGTGATTATTAAATAAAACAAATATTTTAAATTTATCGAAAATCACTTTATTTGACTAGTTTCGGAATAGCGTTCCTTCTTCAGAATAAAAAATGAAATGAACAATTTTTACATACTGTAGCAACAAGGTAAACATTTTCAGGTACTTAACATAACATTTTTATTTATAACGTGATTAATAAATAAAACAAATATTTTAAATTTGTCGAAAATCACTTTATTTGACTAGTTTCGGAATAGCGTTCCTTCTTCAGAATAAAAAATGAAATGAACAATTTTTACATACTGTAGCAACAAGGTAAACATTTTCAGGTACTTAACATAACATTTTTATTTATAACGTGATTAATAAATAAAACAAATATTTTAAATTTGTCGAAAATCACTTTCTTTGACTTGACACCGTTCCTTCTTCAGAAATAAAAATGAAATGAACCATTTTTACATACTGTAGCAACAAGGTAAAAATTTTCAGGTACTTAACATAACATTTTCTGAGTGAGAACTAATAATATTGGAAAAACCTAAAACTATAAACATTTTGGAAAATTATGATGTGAATCTTGAATAACATTCTCGTATCACTGAATACTCGAGTTATGCCTAATATTTAGTATAAAATATATGTTCATAATATTTTGTTTATGAATTAGGACGATTGCGTTGTGGATAGTTCTAGAGACTGTGTATGTATTTATATAAAACCGATATATATGGAACACATCCTATGTGAATTCATTTTATAAAATATTAATGAAGATTTTTCTAAAACAATATTTATCTGTATATACTGCTTTTTCTTTTCTAGGTAGATTACATTGACCAAAAATATAAGTTCAAAATGAGGTAACGTACTCGGTTTGTTCAAAATTTCTAATTCTTTACCAATTTAAGAGTCCAGAAGCTTGCCGAGTGAAATACTAAACTGTTTAGTAAATACTAACTGTTCTTGGTGTTTTTTTACTTTATTTGCACAAAAAGATCGATATATTTAAAACAAATTCAATTGTAAGAAATTTTAAATGTACCTTATCACAGTTAAGAATAGCCTCTTGCCTCAATTGTTCAATCAATTGAATTCAATCTATATTCATTCTTGTTTTGAATAATACATACATTGTACAGAACATGTCATAACAATAGGAGAGGGCAAATGAAGGAAAGGGAGAGGATGCAGCTATTGCTGGCTTTGTTAGGAACTATCCCCATATTTACTTTTGTGCAAACCGAATGGAAAACCATAAGAAAACCATAGGTGGGATAGCCGGAATGGCATTTAGATGAAGTACATAAAAAATCTAAAAGTTAAACTGTAAAATTACAGAAGTCAAACTAAACGATTTTCCCAGCTGAATAGATATGAAATAAAAAACATTCATTTATAAAAATGAAATCAATGTAATTCAAATTTAAATTTTCAATCGACTATTTATTATCAATTCAACTGAGAAGTCAAAAACGTAAGTAAAAACAAGTAATGTAACAACTAACTGAGTTACCTGTTTTAATACCCAGTATATACTGAGTCGCATATCAGTGTTTGAATTGTTAATAATTCTGCGTATTCGAATTGTTAAGAATTCGCTTTCCTAGGAACATTTAATAATAAATTATGAGAAAACTATTGAGTTTATGAAAAAATTTTTCAAACAAAAGTTTATTTAGTTTTGTTTACTTTAAAGAGAAGAAGATTTTTTGTCAAAAATTCATTTTTCTATCTCTTACGATTTCAAAGATATAAATGTTCCCCCCTGCTGGGGGGAAACACGTTCCGATTTTTCCCATTATCGAACTTGACCTTACCTTTTTGCTCTTGAACACACAAAAAAAATTTCAGCTCGTTATCTCTCTTCGTTTTTGAGTTATCGGGTTCACGGACAGACAGACGGACAGTCAGGCAGACAGACGGACGGACATGCGGAAATGGACTAATTGGGTAATTTTATGAACACCTATAACAAAAATATTTGTAAGTGTTGTGTCTGCTATGATCTACATATTTATCAAATTTTATGTTTGTAAATGAATGCGATGTTGACTTTTTGTTTTGATGATTAATGACTGTCCAAATCCATGGTTTTTAGATGTGGGTACGAATATAATAAAACTCCATCAACGAAATCGACTTTGTCTATCTTATCTCACATTACAAATTGTAAGACGAGTTAAATATTAGTCGAAATTATTCGTGTGACAATGCATTAGGAGTGCTAAATTGGTTTGACTTTGACCTTGTTATCCCACTCCTTTTACACTGAACTTTATACAGACATGCATTACTTTTAAACAATATCATATGCATGTATATAAATGACATATTCTAATATGATGTCTACAGTTATAGACTCATTAAATAACCTATTAGGTCATTTATAATCAATTAGAATACATTCCATTCAAATATATTAAACAAAAGATAAATACCATATAATGACATCATTCAAATGGTATATAAGCTGACAACTCAACGACAAGCATCTTTACATTTTGATATTGTTCGTGTAGATCCCGTTTGCTAACAGTCATAGCTAAATAATTAAATAACTAAAATAGTTAATTGTTGTAACTTTGAAATATTATTGTACTTATAAATTTATTGTAATAAGTCTTTCTTCAAATAAAAATCTTGTTTTAACGTAATCTTTTACCAAGATTATAACTTATATAATACACTTTATACACATACCAGTCCAAGTGTATACCGACATCGGCAGTTTGTCAATTATAAAAAAAAAGGCGAATAATTGACTAAACTGTCGGCGTATGGACAAGAATGAAGTAACCGGCTATGCTTGTGAAGGTTTTCTGCAGTTTCCTTCACTATCTCCAGATGAATATCGGCATAGTTCCTATCATTGTCGCCTGCAGTCGCATATCCTACCAATTCCTAGTCTATACACAAAAATTCCTTCCACTCCACTCACATCCTTAGGCATCACAATGGACCTTATGTTCGAAGTGTAGCCCGTGCAGGGCAGCCTCTAAAATCTATTTACCTTATACACATACTCACTTCTTTATAAATCGATTTCGTACCTCAAACTAAGAAGCTGTTTTTTGCTTGTCTCTAAACTGTTTGTCAGATGACGTTATCTTATATACAACTTTAATTTTACAGACGTCTTAATGTTTTTATTAAGTATTGGATACTCATAATTATAGATTAAACGAAAATTCCAATGTATATTCTAAATAGATAATTTATTAATTGTTATATATATGTATGTGATTTCGAATTAAATTACTGTATTTATGTGTACATATATTTTTATGATTACTTGTATCAATTGAGAGTGCTAACTCCCAACTATTAACTTTAGCTAATCATTCTGTCCCTCAAGGGTCCATTCTTGGTGCCATCCTGTTTATACTGTACATTAATGACATGCCGTTTTATTCGCGCAGAGAATAACATGCTCAAACATGCTCAAAATCCTTTTCAGAAATCCCATCTAGATATAATGACAACTCTAAACAAATATTGGCAAAGAAACTGCATCAAACTAAACCAGATGAAAACCAAAGTTTTGCCATTTAGTTTGCGAAAGTCAATCGACATTCGAACGAATAGTGTAGATTGGTGATGAACTGTCACAGCTTCTCGGTTTTACAACTAAAAGCAATTTAAGTTGGAATGTCCATATAAACAAAGTTTGAGGCACAATTTCAAAATATCGCTTTAGACGTCTAACAGTCGTTGTACCCGATATATCTGTTTTGATCACCTTTTATTACCCATATATTTACTCCTATTTAAATACGGAGTTCTTTGTTGTAATCCCCAAGTACTGCCAATAATATATTTATCAAGCAGAAAATGATCCTTGAACATATTTTTAACATAAAAACAAGAAAATCGTGTGCACCATTTCTTAAAGAGTATAAAATTTTAACACCGCCATCAATTTTTATTCATCAAGCGGCAGTGTACATTAAAACTAATATTGGCAATTTTAAAAATTTGTCAAAAATTACCTTTGTGATTACACTTGGCACGTTTTTAATAATAAGTAAGGCAAAAAAAGCACCATTGCCAGGGTACGAAAGTATAGCAAAATCTGTAAGTAAATGTAACAATTTAACTGTTTATATATTTATTTATGTCTACTGTGTTAATTACTGGTTCCGTATCAAGTTCTGGTGGCCCAATTATTATATTGGAAAATATAAACATTGAACAATTATCATTTGTCATTTATCAACAATGTATTTGTAATAAATATTAACCAATAAACAACAACAATAATTTATACATAATAATATTATATATAATATGTTAAGTAAAAAAAAATTATAACAATTAATTATTACCTACTCATATTTAATTATTAAATAAAACAAATATTTTAAATTTTCTTAAAATCACTTTGACTAATTTTGAAATACAGTTCCTTCTTTAGGAATAAAAAATTAAATCACCAATTTTAACATACTGTAGCAACAAGATAAACATTTTCAGGTACTTAACACAAATTTTTAATAAAATATTTTTAGTGAATTAGAATAAATTGAACATACTTAAAATTATCGTACATAAGCATCATATTATCGTAGATTTTGTCACATAATCAAAGTTGGATGTATATATGATCGTACAACACCCGAAATAATGTGACGTGTTCGATAGTTATGTGAAGAATGGGAACACTGCTGCTGACTCATTGCATAGCTTTGGCCTATGGACGGAACCCGCATATATACATACATGTGTGTATGTAAATACGCACACATTTGTGTATGCTACATATGTGTGTACATAACGTGTATTATACTAATGTAATTAACCATAGGTGTAGTTCACTCCATCTGATTACGTTAAAAATTTTTAAATACATTGTATTGATTTTTTATCAATATGCACTACATGTTTTTTAGGTTAGGGGAAAAGAAAAGAGCTTATTACTAATGATAAAAATGTTATCATAACATTGACATGTTCAGAACGTAGAACTGGGAAATTGAACCACTGAATTTGTAAGGTGGCCATAAAATTATACTTACCATTATAAATAACAGCATAAAAATCAGCTTGTTACTAATAACTTATGTATACCCCGTTATTTGACCATGTTGGGGGGGGGGGGGCGACCTGCCTGTTACACTGTCCTTTTTGTAGGACACAAGTGTTTTTGAAGTCCTTATTACATTATCTCTCAATTTAACTAACAAATTAACTGTTACAGATACATTTTTTGCTTTCGTCCGACCAAAAATTACTCTCTTACGCGCTTCGTTAGTCACTATTATCGAGAATTATTGCGAAAAGTTGGGCATCTCGTCGAAAGGAAGCTACCGACAAAAAGTTAGCCTGTTACTAATCATTAAACAAAAACTGTGGTGTACTGTAGACTATTTCTAGAACATGGCTATTGATATTGTAGAAAAATATTGTTTTTGAAGTTATATTTTGGTATTGACTTCTCTAGAACAATTCAGCTTCGTCGCAACCATGGACGCATTCAGATAGACTGATCTATAATAAAACTTATTAAAAATTATAAGGGCCTATCTGCGATCGAACCAGCACAACATCCATATAGAAATGCCTTTACTGACACGGTTATTGCCAATTTAAAATTTATATACAATTTTACAACATATATAATTCTGTTTATATATGTTTCACCGTAAGCTATCTTATTTTGTTTACGAAATTATACTTGTTTATGTCAAAATTATTTGACAAACTTTAATTTGTGTTTTTGTAAATTGTATTTACTTGACTTTTGATTTAATAAATTATATCTGGTAATAACTTTTTTCAATTTTTGATTTTGGCTTTTTTTTAAAAAAAAAATTTTAAACTTTTGTTAAAGAAAAAAAATTAAATCAAAAGCAGTTAATATTTTCCCTTTTTAACTGTAAGTAAAGAAAAACTTCCTTTCTTGAGGAGAAAAAAAAATTTCTCTTAAATATTTTTCGTAATAGTTTTCTATTTTAGAATTAGAATTGTGTGCTGAGGTTTTAAAATTTATTTCACTAATTTTTCAATACAACAATATTGGTATATATTATACTTGACAATACCAAGTTTTTACACCATATTCTCCGTAAAGATACATTCAATAAAAAGCCACCGAGCTTTTGTTATAGATTATTTATTTATTTTTGCTTCGTTATCTGCTAATAAAAGCTTGTTTCAGTTTTTTGAAACAAATGGTTTCTGCTTGTAAACTGTTTTAATCGGATTTTTGTTAGTTATATTGTTTCCATGAGAAAATGGTTTAACAAATATTCTGTACTTCGATAGTTTTCTTTTAATAGTAATATGTAACACTTCAGGAATTGCTGAAATGATATCTTATGCATTTGATAAAATGGCGTAAAATGATTGTTATGTTGGAAATCGTCATGTAACTAGGCAATTTTTCAGGATAGATAGTTAGCCAGCATCCATCGGATGCTTAACGTTAATTATGAAAACTATTTTTAATTTATCCTTGAAAAAAAAATTTTAAAATTGAGTTAAAACATCTAGTATCCATATTTAAAAATTCAAAATTCTCGAGCGGCCTTTGAAAATTTATATTTTGAGCTAAATATTCAGAATATCATTTTTTACTAAACAAAACTCAAACTTCGATCATTTTTAAAAATTTGTAAGCAACTACTAAAAATACAAAAATAAGTATTACGTAGTGCTGTTATGATTATTATAACTAAATATAACCTTGTAGTAGGTAGATTTGCTAATTTATCTCAAAATATTTCCATATTTAGATATCTTTGCATAATCACTACGTATTCTCTTTGTTATTTAGATAACTACATGTTGTTATCAACAAACTGTATTGGACATAATTTATTGGACTGCATTTATTAGAAAAAATATAGTTTGGTTTGAATTCCAAAATTCTCGCCCGAGCAGAAGTATAAACTCAAGAGGGTGGTGAATTCTTTTACGCAATTTTTCCATTTATATAAGTTGTGGATTTCTTTAAAACGCTTATTCCTTACGCTTGCAAATACTTCGATTTCTAGTAAAATATTTTTACTATTTTTCTTGACATTTAATTTTTTTCTTTCAATTTGTCAATTCTAAAATTTTAATATGCCAGCTAGAAATCGAAATATAATTAATTTGCCGAATTTGGAATATACCTCCAATAAATCTACCAAACTTTCAAAAATTACGACAATTAAATGGAAAAGACATTGAATTATATGGTGGGGGAGGTATATAGTGGACTCGCAACTAAATCTCAATATACTTTCATATTTAGATAACTTTGCAGAATCACTAGGTATGTCCTTTGTTATTTAGGTAACGACATTATTTATTAGAAAAAGTTTCGTTTGAATTTCAAAATTCTGTCTATTTTATTTTTATAGACATTGATTTCAGAAAATTGGAATCATCTTATTTTCAACTCTTACAACTTAAAATAATGCGTATTAAAATGAACCATCTAGGTCATTAAAAATGTATGTATATAAGCATTAGTCACTTCATTTCCGAAAATCGAAGAGATAGTATTATTGGTGTCAAAAGTCGAGCTATTATTTCAAAATTTTATAAGTGATTTGTGCCTTGTTTATTCAGTTTTCGACAAAATACTTCGGATAAAAGTTGTTTATTATAAACTATACTAACAACTTTTATTCAAAACATTTTTCCCAAAAAACGAATAAATTAATTATAAAATTATGAAATGATAGCTGAACTTTTGACGCCAAGTATACATATTACTTACTCTGTAGTTAATACGTACATAAAAGATATTTAGGACATTTCAATCAATGTATGTACACAATCAATGCACATGTACATAATCATTGGTCCGTTCATTTCAATCAATTACTAAACAAGTTGTTTATCAATGTACACTAATACTAAATGTTTGTATGCTCAAAACCAATTTTGAGAACATTAAAACTTGAAATTAGATGCAAATCACCAATCTCTTTGGATTCAATATTGTTTGTTGAGTTATTCATTCATATACATATCGTCGCAGCTATCATGTGTACAAGCTATATAAAGTATGAAGCTTAATGCATGAAAAGAAGTATAACGTATTTTATTGAAATGTGTAAAATGTGAATACAATTGTTTGAGTATTTCTTTTCATATTATAATCGTGTATGTTTGATCACATTGGGAATAACTCACCAAATCTTTGAAAAAAGTTACACACAGTTCTTTCAAACACCACTTGCATAATTCTTATTGTTTCGTTTTATACCCAGTATATTTATAAATATACAAGGTATATTAAATTTAGTTCCGATATTGATCGCAGAAAAAAATTTTTGTTAAAGGTGTTCATAAAATTACCTAATTAGTCCATTTCCGCATGTCCGTCCGTCCGTCTGTCTGTCTGTCCGTCCGTGAACACGATAACTCAAAAATAAAAAGAGATAACGAGCTGAACATTTTTTTGTGTTCTAGAACAAAAAAGTAAAGTAAAGTTCGTTAATGGGCAAAATCGGAAAGTGTTTCCCCTCGCCAGGTGGGAAAATTTATATTTTTGAAACCGTAAGAGATAGAAAAAAATTTGTTGACAAAAAATCTCCTTCTCTTTAAAATAAACAACTTTGGTTGAAAAAATTTTTCATAAACTTTAAATAAATTTTTCATAAAATAGTTTTCTCATAATTTGTGCTCAAAGTTGAAAATGAGTAATACAATTGATAGGTGAACGAAGGCATGCAAGTATACATGTACATAGTATCCATACATACTATTTTTATACCCAGTATATTTGTAAATATACAAGGTATATTTTTTTAATATATTAAGTTTAGTTACGACTTTAACGACTGTAACGCTTGAAAATATTGATCACAGATTCAAATCACAGTATATACTGGGTATTAAAACAATTAACTGAGTTAGTTGTTTCATTACTTTTTTCTTTTAATTTTAGTATTCGTTTTCAACATTTGGAGAATTAACCCAAAATATGTATTTATTTATTTTTTCAAGAAATAGGCTTGATGCCCATTGAATACGAAAGTATGCTGTACAGATAGTTTACGTAAGACAAATGAAAAAAGATACTTAAGAAAAAAGATAATAAGTAATAATAATTAAAAATAAACCATAGTGATAAACTATTTAGAATATTCAATGCAAAACTTTTTAATAAGGGCTGGGGTAGTGGAAAATAACTCAATGGATGCGGTAAATGCATTATTATTGACTAGTCTGGGAATGCGGTAAAATGGAGAATTGTATAAATAATATTTCGATGTACAATTGTCGATAAACAAAGTATGAGAACGGGTGTGGTGGGAAGGAACGGGAAAATTGATAAAAGTGATGAGATCTTTGCAATTGAAGGAGTTATGAATTATTTTATGTAGTAGTACCAAATCATTATAATTCCTTCTACATAGTAGTGAAGAGAGGTTTACGAGTTATTTAATATCGGAGATAAAAAGCAGAGAAGTCTTTTAACTTAAATCTTATGAACCGCAAAAACTTGTTTTGAACAGATTCGATGTGCTTAGAGTGGTAGGAATAGTAAGGAGTCCAGATGGGAGAATTGTAGTCAAGATGAGAACGCACCAAAGAACAATATAAGGTTGTGAGAGAATGAATGTCGGAGAAGGATTTGGTATTTCTTATGATAAAGCCGAGATTTCGGAGAGATTTATTTATAATGGAATAGATATGAGCGGAAAAAGTTATAGAGGAGTCAAAAATCACGACGAGATCAGAAACTTCAGAAACCCGAGTCAAGTGCTTAAAGCGTAAGGATAGAAAATAGGATTTTTGGTTTTGAAAAAAGAAATAGTTTGGCATTTAAAAACGTTAAGATGTAAATCATTGTTTTGATACCAATCAAACACTGAGCTTATGCTGTTTTGAAGAATGGCACAGTCATCGTCTGACGTAATAGACTGAAAATCTTGAGATCATCAGCGTATAGTAAATAATAAATTCTAGAATCGTCTTTCAAGATATCATTAATAAATAAAACAAATAAACGAGGCCCCAAATGTGATTACACTTTCCCATTTGCGTTCTACCAGTTAAACAGGACTTAAGCCAAGAAAGAAAGGACCCAGATACACCGATACAGCGTAATTTATTCAATAAAATATAAATATCTACTGAGAAATATAAGGCTTTAGTAAAATCAGTCATAACTACATCTACTTGGTGTCCAACGCTTAAGGAAGATATACCTAATTACGGATTCTATATGAGCATACTATAAAACGAAAAAAATATATATTTTAAAAATTTAATTAAATATTAAATTTAAAAAAAATAAAAGAATAAAAATTTTGGGTTTGGGTGAATAATAATTAATAAAGATTATTAATAAATATTTATATTAATATAATATTAAATTATCATATATATTTTATCTTAATATTAATTAAGATTAAAAAGATTAAGAGAGATAGACAGATATATAAGTCAGACAAGTTCAAGTTAATTAAGATAAATCAAATTCATATGCACATTTTGTAAGAATTAATAATTGTATGATTTTATAAGAAAGACAGAGTGTAGCATAGTATCGTGTTTTGGCCCATTAAATAATTGTAAATTGGATCAGTTATTATACATCTCACAGTTATCAGAAATTATTCCCAGAGATTCGTATTACGTTAATGGCTCCTTCGGAGCCCCATTTTCCATTTTTTCTCCTTTCCCGTTTACGATCGTTACCCAGTTTCAACTATATTTTTGAACCAAAGAAAACTTTACTTAAAGCAATTTATTTATAACATTTAAATAAATAAAGTACATACATTTACAAAGTTCAAACTAAATAGTAGTATTCTAAATGTTAAATAATCAGTATGGTCATCCACTAAAATTAATAATAAATTGACTCGATTAGTAAACCATTACTTCACATATATAAACATTAGGTTTACCAACCCTAAATAGTATTTTTTTTAAATATATAAGTGAAATATATAGAGGTAGATTGTAAAGGCTGCCCTGGATGGGCTACACTTCGACCATAAGGTCCATTGTGATGCCTTAGGATGTGAGATTATGAATGGAGTGGAAGGAATTTGTGAGTAGACTAGGAATTGGTAGGATATGTGGCTACAGCCGACTATGATAGGAACTATGCTGATATTCATCTGGAGTTCGTGAAGGAAACTGCAGAAAACCTTCTCAAGCATAGCCGGTTACTTCGTTCTTGTCTATACGCCGACAGTTTAGTCAATTAACCGCCCCTTTTTTTTCTTTTGTTTTATAATTGACAAACTGCCGATGTCGAGATTCGAACCCATAATCTCCCAGTTTTCTAGTACTGCATACTGCACAGGCATAAGGCCTTAGACCGCTCGGCTACTTGGACTGGTGGTGAAATGTCTAACATACCTAATTAAGTTAAAATTGTCAGTTTTGCAGCCTTAACCGATTTTCGTGAACAATGTCAAGTTACATTCGTAGTACCAAGAACGATTGTTTCTTAGTGACCCATTATTTCGACAGATACTAAGTGAACAGATACTATGTTATTCAGGTTGAAGCCCATAAAGAGAGTCTAACTTGTAGAACACTTATATATCGAGTATTTTCGACTTGACGCTAATAAAATGACTGTTTTTAGCGTGACGCTCCTAAGAAGAGTTTTTATAAGTTGCCACCCATAAAGCGAGTGAAACTAGTAACTCCGTAGTATATAAAAGTAAATTCAGCTAAAAAACAATAAAATTAATTCGAAAACAATGCGCGAGCTAGAATTAACATAATGGAAAGAAAAATAAATTTGTTTTAAGCAAGGTAAAAATAATAACGAGTGACGTCCGTATGTATACTGACTATTCCAACCGTGACATACGTATACATGGACGTATAAAAATTATTTTACTATTTCGCAACGATATGTGGTTGAAATTAATACGCCAATTCTTACTTGTTCAACCAGTTGTCTAGTTAAATAGATGAGTTTGTTAACTTTCTTTTCTATTTTTTCAAAATGTTTAATCAATACTTTGTGGTTAATTTTTGTTAACTTGTGGATTATTTAAGGTAGGTTAAAAAAAAGTTCGCCGATTCAGAAAACCGATACACATAGGATAAGGTATGGGTGATTTATTAACGGCAGTTTATTAAGATCACCAAAAATAATCAAATTAGTGAGTTCTGATTCGTTACAGCTAATTATAGATTTGTATTTTATAAAAACGTCTTTGATAGAAAAGAAGTCATCAGCAGTATGAATTAGCCAATCGAATTTATCTCCGAGATATGGAATCGAAAATATTTCACGCGTTGCTAGTTTGTTGCGTGTCTCACACAAACAGCGAACATTTCGGTTCTGCAAGTGTTCAACAACTTGAATGGCCGTTAAGACTTTCACACATAAAATCCGGAAGATAAAACGTAAACGTCGTAGATAAAACCGTAAGCAGTAACATTCTGCCAATAGGATGAACGGAGAACGGAACTAGCGAGTGCATGCACTAAAAAGTAAAAAAATAAATGCATATTCTTGTGCCAATTTTAGTTCACCTAAGCAAAAAATTTTAAATATGTATGTACAATTATTGTTATTTTTAAAGTCGGTGTCAGCATAGAGAAATTCACATAAAATTTGGACACCGCCTCCAAAAATAACAATAATTGTACATATATATTTAAAATTTTTTGCTTAGGTGAACTAAAATTGGCACAAGAATATGCAATTATTTATTTTCTTTTTAGTGCATTTCTTGTTTTAGAATATTTGATTTTTGAAGTCGGGTTTCCATTTTGTCAAAATAGGTTTTATTTCTCGCTTTTTAGTAACTTTGAATTTCTATAACTGATTGTATTTGTCTAAATATGGGTAACTAATTTTAAGTGCATTTTTTTATAACACATTTTTTTTTATCCGTTTATTTTTTATTTTTTATTTTTAATACATTTTTTCATCACAGATTTTAAATTTTTTTTACAAGCATTTTGTTTTTTTTTTTGTAAAAATTTTTTTTTTTTGGGGTCGGTTTTTTTTTTGTAAACATTTTTTTAAAGTCGGTTTTTAAAAAAATTTTCTTATTTTCCCATTATGAATGAGTATATCTTTTCAAGAAAATAAAATAAATTAGCAGAAATCGGTTATCACATAAAATGAGGGTTTTCCTCGATTTCCTGGGTATCCCTTCATCATAATGCGATTTGGTGACAATGGGACCAATCGGTAATCAAACTCTTTAAAACAAAAAAAAATTCAAAATCGGTTAATAAATGACGGAGTTCTGAGGTAACAAACATTAAAAAAAAAAAAAAAATACAGACGACTTGAGAACCATCCTCCTTTTTGAAGTCGGGTTAAAAATACAACTTTTTAATGGCTTTATTGTGTTTGGTTTTCGTTTTTGATAATTTCCACTATGTGTAACGCCAAATAGTGTAACTAAAGTAGCGCTGCAACGATTTTTTTGTTTGATGATTTCACAGTGAATGCCTCGGAAGGATCAGCACAAACCAACTGTTAAAATTTGAACATTGAATACCACTTTTAATTGCTATAGATTTGATCGATAACATGTTAAATAAGTGAATTTCAATCAACCTATATGTTTTTGTTAATTTCATTTTCTAATTGAAAGTAATTACAAAGTGTTCGAAATAGAATGAAAGACAAGGACAAAAAATATCCATGATATGTGATAGAATGATGTAGGACGCTTTTTAATTATAATTTGTTTGATATTATCATTAAATGTTTTACGCGTTAGGCAACCAACGAAAATGTAAAAAATTACATTATTTTGTACGATGTTAACTATCTTACTACGTGTTCATTCAAATGTAAGTTTGGTTTTCAAATAAATAGCCTAGATTATTTAGTTTTTTAAATAAATTTCTATGTTTTCAACATCTACACTGGACAGCAAAAAAAGTGACGCACTTTGAAAAATTCATTTAAATTACATTCTGTGGACGTTTTTTGCATATCAACTACATTTTTAAAAGCTTGTATATGTTTTTGTTGATATGGGCGCATAGCGCATAATTGTATAAAAATCCTTATAGTTTACGAAAAAAAATTAAAAAAAAAATTCGTTACGCAGGAGCTCCGTCAACTTTGCGAGTTTCCTTAGAATACATAAATCACTCTCTAGTGGTCATAATTTTAGTGTGATTAAAATGAAATATAATATCTGATATGACTTTAGTATTTGCAACAATTACTGCATTTCCTTTGGAGGAAATTCGCTAAAAATTAAATTTATTAATAGCCAAAATAAATCGATGTATAACGATTATAGTTTATAGTTACTATGGAAACGACAATCAAAATTTTTTACAATAAAATATATTGTAAAATGAATTCGTGTCAAACAAATACAAAATATTTAATATCTCTCTTAATATTAGAATAATCGAAAAATGTATATGGAGTAAAGTGGTAGAAAATCAAGTTTGCTACAATTAATTACTTGATCATTTTTCTCAAACTCTAATGTGAACAGAGATATTTAGAATTTTAACTTTCAATCTTTAATTCTAAATATTTCTGTAAATATTAGTGTAACAGAAAAATGATGAGAAACAAAATTGCAGCAAAACTTAGTACCTACAACTTATTTCCTCATAAATTTTTGATTTTTCAAATATTAAGGCAGATAGTTAAATTTTGTTTTTTCCCCTCCCTCTAAACCCGATTTCTCTTCGTCCGATTTTACCCATTAACGAACTTGACCTTTAGAATACCAAAAGTGACCCAAATACTCAATTTCATTCCAATCGGAATAAAACTGTGACCGCTAGAGAGTCCACAGACATTTAAAAAATGTACATATGTTGTATATATATATGTATATAATTATATATATATATATATATATATATATATATATATATATATATATATATATATATATATACATATATACAAATTTTAGGGATACTGATTTTTAACATCAATAGGTTGGATCGATGGACATTTGAAGAATTTTTTACGAAATTCCAACATTGGTGCAAAAACAATAGCTGCATTTCCTTTGGAGGAAATTCGCTAAATAGTATTTAATTTCGAGATTTTTGGAAGGAATTAAACTTTTAACAGTAGATATTACTTTGTCTTGCTCTAACGACGTCCTCAAATCTTCTAAGCATGCTTTTAATTAAGTCCATTACAATATCTTCGGTGATTACCTCCCTGGTACTAAAGCTATTATGAGCTCCTGTGAGCTACTAGGAGAGTTAATTCATCCTGTTATACGTCGAAAAAGTTAATCTCAAAGATGTTCTATGGGGTTTCACTATGGCCTATGTAGTGGCTATCTCAAAATCAAAATTTCGATCGTTTTATTATAATGAACATCCTTCGGAATCGTTTTTCTACTGCTTTTGAGACAGCCCAATAGCTTTTCATGGATCATAGTCTTTCTGTTAGTGCAAAACTATTAGAAGAAGACTTTTTGAAATGTACTTCCAACCCAGAAAGCTAGCCGTACTTCACTGAGTTCGCCTGAGTTCACTGTAAATCAAGGACACGACCACCTCTACCAGTGAGCCACCTCCGAGTTAATTCTTTCATTAATCCTACATTCAGAGTAACGTTTACATGACCTTCAGTAGACTCTTGCATGTTGATCTGGCAGATTCAGGGCATATTGAGACTCATCTGCAAAGAGAAAGCCCTTCCATTCATTTTCATTACACATTATGAGCTTTAGACGGCTTCTTCGATGATTTACAGAGAGTGCTGGTACAACGACCGGCCTTGTGAATTAAATTCAGTAAGTATTCTTAAACAAGTTTTTTACATTAAAATAAAACGATCGAAATTCAGATTTTAAGTTGGCCACCGCATAGTACATAGTGAAATCCCATAGAACATCTCTGGAATAAACTAGTTTTTTCACAGGTGTTTTCTTTCTCACATAAGCTCATAACAGCTTTAGTGCCAGAATGGACCCAAGATGTCGTCACTAGCTTAATTAAAAATGTGCCTACAAGGCTTGAGGGAGTCATTAGGAGGTAATATCCACTGTTAAAAGTTTAATTCTTTCCAAAAACCATGAAATTAAATGCTAAAGTTAAAAATTATAAAATTTATGAAAATTTGTATTTTTTAATTTAAAAAAAAAATACAAATACAAGTTTTGCCTGTAATTATAAGGTTTATTTTACAATTTTACCCCCTTATCAACAAAAATATATAAAAATTTATAAAAATGTAGTTGATAGTAGTAGCAAAAAAAATTCCAAAGAAAATAATTTAAATGAATGTTTCAAGGTGCGCCACTTTTTTTGCTGTGCAGTGTATATGCGAAACTGTTAAGGCATCGTTCATAATGCTAATTGAAAATGCTTATAATTTTCATAAAAAATAATAAAAGATAACCCTACTTCTATAGTAATCTGAAAAAAACCTACCCTGAAACTGAAGCGTTTTTTTCTGATGCAAAATGTCTGCCTGGAAGTTTATTTTGGTTGTATCAACTTATAAGGTTTATTATTAGGTTTATTAAAATTAAATACATATATTTTGGTTGTATCGACTTATAAGGTTTATTATTTGGTTTATTAAAATTAAATACATATAACAAAACAGGATAACAAATATTTTTCGCGATTCATCTGCATTAAGCGAATAGCATTGTTGTAATAGTTGTTTCAAGGTACAACTATTATAAATAAGTGTATTATTTTTACGATTGTTCTAGCAAGGTGAATTTTTTTGTAATTTAAATTCAAATCGCATTTCAAATTGAATTTAAATTTAAACATTTGAACTAAATATATGAACGAAAAAAAACTACAAAACACGCATTATTATTTCTTTGTACTTTCTCCAATACCAAAGTATAGTTTTTTTTCTTTGTCTAACGTATATTATACATTATACAGTATGAATCAGATAGAAACAATTGCTGAAAGAATAGTGGAGTCAATAAGAGTTTTTACACAGAAATCCTCAGAAACCGTACCGATTCTAAAGATTATTTTTAAGTCTTTGTTTTTATATATTATTTGAAATCAGAAATATTTTGGCGGGCGGACTTACCCTGCGGATGCCAGCCCCATTTCGCTGGTGAAAATATTTTCATTCAAAATGACCCCAAAAATTGAGAGTAATTTATTTTTAAGCAAGGAGCATATTTAGTAACAATTTTTCGCAAATAATTTGAAAACCTTAAATCTAATCGGAAAAAAAATAATGAGTAAAAATGAAGGTTATAAAAAAACAAACCATTACATTTTTTTTATGTTTCCGTTGGAGTAATTTTAACCGAGTTATGACTAACGAAAGTTTGCTCTTTGTTTACCGAAAATCGATGTGCAAGCTTCCATCTCTTTATAACGAAAAAAAATCTAATTGTTTGTTTTATTATAACTTTAATTCTTACTAACTTTATTTTTTCAATTAAATTTAAGGTTTTCGAAATATTTACGAAAAATTACTACTAAATATCCTTTTTACGACGAAAAATTGGCAAATTCAACTGTAAATAACTCTAAACATAGAAATATTACATCACAGGAAACCACCAGATCTCGCTTTGTCTTCTTTAGTTACAAAATAACTGTAACACATTGTATATAAATAGTATGGTGTTATAATTTCCCATTTTCTTCAAAGTAGTAACATTAATTCAAAATGTTTTGTTCCTTCATTGTTGTTTGTAACACCCCCAAATGACATACCCGGTCACGGAGTGGTACCCGATGCTTGTTTTTGCTTTATATTCTGTTCAATGAAAGTACAAACTATTATAATATATAGTTCAGTTAAATTATGCAAAAAATCGTAGTTTAGGAGTATAGTAAGCCTGCCTCTACGCTACTGGTTTTATTTCATGTATTCAGTGGTAAATTAAGGGCTTATATGGGTTTGCAAATTTAAAACAGTCGATTTTTTTTATTGTTTTACTAAATAGTACAATATGTCTAGAATATTCTCCCGAAGTTTTAAGTCAATTAGAGTAAAACTCTCGAGAGCCTTGAGAAGTATATTAAGGCAGCTACTTAACTATTTTTTGTCTGTATTTAATCGCGTTTTTCTCAAAACTCTATTCTTGAAATCGGTTGACATGATTTCCCAAAAAATAATGAACCGATCTTGTGCAAATTTTTACATACTTCTTCAAGATAAGATTGACTAGTGCTTAAACGAAAGATCTTTTTTATCTTAACTAATTTTACAAGGCAATACGTGGTGCAGATTGTACCAAAAAAAGTACTTTTTTGTAAATAACACCAAAAATTCACTTCCATTTTTTGTTTTTCTTCGTCATGAGTTTTATATATCTACTAACAGAAATAATTTTGTTTTTTAAAGTCGTATGAATCTATCATGAGTTATTTTGACTACGCCAAGGGAACTTTATTCTAAAGGGTCACAGGAAGTCAGGTCCCAATGGCTGAATTTTCAAAATTTTAAAATGAAAATTTCACAAAATATTTTTCAAATGTTTATCTTTGTACATGTTTACAGGTTGAATAAAATATTCTATTTATTATATTTGACAAAAATTAGAGAAAATATGATTTTCTTAACCCATGTAACCACTTAAAAAATAGAACTAACATTAAAACATTTTCAACAAAGTTGACTTTATAAAGTATTTTATTAAACTTTCTCATAAAAAATTCTCTTGCGGGCAATAAAAACTGAAAGAATTCGTAATAATTAAATATTTACGTTATTTGACATCAAAGGCTTGATATCAAATCATACATTATGTAAGATATGAATCGGGACAATGAACTGCCTTTATAAGTTACTATGAGATAAAGGTGAAATGAATATAATTTTTTATCTTCATGTCAATGAATTATTTTATTACTTTGTTTACCCCGTATATATTATATGAACAAGGGTATATTAAGTTTAGTCCCGACTTTGTTACGGTTGAAAATACTTTGTTATAGGTATTCAATATTAATTAGTATTTCAACATACCTGCCTGTTCCGTCCGTTTGTCTAGCAACACGCTCACTCAATAACGAAAAGAGATAACGCTCTTAAATTTCATGTGTGTGCTTTAGGGGCTTAAAAGTAAGGTCAAGTTCCTTGATGGACAAAATTAGACCGTGCGACTACCCGCCAGGAGAGAACATTTCCATCTTTGAAACCATAAGAATAGTTATCTAAGCAATTAATTCAGTTACTTGTTATTTTCACTTAATTTTTTTTGTCTATTTACATAATTAAATTGCTTTTTTAATAAACTTTCGTCTATCCATTCATTGCAGGTATGGAGGCGATTACTTCCTTGATCATTTAGTATTATATCTGAGAACGTTGGAAACATTATTTGACTTGAACTAAATGCCTGATATGAAAAAAATTAAATCATCGCGGAGACGCCAGGCAGATGAGAAACATTGAAACTATTATGTATAGAAAATATTCATGAAAGGACGGTTTATTAAATGAACTAAATATGACATAATCAAAAAAGCTGATATAATTAAAAACAAAATATTCAAAAAAATAGTCTTTATTTAAAAAATATATATTAATTTAATATCAAAATATTATAAATTAAATTTCTAAAACATTGAGACGGCTTAATTGTGTCATACAGTTTCATAAACTATTATTATTATTATTAACTATTTTGTATAGAAAATATGCATTGCCATCTATGAATGAGTTTTTGAACCTGTATACGTACCGCCATCTACGACCATCTTTTTTTAAACTGATTTGTTATATGTAGCGTTATATGTAGTATCAACTATGAACAACTTGTTGATCACGTAGCGAGTAAATGTCGCCGGACCAACTGTCGGTCTAACACGCAGCAATAAATGTTTCACATAAAAAATTATACACGTCTTGGATGGGAAGATGGGAGAGTATTTGAGATTAAAAATAAAATATCAAGTAATATAAAATACGCAATATAAGTATATAATATGAAAAACTAGGTTTTTTGCTGGTAGCAAAAACGTTATAAAAGTAGTGTGCATCGTTCAAATCGAGCTTTTGCAATAGTCTAAAGAGTATAAATTATTGGAATATAGTAAAACCAATAGGAAAAGTTTATTGAAAATGACCCTCAAATTGAAAAAACTACCCTTCCCATGCACAGAATTGTGCAAAATGTTATCAAAATCAGTTCCCCGATGTATTTTTTAGTTTGTTAAAGAGTTGGCGGTAGCTAAATAATCATAATCCACTTCCATTGGATAAAACCGTGTAAGAACGACATCAAAGTTTCCTTTTTAACATGAGTTTATTAGCTTGACCAGTATGAATCTATGTATGAATGTAATGGAATTTTTTAAGTGAATTTTCACCCACTTCCGGAAGTCTGAACAATCTGAAATTTGGCAGACGAATGACGAATCGATGACAATACATTAAAATAATTACAAAAAGACTCTTTAACTTATATAACGATTTATGTGATGGTATAGTTTATAGTTTCTATGGAAATGACAATCAAAAAAATTTTAATTACTACTGACATTCCCAACTGTTAAAATTGAGAAAAAGATACTTATTTGACATGCATTTCCTATGCTATTTTCGATATATACTTTTTCAGATAAGAATTGGATTAATTCCATCACTCGGAGGAATAATAATGAAGAATGAAATTACAACACAAAAAATAATTTTGTTTTAAGACAAAAAAACAGCATAAAATTATAAGTTTAAAAAAATCAAAAAACATGCTTTGATTGGAATATGAACTAAAAAATGTAAAATAATTTAAAATACATAATAGAAGAAAGATATTGACAACAAAGTTAACTTTAATGTAAACAAAAGCATGGGATGCTCCTATTTACATCTTCATGATAGCTCTACTTTTATAAGAATAAGCAGAGAGCACCCCATGCTTTTATTTACATTAAAGTTAATTTCGTTTACATCTCTTAATTCAATTTTCTATTTTAAATTATTTTGCATTTTTTATTTCATATTCATAACAATTTTTTTTATTTCATGTTCATAATTCAATATAGAATTTAAAGGCAAATAGTTAAACGTATGTCATTTGTAATTTTTAATGTATCGAAAATCCTCCCTTGCACGATTTGGCTGTACTAATAGTTTTATATATCACATGGAAAAATAGTACTACTGTTTTCTTTGTCAGGTCTATAGTTAAACATAATTATTTATTTCAAATACTACTAAATAGTAAAAAACAGATAAACATACACAAGGCTTGCTTTCTAATTTACATAAAATCGAATTGATTTTTCGTAGTCCGTTATATGTTGCTCATCAACCCTGTTTATAGGGAATCCCAGTTATATGTTCGGTTTACTTTTTTTATGGATACATGGTGATGGAAGAATAATTTTTATTTGTCAATAATATTATCGAGATTTTTGTACATTTTTTTGTTTTGTGTCGTGGTATTTTCAGCTATAATTTTAATATCTATTATTTTTGTCAGGTTTCCTAGTCATACATTTCTCATGTATTGCAAAATAATAACAAAGTTCGCCATTTGTATGATACGTTCTGTTCTAATTCCGTTTTTACACATGAAAGTTTTGATGAAAGTTTTCAATCGCAATAAAAATATGTGATGTAACTAAAGTTACACTGCTGTTCACATGATGAAATTCACTTGAAATATATCAATCATATGCTTGTTAACAGCTCTAACTCTCGTCTGGTTTACTATTTCTTTCTTTGTCAACCACTTCAGTCACATGATCAGAGTATACCAATCACAAGGAAGTAGGATATAAACATGTCGTACATACTACTCTTATATATTAGAGGTAGAGGTAGATTGTAAAGGCTGCCCTGGACGGACTACACTTCGACCATAAGGTCCATTGTGATGCCTTAGGATGTGAGGATGTGAGTGGAGTGGAAGGAATTTGTGAGTAGACTAGGAATTGGTAGGATATGCGGCTGCAGCCGACTATGATAGGAACTATTCCGATATTCATCTGGAGTTCGTAAAGGAAACTGCAGAAAAATTTCTCAGGCATAGCCGGTTACTTCGCTCTTGTCCATACGCCGACAGTTTAGTCAATTAATCGCCCCTTTTTTTGTTTTTTTTTGTGATTGACAAACTGCCGATGTCGGGATTCGAACCCATAACCTCCCAGTTTCCAAGTACTGCATACTGCACAGACATAATGCCTTAGACCATTCGGCTACTTGGACTGGTACTCCAGTCCATAGCTGCATATATTCCAGGTAGCATATTGTGTTGGTGTAATATTATGACATTAAAATTTTTTTCAACTATAATGTATATACCAGATTTTTTACGAATGTAAGAATAACTGCCTTAAAACGCTTTACCACATATATTATCATATATTTATTACTACTATATTGCTAGTTCCCATAAGTGGAAGAGTGGCCGATGAAGTGAGCCAGCAATTGTCTATTTCTGCCTCTTTTGGTTATTTTTAACCATTGTGCGCAAGTGTATAAGTATGGAGATTGTCCCGTTCAATAAGATTGAACCGACTTGAATTTTTAATTTGGTTACATTTTGTAAAAGTCTACAATTGTTTTGGCGAGTGTACAAAGTTTATTACTTTGAAATAATATATATATATATATATAAATATATATATAAATATATATATAAATATATATATAAATATATATATATATATATATATATATATCCTATTTCAAATTTTATTTTTGAAAAAAATGTGTGCAATCTAGGTAGTCGAGATAATTGGCACATGATTGTACAAATTTGATCTAAATTTTTTATAGCGAAATTGTTTAAATAATTCCAAAATATTGTTGTTTTAGAACGGAATAAACTGTTATCATTTTGTTTGGCTACATTCAAATTTAAAAGATATTGTGAATTTTTCAAATAAAATTGATGATTTAAATTTTTTGGTTTACAAATTTGATCATTTTCTACCCATTAAAAATCTATCAAAATTTGATACTGAAACGAGGAGCTTTCAGATTTTATATTGTATAGATCAACCCATAGTCATGAATATTTTTAATGTTAATAACCATTATTAAATTATTTGGCAAGTGAATATTTGGTTATTTTACATTTAAAAATGGGTATTAACAAAAAAAATTTTCTCATTAGTGATTATGGATTTCATTATAATTATATAACCTAGAATCTGAAAATCCTTCGTTCAACTATTGCATCCTATATTTCGATGAATTTTGAATAATTCAAAAATGGTCAATATTTTTAAGAATAAATATGAATCTTTAAATTCTGTTTTAGTTTTTTGAGATACAAAATACCATGTAAAGTAAGTATTTTGTCTATCTCATAAATATAAAAATTAACCAATAGGTAATATTTGTGTTAAAGATCGGTTCAGTTTTATGGAACGGGAGTGTATGTATTATATATAATCAAATATTTGTATTAGTCTCAGCGGGTATTAAATGAAGCAAGAGCATATATGTCTGTACCGTAGTGCTTAAGTCTCTCTCGCTATACCAACTAGCAATATAGGTAGTATTAAATATATGTATATTATGGCATAAAACAAGACGATTGATCTAAATTTGGGATTTTGATAAAATCTGGTATGATGATACTTTATCATTCAAAACAACCTATATGAACATTTTGGTCATATCAATTCATGGGCGTAGAACGTGGGGGTTTTGATAATTGAACCTCCGCCAATTTCTATGCTCATCGAAACACAATTTTAGGTAGAAAATTTGGATGAAGTATTGTGGTTACTACAAAAAAGGTACTCTTTATAAAAGTCGATTACTCTTACGGTTTTCTGCGTTAGATGGGTGAGAGTAATGTTTATTTCGAAACGAAAGCGAGTCTGATACAAAACATCACCTCCTTTGTCTCTCTTTGATGGGTTGATGTTCTGAGCGCTCATACGTCGTTCAGATTTTAAGCATTTAGCATGAGCGATATTTTGATATTTCCATGAAAATCCTTGAAAGGTCTAGTATGCGCCCAAAATATCCAAAGATAGCGAGATATTTATCAATGAACTCTTTTTTCAAGCAAAAATTCTAAAGACACTTTATTCTTGAATAAAAAAGGAGCTACATTATTTTTTGTAAGTTGAGGAATTTTAATAAAAAACAAAATACAATTAATTTAACTATTAATAAAACAAATATTGGAAATTTTCGTAAAATCACTTTAGGTTTTTCCAATATTATTAGTTCTCATTCACAAAATGTTATGTTAAGTACCTGAAAATGTTTACTTTGTTGCTACAGTATGTAAAAATTGGTCATTTCATTTTTTATTTCTGAAGAAGAAACTGTGTTCAGAAAATAGTCTAATAAAATGATTTTACGATAATTTCAAACATTTGTTTTAAACATTTGTATTTTTCTACAAATATTTGGATAATAATTATAATGGATTTTCGTCAAGTAACGACCCATTCAATACAACATTACAATAAATTTCTTTTAAACATTACTATTTATTTCTCAGGAAAAAACAAATTATTAACAATAAATAAAACATATGCATACGACAATTACTTATTATATTTCGACATTGAAAATTAATTTTTTTATCATTCAACTTCAATTCTTACAACAACCTTAACCCGACTAGAAATTTCCGTGTACACCTACTTGGGAACCAATTGGGTTGCCCAATAAGGAATCCGAATTGGGATGTAACGGATAGAAGTCTTTGGACCCGATTGGGCAATCTCTATCTGATCCTGATACCATAAAAATAATTATAACAATTACTATTATTACTATAACTATTATTATTATTTTATCTAGAGCACGGAAGTGCATAAGGCTGAGTTTAAGGGGTTATTACTATTAATAATATTATAAATGCGTAGGTGAGTTTGTTAGTTTATTTATTTATTTTATATATTACTGTTTATTCAACTATGAGTATATATACTATTACATAGTAACATGTCACTTGCGAGAGTTTATTCAAAATTTTGATTTATTTTTCACACTATTCAATATCTTTCTCCGCCGAAAAAGCAAAAAAAATTTACAAATTTTATTTTATTTTTTTGCTTTTAATTAACTATTATGTTGGGTTTTCCCAATAATATTCCCACATATCCCAGTTAGGCAAAACTTATATCCTATTCGTAATTTCACATTGGGTTTTCCCAATCATACCCTAAATAGATCTCAATTGGGCACAACTTATATCAAGTTCGTGATTTTCCATTGGGTTTTCCCAATCATATCCTAAATAGATCCCAGTCGGCCAAAACTGATACCAAATTGTTAATCTTTATGTTGGGTTTTCCCAATAATTTCCCGAAATAATTCCAGTTAGGCAAAATTAATGTCAGGTCATTGATTTTTACTTTGCGTTATACTAATCGGTTCCAAAATAGATCCCAAGTAGGAAAAATTAAAATTATTTTAACAAGTTTTACATTGCGATATCCCAGTTGGGTTTTTATTGGTTCCCAATTGGGATAGCCTTTCTTGGGATGCCTTCTTGATTCCCTATTCCCTTCTTGAGTCCGCGCATATGTGTAGTGGCAATTTCTAGTCGGGAATGATAAAAAACATAAAAAAACAAATTTTCCGAGAACTTGCCAAACAAATAAATTCAGTTTTGTTTAAAAAATTTTCCTAATACCTAGTTCAATTATTTGTATTTTATAAATACGTATTTCGACTGATAATAATTACTACAAAGTAGTCATCAATGTGTGATATTAAATCGATAGGTACTCATGTGTTCCATATATGATATGGAATCGATACGGAATCATGTATTCCATATATAATATGGAATACATGATTATTTAACAACAAAACTATACACGCACTAAATGAGCAATGAGTAACATATATTCGATTCCATATACCCGAGATTAATTACGATTAGTTAATTCATACCGATGATAACTACTTCGTAGTCAAATAACGTATTTATAAAATGTAAAAGTAGGTAATTGTTTTTGGAATTCAGGCAAATTTTCAAATTTAATAATTCTGTTTGATTACCTTTGATAATCAAATTTAATCAGTGGGAAATAATCTGGAGAATCAGCCAGAAAATATATAAGATATGATGGCAAACGACTAATTGAATTTTGATGCAATCCTCAATAATCCATTTATAACATTTAATTTATAACATAAATTGATTAATCTAAATTGCTCCAAACAAGTGATATTTCGTGGTCTCAAAATTTCTTATGTGTATATAAAAAGTTTCAAATAAGTACAAATCGCAAATTCATGCTATTCTACATAATTTCTGACCAAACTGTCAACAAAGCAACAGTTTTGTTTTCCCATGTTTTCGAGATATATGTTATTTTGCTACTATTTGATGTTTTTTGTAGCGTTTGAACGGTATTAAATAACGAGTTTTCATTTGTGTCATCCAAAAACTTGTTGTGTTGAAAATTATTGAAATAATTTTTAGGACCTCAACACATAATTCTAAGTACAAAAAGTTGTAACGGAAAAATATTTAAGATATAATATTTTTGCCGTGGAGATAGGAGTTTTTATTTATCTTAATTCTGATTTTTTTAACTTTCAAAAAAAGTTTTTTTAAGCAAATGAAATATTATTTATTTTATAAAAATGAATAATTGGAACGTGTTAATACAAATGAAATTTTTTTAAATAAATATAAACAAGTTGAAAACAACTTTTATCCTATATATGTAAATATAGAATGGTTGTGAATTCGTATAGTCGAGCGCGCTAAGTGGTTACTCAGAGGGGTATCATATCTATATTATACTTGGTTCGTATCCCAATCGAACCAATATAATTTTTAATAAATTTTATCTATTTCCGACCTCTTTGAATGCGACCGTAGCTGACGAGTAATTAATTATTCTAGAAGAATTTACAAAAACAGTATGTTTTTTCAAAAACAATATTTTCGATTAGTTTAAACAAGTTTTCTTCTAGAACGGTCCACGGCACTATAAAAGTAGAAGCCATTCACCAATTCTATATCAGTTAATGAATAACATTTGATCAATTAACATTACTTAGAAATTGGCATTTGATCATTTAACATCAGTTAAAAATTGGATTGTTAAAGTCAAAAATCGAAAAGTGTTCTAGTGTATGTAAAATTGTATTATATATATATAAATAGACCCATAACTGTGGAGTTTAATTAAATCAAATTTTTATTTTATTTTATCAAATCGAATAAAGTCAGGTAGAATCATTGAGTAGAATCATAAAATTATTGTTTTAAGTTTTTGTTTCTTTCTTAAATCAAGTGCGTGTTGTTTCGATTGGGATAAATTTAGTAAACTTTTACTAATATTTTGTGTGACGAGCATTGGGGTCTGTTTTAGGTTCTACAGCGCGCTTTTGAAAGTTAAAGAGAGCTTATATAACACGACAAACTATTATATTTTCAAAACAATTCATATAATTTGATGGGCTTTTTTAACGACTGTTTAACGGTGTAATTTTCTTTCATGTTTCAATTTCATAATAAATGTAACTTATGTTTATAGCAATATATACAAGTTTCATCACATTGTCGTGTGATTTTTATAAATACCACAACAAATCACGGATGTGTGATTTTTATAAATGCACTATTTATAAATTCTATCATATGTTATTGCTATGAACGTGTGTTGAATTTAACGTGAAATTGAAGCATGAAAAAAGTTACAACATTAGACAGTCACAAAATACCATGAAATTATTTTGTTCGTGTTTGTATGTCAAGTAATGTTATAGAGTCATTCCATATGAAATCACCAAAAAAAAATCGTTCCTGCGCCATTGTAGATTTTGCTTAAATTTGGTGGATATGTTTTTTAGAGTCTCAAAGACAAATCCTACGGGTTACGATTTAATTTTTGCACGCACCACTGCCGGTCCACACAAAATAAAGTAATTGAAAAGTCGTGTTTTTGGATTTCAGCTGTAAAAATTTTTCTATTAAAGATATCCGCTTGATTAAGATGACATTTTAAAGCTAAAAGATAGTAGTATCTAGGAAAAAAAATTCACATGACTCATATCCATAATAAAAATTTGTTACGCAGGAACTGCTTCAACTGAGCGAATTTATTTTGAATACATAAATCACTCTCTAGCGGTCACAATTTTAGTGTGATCAAAATGAAATATCATATCTGATATGATTTTAGTATTTGCTGGGTCAATTTTATTACTAAATGATATACAAGGGGAAAAGGGGCATAGAGAAAGAAGAAAACACAATATATAAAATATCTTTGTAGAAATTTTAAATTGAAATAAAGTTGTAGAAAATCATGTTTGCTATCATTCACTTCCCGATCTTTTTTCTCAAAATCTAATGTGAACAGAGATATTAAGAATTTTAACTTCCAATCTTAAATTGGAAATATTTTTGTAAATAACAGAAAAATGATAAGACACAAAATTATAATAAGATGAATCACCTAAAACTTTACTTCTTATAAGTTTTTCGATTGTTCGACTATTCAAGGATACTTCATGTCAAATTTTCTGTTTCCCCCTCACTCTAAATCTCCCTTTTCCCTTGTTCCATTTTACCCATTATTGACTTAAAACTGCGACCGCTAGAGAGTTCACAGATACATAAACTTATATATTTGTTGATATGTTGATATGTTGATATATATATATATATATATATATATATATATATATATATATATATATATATATATATATATATATATATATATATATATTGTTGGTAGTCACTGGTTTAGTAAACTTCAAAGGAAATCAACTTATGAATCATCAAAACTATATAATTTACCTCTCCACATAGCGTACACGAGCTATATCAAAATTACTGACGAATATCCTGAATCGTCCTATAAATACTCAAAATCAATCAATACGAATCGAATTGTCTTTCTGAATTTTTGTTGAAATACTTTAACGCCAAAATTATTGTTATTTATAATCAAATTGTATTTTCATTGTTGCAATTAATAAAGTCAATTAAATATTTTAAATTTCATTGTTGTAATAAATAAAGTCAATTAAATTATATTTAAAATAATAGTATTTATTTTGAAGTGTTAGAGTCAATAACAATCATCTGCCTGATTATTCTAGTAGTCTCAATATCAGTCAGTAATATACTAGTAGTCTAGTTAATCTTCAGAAGCTGTTCCGGTCCATTTAATCATTTAAGATTAATCATCTAAATTGGTAATTGGAATCTAAAGTTTAACTGCCCCAACTTTTTCAACTGCCCTGGTAACAGCACTGCTCCGCAGCCCCATTTGGAAACCAAAAAACAACAGGAATCCAACAATATATATATATATATACATATATATATATATATATATATATATATATATATATATATATATATATATATATATACATATATATATACATTTAGTAGGTAGGATCGATGGACATTTGAACAAATTTTTACGAAATTCCATCATCAGTACAAAAACAAAAGTTGTATTTCCTTTGAAAGAAATTCGCTAATATGGTATTGAAAGTACATATATTTTAGTGATTGTTCGTGATTTCCAACTTTGGACGATAATAAATAAATTCAAATCAACACCTTCCATCACTCGTCATGAAAAAATCTTAGCTTGAATTTTGAAATTTTTAGAATTTGCATATTTCAGGCTATAATTTGGACGTGTGGCAGGAAAAATAAAAGCTTGAAATTTACAGGATACTTAGTTCGTACCTTCAAGTTCAAAAAACTTCAAGGACTTTCTGGTTCAGTGATTTATTTGGCTACTGTCTGAGAACAATTAGCCCTTTACATTCAATAGCACATGTACCGTAGTAAGTTGAAAATCACCCAAATCAGTAAAATATACGTAATTTCAATACCATATTATTTTGTATGGATATAAGTTATGCGAATTTTAATTTTTTCCCAGAATCCTTTTGCTTTATAGAAAAACTTTTACAGTTGAAATCGTAAACACAAAAAATATTTTATGTGTTTGCAAAAATTAAATCCCCGTAAGTTTTCGTCTTTGGGAGTCTAAAGAACATTTCCAAGTTTAACCAAAATCTGAAATATACCATATTTACTGATGTACTGATTTGATGATTTCATATGGAATGACTCAATATTAATTAATCTAATTAAAACTATTTATTATGAACTAAGCGCAAAGCAATCGTTTTATATTTGTTTGATTGCAAAACTCCACCCACACACACATAATTTTGTTTAACCAATGTTGATCATCAAAGAATATGTGAATTTTGTATTTTTTAATAATAATAATTTTATTATAAAAATTTGTTTTCATTCTGATATTATAATAAGTCACTTAACATATAAATTGAATACTTATAATGGTAGAAATGTAAATAGAATTCACTCACATTATGCACATCGGCATATATAGAAATTTGTATTATGTTGTATACTCGTATGATATTATATTTTTATTTAGGATTATTGTGAATATGATTATTTTTGTATGTGTGCTGCTACAAATTATTTATTTAAATTTGGTTATACAATTGTATACTCCCTGTGTAAAACACGAACTTCTTTTTAAAAACTATAATATATATATATATATATATATATATATATATATATATATATATATAAATATATATATATATATATATATATATATATATATATATATATATATATATATATATATATTAGCATTACCCGTCGCGGCTTCGCCCGCAAAAATTTTGTAACGCCCTTATAACCAAGTAACATAATATTTTCTCCCGTCAAGGACTGATAAATTATTCATATACCTATACATATATACCTATACATCAATAAATTATACAACTATACCTTCCTCACGAATCATTTCTATAATATGTAAGGACCAATGTATACAAAAACTTGACAAATTATATACTAAAACCTTCGTCGAGAACCACTCTATCCATTGGTGAACAGAATGAAAATCGGTGTGGTAGTTTTTGAGTTTATCACGAACAGACAGACAGACGCGGCTGGGGGACTTTATTTTATATTATGTAAGGATATATATATATATATATATATATATATATATATATATATATATATATATATATATATATATATATATATAAATCGGATATGAAGAAGAGTTGGGGTTTTCCTGTGTCTTTTGGACAACCAAATATTGTAGACAATAAAATTATAAAACAGTTTTTCGACAGCTGTTATGAATAAAGAGTATTGGCTTTTTACAGAGAAACAAATATTGTAGACTATGAAGTAATTAACTTGTAAAATTCGAGGGACATGAAGTGTCGCCAGAATGGAGCCGAGGTCACACAGATAGAAGCATATGTTGCAAAGATAATATTATATTTTGGTAACTAAGAAAGTTTTTGTATGAAGGTACGAATACTTAGTAGAGTGAAGAGATATTACTTCTTATTGAGAAGTGGAAGTAGACAGTTGTAGTTCTGGTCAAGAAGTTGAAGTCAGACTGGCTGTGACCGTGAATTCATTATTGAGTATTAACGCTTGAGTGTTCGGAATTGTTATAAACTCAGTTATTAACATTAAGTAATTACGTGTATCTTTATTGTATTAATTTATGGTTTATATGTTATTGTATTAATTTATCGATTTATTATTAGCCCAATTATCTTACTGTAATAACTTAATATTGTGAAACGCGGCTCTTGGTTATGTTTTCTGTTAATTGTGTAATTGTTTAATGAAATAGTAATGGTGAAATAGTTTAAATAAACATGCGTGGTCTAAGAGCTGGCTACATAAAAGTGAACTGATAAAACATAGTCGTGATATTTTCTCATAAGTTTTCCATGATATCGTCAAAGCAAGAGCCGCATTTTGCAGACGTCTCAGGTGAGGCGGGAAGTGTGGGTGGGGGTTCAAACGTGTAGAGTTTGGATTAAAAAAAAAACCGATCAAACATAGTTCTGAAATTGGTGTAATATTACATATTGAAAATAGAAATTGAAAAAAATGTCCCCAGAAGTGTAGGTTGAGGCCCAACCGCTCCCAGAAGCGGTAAAGTGGTTAACTTTGAGTTGAAATTGAACTCATAAAACATTGTTCTGCAAATTTGTTTTCTGCAAGTTTACGATACAATTTTGGTCATTGAGCCTCACTTTTTACTTCTGCAAATTTGTGAAAAGTCTAATTGTATCGTAAACTTGCAGAAAAAAAATTTGCAGAACAACGTTTTATGAGTTCAATTTCATCTCAGAGTTAACCACTTTACCGCTTCTGGGAGCAGTTGGGCCTCAACCTACACTTCTGGGAACATTTTTTTTCAATTTCTATTTTCAATATGTAATATTACACCAATTTTCAGAACTATGTTTTATCGGTTTTTTTTTTAAATCCAAACTCTACACATTTGAACCCCCACCCACACTTCCCGCCTCACCTGAGACTTCTGCAAAATGTGGCTCTTGCTTTGACGATTTCATGGGTAACTTATGAGAACAAATCACGTTTATGTTTTATCATTTCACTTTTATGTAGCCAGCTCTTAGTCTATAATCTATATGTATGTGGAGTATTATTATTGAAAGATACCGCTGCGAACGCCCAAGTAACGATGTATTCGTATCATTATTGACTCTAGCCCTTCGACATATATAGAGGGTGAGTCAAAAGTCATGGAGTTTTTTGAAAGGTTGGATAGGGGATGACATTCTAAGATAAAACGTCCTTGAACATTTTTGCACCTGACCCACCGTTAATAAATTAAATAAAGTGACCAATTAGAGAAGCGCGTTAGGGGAATAAGAAATGGTGGGGAATGAACGCAGCGGCAGCAGAGATACGTGAGAAGAGCGAGCTCTCCCCACCACTAACGTAGAGCGAGTCGATCTAATGCGTTTCAAATCTGGTACAGTTTTTATAGTAGAGCTTTAAAAAAATTTTAGAAAAGAAATTTACCATTTCTTTCCGAAAAATCTAATTAAGGGAATTATTCAGTTTTAATTAGATTTCCTACGATGAAATTTTACGGCGGTATTTGTCATTGTTTTTTTAAAGCTAAGAGCTGATTAGATTTGGAATCGATCGGAACAGTATTGTAAAAGTTCTTTAAAAAAAATATTTTTTGAAAATTTCATTTTTGGGATTATCTATTATCATAAAGATAGTCAGGATAGTTTTTTAGGACCTCAAAAATTCAAGATCTTATAACAACTCAGTTTTCGATAATCGGATTGAAATCAAAAACTTCCCAGTATTTGAAAAATTAGGTTGATACAAGCCATGACTAGGTGTTTCATCATTGGTGTATTTATGCATTAAGTCCACTGCGGATAATATCAAGCTTCTACAACCCTTTCGAATATTTTACAGTTTTTGTTGTAGTTTTAATCCCTCTTTGAAGAGCGTTATCTCATATTATTATTTGTGTATACTTAAAATGTTGACTTCAATATAATTCTGTCAATGCCCGTTTTTACACATATAACTTTAGATGTAATTATTCTTGCGATTGACGTAATGAGCAAGCGCATTAGTATTTTTTAATGCATTTTTTCAGTTTGATGAAATAGAGAAGATTTCTATTTTGACGGTTTTATTTCATGAAATCGTATATGTAATCCATATTATTTGTGTAAACTTAAATGAAGAGAAGACTATAGACAAATGTCATTTTTGAAATTTCAATTCTGGAAATTTGTAATTTAATTGGAACTTATATGTAACGTAATATGCCAGAAAAGAGTGTACGATTGTACACCCTATATGTTGATATGTTTATATCCTACTTCCTTATGATTAGTATACTCTGATCATGTGACTGAAGTGGTTCACAAAGAAAGAAATAGTAAACAAGACGAGAGTTATAGCTGTTAAGAAAACATGCGACTGATATATTTTAAGTTAATTTCTGCATGTGCATAGCAATGTAACTTCAGTTATATTAACTATTTTTATTGCGATTGAAAACTTTCATCAAATCTTTCACGAGTAAAATTGGGTAATGATATGAAAAAAATGTCTCATTTATCAATATTATCTATCCGTGGTGTTATGGTAGCACACTAGGCCAGATTTCTAAGTCTTTATAGTATACGCTATGTTCTGTCATACTATGTGTTCGTAGTCTTATTTGAAATTTACGTATTTAAGTATTGTATTGTCACGATCTATTATTATTTGAAACAAAGCGTAGATAATATAATGCTTTTAGATCGTGTACGCACGCAATAGTTTTGATACACAATTTGTACATTATCTGTTTGGAATCTCATCGTTTTATATTGAGATCTGTAGTCAAAGTACCAGTTTGTTCAACAAAATTAATTCCTACTTACATGGTGAATTGCACAATGGGTTCTACATCGAATTTTCTATATACTTTTCTATCTCATAATGTTACTTCCATAAGTGGCTTTGCATTCTGAAAACATGAATTTATTTGAAATAATAATACAAAAAAGCTCTTGGAAAAAAACACAATAAACAAAAATTTATATGTCGATTAAGTTTTTGATTTCTATTCGATAATAAATTCAAATTTTACGCTGTTTTGAAAGTCCGTTTAAAAACTTCAGTTCACAGAGGTTACAGTTACGCTACCAACTGACTAACTAAAAACGAAGTCCAATCTCTTATGTAAATCATTTAATTACTTGCATACGCTTATTAATTACAGTCTCTTGTAGAATTCATGTCAACAGAAATAATAATTAAACTTTTTGGCAAAAAAAACTGACTTTGTAAAAGTAAAAATAATTATCTTATGGGAAATTCGTAAAAATCATATCTCTGTGGAAAAGATGAGCACAGAATTTATAGTGAAAGATCCAAGGCAAACATAAGTCTCAACTTGGGGAAATATGCAACAGTCTTTCAGGCAGAATTCTACGCCATACTGGCATGCGTCCGTGAGAACCTTCGCAGAGGCTACATTGACCAGAACGTATGTATTCTCTCGGACAGTTAAGCTGCTCTAAAAGCCTTCTCTGCAACTGAAGTCATCTAAGGGTTAGTCAAGAATTATCTAGGGGGACTACTGAAGCTGGTAAAACGGAACAATGTTAAATTGATATGGGTACCAGGTTACAGTAGTTTCGAAGGAAACGAAAAAGTAGAAAAGGGAGTCGGAATACCCTTCATAGGCCCGGAGCCTATTAAAGACATTCCAAAGACAGCATTTCAATAGGTGATCATTGAGTGGATGAATGTAAAACACCGTGATCACTGAGAAAGTTACTGCAGCAAAAGCTCGGAAAAATACTGTTTCGGAAAGCATCCAAGAGGTATTCCCTCGATGTACTGAACCTGACCAGGATACAACTGCGGAAGGTTACCCGATTCATCACCGGGCAATATAACCTTCTGAAGAATCTGCACACAATAGGACTCCATAACGGATCCATTATGTGCAGACTGTGTGGCGAGGAGGAGGAAACATCCAGCCACATTATCTTTAACTGCAAATCTCTCAGTTATAGCACATACAAGATATTCAGTGCATCTCACCCAGAATATATGAACCTTCAGGAAAACCTGATTGGCAAGCTCCTGGCTATTGCCAATATATGAGAGAAGCGAATCTCGTCACGCTGAAGTAGAAAGGGGAGCACAATAAGCCATATGGTCGAAATGCAATACTTTTTATACCCCAAGATATATCTATCTATCTAGCTACCTATCTATCTATTATCGGTCTATGGGCAGAGATTTTAAAATATAACTGTCCATTTACATATTATTCGTAGGACTTTTCTTAACACAATTGTTTTTCACTCTTAAGCATATATTTTGTCGGTTTAAAATTTCAAGTTTTAATTTCAACTAGAATCATTTTATAGATTGGCCAATCATTAGGGGTGACCTCTTTGTGTAAAAGGTTGAAAAATAATAATGTGGGTGGCCTTTGTTATAGACAGTCGTGTCTCAAAAACGGAGGTTAAACCCCATTATTATTATAAGTAAATAACAACACTTGGTAATTTATCATATATGCCCAAATGAGTGCCGAATAAAGCGTTTTTGCGGGAAATTTTACTTCATTATTTTAAAAACGAGCAAACGAGCTGCTGAAAGTCATAGAATTTTACTAGTGATGAAAAATGGATCCATTACAACAATCCTGAGAGCAAAAAGTTATGGATTAAGCCTGGCTAACCATCAAGATCAGTGGTGACGCAGAATTTCCATGAGGCTAATATTATGCTCTGTATTTGGTCGGAACAGAAGGGTTTAATTTGTTATGAGCTGCTTTAACCAAATATAACCAGAACTCTAGATCGCTACCGACTACAATTGATGCACTTGAGTCGTACTTTAAAGAAAAAACGACCGCAATACTGCGAAAGACACGATAAAGTAACCGATCATTACAATGCTCCTTCACATGCCACAAAACGGTAAAAACATACTTCCAAATACATAAATGGGGAAGTCCTAACCCACCTGCTGTATTCACCAGATGTTGCTCCCTCCGAATACAACTTGTTTCGATCGATGGCTCATAGCATGCTTGAACAGAAGTTCACTTCCTTTGAAGATTGCCAAAAATGGATCGATTCGTGGATTGCATCTAAAGATGAAGCGTTCTTCAGACGTCTTCATTCGTCTTCTGCCCGAAAGATGGAAATAAGTAATAGATAGCGATATAATACTTTAAATAATACATTTTTCGATTTTCAATCAAAATAATTTTTTGTTCATTAAAAAAACGCCACGAATTAATTCCAACAACTAGATAAAATTTTTAATCAAAATTAGTAAATCTGCTTTTCTTATTCATCAATATAATTGAACACAAATATATATATATATATAAATATATATATATATGTATATATATATATATATATATATATATATAATATTTTCGAAAATAAAACCAATAAGACTTTCTATATTGTCATTATGGTCGTCGGGATGTCAATTTCATATTTACATGTTGTACAAACAAAACCACACGAGATTTGCGTATTTGTTTACAAATATATTTGACAGGTGGTTGTTATGATGTCGTGCCGGACGTATATTGGTAATGCACTACTTTTTGTTCTCATAATCAATGTTTGACACAAGCCGTCATTCATATACATTTATACCTTACGCCAATTTTCCACCCCCGACAAAAAAAGAGGAATATTATATTTATTAAATAAAACAAATATTTGAAATTTTCGTAAAATCACTTTATTCAACTAGTTTCGGAACACAGTTCCTTCTTTAGAAAATGCTCCCGTTTAAATAAATATATTGTATAGTTAATCTTTTCTTCTCCACCGCGCCCGTATTTATGCAAAACTATTCAATGTACGAAAATATGTTTCGAACGAAAGTGGTTTTTTTAAGACAGAAATTTTTGCATTTGAAGATTTTTCTTATCTAGTACAATTTAAATGATAGGTTGGAAATTGGTATTCTTAAGGAAAGAACATTTATTGGCTTTGAACTTTTGATCTACCTCTACAATTTCAAACTTAGATATCCCTCCCCCCATTTAGAGGGCGGTGAAGGGTTAGTTGGTACAATGCAAGTACCTTTTTACAAAATGAACATTGTTATGGATAAATGAGAAATAATTACTAGTGTTCCCTCTCTTACGGTTTTGAAGTTAGATTGCTGGGATGGAGGTATAACGGACAATGGCCTACTTTGTAAGTTGTTTATTTTTAAGGAAGGGGCAATTTAAAGTAGGAGGAGGGAGGGATATTATTTATATTTGAACATGGTTCCGGGATAAGTAGTATCGAATACGCTAAAATACATAAAATCTGCTCAGCAATTGTAGGTTCTGTTTTGTAATTATCCGACAGAAACTATATGTAGGTACTCACATTTTTCCAGGATAAGTATCCTGTGATATTAAAGGACATACAACTATCCAATAGCCTTAAATGCAAAAAAAATCCGTTCAGCAATTGAAGATTTTCGTTTTGTTACTATCCCACAAGAATACATTTTTCCGGGATGAAAAATGTTTATTTTTAATGAAGGGACAATTTTTGTCTTCTCATATGGCTTCAAATATAGTTAGTCACCCCTCCCATCCACTTACAGCGGTTACATGTACAGTCCCGTTCAATAAAACTGAACCAATCTGAACCGAAAATATTTCCCATAGTGTTGTTGATATGTGTAGAAAATCTTGTACACAAATAAAACCTATTTGTTAATTTTATTGTTTATGAGCTAGACAGAATACTTACTTTACATTTTTTTTACACGCTTACTCTCTTTATCAGTTACAATAAATTAAATGTGTGTGAATATAATATACTTTAATTAAATTTAATTTAAATTTGATATTCTCATTTCTCTTCTGAGCCTATAAATTGTATTCATCTATCTGTATTAATAATTGATGTATACAAAACAAATGGTTTAGTAGTAAACATATGAGTTTAAATATATAACTTCTCTGCTATCTTCTGTATTTATCTCTCGTGTATAAGTGTATAATTAAGTCATGCAAGAGCATGGCATAAACTATATATCATGGTAGACAAGTATTTATATTTAAGGTTGTTAAGAAGAATGTAGTGAGAAAATTCAATTTAATGACAGGTTATTCAAAATTTGATTATCTCAATAATAAAGAATATCCTGTCAAAGTTTGAAGTTGATCCTTTTTTTAGTTTTTGAGTTAAAAAATGTTAAAGTTAACACTAGAAATGTCAGGTTTATAAAAAATGTCATAATAATTATCAACCTGGACCAAATTCCAAAACAATCCTGTTTTGGGTTTCTGCGATAATTAAATTTATAGATCGAAAAACAGTATTAATAATTAGAATTAAAATGAAATTTATTAGCATTAAAATAATAATAAATATAAATATAATAATAATTTTAATAATAATTAATTAAAAAAATCTTCAAACGTGGTTAAAATTCGTTTATTTTGAGTTGCATGAACTCTACCATTAATTTTTATTGACTTACCGGCATCACTTTCTTAACAACCTTAATATATGAAGTATATTCTCACTTATTATTCATTAAATCTTTTCATTGTCGTAATGTTTTATTATTATTTTTTTCAATGTTGCACTGGTTGTAGAAATGCAATTTTTGCACGGTGAAATTTGCTACCTGTTTTCTTTAAAGCGAAATTGTTTAACTAAGCTCGAAAAATTTTTGGTATCGAATGGAACAATTACTTTTTCAGATTCTTTAACAAAAAACGTTACGTAGGATTTTCGTCAACTTAGCGAATTTCCTTAGAATACATAAATTACACTCAGGGGTCACAATTTTAAAGTGGTCAAAATAATATGTTGTTTCTTATATAATTGTGGTATTTGCAAGCCCAATTTTATTAATTAATGGCATAGGTCAAGGGGTAAGGGGGAGAGGTAGAGAGAGAGAAAGAAAAAACAAAATATAAAATATAAAATATAAAATATCTCTCTTGATATTCGAGCAAGTGAAAAAAGTATATGTAAGAAGGTTGTAGAAAATCATGTTTGCGCAAATTCATTGCCTCATCATTTTTATCAAACTCTAAACATTATATTATCGAATGATAATAAGGAATATGCAAAATTTTTTTTCACTTGAATTGAAGCATGTTTACTTGACAAATATAAAAGTAGAATTACTTTTAAATAACTTTAAAAATATGCGAGATATGAATGATTGAAATTCCCGATTAGACAAAGAGGGTGATAGCCCTCTTGATATGTTATGTGACGTCATATTACACTTTCACCATTTAAAATACACGTAAAACTCCGTTTTTAGTATTTTTGCAAGAAAGAGACAGATAATAATCTTCAAAAGCTTATAGCTTCCTTGATATTTGTTGGATTTTAATTTCGTTTTTAAATATTATTACAGTATAACAATATTTTCATATTCTGAAAATAAATGTGAAAAAAATTTTTCATGCATATTCATTAGTGAGAACTCTAGGTTTTTGAAATAAAATTTCAAATTCGCCCCTTTACCTGTAGTGTAGTCATCATCAGTATAAATTAGCTAGTTGTAATTTACTCTTTGACAATTAGAAATAGATAGAAATTAATTAAATTAAAATATACTAGATTTAAAATAAAATAAATTTTAAATTATATTGAAATTACTGTTGTTAAAATTTCCTTCATTCACATTTATTCCTGTTAAATTTACTCTTATTAAAATTACTCTTATATTGTCTCATTATATGTTACTCGTCGCTAATTTGGTGAACAATTCCACCTACTGTTTATAGCGTAGATGCCAACATGTCACTAGTGCGAAGAGTATAAGATTTTGGACAAAAATGTATAAAGTATTTATTAGCGTAGATGTCAACATGTCACTAGTGGGAGGAGTTCAAGATTTTACAAAGCACTATCTGTTATTTAGGTTGACAAATACTATTCTAACTATATTCATTAAGTAAAAAAATATATAACAATATTATTAACTGATTGACTGCCATCTTTTATTAATGTATGTATCTGGTGTGTACATAATCTAGTGTTTACATCTCTTTCTAACTACTACACTATTACACAACTGCATCTTTCTCACTACTGCACACACAGCATACCACAGTTTATTACGTGACGATTTCTACTTACTCACACCACCCGTAAGCCGCAGTAAGGAATTTCGCGCCAATAAAAATAATAATTTTACAAAATTATGCGATTTAGAATTATATCAATTTTGATTACAATAGCAAAATGGGGATACACATATATTTTAATAATATTTTCATTTGAGTTCAATTGAAAGTATATATTTGTGTAAACATACAATGTAAATTTACTTTCTAAATTTCAATAAATATGTTTGCTTGATGTTCACCCGAATATTGCCAGTATAATAGAATTCGTCCAAGATACCTCAAAACTCGATGAGTAGTCCAATATGGATAAATTATGTCTCTCTCACTGTACCTGTCACTTACTGGATCTCAGCCACTAAAACACTAAATTTGCTACATCGAAAGACCTGTGTTAATTGCGTAGTAGCAAAAAAAACAGAAAAATGTTCATACTATTTCAGTTTTTGCTCAACACCGCCCAAAGCATCTGCTCGACAAACAAGCCCTATACAAAAATTGAATATTGCTCCAAAAAGTGAAACTTTTCTTGTTTCGATCTCTAAATCGGTCAAATATTGTCAAAAATACTCCTCTAATCAGAAATATTTGTGTAAACATACAATGTAAATTTACTTTCTAAATTTCAATAAATATGTTTGCTTGATGTTCACCCGAATATTGCCAGTATAATAGAATTCGTCCAAGATACCTCAAAACTCAATGAGTAGTCCAATATGGATAAATTATGTCTCTCTCACTGTACCTGTCACTTACTGGATCTCAGCCACTAAAACACTAAATTTGCTACATCGAAAGACCTGTGTTAATTGCGTAGTAGCAAAAAAAACAGAAAAATGTTCATACTATTTCAGTTTTTGCTCAACACCGCCCAAAGCATCTGCTCGACAAACAAGCCCTATTCAAAAATTGAATATTGCTCCAAAAAGTGAAACTTTTCTTGTTTCGATCTCTAAATCGGTCAAATATTGTCAAAAATACTCCTCTAATCAGAAATATCATAGGTAATGATCTTGAAGTATATTTATTAAGCATTAATTTGAATTGAGGCAGGCATTTTCAGGGCCAATGTTAGATTAAATTTATTACAATTTGTGACCAAAATTATAGTATGTCCTGTACTAAATATTTTTCAAATTTGCGAACAACCTTAAATATCCGCTTGGCATAAAAATTTTTAAGTTACGATTTTAATTTTAAAATAAATTTACTGCAATTTGAAATCTAAATTCAAAACTACACTGATTGAAGTAATTCTTAAGGATGTACCAGCATAGTGTATACATACATAAACATATTATCGGCACACAGATACTTACACTTACTATCAAATATTTCTGGTACGGTGATCTGGCAACGTTGCTCTGTGTATATGCCTATTTATTATTATTGCATATGTCAACAACATATATTCCCACTCTTTACTTGATGCAACTTGAGAGAGATTGGCGCACAACGTTGTCAGACCACTACCATAAACGGAATATAATTGGACAAAAATAATATGTTCAATTATAACATTTCGAAAACAAAACGGTAACATACGTTGTTTTTTTTAAATTTATGTACGAAATATTGTGGAATCCTCTCCTAGTTTTTTTTTTAATTCTGTCGATTATTTTTTCTGATACAACAGATAATAGTTGAGCGGGCATGAAGTTTTACATGCTTCTATTGAGAGAGAGTGAGAGAGAATGCTATTATTGAACTTTAATATTAATTATCTCGCGTTCTAAACGGTCAAAAATTCTGATAATTCAGGATCTATTAGAAAACGTTATTTTTAGCCTGTAAAAAAAATGAGCAAAATCTTACCAAGAATTCTTACACTCATATATAAGGAAGATAATATATTTTTTGCATAAGTAAATAAATAAGTATCTAGACATCAGTAATTTAAGTATCTTCAAGTAAACACATTCTGGAATGAAAACAAGAATTTTTTTCTCAAAGTAAATATTTTGAAGAAAACATATTTACTTGTTTCATAAAATGCCCTTCTATCAGTGTACTTTGATAGATAGATAGATTATAAAGGCTGCCCAGGACGGGCTACACTTCGACCATAAGGTCCATTGTGATGCCATACGATATGAGGATGTGAGTGGAGTGGAAGGAATTTGTGAGTAGACTAGGAATTGGTAGGATATGCGGCTGCAGCCGATTATGATAGGAACTATGCCGATATTCATTTGGAGTTCGTGAAGGAAACTGCAGAAAACCTTCTCAAGCATAGCCGGTCAGTGTACTTAACTACACGTTTAGTAGTTTCTGAGATTCAGTTCTTAAAAAACTTAATACTTTTCCTAACAGTAAAATTTTGTTCTGGCGGTAATGTATCCAATGGTAATGCAGTGCCATTAATGTTCAAGCTGTGTCTAAAATTTAATGCAGTATCATAAAGGCTAATAATATAGAAAATTAATTTCCCAGTTACAAATGTAACAAATATTAGTAAGGCTAAGATATTGTCAATATTTTCGTAATCATTGATGAAAAAAAAAACGGTACAAATCAGTTTTTCATTAAATTCATACAAAATCTTTAACAATACATAATACGCTACGCCCTACAAGTAAATATTGGTTTACACAACAACAGAAAACGATGTATGACATAATATTATATAAAACAGAGTCATCATCATTCAGCCTTACAGACTATACAGACTATAAATAATATTACATAGATGATATTAAATTATTTTAATGTAGTAGTAAATATTTACTTAACTTCAGCAATAATATTTATCGTTCAATAATATTATGTTTGTTGATTGTTATTGGAAATCTGATGATCAGATTACAATATACTTTGTTTTTATTGCATAACACTTTTTTGTTTTTAAATATGTAATATATCAGTCCGAATAATAATTCCACCGTACTAACAACGCTGAATAACAACGCTGAACCAAAGAAATGGTGCAAACTAACATATGTCTGCCCATATTCAAATAAAACCACAAGAGAACTAAGGGATCACAGCCTGAAAACAGCGCTTGTTAGTAAAAACTAAAAACAAAATTTAACAGTTACTGGGCAACCCAAAGGATAAAGTTATTTTTGAACAACAATCGGGTATATATAGTGTAAGTTGTTAAAATTGTTTGAAAATTTATGTTGATCCAAGTCATCACCACGTCGAAATTCGAATTAAAGAACATCTGGCTCATGTAAAATTTGAGAGAGCCGAAAAATCGTGTATAGCTTCGCACGTTTCTGAGAACAACCACAAAATTGACAAATCTAATTTAAAAATACTGGAATCGGTACAAAACCCCATAGAAGTAGATGCATACGAAAGTATTTATATATACGAATTAAGAGACCAAATAATGAATTTGGATAATGGGCCAATTCCAAATTCTGATTTAATAAAATTAATCCATTTTCAATACTAATACCTGAGTGTCAAGGTTAGCTGCGAAAAGCACCCTAACGCTATTAACAATAGCAAGACCATATGGTCAGAAAAGGATTACCGCCAATCGACGCACTGGGCTTGGTTCAACACAAACTGAATCCTTTAATTGGGCAGTGAACTCAAGTAATCCCTTAGTTAAAACCTCAGTTAAAACCTCGATCATATAAAAGACAAAACTTTTTTTAAATCATTACGAGACACGCACCAAATTAGCAATGAGTAACATATCTTCGACTCCATATCCCGAAGATATTTATGATTATCTAATTCATACTAATTATGACTACTTTGTAGTCGAAATATGTATTTATAAAATAAAAATAATTGTTCTAGGATATGGGGAAAAATTTTAAGTCCGAATAATGTTCAATGTATTATACCATACGAAAAAATTGATGGTTTACAAATAGTGTGTGATAAAATATTCCATTTCAAAAACTATTTTAAATCAAAAATTTTAACGTATCCCTTCTCAAAAATATTTTAAATCCAACAAAATGTGATGTTCACCTCCACCTGATGATGGTCATAATATACCTGTAGATGAAATCGTCAACCACAATCGAAATACAATACTCCCCCCTAGTTCCCCGGCTGATTCACTCATCGCCTTAAAATTCTAATTACGAGGTACTTCCCGTGGTCTGGTTTGGCTACGAGTTTTCCGTTCGATGTGGAAAGTTCACAAACATTCGGAAAAAAACTGTCAAAAATGCAAAAACAGGGGCGGATCCAGGTTAAAACTTAAAAAGGGTGGTGACCTTTTGATCGGGGATCTCTATCGAAAAAACTCTAAATAAAAGTTTTTAAACTCGACGAGAAGGGTATTAGCGACCAGCCAAGTAGCCGAGCGGTCTAAGGCGTCATGCTTGCGTATTATGCAGTACTTGGAAACTGGGAGGTTATGGGTTCGAATCCCGACAACGGCAGTTTGTCACTTATAAAAAAAAAGGGGAAGAAGAAGACTATAGCGTATACTACAGTTTGTCATACGTATTCGAAAGGAATTTCGACAAACAACGTTATGTGTACACGAAAGTATACACAAACAAACAAATATTAAATAAACAAATCACTTCAAAAAGAAGTAAATACTGTCTAATAAATAAAAAATTAGAATAATATGAAAAAGTTGGCTGTCGCATCACAATCGTCTTTGGTGTAGAGGAAGCATACTGGACTAGTTATCCAGAGGCCCGAGGTTCGATTCCTGGTTGACGAGTTAATTTTTTCATATCAGTATTTAATTTAATTAATAAATTCAATGACAATGAAATTTGTCGGAGTATACGCTATAGTCTTCTACAGTTTGTCATACGTATTCGAAAGGAATTTGGACAAACAACGTTATGTGGACACGAAAGTATACACAAACAAACAAATATTAAATAATCAATCTTTATCAATTGGTTATTGATAATCATGGTTGTTTTAATTATTCAAAATAATTTTCAATGATATTTTTTTTAAATTAAGAATAAAAATAACTATTTGTAGAAAATTTATTCAATTATCAATTAAATAAAATTATCTTTAGCAATTATTCGACTAATTAATAATTGATATCTTAAAGTTCTTTATAAAGTTCTTTCTTTTGTTTTAATTATATTTATTTCCATTTGTAAAAATTGACCATTCAGATACTTAATTAGTTAAAAACCTAGTTTTCTTTAATTGTAATTCTTAATTTGAATGTTTTTCAAGAATAATAGTAAAAATTCTTTTCCCAAGATTAATACAATTTTCTAGTGCTTTAGTAATTGATAGAATACGAATTTCATAATCGAAAATTTTTTTAAGAAATTTTTTCTTATTCTAATTAATATTTTTTCTAGTCTCTGTACTCCCCCCCCCCCCCAACTTTAAACAAACAGACTTCAATCTCTGAAAATAATTCAAAATTTTGTAGATAATGTAAACACAAGGGACGTGAAATAGCAGAATGTTTGAAAACAAAATAAAGCAAGCAAAGACATTACGCTCATAATCTAAAAATAATTCATTTAAGCCCCAAATGTCCGACCAGAGTCCGATAACATTTAATTTACCAAGTAATTTGGGTGTTATAAATAAAATAAAAATCTACCTGAATCAATTATAATGTCATATAAATTACTTGTTAATCAAATAAATATAGTAGAAAAGAAAATTGACCAGATTTCGTGAAGAACTTACAATTTATTAAAAATTATAAAGAGTTATTTTATCTCCCTGGTGGTCAACTAGCTTAAACTAAGACTAAAATACAAAATCATCGCCATAAATCCATCTCCAATATACACAAAAACGTATAGACATCCAAGAGTACACGAGCAAGAAGTTAATAAACAAATTGAAAAAAATGCTCGATCAAAGGATTGTTCAACAATCATCATCTTCATATGTATCACCAGAGTGGATGGCCTAAAAAATAATACGTATCCGGACAAAAAAGAATGGAGAATCGTAATTGCTTATCGAAAATTGAATGATCATACTATTGCTTATCTATATCCTATTCCAAATATCGAGGAGATTCTCGATAAATTAGGACAATCTATCTACTTCAGTACGTTGGACCTCTGTCAAGGATTTCACCAGATTTAAATGGCCGAACAAAATTTGGTTTAAAAACCCCCTGGGCTCTTTTCAAGGATTAATGAATACCGTCTAAAACGGTCTCCAAGGCATCAACAGAGCTGCTTATATCTGGATAATATTGTAGTCTACGGTTTCTCCTTAGAAGATCATAACGATATACTACGTCAACATAACGTCAAATTAACCGGGTATTATTGGAAATTCATCCCTCATTTCATTAACATTTCAGCGTCATTAACCTCGCTTTTGAAAAAGGATGCTCCTTTAATTTGGTCTGATAAATGCAAATCATCCGTGGAAGATTGAAATTCCATATTAATTATAGTTACGCTGAAATAGGACTGCGACGCATCACGCGCGGTGGAGGGGGAAGCGCCGCCATTTTGAGGTCGTTTTGCTGCGTCATATAATTTCCGTTTGGTATAACTTTTGACTCAGAGAAGCTAAGACGTTCGTTGAATTTTCAATTGACAGCTCTTGTCAAGATCTATCGATATATGTATATAAAATATTAGTGAGAAATAGTAATAACGAATATATATGGCGTTAAAATAAATAAAAATAAAAAATAATGCAATGTCAGCCTTAAAACCAAGTCAAAGTGAAGATATTGTATACGGTTGGAAAAGGCTTCTCAAGAAAAATCTGTTAATACACGTAAAATACCATATGGAACAGTGAATCGGTGCCGGTGCCGCCATTTTGATGTCGTTTTGTTGCGTCACATAATTCCGTTTAGTATAACTTTTGACTCAGTAAAGCTAGAACACTAGTGTAAAATAGTAACTATGCATAAAATATCGTGTTAAAGTAAAAAATTAACATTAATAATGCAATGTCGAAATATCTGCATTACTATATCTCTCTTAATATTCAAAAAATCGAAAAACACATAAGAAGTGAAGTTGTAGAAAATTAGCTTAACTATAATTTAGTTTCTTATCATTTTTTCTGTTTCTCTAATATTTACACAGGTATTGACGGTATTAGATTAAAAATTTAAATCGTAAATATCTATATAAATATTCGAGATGTAGAAAAAATGATGAGGTAATGATTTGTAGTAAACATTATGATTTTCTATAACTTATCTCCTAACACATTTTTCAAATATTAAGTGAGATATTTTATATTTTGTGTTTCTTCTTTCTCCAAGCACCACTTTCCCCTTAACTTACTACCTCTTGACTTGTTAACTTCGAAATTATGAAATGAAAATTATGAATTTAATTATGAAATAAACAGACTTAGAAACAGCCCAGCGAAAAATAAAATAAATTAATAGTAAAAAAAAATTTTAAAAACAAGCTTTTAAAACAAGACAAGAAACTCTAAATTAAATCTAACCCAGCAATTTATTACATTATACAATTTATATGATATAAAAGCATGTCGCGAGATTTATATATATGTCAAGAAAATTTACTTGATACAAGTATTTTTCTCTCTCAGTGTATATATAATACGCTCAAAGAAAATATTACCCGTTACGTACACATATTGACGTAAAACAAACGGCCGTATCACAGACACAATCACTCCCCCCTATTTTTTATTTAAATTTACTCCATCTCGCACAGTTTAAAAGTTAACACGGAGACAAATATGCAGGGAGGTTATAACAGTTATAACAGGGATGCATGAACAAAAAGTTTAAACGTGTGGCCATTTGAAAAGTTACCACTTTAATGTTTCTCATAGAGTAACAACAACAAAAATATTATTAATAACAGTATATAAAAAAAATTCGTTTCGCACAAGCTGCGTCAATCAAGCATACATAAGTTACTCTTTAGCGGTCACAATTACAGTCTAATCAAAGTGAAACGTCGTATCTGATATGATTTGGGTATTTGCAAGGCCAATTTTATTAATAAATGGCATAGGTCAAGGGGAAAGGGGGGCATAAAGAAAGAAAAAAACGCAAAATAGATAATCTCTCTTAATATTAGAACAATCGAAAAATGTATGAAGAGTAAAGTTGTAGAAAATCAAGTTTGCTACAATTCAATAGCAAATTATTTTTCTCAAACTCTAATGTGTACAGAGATATTTATAATTTTAACTTCCAATCTTAAAATGTAAATATTTCTATGTATATATATGATATGATTTATTGGCATACATTTAGCAAATCAATATACAAATACATTCCTTACATTATTTGCAAGGAAACAATAGCATTAACCGTAACAATGCTAATAATAAATAAGATATATCAAATCAAAAAATAAATAATCCAGAAACAAAAAACAAAAACTTATTCGGTTAAACTAAATGTTCTAAATTTTTTTTTATTGCCCAGTGCACACGAGGCCATCAAACAATCAAATTTATATATTGGACCACACCAGTTGTGCCTTTTTAAAATCTTCCACAGTTAAAATTATATTCATATTGCACAGACCACTTTCCTCTCCTCACAATTTGTCCCTTCGCAATCCAATAATAAGTGTCTTCCATTTTCTATTCCCCTACACAAGTACCACATTTTGTCGTCCACATAATTTTTTTCATTATCCCAACTATATGTTGTTAATCTGAACCATGGTTCTTCTGCCATCCATATTAAGAAAATGAATATATGGTGCGCCTTTCTCATAGTGTTCTATTTGTGAATACGTTTGCAGAGTAGTTTTTGATTTCATATCCACAATAGTTTTTTTTAGAAAGTACTCATCTATTTCTTTTCTAATTCTTGGTGTTGACAATCTCCGGTCTTCTTCTTGTGTTAGACTCATAGTTGCTGTGTGTGTAGTAACGATGTTTTTAAAATACTTTTCCATACATAGCTTTTGAAGGCTATTATTGCTGCCTTGCGTCCTGTTGTAGTAGGAAAATGCCAATTTGAGAAAATGAGCGGATATTGCTTTCCTTCCCACTTCCAACTGTACGCCACTATTGGAAGCTGATTTCGTTATGCCAAGAATTTCTTTATAAAAGTTATTACACACTACTACGTTTCCGTTTTCTATGTGCTAAAACTCCCAAACTTGACATCCGTACGCTAAAATTCGTATAATCAAAGTGTTAAAAAGCATTAATATTACTTTAGTTTGTAAATTCTTATACTTATAAATGTACTTGCGTACCGATATAAGGGCTTGTTTCGCTTTCATTATCATTTTCTGTTGGTGATTGTATGTTAAGTATATCCCTAAGTATTTGAATGTTTGACTATTTCAATTTTTCCCCCTTCTAATAACCATTGCTCCTTACTACTGATCCTGTTTCCTTTACTGAATATAACAATTTTAACATTTTTTTGACATCAAATGCTTGATATAAAAAATCATACACATCTAGGGATGGGGAATAATATAACCGAAAGGCAACCATACTAACAATGGAAATAAATAGACGCTAGTTTACAAAAAACAATTTGAAATAACAATTTTAGTTTTGCTGATGTTTACTTCCAACTTCCAGTTATCGCAAAATTCCTTCAGTGTTTTATTTGCTCTGTTCAAACCTCCTATCTAGTTAGAGAAAACTGCAATATCATCCGCATACATTAATATTTTTATCTCGTGATTTTTGATACATGATGCGATTGTGTCTATTTTATGTAATGCGTCTGGTAAATCTTTAATGTATAGCAAAAATAGAATTGCAGAAAGTTGACATCCCTGTCTAAGCCTTTTTGAAGTTGTTATCGTATCAGATACTGTACAGTTATCAATTTACTAGTATTTTAGTATTTCTATCATGTTCTTGGACATCCCTATTTTCTTCAGTTTGTACCATAGAGCATTTCTATCTACTGAGTGGAAAGCTTTAGTTAAATCTATAAAACAGCAATATAACTTTTGTCACTTTTTTGATAGTGCTTTTTTTATAAGTGAATCTATTACTAATATATTATCCATGGTTTCGTACGTTGTCCTGAACCCTGCTTGGAATTCCGATTTTATATTATTTATATTTGACCAATTTTGAATTCTTAGAGATAACATTTTTGTATAAATCTTTCCTATGTTTGGTAACAATGTTAAGCCTCTATAATTGTTCGCATTGGTTTTTTCTCCTTTCCCTTTATGCAAATTACATATTATTCCAATTTCCTAGCCCATTCTCTAGGAAAATATTTCTTCTCAATCATTTTACTAAACAAATTTAATAATAATTTTGTGTTTTCTTGATAATTAAAAATGTATTTCAGAAATTCATTATCTATTCCATCTATACCTGTTGCTTTTCCTGTTTTTAAATTTTCGATGACAAAGACAAGTTTTTCTTCCTTAAATTTAACATCTAATTCTTCTTCATCTTCATTTAAGTAGTCTATTTCTGGAAATTATAAACTTAAACTCGACCTATCCAGTGTCTATCCATTCTGTCGTTTTAATATAGTTATTTTTATTTTAGCGAATTTCCTGAGTGGAGCTATTGGTCTCGTACCCACTTCAAAATTTTGCAAAAATTTTTGCAAATGTCCATCGATCCTACCTAGTACATGTTGAAAATCACCATCTATAAAGTTGGTATATATATATATATATATATACCTATGGAGATATATATAAATATATATATATATATATATATATATATATATATATATATATATATATATATATATATTTATATATATGTGTATATATATATATATATGTATATATATATATACATATATACATATATATATATATATATATATATATATATATATATATATATATATATATATATGTGTCTGTAATCACTCTAGCGGTCACAATTTTGATCTGATTGGAATGAAATTTGGTATTTGAGGCGCTTTTAGTATTCAAAAGATCAAGTTCGTTAATGGATAAAGTCGAACAAGGGGAAAGGGGGGTCTAGAGGGAGAAACACAAAATTTGACATATCCCTTTTACTATTCGAAAAATCGAAAAATTTATAAGATGTAAAGTTGCAGGTACTAAGTTTTACTGTAATTTTGTTACATTTCATTTTTTCTGTTATCCTAAAATTACAGAATTATTGACGGTTTAAGATTGAAAATTAAATTCCTCAATATCTCTGTACACATTAGAGTTTGAGCAAAAATGATGAGGTGATGAATTGCTTTTCTACAAATTTATTCCTTACGCATTTTTCGATTGTTCTAATATTAAGAGAGATATTTTTTATTTTGTGTTTTCTTGTTTCTTTATGCTCCCTTTACCCTTGACATGTGTCATTAACGTAATTAACGATTAATTAACGTAATCATATACGACATTTCATTTTGATCAGACTAAAATTGTGACCGCTAGAAAGTGATTTATGTATTCTAAAGAAATTCGCTAAGTTGAAGCAGCTCCTGCGTAACGAATTTTTTAACTTTCTCTTCTGTTTTAATATAGGCCCATAACTCTTTGTTGTTGTTCGATTTTATATTTTCCATTAATAGATTTATTTCTTTATTTTCTTCTTCAATTTTCTTAGACGCACACATATTTTTATAGTCATTTCTCAGCTTCAGATATTCTTGCTGTAAATCTTTAGTTTTATTCTTTCTCAGTTTTCTCAATGTGGTTCTTACTTCATACTTTTTATCCTTTCATTCTTCGTCATACCACTTTTTAACTTCTTCATTTTTTTTCAGTTCGACAAATTTCCATCTTCCTTCCAACATGCTCAATCCACATTTGGATAATTTATGCTGCTTTCCCTAGAGATGTACCTTCGGTCATGGTCTTCACCCCAATTTTAAATAATTCTGATTGTTTTGATGAAAGTTCTTTATTAAACCCGTCCACTTTTGTTTCCTTCCATCTGTATATTTTTATTTTTATACCTCCTTCTTCTTAAAATTTCAATTTTTTTATTTCTCTTTATAAGTTACTTCAATAGGAAAATGGAGTGATGTAATTTGATCCCTTACGCGCATGTCTATTTTATTTATAATGGTTGGAGTAGCAATTGCATAATCTATTACACTTTTTCCGTTTTTTGAAACAAACGTCCAATTTCGATTTTGATTACCATTTGTACGTCCATTTAATATTATTAAATAATAGGGAATATGCATGAAAATTTTTTTCACATTTATTTTCAGAATATGAAAATACTGTTAATACTGTAATAATATTTAAAAACGAAATCAAAATCCAACAAATATCAAGGAAGCTATAAGCTTTTAAAAATTGTTATCTGTCTCTTTCTTGAAAAAATACTAAAAACGGAGTTTTACGTGTATTTTAAATGGTGAAAGTGTAATATGACGTCACATAACATATCAAGAGAGCTATCACCCTCTTTGTCTAATCAGGAATTTCAATTATTCATACCTCGCTTATTTTTAAAGTTATTTAAAAAGTAATTTTACTTTGATATTTGTCAAGTAAACATGCTTCAATTCAAGTGAAAAAAAATTTTCATACATATTCCCTATTCTATAAACATTAGTGTAACAGAAAAATCCAAGAGATATGCCGAATTTTGTGTTTCCCCTTCCCTCTATACACCCCTTTCTCCTTGTCCGATTTTACCCATTAACGAACATACCTTTCAAATAGCAAATTTCATTCCGATCAGAATAAAACTGTGACCGCTAGAGAGTTCACAGATGCATAAACGTTTATATAAAACAAGATCTTGAGAATCACTGAGAATCAAACGAGTCATTTTAAATAAAGTAAAAATAATTTTCAATAAACAGTGCAAACTATACTTAGTTTTATTATTATTCTTTAATATGTCTGACCAGAAAGCATGTTAATTGACCTGATGATTGTCGTTTTTTTCTATTTTAGAAATGTTTGTATCCGTATGTCAACATTGACCTCTCTAGTTTGTATTGCTTTACTACAACGTGATTACTAGGTGTTATACGAAAGAAACATTTATATGTGATCTCTAGCTATATTTTCGTAATTACATTTTCGTTGTACAAAAATGGGTGTGGAAAATATAAAAAAGAAAAACACCATAATCACGGCACGAAGACTATATAAAAGGAGAATGATCGTAATGTTTAACTTGTCGCATTAAAACTAGATACAGACTGTTGACGATGTCATTGTCGCGAAGGTCACCTCGAATTCAAAAATTGAAATAAAATATAAAGCAGATAATTTATAATAGTAAACGTACATCACATAACAATTGGTCAATATTTTTCAACTCCTACAAGTGACAACCTATAACTGCACAACACTTCACCAATTTTTGTTGTTAAATAACTCAGTACGAATTCATAAACCACTTAATATTGTTTAAGAAATGTATTTGATATGACGTTCCTGGAAACTTTGTTCCAGGAACAGCCTTACTATCATAGCATTGTGTGCAAGGCAATCAACTTGTTGAAGCTATACTGATTCCAGAGCTCTAACAGTTGGCTATATATTATATCGTAACAAACTCAAATATTTTTGAGAATCTAAAGATCCGTCAATCAAGAATGGTCCTATAATATGGTCACCCAATATTCCAGTTCGGCTACTGATATGTCGATGATATGTAGAGTTCGGCTACTGATATGTCGATGCTGATTGGTCTGAGACCAATATCACAGATTGATTACGTTTTCCATGTAATGGAAAAGATGATTCATCAATAAATAAAATATTTCTGATGAAATAATCCACTCGATTCGCCTTTTCAATCACTGCTTCACAAAACTCCATTGTGCGATAAGGGTCCTCAGCTAAAATCTCTTGGGTTTTTCCATATTTAAAACATTTGAAATTGTTCCCTTCCAAATGTTTGCAACTGTAGAGTTGCTTAGGTCCAGTTCTTCACTAACTTCTCTTGTCGTTTTTTTAACGTCAATAAATTATTATCTACAAACTGCTTTCTCCCTCTCTTCATTTTTTTATAGGGCTTCATCATCTTTAGCTTTGTGACAGTCTTTGCAACTAGATATTCGACCCCATTTTTCAAAACAGCTAATCATATGAGTAACTGTTTGAATGCTTGGCGATTGCCTATCCTCAAATGCCACAATAAATAAATTGCCACATTTCTGTGCCAAATGTCCTCCAAAGTACCATATAATAATTTTCACTTATTCTATTATTGTGTAATAACCCATTGTTGAAACACGATAATACCATTAAAACAGACAACCGAATATTTCCCATACATTCACATACGTAATGATTAATATTATCAATTATAAAGTGCACCACAACATCTCCACTATTAAATGACATCAAACAAACACCATACACCAAAAGCCTATAGCCAGATGTATGTATGTATGTGTATAGTTTTATAGTAAATATTTTATTTATTTAACATTGATTATCTATTAGCAATGCTTTGCATGTATATATACTCCCTACCTCTCTATTCCGAAATTCGATCGGTACAAAATTAATATATAATTTTGGCGATATCTTGATTAATTTCGTATGTGGAAATGGATAAATGAAAAATAACGGAAACTCAATATTTTCTATTTTTACAACCACTTTATATGTCTGTGGACTCTCTAGCGGTCACAGTTTTATTCCAATTGGATGAAATTTGGTATTTGAGGCGCTTTTAGTATTTAAAAGGTCAAGTTCTTTAATGGTTAAAATCGGACAAGGGTGAAGGGGGATTTAGAGGTACGAGAAACAACAAATTTGGCATCTCCCTTAGGGTTCGAAAAATTTAAAATTTGTAAGAAGTAAAGTTGAAAATAATTAGTTTTACTATAATATATAATATATTTACTATAATATTTACAGAAATATTTACAATTTCAGATTAAAAGGCAAAATCCTAAAAATCTCTGTGTACATTAGCAAAATAATCAGTTAATAAATTGTAGCAAATATTCACAGAAACATTTTATATTTTGTGTTTTCTTCTTTCTCTATGCCCTCTCTTCCTCTTGACCTTTGTCATCCACTTGTAATAAAATTAGCCTTGCAAATACTACAATTATCTAAGATACGATATTTCATTTTGATCACACTAAAATTGTGCCTGCTAGAGAGTGAGTTATGTCTTCTAAGGAAATTCGCTAAGTTGAAGCAGCTCCTGAGTAACAATGTTTTTATACTCCATTTTAGTCACACCAACTCGCAAATTTTCCGTGATATTTCGCCTTTTTTTTAAAAATTTTTCAGCCTTTCCTACTGTAGTTAAATCATCACAAAACTGTCACTTCACAGAGTTAACTGTGAATATTCTACTTAAATTGACGTTTAATTAAACGTTCCGTATCTAAACGCTATACGCCACATATTTATTTCTATTGTACAATATCAAGGTTTGGTTTCAGTAATTAGTGAGGGGGTAGGTGTTAAAAATGTTACTCATGTGACATGTGGTACATAACTTTTGTACAACCCTGTAATAGCTATTGGTATGTTGTTACTGTTTGTGATATAGTGTGTGTTCTGTAGAGTTGCCTGATAACCAGAATGTTGATAAAGGACTGTGATAAAGAAGAAAGTGGGAAACATATGTCATGTTAGTAATATATATCACTCATACATATGTTTTTTGTATGTTATATATATATATAATATATATATATATATATATATATATATATATATAAACATGTTTTTTTACACATATTATTTTTACATCATCTTTGTTTAGCAATAATAAATTCTTTATTTTTTATATTAATTAATGACAAAAAAATTGTGTTGACATACTATAGTTTACTTTAACTGATTTAATATAATCCACGTTTATACAATCTTTATTTTATTTTCTTTATTTGAATTATTATGATGAAAGATTTGTTTGTCTTCCTGGTTGACTTTTATGTTTGTATGTATTGAACTCGTATACTCGGTGTCAAAAGTCATGTCAACGTTATCATTTCAAAACTTTATAATTGATTGGTGGTTTTTTTTCCGAAAACCGACTAGCTAAGGCTCATGTGAGAATAGTGGGGAATGAGATAGCTGATGGTCTGGCAAGGAAGGGAGCATCGGCATCCCTTACAGGACCGGAGTAATTCTGCGGACTAGGAGATATCTTCTATCGAAAAGAGATCGGATAAAAAGAAGACACCATAAAATATACAAACCTGCATTCTGAGCAAAAATAGATTGCAACTGACAAGATTTCTCACGGGGCATTAGAGACTCAGGGAACACCTCAGAAACGTAGACTTGGAAAATGAGGGTAACTCTTTTGTGGAGAAATGGAGGATACTCTGAAATATCTCCTACTAGACTGTAACGCCCTCATACATAAAAGAATAAAATGTGTGGGAGTCTACCAGATTCGTGCAGTGGAGCCATCCCTAGACCCAATTCAGATCCTGTACTTCCTGATGAAGCAGGGCTGGACAAGGTGCTCTAAGATGAGACCACTGCTCGTTAAGCACCAGATGGGGGAGCACAAGATATCTTATAGGTCGCAGTGCACCACATCCCCCATTATCATTCATTCATTCATAAGGCACAATCTTTGTGTCTCCCGGCAGAAAAAGGCGCGATTTAATTTCATAATTTTAAAATTCATTCAATCAATTTATTTTCTAAGGAAAAATTTACATAATAAATTTATATTCATTTTCTCATACTTGGTAAATAACTCGGCCCTCTGTTCCATTGCATCACTTTTTAAGGACAAACTATTATAGAGGGCTAAATTCATAAGTTCTCATTAATTTTCTTAGGTGAAAATATTATATTAAGGATAGCCTAGAAAACTCGGCCCTTTTTTACATTTTCTTTTCGGTTAATGTTCCGTCCGGTTTGAGTACTAGACCTAACTGTAAGCCAAATATTAATTTTAAAGTACTTATGGTGTAGACCCAGAAATTTTTATCCAGCCTAAGAAAAATCTACGTCGTGGTCGTGATTTTTAGATTTTTGAAGTTAAATATCTTTTTAACTATTAATTTCTTAACGATGAACAAAAAACTTTATTTTATAAATCCGTAATTTTGCCTCACCAGCTGCATCTTAAAACTTACTACTGCAGCTCTTTTCATTCGAAAGTTACAAGTTATATTGTCATGTACGCAGACCACACACTCTGACCCGACGCACTGTGCTAAAGATTTACGTAGTAGTTAACTAGTTTGATACAATATATGTCATAGGTCGCAGTGCACAACATCCCCCCATTATCATTCATTCATTCATGATAATGGGGGGGGGGGTGTTGTACTATAACATCTATTTAGCTCCCCTCTCTGGTGCCTAACGAGCAGTGGTCTCATCTTAGAGCACTTTGTCCAGCCCTGTTTCCTTTTGGAAGTACAGGATCTGGATTGGGTCGAGGGATTGTATATATATATATATATATATATATATATAAATAAATATATATATATATTTACATATATATATATATAAATATATATATATATATATATATATATATATATATATATATATATATATATATATATATATGCCAAAGACATATTCCAATTTTGTGTTTTTAATCTTTAGCTTGCTTAATACATGTATACAAATAATTATTGAATAACCGATCCAGATACATTAACAATCGTGCCAAAACGTGAACCAGATAATTTACTAACTTTGCTTTCTTTTAAGTAGGCTACAAACGCGGAACATTGTGCAGCAATATTTAACTCCGCCTACAAAATATTTTGCCTACAGACGTGCAACCAAAATTGGGAACATTAATTTATAACTTTATCTTAAAAATTCAATCACTTGTCATCTTGTGTCTATCTATCTCATTTAATTTGTAGTTTATTTAACTACTAGTTTGTTTGTATGTATCTCTACAGTTTTTTCAAGTTTGTTGTGTGCAAATACAAAATACAAAAAATAAAGTAAATAAAGTATAAAAATAATAAAGTAAATAAAGTAATGTATGTAATAACACATAAAAAAATATTAGGAAAACATAAAATATTAGATAATATGTTGCAGATATCGCTACACACGAGCAACTTTTACAACAACATTAAACTCCTCCCACAAAGTATCAAATAATTTTGATTTTTACAGCAGCTAGATCAAGGGCATGTAAAGTGTTAAAATGTTCCTGCAAAGGTTGCACATCTGTAGTCGTTCCTATTATAAGAGAACACTCATCCCCAGAATCATAACAAAATGAAAACTACTCACCGGAATGATTTAAGGTCCATTTACTGGTCAAACTTTACAGGTAATCCCACTTCTGCTGTTGAAGTACTAGAGTTATTATTCGGTACTAATACTTCGGTACTTAGGCGTTCGCTGCGGTATCATCGGAGTAACGACACCTTTCAATAAGAATACTCAATATACACACACGCATATTTATTAAACTATTTCACCTATTATTATTTCACTAGACAAATAACATAACACATCGCCAATTTCACATAGACCATAACCAATTTCACATAGATTTCACATAGAAGCGAGAAATCTCAAAATTGAATAAAGGTGTTCGAATTTAACATGTCCTAACAGTTAATCATTGGAACATTTAATTAATGGATTAAATTAGTTAACATACTAACAAGATATTTTCAATGGATTAAATTTGCAGATAAAAACTACTAAAATTAAAAAACTTTAAATAAAGTCAATCAAATAAAATTTTGTCACAATCAAAATATGTAATAACACGAACATATATTTTTTCAGTATAAATATACATTATAATTCATTTCACCAAGAGTTTTCTTTGTATCAAACTAGTTAACTACTATGTATATTTTTAGCACGGCAGTACGTCGGGCCGAGTTTAAGGGTGTGCGGCCGGCGTGCATAACTACGTGTCTATTACTACGCAAAATATAACAACCTAAATCGACGCCTTGTTACTTTTGAACGAAAATAGCTGCAGTGGTGAGTTTTCGAATATAGAAAGATTATGAATTTATAACATACAGTTTTTTCGCTCATCGTTAAGAAATTAATAGTTAAAAAGATATTTAACTTCAAAAACCCAAAAATCATGACCACGACCTAGATTTTCCTTAGACAGGATATAAATTCCAGGGCCTACATCATAAGTACTTTAAAATTGATATTTGGAATAGAGTTAGGTCTAGTACCCGAAGGACCATTAACGAAAGGAAAATGTAAAAAAGGGTCGAGTTTTCAGGGATATCCTTAAAATAATTTTTTCAAATATTTAAAACTTGACAAATTATTAAAGTTTAAAAACATACTAAGGGAAAATTTACGAATTAAATTTCAACCAAATTTTTTTTACATTTAATCAATTTACCTGTCATTAATTTTCTAAAGAAAAGCTTGCATACTAAATGTATATTCATTTTTCTCACACATGGTAAATAACTCAATTCTCTATTCCATATCGTCACTTTTTAAGGACAAACTATTATAGAGGGTTGAATTTATAAATCCTCATTAGTTTTCTTAGGCCAAAATATTATATTATGGATGTCCTTAAAAACTCGGCCCTTTTTTACATTTATGTTTTTGATCAGATAAAATATATACATTATATTTCTTTCTAACATCTATTGATGCTTATATTATATATTTGGTTGAATAAAATAATATTGCGATCATAGCGTGACTAAAAAGCATTCTAAAAGATTACCCACAATTGCAAACACATGACATTAATGAACCACGAGGAATTCTACGGCATTGCTTTGTGCTGTAGACGAGACTGAAAATAAAATAGTTTATTTTCTTTTAAATTAAAAAATAGAAAACAGAAATCAAATATAGTAAGAATATTGACGTTGATTTACGTTGTAATGATACCCCGTTTCTGTGAAACAGTTTTCTGTTTACTACCTTTATTATTTTACAAGATGATGAAATTCGTTGACAAATACACCTTACAATCATGGCGTTTTGACAAAATACTGAACGTTTGTTAAGAACTTATTTCTTTCATATTGTCTCCACGAATTTTAATTTCGCACAATGCAGTACTAAAAGTTTTATTTATGCAACTTTTGCGTGTTTAGTATATAATCCAATTTTGACAAAAATTCCTATAATACACTTGTAGAAAAATAATAGATTAAAAATTTTTTAGAACGTCACGGACATTCAATTTCAGATTGTTGTATTGAAAATTATTAACAATACGTTTTCTGACCCCGCCACGTATTCTAATTATAAAACAGAAAAAATAGTACGAAAAATATTTAAGATAATTTTTTTTTCTCCTAGAGAAAGGAAGTGTTTTTTTAATTGCAAAAAGAAAATGATCTAGTTTCGATTTATTTTTTTCTTTAGACAAAGTCGAAAGTTGACAAAGAAAAGTTATGAAATCAGATATAATTTATTTTATTACGAAAGGTAATAAGAAAAGAAAGAAACAATCAAATCTTAATTTAATTTAAAATCAAAAGTCTAGTAAATACAATTTGAAGTTTTTATAATAACATAAATACGTAAACAATTCAAAGTCAAGCTTGTTATATTGTATATAAATTTTGAATTGGCACTGTCCGTGTCTGATAAGTGGATAGCTAACATATCATACAAGAGAGGTGTCATGCTGGCTCGATCCTTGCCGGATCATTATAGTTTTTAATAAGTTGTATAAATAATCAGAACCTCCGCATGCGTCCATGGTTGTTGAGAAACTAAATTGTTCGATAAACATCTATACAAAAATATATTTTCAAAAATATTTTTAAAAACATCAACAACCATGTTCTAGAAAGGTCTATGACGGGTATAAAAGCCGCGGCCAATACTAATTAAAAATCAGTTTGAAAATTGAAATATTTCAAACTAATATTGTTCGAGTAGTACAGTTAAAAATCAGTATTGTTCGAATATGACGAAGTGATAAATTAAAAATTGTTGAAGAAGAGATTAAATTATAATTCTTTTTGTTATTGAAATCAAATAGTCAGGTTTGCATTTCATAAAATTTTTATTTTATTAATTTTTTTTTCAAAAAAGTGTGTATTATCCAATTTACAATATTTAGTAAAACTTTTACTAATTTTTTTTTTTTCGTGTTTCGAGTATGGGAATCAATTGTAGGTTCGGCAGCGCTCCTTTTTGAAGATGACTATGAATGATCCATAAAAGGTGTGTTTCAAAGCAGCATTTATTTTGAGACGCATGAGCTGTTAGTTTCGAAAGCAAATTAAATGTATTATACTTTCCTAGATTCTGATTACAAATAGTTTACTCGAGGAAACCATTATATAAATCCAGCAAAATTGATGTAAAATAAGTTAAATTCAATTCTTTAAGTTATCTTTATAATGCATGCCATTACATATTTGCCATATCCTCCACTTAGATAATTCTTATAATGAAAATATGTAACATTTTACGTGGCATCCCCGTTAAAAATTTTCAAAACTGTTAATAACTACTCCGAAACTATTCAATCTAATTGGGTGTACGTGTATAGACAGCTTGAGACTAGAAACGATTTGTTCCGAATCCTTTCATTGGATGCAGAAGGGTAAGGAAAACTCTGCTACCTACTTGAGATGATTGGGTTGAGTCGCGTCAACTTCCTTCAGTTCTGTTAATTTGTTCTTGAGCTGTACATGGAAGTAATGGTCTCCAAAACGAATGCTATTATATCTTACTACTATACTTTCTATCCTGGTACCTAGGCCGTATGTTCTAATTATGAAAGTTCCTAAAGAGGCAAGTTGGATGCAATTGCTAGTAAATAGTATTTATGCACAAGAAATATGGTAAATAAAATCACAGGCTTTGAATTTTTGAGTCATTAACATAGACAATTCTGTGAGTCCTCTTAAGAATCTTCGACCCCATATACTACGTGGAAACGTTTTAATTATTTTTAGGCTACTGAGATGTATACAATACCAGTACTTATATCCTGTCTGGCTCTCGGCATAAATGTAGGTGAGGTTAAAATTAGAAAGTTTCAGTGGGTCCCTATAATCAATTCTAAAGACGCGTTTACATCAGCATTTGGCCCTGCTGCCCTAGCCTTTGGCTACTTCTCTTGGCATAATACCTCGCACCGTACCTTAGGTTCTCGTGAGTCTTAGTCTGATGGTTCATTTGAAACCATTCCAGTAAGGGAGTCCCTGCCAGTAGATAGTGTTATACCATCTACCGCTGGCTTAGCCCCCAAAATCCTTACAATACTCAAGCCTGACCGGTACGACAAACCGCACACGAGATAATCAGGGATTGAATTTATGATGTTTTACAAGATCTTTTTCTAGGTCATTAATTTATTTAGAGAAGAAAAAAAATATTAAAATAAATTTTTTATAAAAATTGAAATAATATTTTGTAATAACATTTATATTATAGAATATAAATGTTAGCTTCTAAAAAATATCTATAAAATTATTTTATGAAAATTTTCTTGATTGTCATTTTCACTGGAACTGCACTTCTATAAACTAACTATAAAATTATTTTATTAGAATTTTGTTTCTATTTTGAAAAGTCAATTTTGATTGTCATTTCCATAGAAACTATTAACTATACTAGCACACTATAAATCGTTATATATAAGAAATATTGAAATTTGTATTTTAGCTATTAATAAATTTATATTTATATTTTTTGTAAATGAATTAATTAACTTTTCGTAAAATAGTATATTATTTATAAGAGTAAATTCCAGCCACGCGTCGGAGCCGACACGTACAATTTTCTTTGAGTGTATTGAATATCCCATTTCTTATGGATAATATAATATTTTTGTACTTAAAATTTTAATAACTGTATTATTAAAGTAGCCACCATAATAAATAATGTTTTTAAATATTCTTTGAAATATGCATGTTGACGAACGTTTGAATTAATTATTTTATGAAATTAAAACTGATTTGTTAGGTTTGTTTATGCCACCATATTTTGAAAACTGCGCACACTGCTGACAGCGCACAGTAAAAAACATAAACATACATGTACACATATACACTGTGAACGTCATAACAACACATTGTTTATTGTCAAATTAAGATAAATGAATTTCCATTTTACTTTAATTTATTGTTTAAAGGTTATAAATCGTTGTAAGATTATTGATATGCTTTACAACTTTTTTTAAATACTAAATAAAATTTATTAAATATTTGACTCTAGCGTAGCAAATGAACGTCCTTAAAAATTCTACTAGAAATTGATATTGGTATAGTATTATTGTCACTATATACAAAATAATATGTTAGAACAATAAGTAATTGTTCAAATAGTAATATTGTCGTTGGTATGAAAAAATCAACTCATCAAGCTAATAATCCGTGATGGTAAGTGTGCTGGGGGCAATATCCTGAGGTAAAGGATTCGATATCTGGTGGATTCGTTGATTTTTTCATGCTAATATTACTTTTCGTTGCAAAGATAGATAGATAACCAGTCCAAGTAGCCGAGCGGTGTAAGACGTTATGTCTGTGCAGTATGCTGTACTTGGAAACTGGGAGGTTATGGGTTCGAATCCCGACATCGGCAGTTTGTCAATTATAAAAGTAAAAAAAAGGGGTGGTTAATTGACTTAACTGTCGGCGTATGGACAAGAACGAAGTATCCAGCTATGATTGAGAAGGTTTTCTGCAGTTTCCTTCACGAACTCCAGATGAATATCGGCATAGTTCCTATCATAGTCGCCTGCAGCCGCATATCCTACCAATTCCTAGTCTACTCACAAATTCCTTCCACTCTACTCACATCCTCACATTCTAAGGCATCACAATGGACCTTATGGTCGAAGTGTAGCCCGTCCAGGGCAGCCTTTACAATCTACCTCTCTAGATAGATAGATATATCTTGGGTTATAAAAAAGTATTGCAATTCGACCTTATGGTCCATCGTGCTGCCCCTTCTACTTCAGTCTGGCGATATTCCCTTCTCCCATATCTTGGCAATAGCCAGTAGCTTGCTGATCAGGTCCTCCTGAAGGTTCATATATTCGGGGTCAGATGCACCCAATATTTTGTATCTACTGTAACCGAGATATTCGCTGTTAAAGATGATGTGGCTGGATGTTTCTTCCTCCTCGCCACACAGTTTGCACATAATGGATCTGTTATGGAGTCCCATTGTGTGCAGATGATTCCGCAGGTGATAATGCCAGGTGATGAATTTGGAAATCTTCCGCTGTTCAGATTCAGTATATCGAGGGTTAGCCTCTTGCATGCATTCCGAAACAGTATTTTCCTGTGCTGTTTCTGTGGTATATTTCCCTAGTAATCACGGTGTTCAACATTCATTCACTCGTTGATTACCTGTTTACATGTTATCTTTGGAATTCTTAAAACTGGCTCTGGGCCTTTGAATGGTATTCCGACTCTCTTCTTTGCTAAGGTATCTGATTTTTCCTTTCCGTTTTTCGTTTCATTGCATAAGTGTAATGCTGTTTTTTTGATGATCATCCGGAATTGTTTCAGAAAATAAAATTAGATCCTAGGAATTTATGAAAAAAAATGTTTTCTTACGTATGTACATCTGGCTGTACCGTTACTTTCAACAGATATCATGTAGTTTATTGTATCATAATGTTTAACAGTTACAGTATTCTAGATGCAAACGACATTGTTTTAACTTCTTTTTTATTAGTGTGTGCTTGTAAACTGACATAAGTAATCTTTCAATTAATAATGTAAAACCTTTCATTTATAAATATATATCTCTACAGGCCAATGTCTTTTTAATTCAATCATTTGGTAGTTTTATCTGGAAAGTTTTCCGGGAGTTTTGAAAATTAATGATTTTGTAGATCTTGCCAAATTTTTACTTTGCCACCTCTTTACCGCTCGCCCCGCCATTTTGGAAAACTGGCGACTAAAAACAGTTTTTTTGACATTATCTCATTTCCTACTCATTGTACGATGAAAATAGTTATGTAATAAATTTAACTAGAGAAAATTTCCTATAATTGAAGTAATAACCTTTGTTTTTTGTAAGATGAATAGCTTTAGCGTTCGAGCGCTGTAACCTCGACTCAGCAGAGTTCTAGTTAGTTCTGAAATACTGGTTTTCATCGATAATTTACGTATACTATACACAATATTACGATCGCACAAGCGCGTCTGCTTTTGTATCGCTATAAACTCTGCTGTTATCTCAGGAGCGCACACAGAACAGTGATCTTTGAATGAGAATGCTGGGTGCGTGCTTCCACTACGTAAAGATGCAGCGATTATTTTCTCGTTTTCTACATATATCGTGAACCACTATCCATCTCAGTCCCTCCAAGAGTTTGCCCTTGTTATCCTTTCTTTGAACACTTGACTGAAGAAAAGTCTCTAATCCTTTTTCTTTCACTTCAATCACTTCAATCACCACTTTGTAATGGATTTTCACAAATCAGTTTTCTTCCTTAGAAGCCATTGCTATAAAAATTAAAAAAAAAAAGGTTATTACATAAATTATAGGAAATTTTCTCTAAAACTATTAATTTAACAAAAAAAAGGCAGGACATAAATTATAGAAAATTTTTTCTAGTTTAATTTATTACAAAACTATTTTCATCATAAATTGAGTAGGAAAGAAGATATTGTAAAAAAATTGTTATTAGCTGCCATTTTTTGAGGTGGCAAACTCGAAATTAGGAAAAAGCACGTCGAAATTTATAAAATCACCTATTTTCAAAACTCTCGGAAAACTTTCCAGGTAACCTATTATTTGAGGACCATATGACTGTACTATTTCTAAACAATAATAATTGAAACTCTACGAGAAGCATGTTTCAAAGTATAGTTGTTTTCGCTAAACATCAGTTTGCATTTCACTTGACTAAAATACTTCGGATATATTATCTCATGAATGAGGGGAAAAGCGTATGAAGAAATGAAGGAATGAAGAAATTCCTTGATTGACTTACTTGCCAAAATTCCGCATCTCCTTGACTACTACATAAAACTTTGCAAAACCGCATAAATCATGGTTGGCAAACAACCGGTTTTTATACCCAGTGTATGTAAATATACAAGGTATATAAGTTTAGTCCCAACTTTGTAACACTTAAAAATATTGAGCGTAGGCATGAATGTTTGGTATATGCGTTCATGTCCTAATTCGACCATTTGCACATATCCGTCCGTCTGTCTGTCTGTCTGTCTATGGACACGACAACTCAAGAACCTAAAGAGATAACGCGCTGAAGTTCGTAAATGGGCAAAATCGGAAAGTGAGAGATAGAAAAAATGTGTAAGTAAAAACATCTCCTTTTAAAATAAACAACTTTTGTTTGAAAAATTTTTCATAATCTCAATAGTTTTCTCATAGTTTGTGCTCAAAAGTTCCTAGGAAAGAAAAAACTATGCCCATCTTTAACCATTAGAAGTTTTTTCTTAATTGTGGGGCAAATAAAGTTCCTTTTTTTAAAATAAACAACTTTTGTCTCAATCATTTTTCCATAAACTCAATAGATTTCGCTGCTCAAATATAAAGAGAGCAACAAATGACATACTATTGATAGTCGAACGAAGGTGGAGATATGTACATACATAACATCTCATATACTATTTTTATACCCGGTATATGAAAATATACAAGGATATATTAAGTTTATTCCCGACTTTATAACACTTTGAAATATTGATCGCAGACATAAATGCTCGATATAGGTGTTCATAAAATGGCCTAATTCGGCCATTTCCGCATGTCCGTCTGTCCGTCTGTGAACACGTTAACTCAAAAACGAAATAAGATAACGCGCTGAAATTTTTTCTGTGTGCTCTAGAGGTAAAGTAAAGTCAAGCTCGTGAATGGGCTAAATCGGACCATGTCCGGGACAAATGGGCAAAACTGCCCCTCTTTGAAACCAAAAAAAGGTAGAACAAATATGTTAAGACAAAATATGTACCTTTTTTAAAAATAAACAACTTTTGTTATAAAATTTTTTACATAAATTCAGGATATATCAGATATTTAAACAATTAACTCACTTGTTTAATTATAGTTATTTTCACTTGTTTAATCATGCATGGTTGGCAACACGTATACTCATTTTTTTCATTTGTAAATGGAAAAACTTGATTGTGTCGACATATTATTGTGATTACGATGCGATGAATGACTATAACAAAATATGTATGCTTTGAATATTGAAAAAGACTCTTGTGTTTTAGGAAAAAAGGATTTTATACGCTGTTGCAGAATATACATAATGCCCATGTTTGTCTGCCTATCTATCTCGTTTATTTTGTGTCTGTCTATCTATTTCACAAAGTACAATAAACAGATTTCAACAATAACTTACACTTAGTAGGGTATTTAAATTTTCTGTATATCTAACGTTTTTTTTTTCTTTCATTAATTCCAATTTTTCCGCTTTTCATATGTACGTTTACATTGTACGTTTACATATACATATAGTCTGATTTTTATTTAATGCTACTAAAACTTCGAATATTCTTATTGTATTGAGGCGATGAGATGATTTTATTTTTTTGAAATCAAATGCTTGATATGAAAAATCATACACATCTAGGGATGGGGATCGATCCCCATCCCTAGATGTATATGATTTTCATATCAAGCCTTTGATGTCAAAAAATGGTATCAATGTTCAGGAATATTACTTAAATGTAAAATAAAGTAAACGCTAGTCGCTTCCGTTGGTATAATGTAACTGAAAGGCATCCATACTAACAATGGAAATAAATAGACGCTAGTTTACAAAAAACAATTTAAAGATTTTATCTTTGTTTGGTGCAATAAGTAAACATTGAATCAATATCTAAATAAAGATGTGTATTTAAATATTATTTAAGGGGTTAGTTACATGCGGGTTTCGAAAGCTAAAAAAAAGCATTTTTTCTAATTTTTTTCTAATATAATAAATATAATATTTTCTTCAACGCTTAAACATATGCAAAGGTAAACATTTAAAAATTATTGAGTGAAATTTTCATTTCAAAATTCAGCCATTGGGACCTTCTTTTCTGTGACCACTCAAAAAAAGTTCCCTTTGTGTAGTCAGAATAACTCATGATATATTCATCCGAAATTAAAAAACCAAATTATTTCTGTTAGCATATTTATATAGCTCGTGCTTGGACGAAGGAAAGCAAAATAAAAATTTGAAATGTTGGCAGAGTTTTGTACAAAAAGGTATAATTTTTGGTATAATTTGCACCACATATTGCCTTGTAAAATTAGTTGCGATAAAAAAAAATACTTCGTTCAAGCACTAGTGAATCTTATCTTGAAGAAATGTACAAAATTTGAACAAGATCGGATCTTTTTTTTGAGAAATGCTGTTAAATAGGGTTTTGAGAAAAAGCAACTGCCTCAATATACTGCTCAAGGCTTTATTTCCTCGATTTTTACTCTAATTGACATAAAACTTTGGTAGAATATTCTAGACATATTGTACTATAATAAGACAATAAAAAAATTCTATTTTTTGAAATTTTCAAACCTATGTAACCCTTTAACTGGTGAAACTGCATCTGTTTTAGCTACGTCTGAATTTTGAACAACTATTGAATTTATTGCTAATGGAATGAGTGAAATAAAATAAAATTCCTACGGGGGTGAGTTAAATATTAATTATATAGTCATTGAAATTTTAGTTAAATATTGATAAGAAAAAATAATCGTCAACCAGGAATCGAACTTAGCCCAGCATGCTTACTGCTACACCAAAGACGATTCAAAGTGCCAACTTTTTCATCTCATTGACAGTATTACTTTTGTTGTCAAATATGAACATTATTATTCATATATTTATTATTTGTGTATCGTCACAATACAATACTTAGGTAAATTCCACTTAGTTATCGCAAGATAATTATGAGAGGACTGGCTTATACTTTACAGACAAATGTCATTGAATTTTAAATTAACTGAAACTAATTAAATTAATAACTGAAATTAATTAAATTAATCGGCGCACTTGTCGTCGTTTCAATTGTCGTTGTTGATTTTGTTCAGCTCGAGAGATGCACGCAATTGCGACATGCTCACACGTATATTTTCGTTCTCTTGTTGGATTTGTTCGTCTGCTCTTTCTGATCTACTATTTCGCATGTTTGTTGTTTTATTCGTTCGACGGCCCAAATGGGCCGCCTTTCGTCTTGCTGGCATTGTTCACTGTAACACACACACAAATAGACCAAATTGCTGTACTTACTGATGAAAAACGGTATGCCAATAATGCATTTGGTCTTTTAGTATTTTACCAACTTTTCACAGTCACAAAACACGGATATATTTCTTGTAAATTAAAATAAGTAACAAACACACAAATAGACCAAATTGTTGTACTTACTGATGAAAAACGGTATGCCAATAATGCATTTGGTCTTTTAGTATTTTACCAACTTTTCACAGTCACAAAACACGGATATATTTCTTGTAAATTAAAATAAATAACAAACACACAAATAGATCAAATTGCTGTACTTACTGATGAAAAACGGTATGCCGATAATGTATTTGTTCTTTTAGTATTTTACCAACCTTTCATAGTCACAAAACACGGATATATTTCTTGTAAATTAAAATAAATAACACACACACAAATAGACCAAATTGCTGTACTTACTGATGAAAAACGGTATAGATAATGTATTTCTACTTTTAGTATTTTACCAACCTTTCACAGTCACCAAATCGGATATATTTCTTGTAATTTAAAATAAATCGTGCAAAATTTTGCACGTACTTCTTTGTGATACATAACAAATGCAGCATTAAAAAGTGACGCGACACTTCACGTTAATGACTTCACATCAATGAACGACGGTTAAATTATTTGGATATTGTTCATACAAAAATACTAAAATCGCGTTTAAAAAATGGGGGGTGGGGGTAGGACGGTGAAAAATACTTTATGACCAACTCTCATACCTACCAAATATTCATAAAAATCGGTCAAGCCGTTTCGGAGGAGTGCGACTACATACACCGTGACACGGGATTTTTATATATTAGAAGATTAATTACTCAATGAATTTCATAATTACCTCATCTCGATAAAATATTTCACTTTCAAAAAAAAAGAGATAATATCCAGTAATTTGTTCAGATGAATTTTATTATACAATATTAAGAGAAATTAATGTTGATTTATAACAAACAAAAAATTATAGAAATACAAATTATTCACTTGAGTTGTTAATACTTTCCATACATTATTTTATTTATCAGTATAAAATTTTAAAAAAAATTTTAATTCGATTTCCGTAATAAATTTTATTAATAAATATTCATTGAACTAATTTAAATTGAATTATAGAGATTTTGTAAAATTAATTAAAAATAATAAGAGTAAAGAGTAAAGAGTAAAGACAACGAAATTATTTATTCCTTTCCATGAAAATAATATTTTTCATTTACTTTAAATTCACTTTTTTCAGAGTATAAACATTCAAATGTAAGTAAATTTTATATAATTTCAATAATTCAAGTGGAAAGTATAATTGTTAATAATTTAGAATTATTTGTGAATAGATACAAAAGCGTATAAAAATTGTATAACTTTATTTAATATGTTAGCTGACTGATACAGCATACTATCACTTTTCGACAGATTTTGCTCATTTTTTTACAGGCTAAAAATAACGTTTTCTAATAGATTCCGAAGTTTCAGAATTTTTGAATCAAAGTTATCATTCTCTCTCACTCTCTCTCATTAGAAGCATGTAAAACTTCATACCCGACCAACTATTATCTGTTGTATTAGAAAAAATAATCGACAGAATTTAAAAAAAAATTAGGGCAGGATTCCTTAACATTTCTTATATAAATATATAAAATAAATCGTGTGTTACCGTTTTGTTTTCGAAATATAATAATTTAAAATGTTATTTTTGTCCAATTATAACACATTCCGTTTATGGTAAATAGTGGTCTGACAACGTTATGCGCCAATCTCTCTCAAGCATCAAGTAAAGAGTGGGAATATATGCTGTTGACATAAGTAATAATAATAAATAAGGTATATACAAAGAGAAACGTTGCCAGATCACCGTACCAGAAATATCTGATAGTAGGTGTAAGTATCTGTGTGCCGATAATATGTGTATGTATGTGTACACTATGCTGGTACATCCTTAAAGGGTTACGAAGGATAAAAAAGAATGCTTTCTCTAATTTTTTTCTAATATAATCAATGAAATATTTTATTCAACCTTAAAGCAAATCAAAAATAAACATTTGACAAATATCTTACATTTCAAAATTTTGAAAATGCCTTTTGAAAATTGGGGCCTCATTTCCTGTGATCTCTCAGAATAAAGTTATCTTGGCGTAGTCAGAATAACTCATGATAGATTCATCTGAATTTAAAAAAACCAAATTATTTCTGTTAGTAGATATTTTTGTATATTTAAGCCTTGCAAAAAGTAGTCTTATGCGATCAAAAATATAAATGTAAAAAAAGGCCGAGTTATCCCATTAAAGAGCCGAGCTATTTACAAAGTAAATAGCTCGTTTCACTATTTCCCAAAAAAATTAATGAGGGGTAAATTGATTCAATGTAAGAAAAAAATTGGTTGAAATTTATTTCGCAAGTTTTCCCTTAGTATCTTCTGAAAACAAGTTTACTTGCCCAGTTAAATAAAAAGAAATAACTTTTGTATGAAATAATTTTTCATACAACCAATAGTTTAGGCATAGATACAATGGGAATTTTATGCGGATCAAGTTTTTTAATTTAAATAATATTAATATCCCTGCAAATGAAATACCCTTCACCTAAGAAACTGACAGAATAAATTGACATCAATCATTTGCATACTTACATCGTACATACATTCATACATCAATCATTTGATTCATAACTGTAACCTCATTAAATACATACCAAGGAGAACCCTTCGCAATAAATTTATTCCAATCATTTCCTAAGTTTTAATTGCCCCAAAGATAGATTTCACTACTCTTGAAGGCGAACGTATTTTATTATTTATAGGAAAATAGGTCTTAGACTGATTGAACCAACCCCAATAATCTGACAACCAGAAATTTCTCGCCGCTCTGCGAGGTAAAAGGTAAGAGATATCAGAAAAAGAAACAAATTTTATATAAACTCACAAACTAGAAAGAGCCATTAATTTTCTTCTGCATACTCTAATGATAACTATCAGCAGTTTTTATTATTGATTCTTCCCTTTTATATATGGCCTCTCAAAGGCAATCAGTTTTTAAAAAATCGCCGTTTTCAGATGGCTGTTTAATTTTAAATTACTTGAAATTGCCAGGGAATATACTTCATCGAGTCACAAAAGTCTGGTAGTTTTAAGTTTGGATTCAAAGTAGATTACGAGCTGAGTTTTTTTTTAAATTTCTAGTTTTACGCTTAATCTGTCTATTTTATGGTGCCAACTGACTTTATAGCCAATGAATGACCAAAAGGGGAGTTTACACCAGAGGTGGGCGCAGATGGCTCGCCGGAGTCGAACGGACTCTCCATAAGCTGGGTGAGAGTAAGTAATAAAGGTATGTTTTGAAGTAAGACGGAACGATGTTTCAATACAGGTTGTTACCGATTATTGACCAATAATTTATTCAATCAATTTAGAATTAGTTTTATAAAATATTTATTGTTTAAAAAATATTTTTTACAATATGGAGAGATACACCAAAAAAATAATAATAAAAACAATAATAATAATAATAACAATAATGATGATAGCAATAACAATAATTACAACAACAACAACAACTATATGGAAATACATGTAGTTGTTGTTGTTGTACTATGTAAAATTTAACCATTTAAAAATTAGTAACAAATTACCAATCGTCCCCCCCACCCGGCGATATCATTGGCATCTTTTTTGTGTCCAGTGTCATCAAATTCCCATGACACTATACCCCCTACTAAGAAAAAATAATTAAATCAAGTAAATACTTGTTTATTAGTTCTACAATATGAATAGTTTAGGCAAATTATTCGGAATTTCCTAAAATCTAATTCTAAAATCTAAACTAAAGCTAAATCATCAAAAAATTTACAAGCGGTAAATCACCAGCCCAAAATTCCACAATATGTATTCAATGTATTGTATGTATTGTATACTTGGAATAATAGTGACCATAAAAAATAGTTGGTATTATTATATTTTTTTCCGAAAATGTTTTAATTAAAAAAAGAAAATAATAATAATTGGTAGGATACCCTATATTTACTCTATCTCTCTTCCTACCTCTCACTCAGAGCTCAGTGCCGTCAAGGTCTGCCCACCTATGGTTTAGACGACATGAAGCCAATGAATACCGTATTAAGCGTATTTATTCGTATATTTATTATAAATTTATGTATGTTTATATTTTATTGCATCAAGAAAATAATAATGTTATTAATTTTTTTCTGTACTTTTTCAGGTAAGGCAGTAATTCAACTAATCAATTCCAAGCATTCATTTGGGTATCGTATACATTTCCCATAGAATATAAATAAAATATCAAATTCTCCCCAATACCTAGATCAGTTTTTGTATTATAAATACGTATTTCGACTACAAAGTAGCCATCCTCAGTATAAATTAGGTAGCCGTAACTTACTCTTTGACAATTGAAAGATAAATACACAAAATTAGAATAAAAATAAAATAAAACAAAAATAATAAAATTAAATAAATTTTATTAAGATTATTCCTGTTAAAATTACTTTCATTAAATAAATACGTATTTCAACTACAAAGTAGCCAACAGTATAAATTAGCTAGCCGTAACTTACTCTTTGACAATTAAAATATATATTATTAGACAAAATTAAAATAAAAATAAAATTAAACAAAAATAATATAAAAAAATTTATTAAAGTTATTCCTGTTAAAATTACTTTCATTTAATTTATTTTTGCTAGAATTACTCTTATTAAAATTATTCTTATATTTTATCGAGAGATGTTACTCATTGCTGATTTGGTGACAGTTACACAACGATTTTTGATTGTGCTTTGTTTATATATGTTTGGCAGATTTTATCTGCTTCTATGATCGTTTGATTGGTGTATATGCTAATCCTATTGTTCTCTCTAAGTCGTGTGTTACGTAGTAAATAGATTTTTTTTTGACCTTGCTAGAAAGAGACGGACGTACTGACGATTAATTTTTTCTGTAAAATTTTAATTAAATCTGAATTTGGAATCAGTCCATTGTCTTAATTCAGAATATTTCTTTTTAATTTCTGAATATAAATGCTTTCGTATGCATCCAGCTCTGAAGGATTTTGTACTACGTTTACTAGGTTTAAATTGGAATTATCGATTTTGTGGTCATTTTCTAAAATATGAGCAGCTACACAGGATTTTTCCAATCTGCCATATTTTATATGAGCCATATGTTCTTTGAATCGGGTTAAAATTTGTCTACGATTTTGGCCAATATATGTTTGTAAACACGATGGGCACTCTTTGCTATAAATTCCCGATTTTTGTTCGTTATCTATTTTGTCCTTTGGGTTACCAAGTATCTGTTGAATTTTATATTTGCTCACGACTGCTATTTTTAAATTATGGTCATCCAGTCCTTTTTCAATTATATTCGTTAAAGGTGGGAAGTACGTTTGTTTGCATCATTTATTTTGTTCGACGTTGGTAGGTTCTGGTGTTAGTGTCGTTGTGTTTCTTTTTACGATTTTTTATTTAATTTTACGGATCATGCTGCTTATTACTTATGGATTGTAGCCATTAAATATAATATTAACAATTAATTAATATTAACAGGAATAATTTTAATAAAATTTATTTTATTTTATTATTTTTGTTAAAACTTTTATTTATTTTTAGTTTTGTCCATTTATCTTTTAATCGTCAAAGAGTAAATTACGACTAGCTAATTTATACTGAGGATGATTACTTTGTAATCGAAATACGTACTTATAATACAAAAACTGATCTGGGTATTGGAGCGAATTTGAAATTTTCTTTCAAAAATATAGAGCTCTCATTAACTATCATTTGATAATCTAATATAGAATATAAATTGTCAAGTTTGTAATGCTTTCAGTTCAGGTGACAGGAACAATTATTGCTATCAATTGTTTTATTTCCTTGCAGTTATAACAAATTCGACTATTTAGCTTTTAAGTCTTTAATATAAAAACGCAACATACCCGAGTATCTCTCCAAATCTTTGTTCCTTATCGTTATATCAAGCATGCAGTGTGGAGCACTATTGTTCTTTTTTTGGTAAAAAGTATCATTAAACAGCTTGTGAAATTCAAATATACTTTTAATGGAATTAATGAATCCCTTACTCTATAATTCACATGTTCTATTATTTCTAGGAGTGATAAAAAACTGTCCAGACAGTTTCTATGTAATTTTCAAAATGAATAAATAATTTTTCCGCCAACCTCTTGCAATTACAAAAATAATATCATATTCTATAATAATAGTTATTACTATAATATATTGCATGGTTTAAACTTGGTTGATCTGTAATGGTTTATGGTCAATGGTTGATTTTTTTCACTTTTTGTGTTTTATTTTTTTAAATTAAATTTATGAGCTCTTTGGTAAAACAAGTTCCCAAATTTTTATAAGAAGGCTTTTATATAGTTTTAATTTGATAGCCTAAAAATGAAATGTTTTAGTTCCCAGATGTTACTTTAATTATTTTGAAATGGTGATACCAACATAAGTATTTACTTTTGAACGGCAATAGGAGAAAGAAAATTCGAAACTATATAGATTTCATTTCACTAATCGAGGATAACAAAGGTGATATTGTGTTCGTGTACATATAACGTATGCATCTGTCCATGGACAGATGCACAGACATGGGCAGATCAATGCTATGGCATAATGTAATTTATCAAATCTGTGTGTGAATAAATGTTAAATGGGTGATTCCATACTAACTGTGATTTTTTATGTCCTGTACTGTTTGCTTTTCCTAGTCATAGATAATCAATCAACCAATTAAATTTTTATATCAATCCTCAGTAAGATATTTCATCACTATTTTGGTATAAGTTGCAGTCGAAAAAAACTTGCAATATCTTACTCAAATGTCAGTACCGGGTCATGCTCTTTCTGGGATTTGCCTTTAAATTGTTTTTTTATTGTTGCAATGAATAATTTAAATTAATTGCCTACTAAATCTTAATTTATATAGTTCAACTTAAAATAAATAAACATATTTTGTTTTAATACATCAGTTTATTGAATTACTGCTAAATAACTTTTGTCCCTAAATTAAAAATTTTGAATTTAAGTTTTTATGATTCGTGTGTCATCTAACTCGAGATTAATAAAACTACTATTAAGACATGTTGAAAGTACCTATGTCAACTGTGGAATGTTTACAAACATCACACGGATGAAAAGATAAGTACAACGATCTTGTGTCAACTTAAAACTAGTTTTAAAAAAGGTATGTCATAAATTTACTTGTCAGGATATAGTTAAACTAAATTAAGTATTGAATTTTTTGATCATAAATGATAAATTTTTGTACTAAATTCAAAACTAAATTACTCTTTAATTGGATATTATCAAATTCATAACCAAAAAATTATCGTAACTATTTAAATATAAATTGTCAGTACCGTGGCAGAATACTTTTTCATTCACAATTATCATTCCTTCTCCAATCAGAATTTACATACCTTCATAAAAATTAACAAAAATTTTTCGTACATAAATTAATTGTGTCCTTTAAGGTAGTTCCCGCACTATCTTATATAATCGGGAAAAAAAACCGGTTTTCTTGTACTATAGAACAAATATATATACATACATACACAACACATAGATATATTCACGATTCATGTATGCAAATTAATGTAGTTTTGAAATAAAATATAATTTTAAACTTTTATATTTCGAAAGAAAACGATAAAACGCGATTTAAAAAAAAAATTTATTTAATAAATATTTACTATCCTAACTTTTTTTTTAAATTTTGTCGAGTATTTTGTTTAACACAACAGACAATTGTTGGACGGGCATGAAGTTTTACATGCTTCTAATGAGTGAGAGAGAATGATAACTTTGCTATTAGCTATCTCGCGTTCTAAACGGTCAAAAATTCTGAAACTTTTATTAGAAAACGGAATTTATTAGAAAACGTTATTTTTAGCCTGTGAAAAAAAATTATCAAAATCTGTCAAAAGTGGTTTCGTGCTGGAACATCCTTAAATATCCAAAAACTCATTTTAAAGTTTGTCACAACTTTCTATGATTTTTATTTATGTACCTACTAAATATATTTATGAGTTATACTTGAACGGGAAGTGTATACTGTATAACATACCATTACATCAAACAATCAATGAATTTCCGAGATGGTGCATTTTATCAGAATTTAGAGCCACGAAATTTAATTTATTTTATAAAGGTGTGTCTACAGATTTACGATCATATGTATTCATTTATTTAGTACTGTTTTCTAAAATTTTAATACTTGAGAAAAGTTTAACTTAATTTAAATTAACCCTTTCTTAACTTAACCCTTTTTTAACTTAATTTAAATTAATTCTTTAGAAACTATTCATTTTATTAATATATGAATTTCAAATAATAAGATCATCTACATAAATATTTTTAGATGCGGCCTCTATCTAATATGTATACATGTTACAGTCAAAACTCTTAACCGGTCAAAAGTACTTTTAACTGGCAAAATCAGTCTAAAGCATAGGTGGGAAAACTTTGACTGCACTCAGCTCTGAGTGAGAAGTAGGAAGAGAGATAGAGGAAATACAGGGTCACCCACCAATTATTATTATTTTCTTTTTTTAATTAAAACATTTTCTGAAAAAAATATAATGATACCAACTCTTTTTTATGGTCATTATTATGCAAAGTATACAATACATTGCATACATACTCTGGAATTTTCGGCTGGTAATTTGGGGCATAAAATGTACCTTTTTAATATATTTGGGTAAGAATAAAATATAAATGTTTTATAAATTATAAAATATAAATCTTTTGATCTTTTACGTTTCCCACTGGACAATTGTAAACCGCTTGTAAGTTTTTGGATGATTACGCTTTAGTTTAGATTTTAGAATTAGATTTTTGGCAATTCCGAATAATTTGCCTAAACTATTCATATCGGAGAACTAATAAACATTTTTTTACTTGATTTAATTATTTTTTCGTAGTAGGGGGTGTAGTGTCATGGGAATTCGATGACACTAGATACAATAAAGATGCCAATGATAAAGCTGGGGGGGGGGGGTGTTGTTTGGTAATTTGTTACTAATTTCTAAATTTTTAATTTTACTTAAAGTAGGAATACAAATAGTTTTTGTTGTAGTTGTATTTATTGTTATTCATCATTATTGTTATTATTATTATTATTATTGTTAATATTATTATTATGTTTTTTGGTGTATCCCTCCATATTGTAAAAGATATTTCTTAAACAATCAATATTTTATAAAACTATTTCTAAATTGATTGAATAAATTATTGGGCAATAATCAGTAGGCAACCTGTATTGAAACATCGTTCCGTTTTACTTCAAAACATACCTTTTTTACTTACTCTCACACAGCTTATGGAGAGCCGTTCGGCTCTGGAGTCTAAAGTACTTAGTACGAGTCTAAAGTACTTTTGACCACAGGCTTTCGACAATAGTACCTTTCCCTAAAAGACAAACAAAAGTACTATTGCCCAATGAAGCTGGTTAAAAGTAGTTTTGACTGCTCATATCATTATATTATCGAATGGTAATTAGTGAGAACTCTAGGCTTTGAAATAAAATTTCAAATTCGCCCCCTTTACTAAGATGAGTTTTTTGTATTATAAATACGTATTTCGACTACAATGTAGTTATCATCAGTATAAATTAGCTAGTCGTACTTTATTCTTTGACAATTAGAAATAGATATAAAGTCGAGATCAACAGACAAAAATAACGTGAAACTGTCACCAAATTAGCAACAAGTAACATATCCTGCGACAATATAAGAGTAATTTTAATAAGAGTAAAATTAACAGGAATAAATGTGAATGAAGGAAATTTTAACAAGAGTAATTTCAATATAATTTAAAATTTATTATATTTTAATCTAGTTAATTTTCTATTTATTTTTTCTATTGATCTCGACTTTATATCTATTCCTAATTATCAACGAGTAAAGTACGACTAGCTAATTTATACTGATGATGACTACATTGTAGTCGAAATACGTATTTATGATACAAAAAACTGATCTAGGTAAAGAGGGTGAATTTGAAATTTTATGCTCATATCAGTCAAAACTCTTAAAAAGTAAAGGAGGTCATAACAAAGAAACGCCTATACATTCTTCTCATAACTAAATATTGTGATGTATGTATGTATTATGTGATATAGGATGGTCACATGAATTACAGACATGTAATTCTTAGTATTTTCAATAATAAAGAATATGCTTGATTTTTATTATAATAGAAACCTACCAAACTTTACAAATATTGTAAGAGAACGTCCAGGTATTTGAAAAAATGAGTGATCAAGAAAAGAAAGAACGTTTTTTATAAAGAATTTTAACGATTGAAGACATAAAAGATACCCATTTTAATGTGATGACAAAATAACAATTTGAAAAATTCGCAATGGACAAGGAAGACGCAAAAATTGTAGCAGATGTGCAGTACAGTAGACTAAAACGATTTAATATAATTGAAATATGTGGTATAAAGAAGTAAGTGGTACAAACACGGAACCTATCAAATATTTTTTACCGGCTGATGAGATTAAATTCGAAATGTTAAATTAATAAATAGTTTGATTTCCATTTCAAACAATTAAAAGTCAATTTGACTGACTTAATAAAAGTAGTTTTGACCAGAAGTGTCAATCATAATCACTTTTGACCGCAAATTTACTGTCAAAAGCACTAATAGCCAATGTTTTTCAGGCAAAACTACTATTGACCATCCTGTGAAGTCAAAAGTAGTTTTGGCTGTTTTTTTCAGTTAAAAATACTTTTAACTTTTTGTCCTGAGAAACTTGTAAAACCTTTTGCTTTGAGAGTCTTTTCGAATATTCTGTATCTATATCTTCTTAATTATAATTAAATCCGATCAAAAACATAAATGTAAAAAAGAGCCGAATTTTCGGGGAGATACTTCATATTATAGTTGCTCCTTAAAAAGTGATGATATCCCAATTAAAGAGCCGTGCTATTAATAAAGTAAATAGTTAAAACTCAAATGTAAGAATATAAGTGCAAAGTAAAATGAAAAAAAAAATTTGGTTGAAATTTATTTCGTAAGTTTTCTTTAGTATGTTTTTAAAATTTTATAATTTAAAATTTTTTAACGCGGCAAGTTTGAAAATATTTGAAATCAACAGAAAATATAACTTGCCGCGTTATAAAATTTTAAATTATAAAATTTTAAAAACATACTAAAGAAAACTTACGAAATAAATTTCAACCAAATTTTTTTTTTCATATTACTTTGCACTTATATTCTTACATTTTAGTTTCAACTATTTGCTTTATTGATTGCTCGGCTCTTGGAAATAAAAAATCGCTGGTTGCGGCGGCCGCCATATTGGATTTAGAATGACGTCATCAAGCCCTTTTATTTGATACCCATATCATGGGGTGAATTTGGAAATTTAAATCGCCATTTGCGGCGGCCGCAAATGGCGGCCGCCATAGGAAAATAACGCTTAATAACAAATATAACACCATATTTCAGTCTAGCCACGCGCCAAATTTGAAAAGTGTTTACCACATTTGAATGTAATACATGCGTCAAAAGCAGAAATGGATACTTTTTGTACATACAATTTTGTCTTAATAGTACAGGTTGTTAAGAAAGTGGTGGGGGTAAGTCAACCAAAATTAGTCAACCAAAGTTCGTGTAACTCAATTTATTATTATTTTTCTTAAAAAAAAATTGATGACCTACAAAAAGGAAAATTTAATGTAAAATTAATCTGAAAAGGTATTGTAAAACATCATAAATTCAAATTGAATATCATAGCGTATAAAGTGATAGCTTGTAAAAAAAAACATAATACTTGATTTCACTACCCATCAATTTGTCATACCGGGGGCTTTAAATTGAAATCGATTCTGTGGAGTGAAGGAGGAGTAAACTGCAAAAACTGAGATTTCGGATAAATTTAATTTCTGTCCTACCCGAAATATAAGTTTTTTTAATTAATAATAAATTTTAATTTTAACTTAAAATAACATAAATTAAAATAAATTTTAACTTAAAAAAATAAACTTTGTTATGGACTTTTATGAATGTACTTTATTAAAATTTTGAAGAATTTTATAAGTGGACTAGTGCTCATACAACCTTAAACCTAATATGAATTATTATATAAAGAAATAATTTATGAACTTTATTTAAATGAGTATTTTGTTTTTCCTTCATATTGAAATTCAAAATATAATGCCTAACAAATAGAGTCGTATAGTAAATAGAATAGTCTTATATATTATAACTATCCAACTAAACTTTGCTTTACGATGCAAATTGTATAGTTTTGTTAATCGCATTTTAGTAAAATAAAATTCATCCGTTAAATAAAAATAGAACAAGTCTGAGAATTCAATAATGTAAGAAAAAAATTAAACCGTAGATGTGAAAAAGAAGAAGAGAGAAAAGGAGACGCAGATGTGAAAAATCAAAACTACTTTGTATAGAAAATATTCATGAAAGGATGGTTTATTAAAGCAAATAAATATGGCATAATAAAAAAAAAATTATTATGGTTTTTTGTTTTTAAAGAAAAAATTTATTCTTCACTTAAAAAATACATACTAATTTAATACCAAAAAAATTTAAAAATTTATTAAAAATTGAGACAATTCTTTCAATCAGTTTCTAAAACTATTTTGTATAGAAAATATTCATTGCCACCTATGAATGACTTTTGAACCTATACTGACATATATATACTGCCATCAATGAGTATCTTTTTAAAACTGATTTGTTATATGTTTCACCTTTGAACAACTGGCTCAGCGCGTGGCGAGAAAACATAGAAAGGACGTTGCCAGGGTAACGGCAACAAACGGTCTAACCCGCCGCATTAAATGTTTCACATCAAAAAAGTTCATATGATAAAATGCTGATATTTTGTTAAAATATGATATATATATTCCTATGCCGTTTTTATCAAAACTTACCAAGACCATTTTTAAACACCTACTGAAAACTGCAAAACATGAAAATATTTTCTTGATCTTCGGGGTCTGCTAAGCCTGCTTTTCTGAACCAATACAAAATATGTGGACAAACTACATACTATTTGTGGCAATCGAGCAGAACAATTTGGTTGATCGTAAAGAACGTTTGTTTTGACTCATTTGGGTCGATTATCGAGATTTTTAATCGAATTGTTTCAAAATCGAATTGACGAAAAATAGTATATCCAGTTATATCTCGAACGATGTCTTTAGAAATAACGATTTTTTTAGAAATATTTTTAATAGTTACTGGATTTAAAAACTTGAGTAACTGCTAAATCACAAATTTTCACAAAAAATAAATCGACGAAGTGTGTATTTACACCGGAAATTTTCTTGTTTTGACTTAACCAAACAGTTTTTCATTGATTGGTGTGAATTGTATGCCCAATTGGAACAAACTATTGAATGATTTTGTAATTTATAAGATATTGTACATACGAGACATCCGCAAAAATATGTTTGTGCTTTTTGACGAATACAACTAAAGAACTTTTCGCAAATATGTGTGTATATTATAAAATCTAATTCAAATGCATTGAGCTTTATATGAGCGTAAGGGCAACATATTTCAAAATAGAAGGGAAACTTATTTTAATCATATTTCAAAAATTTCCCTTACTTGGAGCAGAAATTTTGTAGAGATTTCATCTCAGAATCTTATAAGCTAAAAAAGAATATAAAATATTTCTCTGTAAACAAATATCAGACAATAACAACAATATAAACATGGTCATTCAATAATGAAAGACAAAATGCTTATCATTAAAAATAAATTTATTTCGGCATTCTTCTCTGTATTAAAAGGTACAAATAGTTTTGGTATCACGTACTTACAATGTCCTATCTTATTTGAAATTTGTATAATATTGCGACCCACGCCTACTATAATAGAAATAATTAACGACGAACTATGTTCTTGGCAATTTAATAAAGCTAAACAAACTTTACAATATATTAACAATAGTAAATTGAGATCAGTGGCACTTAACAACTATTTGCGAATTTTAGTTGTCGTACTGTATATAATACCTCGATACACTTGTTGGTTATCACTTATTTTATTTCACACCTCTAACTAAAACACAAATGGACTTAAAGTGGGGGAAACATTCATAAGTTTTATTCCCTTTATTTTGAATATTGACGGATTCACGGAAACTGTGACAATATTTGAGGGTTGAATACAAATTAACTCAGTTTTACGTTTATTATTTTTACATGTTTAGTTTGTTATAATTATTGTAGGGATACAGTAGATTTTTCAACTGGTTTTTGCTGAAGAAAATCTATGCTGAATAAAGTTTTCACAGAAGTTTAACAAAAGTATGACATAAACTATCATACACTAAAGTTTACAATACACACACACACACACAACATTTCAACTTTGAAAGTTTATAAATTATGTTTGGATCATAAGGTTATCTAAGCTAATATTCAGTTGCTTTTATAACATGGTAAAGTTTCCATAAAGTATTTGATGCTTGTAGTGTTGAACCTTTTTTTATTTCATGTTATTTGTTTAAAGCTAAAGCAATGCTCTCTATGCATGTGGAATGGTAAAGTATGAGATTGGATTTTTTTCTCTTTCTTTGTATATAATAATTTGAGGTTCAAAGATCATGTTATTTGGCACGAGTTTGATGTATTGTACCTATGGGTTTATCTGAGAGGATCGTTCAATCAATTAAATATACCAAAAGTTATATATCAAAAGTGTATATATATATATATATATACATATATATATATATATATATATATATATATATATATATATATATATATATATATATATATATATATATATATATATATATATATATATATAGGTAAAGATGGAAAATGAATGATGAACCCACCAAAAAGTAAACAAGATGGTTCGTTAGTTAAAAAGCTTGTATTGCTAAAAAAACCGTAAACTTTAGAAATTTATATATAATCTGCTATCATACCACCCTCAAAACATACATTTATTTTATTTAGGTATATATTATGTGCCTACCCAACAAACACAAACAAATGATATACAGATTTATACGAAAAAATCTCCATAAACTACAGAATGTACCAAAACGAATAACATCACAAATTGCAGGCACAAAGTATTTTGGCTTCATACAACAACCACAATGTGATTCAATTCAGTTTTTGTGCTACATAATTTATTCTTTATTATAAAATAATTGATGTAGACAAGCTTCTCTTTAGGACGTTCATGCGCTACAGTATAGTCAAATGAGTACTATCTTTAATAAAATTTATTTAGGATTTAAAAAAAAGTTGATCAATGATCTTACAACGATTTATAACCTTTTTCTATGTACTAAATATTTTAAAAGTATTTATTGTAAAATATCAGTAAATGTAAATTATAAATTGATTGACTTGGTTTGATAAACCTGGCAATAAACTATGTTTTGTTATGAAGTTCACAGTGTATATGTATGTGTATATTTTTTACTGTGCGCTGTCGCCACAGTAAAAAAATATGGTGGAAATAACAAACCAAACAAAACAGTTTTAATTTTATTAAATAATTAATTCAAACGTCCGTCAACACCATTGTTTTAAGGCAAATATATAAACTGCATATTTCAAAGAATATTTATAACTATTATTTATTATGGTGACTACTTTATTAATATAGTTATTTTAATTTCAAGTACAAATAATTCTGTTCTCAATAAGACGCTGTGTTGAAAGTTGGATTTTTAATCGATAATTACTCTTTGAAATTATCGTCAACAGGTTTTACATTTTTGAGGGAGGATAACTGCATAATTAAGCTATTCAATTCCCTAAAAAAAATTTGTTATCACCTAAAAAGTCTCGTCATGAACGTCCTTAACAAGCAAATTCAGAGAAAGAAATCATAACGAATATTAAATCAAGTTACCATGGTGAATATTTCTGCAAATATTGAACTTGTTGAAAATATGGTTAGATTACTTATAGTAAAATGTATTTTCTACAACTTTACTGTCAACAGATTTTTCCATTTAATTAATATGAGGAGTTTTGCTGAAAGTTTACAATCGCAATAAAAATAGTTGATATAACTGAAGTTACATTGGTATGGACACGCAGAAATTAACTTAAAATCTATCAATCGCCTGTTTTGTACAGCAACAGCTATAACTGTCGTCTTGTCTACTATTTCTTTGTTTGTCAACCACTTCAGTCACATATAAGCCCGTTTTTACACGTGAAAGTTTTAATGAAAGATTTCAATCGTAATAAATGTATGTGATATAACTAGACTTACATCTCTATGTACATGCAGAAATATATCAATCGCATGTTTTGTTAATAGTTATAACTCTCGTCTTGCTAAATATTTCTTTCTTTATCAACCACTTCGGTCACATGATCATAGTAAACCAATCACAAGGAAGTAAACCAATCACCCTATGCTTACATCTGAAGTTACATATAAGATTGCATCGAAATGGAAGCCATGTCTATTTGGTTATAACTGCATAGTTTCATGAAAAATACTACTACGCTTGCTCACCAAGTTACGCGTTATAAATAGTTGCGAGAAAAGTTACATGTGTAAAATAGCCCTAAGATTTCATGAAATAAATCGTCAAAACAGAATTCTTCTCTATTTCATCAAACTTAAAACATGCATAAAAATAATATTGCGCTTTCTCACGTAATCAGTCGCATTAATAATTACATCTGAAGATAAATGTGCAAAACGGACTAAGTCTTTATTTAATCATAAATATAGAAATTTTATTGATGATTGATCATTTTTTACGTTCCCAGGTTCGATGAACATTTAAGAAATTTTTTAGTTTTTTTCACAAGCCTAATAGTTGAATTTTCTTATGAATCTTTCCTATTAGGTTTTGAGAAAAAACTAAAAATCATCTTTCATTTTTGTGTCTCGATGGTGGTATCAATGGTTCTATGTGTAGTATCTTTTCTATTCGATCAGTGAGACTTTAGATACTTGATTAGGGTTATAATTTTACAATTTTAGTAAACAAAGTTTAGTAAATTTTGTAACTCGAAAAGCCAGAAAGGTCTCAAAGATTAAGATAACGATAATTTCCTGAAAATTTTAGATGTTTTTTAAGTATGGCCGCATTTATGACAGTACAAAAGTTTCATGATCTACGCAAAAAATGGATGAGTCGTTTAAGTTTCTTTCAACTTTAGGAACAAGTATACCTTTGAATCATTATCTAAACACAAATTCGGAAAGTTTTTTCTTAAAAATTTTCTACTCTCAAAAAGTGTCATATTAGTTATCAAAACCTAAGTTTTCAAGAAATTGTTTGACCTAATCGCATCAGTCCTATATATTGAATGGATGTAAAATGGTTTAAATTTTAAATAAATTTCTTCAGTAATTATCTAACACAAGCCTTTTTGAAACTAAAAGTAGCACAAACTCTTATACAACTCTTTTTGCTGCTAAAAATATGGAGTATCTAAAAAGGATGCGTGCTTGTCTTTAACTCTGCAAATACAGTACACTATTGTGTAACCACCTTTTAATGTGACATAATTTTGAAACTCACACAACTAGGGTATTCTGCTCATTATCAAGCAGAAAAACATTGATAAAATACGTGTGCTGGCACGGAAAAAGCTAGTTAAACGGGAAAAGTGTATTCGGGAAAATAATACCTTTCGGTCGCATTCTTCTCGCTTATTTGCAAATTCCCCTTCTCTCGTAGAGAAACCACCAAATCGACAAATAAAGAAAAAAAATTTAATACCAATCTTAATTTTCAAACAATGGTTCAAAGGTTCCCAAAGGTTTTGTAACAATCATTTAGCAGAAAAAGTGGTAATAACATCTGTTACCAATATTGAAGTTTCCGCTTTGGGAAACGGTCTTCGCGGCAGGTATAGGCACCGTCTCAAGACAAATTTGGGAATCAAAAATATCTGGGATACATAAGATCCGTGCTACTAATATGCTTTCCCTACCAATCCTTCTCTATTCTTTTGGTTCCATCAAATAGGCAATAGATGGGCTAAAGGAACTAGATAGAGGCCCTCGCAAACTAATGAACATTTGTGGTAGTTTGCATCCCCGCGCCTCAGTACACCATAAATACCACCCATTTCAGCAAGAGGGTAAAAGTCTCCTGTCCGTCGATTGTCTACATGATAGATTAGTATAAAGTATTGCTTGTCAGGTACTCAATAGTTCCGATCCATTAATGGGGATCACTCACCCGTCTGATCACGAATTGCAAGGCAAAGGATCATCCTTGTTCTTTGCAGCACGACATGCAGCTTCAAAATGGGACTAGTACTTATCCGACTAATCGTGATATAAATGATAATTTGGTCCTTCTTCCCCAATCGAGATTTCATTCAGTTATTGAAAGAGCTGAAATCAGTTCCCTCTCTGAAGATAAACAATCCCGGAGCCATCAGGGTATATTCTACCGTCATCTCGACTCCTGTGGTATTTTTGTTGGTCTTTCTTTTTCGTTCATTCGATCAGCGAGACTCAAGTCCGATACAAAAAGCCTTATATTCGCTGCCATAGATGGTGTGATAGCCTTTCTTACACCCCAGTGGTACGCTTCGAAGCTGGCAATCTCCACTAACTAGTGCAGGACGTGTAAATCTCAGCTGTAAACGCTGAAGCACCTCGTTTCGACATGTTATCCCTCGTCCACCTACAATCATCGTCATAATGCTGATAAAATATACAAAACTCCAAACAATAGCAAATTACAATTTGCTTTAGAAGGATATATCTTTATTTTATCATTATGTTTCATTATATGCCATCTCTTGTTTTATTGATTTTTTGTGTGCTGATGACAGTTTTTATTGTCAAAGTACAATTTTACCGCTATTCGCACGGAGACAGATTTCCTCAATTTTGCTTGTCTTGACAAAGCCTGAAGATAGACCAGTTGTTTCAAGAACAAGTTATACGCCTATGTATTTCCGTTTTTTTAACCTATATTCATTTAGGTAGACAAAAATATCGGTCAACCTACTTTATAATTTTATTCTCTGCAGCTATATTTTCTATATTCATAATGCTCATTAAATGTTTTTCAGTATAGTTTAACTAGCAAAAATTTGGTATGTGGATTCCACTATCATTTTTTGTGGTTGCTCTGGTGATGAAGTATCATAGTTTCGTGGTTACTTATATAGTTCTCGCGTTTTGGTCCCCGGACAAAATATCCTCAGGCAAAATATCCCAAAGACTAAATATCCCCGACGAAAACTTTGAAATCACGTAATAATATCAATAGTAATAATAATAATAGTTTTTGCCACGGTATCTGGAATATATAAAACGCTTTTTAGTGCGGGGCCCAAAAACACGCAAACCCGACAAACTCGGGGTATGACCGATGAAGTGAAAGATTGTAGTACTCGGTTGTAATAGTTACCTTATTTAATTTCAATAATTTTTGATATTTGAAACAGATAGAACACTGTATAGTGCGAGCGCCCAAAAACATACAAACCCGAATAACTCGAGGTATTTTTTTTCATTATCAAAAGGTATTATGTCGGGAGATATTTTGTATGCTGATATTTTGTCTTGGGATATTTTGTCTGAGGATCAAAACGCCTACCACGAATGCCATCAGGACATAAGTGCCTTTCTCCTACCCTGTTGATTGGGTTACTTGATGGGATATGATCAAGTATTAATTCTATTGTATTACTTCCATTTTAATTCGAATAATAATATACACAACGTTTTACAAATTTTGTATCCAAAGAGTTAATATTTTGTAATTAACGCTTGTCAGTTTTGGTATCCACGATTTTCCTTGTGATAATTTTTTTTACTTTTCTGAATGCTTCTCTTGATTAAGTAGTTGCTTGCACAGTTGCTGTACGTATGCTGTATTATCGATGGGTCTTTATAATACAACCTGACTGGTCCAAATAAAAAATTTTGTCTGCCTGTCATCACGATCTCTCAAAAATGAAGACAGATATGAAACGAAAAAAGAAGTTCAAATTTTGTGGGTGCGTGTTCTAGATCTAAAATGTACCTTCAGGTTTAAATGGGCCTAATTGGTTCATGTAATCTTCCGCTTAAACACAAAAAAATGTACTTCTTTTTAATAAATAAACCCCTTCTTCCGAAACTTTTTTTCTTACCTTGAACAGTTTTTCCACAATTTCGGCTCAAACATCTTTAACTGCTTTAAATAAGTAAACCATGCATATGAGTTTATTACGTTTTAGCGAATTTCCTGAAAGGAAATAGAGCTATTGGTCCCGTACCGAAGTCAAAATTTCGCAAAAATTTCTTCAAATGTCCATCGATCCTACCTAGTAGATGTCAAAAATCACCATCTGTAAAATTTATATATATATATCTATGGACATATATATATATATATATATATATATATATACATATATATATATATATATATATATATATATATATATATATATATATATATGTATATATATATATATATACATATATATATATATATACATATATATATATATATATATATATATATATATATATATATATGTGTCTGTAATCACTCTAGCGGTCACAGTTTTCATTTTATCGGAATGAAATTTGGTATTTGAGGCGCTTTTGTTATTCAAAAGGTCAAGTTCGTTAATGGGTAAAATCGAACAAGGGGAAAGGGGGGTTTAGAGGGAGGGGGAAACACAAAATTTGTCATATCTTCCTTAATATTCGAAAAATCGAAAAAATTATAAGAAATAAAGTTGTAGGTATTAAGTTTTACTGTAATTTTGTTTCTTATCATTTTTCTGTTACCCTAATATTTACAGAAATATTGACGGTTTAAGATTGAAAATTAAATTCCTCACTATCTCTGTACACATTAGAGTTTGAGGAAAAATGATAAGGTGATGAATTGTAGCAAACATGATTTTCTCCAACTTTATTCCCTACATATTTTTTGATTTTTCTAATATTAAGAGAGATATTTTATATTTTGTGTTTTCTTCTTTCTTTAGGCCCCCATTTCCCCTTGACGTATGTTATTTATTAATACAATTGGCTTTGCAAATCATATTCAACATTTTGATCAGACTAAAATTGCGACCGCTAGAAAGTTATTTATGTATTTTAAGGAAATTCGCTAAGTTGAAGCAGCTCCTGCGTAACGAATTTTTTTACATTTATATAGCACCTTTGTTTATATACTATATACACATGTTTATACATCTATGCATGTATAGAAGTGAGATAAACAGTTAATGCAGTGATAACGAAATCAGTATATACAGAGGGTAATGAAATAATTTCATGATACAAGCCGATTAACAATATAGATAAAGAAGAATTTAAAATATCGTAAAATATAATCATGTGTTGTTATAACAGCGCGTTTTGGCAGAAAATTAAGAGAATCTAAATAAAATTAATCCGTAATAATTCTAAGTTGCACTTTGTATAAAATATTTTTTTAAATATACATGTCGGAAATAAAGAATAGTTGGATTTTTCCGACATTTTAGGGACCAGATGTTGTAGACAGATTGTAATAGAATTGTTTAAACAACTGTTCGCCACGTAGTGTTTTGAATAAAGAATGGTTTGGGTTTTCCCGTGTCATTGGACAACCAAATATTGTAGACAATAAAGTTGTAAAACAGTTGTTCGTCAGATGTTATTGGAGATAAAGAGTATTTGGGTTTTACACAGGAAAATAAATGGACTATAAAGTAATTAAATTGAAAAGTCGTGGGACTCGAGGGAGTCGCCAGATGAAGCAACGGTCACAGAGATAGAGGCATATGTTGGAAAGAAGATATTCTGATTGGTACCTGATAAGTTTTTGTATGAGAGGTACGCACACTTGATAGAGTGGAGAGATACAGTTATGATTGAGAAGTTCAAGTCTAAGGACTTGCTGTGAAGCGTAGGATTGTTATCGAGTATTAGCTTACCGCTGAGTGTTCAAAATTGTTATAAACTCAGTTATCGATATTAATTAATTGTGTATATCTTTATTGTATTAATTACATGTAATTGGTTTGTTTGGCTTAGTGTGTTAACTTAACTTACCGCTACGAACGCCCAAGTACGGAAGTATTAGTTTCGTAACAACACTATCGCTTCGACATATATATTATACAAATTAAATTCAAGGAAAGTTATTCAATTTGAAACCTGTGGCATATTGATCTTTTGTAATGCTTTCTCTGCACATTCTGTAGAAAAAGAGACTGTGTCAGAGTGTTATGTGAATTCATCCATTTGGGGGTGAACATCATTCAAATAATGATAAAGAATAATGTCATGTGAATAATTTATTATAATGGCAGTACACAAATCAAAATTATTTTACAATTTACGAATTCAAATCGAATAAGAAAGCCAGGTAGCCAATGATACGATAATAATAATGGTGATGGTTATTGTTGGGTTGGCAGACGAAAAAAATTACACACAAATCATAAAATATTATTTATTCTTAAGTGATATATTTCAACAAGTTTGGTGTTTACTTAACTTTAACAGCATATACTGGTAATAGTAATGAAAAACATTCAATTTCTGCGCTAGAGTACAGATATGTATACCGAAAGTGTGTGAGAAAATTGCGTTAAAGTTTCTACGCCAAGTAAATTTCTGCCCTACTGTTTTTATTATCCTTAAATAAAAAAATAATTGAAATTTTCATAAAAACACTTTATTTGACTACTTTCGGAACACAGAATTTGTGGGGGAATTTGTGGTAAGATGATTCCAATTACCTAGTACCTATTTTTACAATTATTTAATAGGCAGAACTTTAGGATTAAAACCAAACTTTATTTTTCCTAATATATAATGTCAGAATACGTTTGTTGATACTTACTGAGGTGATAACATGTAGTTACCTAAATAACAAGGGACATGCATAGTGATTCCGCAAAGGATCTTAATATGACTATTGAGAGTTAGTAGCGAGCCAACTACAAACTCAAAGACAACTAAGTTCTTTCTTAGAGTTTATTAATGAAATACACCTGAACCTAAATTTATTGGAAATTGAATCCAACAACTCCTTAAACTTTCTTGACCTGACTATCTCCAGAAATTCTAATTCCCCCGAATTTGCCATCTTCCATAAACAGTCTCACACAAACAAGTAATCCACAATTCATCCTCCCAGCCACATAGCCACAAAATGACTGCTTTCCATTCAATGACCCATAGACTAGTTAGTATCCGTCTGGTTACACTATGATAAATTTAATTCGAATTGGGATGTTGCATGAACATTTTTTTCACTTCAATTGACCCATGTTTACTTTACAAATATCAAGGTAAAATAACCTTTAAAATAACTTTAAAAGTAAGCCAGATATGAACGATTAAAATTCCCGATTAGACAAAGAGGGTGACAGTCCTCTTGATAGGCATTGTGACGTCATAATGTACTATCAGCATTTAAAATACACGTAAAACTCCGTTTTGCAAGAAAGAGACAGATAATACTCTTTAAAAGCTAGATTATAGCTTCCTTGTTATTTGTCGGATTTTAATTTCGTTTTTCAATATTATTACAGTATTAACAGTATTTTGATATTCTGAAAATAAATATAAATATTTGGTATCAGTCAACTACCCAATTAATTATCATTAAACATATCGCCATTAATAACGGCTACAACCCCAAATTCGTCGATAATCTGCTTGATATGAAATTACTTAAACAAGTCATTCAGCTCATTTATCCAAAACCTGATATCCAAGAAGTTAAATATGTTAAAACCGCCTTTTGTGGAAATCTAACCCAGTCAATCACATACTTTTTCAAACATTAAATCTCAAAACAGCATTCAAGAAAAAACTCTCTTGGAAAATATATCGTCAATATCAAACGAAAAATAGACATAGATCAACGAAGTGGGGTATATGGGTATATAAACTTACATGTAAGTCATGTAATAAATTTTACATTGGCCAATCCAGAAGAATGTTTGGAACTCGTATTTCAGAATATAAAGCTTGTTTTTTGGGTAAAGAACAAAAACCTAGTTATGCTGAACTCCTTATATCGGAAAATCATTCCTTTAACGACATATTCGAGATATTACATATCCAACCAAAATGGCTTATTTTAAATAATCTGGAAATACTAGAAATAAATAAATTCAAAAATTGCGATTCCATTCTAAATAACCAATTAGATTTTAAAGAGACCCCTTATTAAACCTCTTTGTGTAAGTTATTAATTGTCGGCAAAATGTTATCAGATATTTGTGTATGTACATCCTTAAATCAAATTAATTAACAATATAATTAATTAATAATATAATCCATTTCATAATATAATTCGGACGATGTTATTTATACCTGTATGCTAAAAAATTGTATAATTTGTCAATTCAAAAATGTTTTTATTGTTTTAGGTTTTTCCAATATTATTAGATCTCATTCACAAAATGTTATGTGAAGTACCTGAAAATGTTTACTTTATAGCTTTGTTTTACTTACTAATCGAGTATGTAAAAATTGTCCATTTCATTTTTATTTCTGAAGAACTGTGTTCCAAAACTAGTCAAATATAGTGATTTTATAAAAATTTCAAATGTTTGTTTTATTTAATATATATAATGGATTTTAGTAACGACCCATTCAATACAAAATTACTATTTCCAGGGTTGTTTCTTTATCCTACTACGACAAAGTGTAAAGAACAATTTAGTTAAGAGAATGTTCATATGTTTATATATACCTATTGTTCACTGTGAAGCTCAAATTCTGGAACCGATCATATCAAATGGGGGTATCGTTGGAATTTGGGTTTATTATTTTTCTACATACAAATACAATAGGCATAAAAATGATTCTTTCCGAAAGCGGGAGGACATAGGGTTTCTATTGCGGTTGAATGGTTTGTTGAATCGAATTCTCATTTTACTCGTTTTAATCTTTAGGAAATGCTGAAATTAGCCATGACCAAATTGGAAAAATCTATTTACCAAAATCAAATTGACATAATCTAAACAGCAGTCGAGTCTCCCAGATTCGAAGAAAATGTAATTCAAATAAAACGGAAAACTATGGGTTGATGCTAGACAAAATATTTCCAAAATCAACCTTGAAAAGGAAGACTTAACTTCATCTTAGAAATATATCTAATTGACAAATTTGTTGGTTTTAATGTGGGTGATTCTGTAAAAATTCCGTAAAAATGAATAAACAAAAGTATTTTTCTATAAATATCGAAAAAAATAAATAAATAAAATAAAAATCATAAATCAATAAAAATGTATAAAAATAAATAAAAATAATATGTAAATAAAAAATTATAATTAATGATTAAAATTATTTTTTAACATTTTATATTAACATAGTCACTATAATTTTTTTGTTATGAATTTGATAATATCCAATTAGAGTAGAATTAAGGTTAGTATTAAGTACAAACATTTATCATTAATGATAAAAAAAGGCAATACTTAATTTCGTTATAAATATCACGCTATAATATCACGCTATTAACAAGTAAATTTATGACATACCTGTTTTAAAACTGAGTTTAGGTTGACACAAGAACGTTGCACTTTTTCATCCGTGTGACGCTTGTAAACATGACACACTTGACGTAATTTCAACATGTCTTAATGGTAGTTTCATTAATCTCGAGTTAGATGACACACGAATCATAAAAACTTAAATTCAAAAGCTTGTTTAAATCAAGGGCCAAAAGTTACTAAGCAGTAATTCAAAGTTAAACTAATATATTAAACAAAATATGTTAATTTCTTTTAAGTTGAACTATATAAATTAAGATTTGGTAGGTACTTAATTTAAATTATTCATTGCGACAAAAAAAAACCAATTTAAAGACAAATCCTAGAAAATGACATGACACGGTACTGACATTTGAGTAAGACATTGTAAGTTTTCTTTTGACTGCAACTTATACAAAAATAGTGATGAAATTTGTTACTGAGAATTGTATTGATATAAAAATTCAATTAGTAGATTGATTATGTATGACAGTACAGGAAATCAAAAATCACAGTTAGAATGAAATGACCCATGTAGTTTTAAAAATTTACTCTAGTGTGTAACTCAATTAAAAGAAAATGATGTTGGGAGTGCAAAACATACAAATGCTAAAATACATTATAAAACAATATGACAAAAATTATACTTGACGTAGAAAATTCAACGCGTAATTTTCTAAACAAAACATACACAAATATAATTATGTACTATTTACTAATGATAATGATAAATAAAACGTTGCTTTGTGTATCTAAGGTGTATATGGGGCATTCCACGCCAAATCGATCAATTTTGAACCTGTTGGAGTGGAAAATAAGATGATTCCAATTGTCTAAAATTTATTTCTACCAAAATAAAATATACAGATCCTCCCGTATAAAAACCGTTTGTGAAGAATCAAAATATTTTGGTAAATACACATTTTTGTTCGCGAACCGTTTAGTAAAAAAGCGCCTTTTAACCCTTGAGTTGATTCTTAAACAGAACGATATACATCAATCTTTTCCGAATAGAAATCGTATGGTAATCGAAGAGGAATAATATATCTGTAGAAAATATTAATATCTTTTATCTCAACCGAGGAGCGCAAAGTACCCAAGGTAAATTTTTGTACCAGTTATTATGTTTTTGACAGCAAGTTAAGGAAATTTTGAGAGATGGGTTAAATCGCTCCATAATAGTGCCTCTGCTCGGGCGCCAATGTTGGAGTGGAAAATAAAATGATTCCAATTATCTAAAATCTATACACAAATTAAATAGACATATTTTTTAGATTCAAACCAAACTTTATTTTTCCTATTGTCAAATAACAATGAGTAGTTACCTAAATAACAACGGGAATACGTAGTAATTCCGCAGCAAATGTATCTAAACATGAAAGTATACTGAGATTCAGTAGTGATTCCACTACAAACCCGACCCCTTTTGATTTGCTTGACATTTGTATACATTTTACTACGCCACCACTTAAAATGTAAGAGAATGTAAGAAATTTAAAAAATTGATTTTTTTGCAACGCTCATAACATTTACAAAAACTAACTAATCGAGATCATTTTTTTTTCTTCAAATTTATCGTTGTTAAACGTGTTTTTCAGAAAAAATAAAGAAAATATTATATTCAAGTTATTTCTATAAAATTTGTTAGTTTTTCGTAATTCTGTAATTTCTGTAGTAATTTCTGAAAAAACACGTTTAAAAACGATAAATTTGCAAAAAAATCGTCTCGATTAGTTAATTATGTAATAGTTATGAGCGTTTAAAAAAATGCACCATTATTTTAAATCGCTACGAGATTTTTTTCTGGTAGGGAAAAAATTTTTTTTAATACTTCTTAGAAACGTTTTAAGTGGAATAGCACAACATATACAAATTCAGCCAAATCAAAAGGCGTCGGGTTCAAAAATGGGTGATTTGGTATGGAATGCCCCATATATACACTGCACAGCAAAAAAAGTGACGTACTTAGAAAAATTCATTTAAATTATTTTCTTTGGAAATTTTTTGCATATAAACTACATTTTTATAAATTTGTATATATTTTTGTTGGTCTGGATTTAAATATGCATAAAAAATCGTATAGTTGACCAAAAAAATTAATTTAAAAAAAATTTGCGTAGATTTTAGAATGAAGTATACTTTTATATACTTCATTAATAGTGGATATTACCTCCTTATGCTTTAATGACTGCCTCAAGCCATCTAGGCATACTTTTAATTAAGTTCGCCACACCATGTTGGGTGAGTACCTCCCATTCCTAGACTAAAGCTAGATGTGTTCTATTGAATTTCACTCTGAGATACGTTGTGGTCACACTCTTATGTACACCCTTCAGAATTCTTTCTCCACTGCTTCTGAGACTATCCAAAGACTCCGTTATGGATCCTAATGTTTCTACTAGTGCAGATACTGTTAAAAAAGATTTGTTGAAATGAACTCATGACTCAGCTCTCCACAGCCTCAGAGCTCACTGTAAACCATATAAGAATCCTCTGAACCACCTCCATCTCTTAGCCACCTCCAAATTATACTCTTTTAATTATCTTACATTCAGAGTAACGTTCACATGACCTTCAGTAGACGCTTGCATGTGTATATGGCAATTACAATGCATATCAAGACTCATCTGAAGATCTTCCATTCATTCCCATTCCATATTATGAACTCGAGGCGGGCTTTTTGATGATTTACAGTGAGTTCTGGGACTACAACTGGCTTTATAGTTGGTAAGTTTATTTCAAAAAGTCTTTTTTTAATAGTTTCTGCACTAGTAGAAACATTAGGATCCATACAGAGCCTTTAGGCAGTATCAGAAGCATTGGAGAAACGATTCCGAAGGGTATACAATTATACATTAAAATGAAACAATCGAAATTAAGATTTTTATATGGCCACAACGTATCCCAGATTAAAATTCAATGAAACGCATCTGAAATGAAGTAGTAATTAGTCCAGAAATGGAAGGTAATTACCCAACACGGTGTAGCGATCTTAATTTAAAGTATGCCTAGAAGGCTTGAGGAAGTCATTAGAGCAAGAGGAGGTAATATCCACTGTTTATAGTTTATTTCCTTCTAAAAAGCTCGAAATGGAATGCTTTTTTCAATTCTAAAATTTAAGCAAAATTAGTCTTTCTTAAATTAAGTTTTTTTTTCGTAACTTACGGTTTTTTAATGCAATTTCACGACAAGATCAACAAAAACGTGTACAAATTTATAAAAGTGTAGTTGATATGCAAAAAAATTCTAAAGAAAATAATTTAAATGAATTTTTCTAAGTGAGCCACTTTTTTTACTGTTCAGTGTATATAAACATATATGTATATATATATATATATATATATATATATATATATATATATATATATATATATATATATATATATATATCTTTATAAATGTTGTAAAATAAAACATAGTATATAGTCGTATAGTCTGTAGGCGATGTTTTCGTTAAAGTCTCGTCGTATTTGTTACATACATAACAGCATGTTGACTCAATGAAAACAGATTTTAATTCCCAGGAAATCTAATAATGTCAGGAAAATTGAGTTTGCTTAGTGCAGGTAAACATATACAAGGTTATTCAACATACTCTTAGTAACGAACATGAAATGTACAAGTTGTGGAATCATGAGGGGTAGATCGATCCTGACGAAACGTTGAAGTTAACTATTTAGGTCTTGAATTTATTTTTCGCGAAGCTCGGACGTTTTTATTCTTCTTCAGATTTGTATATTAATATTGTCGTTTTACTAAAAGTATTCAAAATTTACTATTTTTCATTAGTATTCACGAAACATCCATGTAAACTTAAGGGCATTCGCTAAAATTAAAATGAATCGAATTTAATCATAGGAGAATAATTTCAAACACATGCATACGCATACTTTACTAAACACATTGTATACCAACTACAGATCTAGCTAGCATGCAAAATTGCCGAATTTTTTGGAAACGATGTGAAACAGTAGCTGATTCTTACTTACTACCGATAAAACCAGTTATTCCGGTTTTACGAGTGTAAACAATTACCCCCAGAAAATAACATTTATTTAAGGAATCTTCTTCGAACAAAAAAGCATGGTAACAATGTGTCAAAACAATTGTAGTTTAAGAAAAATCTTAGCAGAGAATTAAATACTGAAGGAAAAAACTTTTTGAATTAAATAAGTCGTTTAGTTTTTTAGCTATCTCGCCCGCCAATTTAGAAAAATCGTGAAAATAAAAACTGGAGAAAATGCGTTTCAAAGTTTACAATAGAAAAAAATATTAATTTTTACCGACGACAAGAAAGAGGTACTCAATTCAACCTGTATATATACATATTTTTTTAATGTATGATCACGAATAACTTTTTACAGAGTTTACGATTTTGATAATTCTTTTTTTGTTGGATACGGTATTCTTCAAAGTTGGCCCCATATAAATTTGAAAAAAAATTTTCAAATTTTAGTTACAAAAAAAAAATTAAAAATATAAGACTTCCCAGCGCTTCCACCAAAGAACAAATATCAGTATCGCTGTATATTGTCTGTGTGAAAACACTTTGAAAGTATTTTTAACGGACAAAAAAAACGGACGAGGTTTTCAAGTGAACCCGTATGTATATATATATACATATATATATATATATATATATATATATATATACATATATATATACATATATATATAAATAATTTTATAAATAATTTTTATATATAAATATATATATATATATATATATATATATATATATATATATATATATATATGTATCACCACGCACAAATTTTTACAGAGTAGTCAATAATTGAATAAACTTGGCACACTTATGTAGTTCTAATGACACAATAAAAGAAAGGCACTGAAATGTGAAAAATAAAAACTGTTTAACAAAAAATAGAACCGGCGAATGAAGAAAGTAACTGAAAAGCAAAAAATAAAAACTTATAAACAAAAAATTAAACTTTCGAAAAAAGAAAGGAACTGAAAATAAACAAATAAAAAAGATCCTTTTTAGTCTAACTAAGTCTTACACTAATATAAATGCCTAAATAGTTTTGAGTCGGCGCCAAAAAATCTCCATCAAAATGGGCGAAGGGTGAATCTGATTTTCGGTTAAAAGTAAATATTACATTTTGTAATATTTTGTTTGTTTGGCGGCGACTCAAAATTATTTAGGTATTTACATTAGTGTAAGACTTATTTAGACTAAAAAGGTTGTTTTTTATTATTTGCTTTTCAGTTCCTTTTTTTTCGAAGGTTAAATTTTTTAATTAAATACTGATATGAAAAAATTAACTCGTCAACCAGGAATCGAACGTCGGGCCTCTGGATATAGAGTCCAGCGTGCTTCCGCTACACCAAAGACGACTGTGACGTAACAGCCAAGTTTTTTATATCATTCTTATTTTTTATTTTGACAGTATTACTTCTGTCGAAGTTATTATTCATCTATATTTATTTGTGTATACTTAAGCGTCAACAATGCGATGTTCGTCCAAATTCCATTTCGGTTACGTAAGACAAACTGTAGAAGACTAGTGTATACTTTTTAGACCAATGTCATTAGATTTTTAATTTTTTGTTTAAAAGTTTTTATTTTTTGTTTTTCATTTACTTTCTTCTTTCGTCGGTTCTATTTTTTGTTAAAAAGTTTTTATTAGCTACTTGCGTTGATCATCTGCTAATCAGCTAATCTTGGTCCAGATAACAGCCTTTGTAAACATACTTAGATTGATAGTTTATCTATCGATTTAGGCAATTAAAAAAACGTTTTTTTCTCTCATTTCAATACAGCACACCCCGTTAAGAATGCACATTTAACAAAGAGCGTAAACCGAAGTGAGGATACCTATCTTTAGCTTTATGTTTCAACATAAATTATAACTTTAACGAATGTAACAAATTAGTATCTTACATGGCTCAATTGATTTGTAGGCCTACTATAAGAAATTCAACCCTAACAAGAATGATAAACAAAAGGTTTGTAAACCGTTACAAATCAATCAAATCATTTTGTACAAATGCAAACCCTTCAATACATACAATTTAAAATAACATACACTAGTAATATATGCAATGTAAATAAAACAACATCATTAATTACGAAACATTTTCTTAGAAATTATTTTGTATAGCATTTTCAAAACAAAAATAAATTATTTTACTTACGATGTTACGAATTTGGAAAGATGATATATTTATCACAGAAATGATCACATTTCATCTAGACTGATCACTTTCTCAAAACTTAGACAAATTTGTATTAATTGGTCAGGAGAAACTACTGTATAAATTGATATCAGAGAATGGGTATCCGAGGTGAAGCATTAAAATAAATGGAAAGCTTTTAGTATCATGTGGTTAACGACTTAACGACTAGAAAGCTCTTAAAAACTGGTGGTAAATCTGAAAGACCGGTGGTCACTTATTTCAAATATCGAATATTCTAAATTCGAAGTATCGAGTTTACCAATTTATTCAGTTTCAAAAATTTCAGTTTCAATCTTTTAAGAATCACTTACAGAATGTGTCTTCTACTCCGTGCTGACTGGCAGAGTTAGTCATGGAATTGTATGACTCGTTATCAAAGGCACCCTCAATATAAAGAAAAACGCATAAGGTGATCTGCCTCCTTGCGAATTCCTCTTCAATCATTAGGTTGTGAAGAGCTGATTCACACAATTATCTTACCTGATATGCGAGCTCGGCAGCGTCCCTTAGGTTAAATGAAATACTATTATTCTTTAAGAGAAGCGATGACCGATTAAGTGGTATAAATTACTTACCCGTGGAGTGATTGAGCCTAACCGGATTTGATTGTCCACGCTTATTGGCTTCCCTGCTGTAGGATATGGGCTGTAGATAGGTTTACCCTGAAGCTGCAACGTAACAGAGTTGAAAAATGCTCTGCTACATTTTGTAAGTAGACTTATTCCACCTGGCCTTGGTGCTTTAACAGGGTCCAATAACTTTATTGGCTATTTGATCTTTGAGCTGTGATAGTATCCGCAGTTCTTCTCCAGTCCTCGCTCGTACTCGGAGGTTCTGGCTGAATTGGTCATGGGAAGAGTATCCTTCCCCCTAAGTTTTTTTGAGATGCGTTTGAGGTTTACAGTCCCATCTTCAGATCTCAACTTCATTTGCTGTGGGTTTTTCAGGGGTTAATTTTCTAAGCTGCCCCCCACTTTCGTTGGCATTAGAATCCAAAACTGCCTTCTTTCTCCTCGGGAGGATCGATTCTCCTTCAGCCTTGGCCATTTCTCTTGCATGACAAGAGCTTGCATATTCATGTCTAGATTTTCTACTGGTCTAGGTTCTCATACAGGTTGTTGTCTCTCAGCCAATATAACTGCCACTGGTATAGCACAGCACTTCGTCGAAGCATACAAGCCTCTGTACCAACTACAAGATCCAACCATGCCTAGCAAAAGAAAAAGCTGTCTAGTCTTTTAAAGTTTCGATTTCGTAAAAATATTTTATCTACACTGTTGAAACTGCTACCAAAGGCTTGTAAACCTGCCGTTTTTGTAGGAGTTTTCTTCTTTAACTAAGCTGTTTTCAAGCTAATGGAAGTGCACCATCACCCTTGCCTATCTATAAAAATATTCATCTAGCACACGCTGTCTACGGTGTATATTTCATAAAATATATGATCCATTTGCGACAATTCATATATGAATTCATTTATGAACAATGTTTTAAAATTCATTATCTATCCTTTTTTCTCCCTCTATGTAATCTTGAACTATTGAATGGGTAATTGAAAATAAATTCCGATATTGATAATTGACATTGATTTTTTTTCGGATTTCTCTTAACCACATTAAGTTGAAATAACATACGCGTATGCAAAATGTAATTCCGATATCCAATAAGATATTCCTTAACTTTACATGACCCTTAATTTTAATAGTTTAGAAAGGTTTAATAGTTTAGAAATAGTTTAGGGTAAAATAAATCAGTTATAGGAATTAGTCCAAAATTTGAAATTTCACCCCTTAATGAGGACACGAATGAAGTCTATTTTTGAAAAGGTATATGTATGCAAATACGTAAACGGTGGACATCTTTTACTGTACAAAATCTCACGATTAAAAAACGATATGGAATTCATTGTAGTCAATCGTAGTGGTACTAAACCTTATTTATTCAAGAAAAAATTCGTCACGCAGGATCTGCGTCAACATAGCGAATTTAGAATACATAAATTACTCTCTAGCGGTCACAATTTTAGTCTGAACAAAATGAAATGTCACTTCTGATATGATTTTGATGTTTGCAAGGCCAAATTTATTAATAAATGACACAGGTCAAAGGGAAAATTCGTTACGCAGGAGCTTCGTCAACTTAGCGAATTTCCTTAGAATACATTAATCACTCTCTAGCGGTCATAATTTTATTGTGATCAAAATGAAATATCATATCTGATATGACTTTAGTATTTGCAAAAATTAAATTTATTAATAGCCCAAATAGAACGATGTATAACGATTACAGTTTATAGTTACTATCGGAATCGACAATCCAAATTTTTTACAATAAAATATATTTCGTGTATTCTTGTCAAACAAACACACAATATTAAATATCTTTCTTAATATTAGAATAATCGAAAAATTTATAAGGAGTCAAGTTGTAGAAAATCAAGTTTGCTACGATTCATTACTTGATCATTTTTCTCAAACTCTAATGTGAACAGAGATATACTCTCTTGTAATTTATCATTGACCAAAAAAGGTTACACAGTCTGTTTCACAGAAAAATCAAATAAAATTTCACCCAGTGAATAACAGAAATCTTCATATTATTTATTGTACTTTTCTTTTATTTAATTGTTCAAATTATATTCATGTTGTAAATAATTATCCGTAAGTTGTAATACTGTGTAAGTAATTTTTGTGAAAAATATATATTCGTCTGTTTTTTCTTCTTCAATTGATGTCCATAAACTATAATAGTGCAATTTAACTGTGATTTACATACACAATTAAATTGAAAAGTAATTTTAATTATCATTTTGTTTAAATAAAATACATTAGAACAATTATAAACTTTTATTTTGAATTTGTGTGTTAACGTTAAAAATTAATAGGTTATTATCACTTTTGACATTTATTTATTTATAACAAACGTGAAGTTGAGCCCTCATTAGAATAATTAAATGGATAATTTTAGTTTTTAAGTCACATATACAACAAACCAATGATATCTTTATTCTACAATAATAAAAATACTTTAAAACTAAGAAAATTATTTCTGCAGATATGATAATTGTCAATAAAAACTTTTTAACAAAAAATAGAACCGAAGAAAGAAGAAATTAACTGAAAAGCAAAAAATAAACAATAACCTTTTTAGTCTTACTAGGTCTTACACTAATGTAAATACCTAAATAATTTTGAGTTGTAGTTACCCAAATCCATCCTGTCGGAATATCCAACCTTTCGGATTTTCCAATTTAATATTATAAGCTTTTGACAAACACCTGATCGTTTTCCAGCTGGTCACATCCAATGACGACATTCTATAGTAGTATAATCAAATTTCAATGAATTGAACCTTATTTGCACGTAACGGGAAAATATTTCAAAGTAGAAGGGCAACTTTTTTTAACCATATTTAAAAAATATCCCTTAATTGGAGGAGAAATTTTATAGAGATTTCATCTTAGAATCGTATAAGCTAAAAAATAATGTAAAATATTTCTCTGTAAACAAATATCAGACAATAACAGATAATATCATGGTTATGCAATAATAAAAGACAAAATATTTATTATTAAAAATAAATTTATTTCGGCATTTTGACGTTTAATTATTGCTCTATTCGTCAGCACCTCGACGAAAGATGGAAATATACACACAAATGTAATGAAAGGCAACATTCATAATTTATTAAAATCTAGTACTAAAATTTGCATGTACATTTATGTTTTTTGAGAAACATTTATTGCGGCTGGTTATTCCGTTTGTTACCTGACAATGGCATGGCGACGTTTTCTCACCACGGGTCAAAAGGTGGTTCATAGGTGATATTACAGATAACAAATAAGTTTTAATAAAGATGCTGATAGATGGCAGTACATATACAGGTTAAAAAACTCATTCATAGATGGCAATGCATATTTGCTATACAAAATGGTTAATAATAATAACAATAGTTACTTATTTTTGGTATTAAATTAATGTGTATTTTTTAAATAAAGAAAACAAAATTATCTTTGATAATTTATTTTTTTTAAATCTGTGAACCGTTTATAAGGTTCTGAGCTAATACAAAGAGACAGGTCTGATTGTTGGAAGGATTCACACAAAGTATATTGAATTTTAAATAAACTAAGGACGACAATGGACATTGAAAGCAGAAAAAAATAAAATAAAATAAAGATTTGTGATAATTTTAAAAAACATGTTGATAATAGATCATCAAAATCAATTGATAAACCTATATCATTAAAAGCTAAATTAAAAACTTAAAAAATTAAAAAATTAAAACAAAAATTAAATAAAAAACCTATGAACTATGTTAAAATAAGAATATGAACTATGTTAAAATAAGAATATAAAAAAAATAAATAAATAAAAAGGGACAAAAAAAAAAGAAGTTGAAACTGTTTATGGATCGAGTCACGTACAATCCATTGGTACACGCTACCGTGTAAACACCCACTCCTGCAACAACAATAAAATACGAGTGTTACAACATAGCTTGAGCTATAGACAGGGGGTGACATGTAATTTTCTGTACGGGCGACAAAAAACAGGAATGAATTTTATTAAGCATCTGATCTCGTATCAAGACGGAGCGATTATTAATAGTGATCGAATTCGATTGTTTTAAAAAAAAAAAAATTGTAAAACGTATCAGTACCGAGAAAACGATATACTACATGGAATTATTCATGATTGATGATTCTATGGAATTATCGAATTATATCGCGAATTGCACATAATCAATAAATATAGATAGATATAAAGTTAATCAATTGATCATCCATCAAATATACCGGACAGCCAATATATTTACCGAAAATTTGATACGTATCAACGCCAAAATACGCCAGCACCACGTGGACTAGAATATTTCATGTCATACCTGAATTGTTCGGATTAATACCTTGGATTGTCGTGATTCACCCATTAGCAGTTTCAACGACGAATGGTGGCCCCATCAAGGTTTGTCTAATTTTGTTTCATTTAAATTCATACATCCTCATCTCTGCACAATCTATTGTCGTGTTTGGTATTGGGTTGGAGATTTACCCTAAAAACTAAAAATAATATTACAACAATTAATCAGTACAATTTATATGAATGATCGGGAATTTGATCGACCACACGTCGATTGTTTTTTGGTGTTAATCACGATCGCAGTACCACGGATTATCCCGCGACGCTAGGTACCAGACAGTCCCTAGAGGGAGTCCAATACCCCTAGCGTAGGCAAGTGGTGCGATCTCCAAATACTCACCGAATGCGCGCCACGAACGGGCTAGGTCCCAGTTCTCCCCACGCATCCGGCGAGAGAGATAGTACGATTACCGCAATCGACCCCCTGTATTAAGTGTCGATCAGGTTCGTCGTCATTCAAAAATTTGCACGCCACATTACATATAATTTATTAATAAATAAATAAATAAATAAATGAAACGTGGTCACTAGTATTGTCGAGTAGCTATTGATCTACTAGATTATATTATTCACAGTTACTATAGTTTACTCGACTATTTGTTAATCATTTACATTATCTTACACATTACCTTATTTTACGAGTTCTGTAGAGTGATATTGGTTATAATAAAACTGTAGTTAATGCGAACGCACCTTTATCCAATAATTATTAAATGTCACTTTATTAACCAGAAATTATTATAGAATTCCAATTTTATTTGTTAAGATACTGTGAATGAAATAAAGGAAAAATAAAAGGAATATAATATATTATTGTTATATTGAAATACTTACCTCCTTTAATATCACCTCAAATGGAATAAAACACATTACTCTCCATTCTCGTCAATACACGTATCTGTCATAACCCGATCAACAACAAATTAATATTATAGTTCACGATCATACCACCAGAGTCCATACGTTTGAGTCAAAGCGCGCGTACCCTTTGAATATCTAACGTGTTGAAGTAATTGATATTTTGAAAGGTGTTGATTTACTATCCATATCCACGAAAACTACCTTCCACGATCAACATCTGCGCCTCTATTTGCTACATCGGATTTTATTGCATACAACCATTTATATGCAGTAGATTGATAAATGCAACATCTGAATATTTTGTTTTTGATTATGCCATATTTATTTCCTTTAATAAACCACCTTTCATGAATATTTTCTTTAAAATAGTTTCGATGTTTCACCAGTATTTGCCGGTCTTCGCCGCAACGACTTAAACTTTTTTTTTTTTAAAAGAAAGCTTGATTTTAGCTTATTTATTTATAATAATTAAAAATGCAAGATAACTCATGGAAAACCGAAAGAAAATTCGTTTTCCTCATCAAAGTGCAAATCTTTGAAGGCACAAGACGTCCGTAGACACAATAACTCAAAAACGAAAAGACATATGGGGTTGAATTTTGTCCACAGAAATGTTATGTTATTCAAGTTCGTCAATGGGAATAATGAGAATAACAAGAAAAATTTAAGAAAAAAATGACCCTTTTCAAAAATAATTCGTATTCTTTGAATTTTACAGGAATTATAGATGTTTTAACTGAACTGGTGCAAAATTCGAAACAAAAGTTGTTTAAAAGAAATAATATTTTTTGTATTTCTCTTAATAATTCTCGCTCTCAAAATCTCTAACGGTATGAAATATGGTAATTTACCTCTTCCCCTAGCTGAGAAATACTCTGGTGGATTTCGATGTTATCCATTTACAAATAATATTGGCTTTAGACGACACACAAAACATTTAACCCGTTTTCTTTTATCGTTTTTAAGTTATTGTGTTGATGGACCGGCGTATATATAGTATCAGTAGTGTATACACATATGGCGTATATATAGTGTTTACAAAAACTTTGTATGAATGGAAGCTGGAGTGCGCCATGTATCTTTAGTTTAGACTGACTGAGCTTGGTATTGGCGATCCTTATGTGAGCAATAAAAATACGGTAAAAAATAAAATTATAGAGATGTCTGTTAAAAAATCACTGAGGAACATGAAAATTAGCCTTAGTCTTTTTAACAGACTGAACCAGTACCAAGATGGCGCTAAGTATCTATCTGTCGTGGGTAAGAATGATAGACATCTCAGCTAGCTTTCGCACATATGGCTTTCGATTGAACATTTTGAAGATAAATGACGAAAGAATTTGTTTGTTATGTGGTGGATGTGCAAGTGTTGGGCATCTACTAGAGGACTGCGAAGGTACAGCTGGAGAACTGAGAACTCAACTAATAAATTTAGGATTAACAACAGCTATACATATTTGCAACCTAGTATTGAACATTCAAAATATTCTCAATGTTGCTGCACTATTTTCTGCGTCTGTAGTTTGTATTATCCAGGCGAAGTGAATATCTGTCTTGATTGCTTTGTCACAACTTGTTTGACCTGGTGCTAATAGAATTATTTAATTTCTCTCTTTCTTTTTTCGAGAAAAATAAGTAAATTTTACTGTTTATTTTATTTTCTTAGTGAATTTTACTTTTTATTTAATTGTTTTTTTTTAGTGAATTTTACTGTTTATTTTATTTGATCTGTTTTTGTCTTTATGTGATTTTTTTGTATTGCTAAATCCTATAATGTATTGTACTGTATTGATTTATATATCAAATATATTGAAATTGAATTGAACTGAATCGAATATAGTATCAGTGCGAAATTAAGACATTTTATAAATTACTATTATTTTTCGTCGGGACTAAAGTTATAAACCCTATGCATATTATACATGTACAGAGTATAAAAAGCCATACTCAAAAATTAATGTCAGCTAAGTTGTAAACAACAATCATCCAATTATCATCCTGTAAATTAGTGAATAGCTGTCAATCAACTAACTTTCGCATTGATACTATATTTTAAACGTTCTTGATGTCCTAAGTGAGCTTTGTTCACATTTTGGTGTATGCTTTTTTATTCATTTTGGGTTCCCTCTCTTGCACAATAGTGTCTCATATTAAATTTTGTCGTAATTCCTAGAACAATTATTTGTATTTTATAAATACGAATTTCGACTAGAAAGTAGTCACCGTAAGTATGCATTAGATAATCGTTACTGTTTCCGGGATATGGAGTCAAATATATGTTACTCGTTGCTGGTGCCTCTCTCACAATGATATTAAAAAGTTTTGTCTTTAATATGATCGGACCGAGGTATTACCTTAAGAACTACTTGAATTAACTGACCAATTAAAGGATTAAGTGTGTGAGGAACCCAACCTACTGCATTTGATTGGCGGTAATCCTTTTCTGACCATATGGTCTTATTATTGTCAATAGCTAGGGTGTTATTCGCAGCTAACCATGACATTCAGGTATTAATTTTGAAAATGGTTTAATTGTATTAAATCACAATTTGGAACTAGCCCATTATCTAGATTCACGATATATTTTCTTAATTTGTGTATGTAAATACTTTCGTATGCATCTAATTCTGTGGGGTTTTGTACCGATTTCAGTAGTTTTAAATTAGATTTGTCAATTTTTGTGGTTGTTCTGAATAACGTGCGCAGCTATACACGATTATTCCTGATGTTCTTTGATTCGAACTCCTTAATATTATATTTTTTTACTCAAAATTGTCAGTTTCCAAAGCCGTGGTCAGTATCAGCCAGTTTATTGTGATGCATTTGTAATATGTCTGAACTATAGGTTTGATTACTACCACTTTGATTTGTATCTGTTGTGGTCATGTTTTATTTATAACACAAAGCACAGCATAGGATATAAAATTATATTTTGAATTACATGTACAATTGAAAAGTATATGTACGTGGTTTATAAGGAAATCCCATGAGTATTTTAATTTACATGATGATTGACAATGTGTCAAATTTAATATGTACATAAATAAATTATCGTTATGGTTCAATAGACAATGAATGCGATTTGGAATCAATTTATATGAAAACAATAATACTTTATATTTTCAACCGAAGACTCTTTGCAAAAAAAAAAAATTATCATTACCAATTTACTAACGAATTTCCTGACAGGAAATAGAGCTATTTGTCTCGTACCAAAATCAAAATTTCGCAAATATCTTCAAATATCCATCGATCCTACATAGTAGAGAATCACCGTCTCTAAAATTTATATATATGTATATGTATGTATGCATATAAGTGGCTTTAATCGCTTTAGCGGTCACAGTTTGAATCTGGTTATAATAAAATTGGGTATGTGAGGTGATTTTGGTATTTGAACGGTCAAGTTCGTTAATGAACAAAATCGGACGATGCAAGGGGGAGGGGGAACATAAAATCTGTCTTATTGTTGGAATAGAAAATTATAGATAGTTAATTTTACTACAGTTTTGTTTCTAATAATTTTTTCTGTTACCCTAATATTGACAGAAATATTTACGAATTAAAATTGAAAGTTAAATTGCGAAATAACTCTGTACACTTGAGTTTGAGAAAAAATGATCAGGTGATCATTTTGTAGAATGAATTGTAGAAAACATGACTTTCTACAACTTTACTCCTTATACATTTTTCGATTTTTTTAGTATTAGGAGAGACGTTGACTTGCCATTTATTGCCGTTTATTTTAAAAATTGAACTTGCAAATACCAAAATCATATCAGATACGACATTTCATTTTGATCAGACTAAAATTGTGACTGCTAGATAGTGATTTATGTATTCTAAAGAAATTTGCTAAGTTGACGCAGCTCTGCATAACGAATTTTTTTAATCGGAAGATGGAAAGAATTTTTTAAAGTATAAAACTCTATGCTGATTAGTTTCTTAAATGTTGGGTGAAATGCATATATCTAAGGCACGGTAGTGCGAAAGGCCGAGTTTAAGGGGTTTTTTGCCTTCGCGCTTACAGTATATCGCCCTTACTACACAAAATATCAGACCCGATTTGACCTCAAAATATCTCCTGAACGAAAAGAGCTGATTTTTCGAATATAAGTCATTAAGGGAATTATAAGAGAACAAGTTTTTGCTTTTCGTTAAAAAATAAACGGTTAAAAAGTTATTTCGGTTCAAAAACCGTAAAATAGCCGGCACGCCCACAATTTTCATTAGACAGCATAAAAACGTAGGGCCTACACCAGATATCCTTTAAAGATGATATTTGGCGTATAGTTAGGTCTAGTACCCAAGGCACAGGGAAAATTATGAAATCACGAAATTTATATCGGGAAATGGGAAAATTTCGCATTTTTGTTTTGATAAAATTAACATAGGAAATATTGCTGCTCCATGATTGGTCCATATTTCTATATTTATCGTAAAATGTTAGCACATACCATTAGTGAGAAGAAGATTAGTGTGCGATTTTTTAAAATTTTATAATTTAAAATAAATATAACGCGGCAAGTTATATTTTCTGTTGATTTCAAATATTATAAAACTTGCCGCGTTATAAAATTTTAAAATATAAAATTTTAAAAACAAACTAAAGAAAACTTACGAAATAAATTTCAACCAATTTTTTTTTCATTTTACTTTGCACTTATATTCTTACATTTGAGTTTTAACTATTTACTTTATTAACAGCTTGGCTCTTTAATTGGGATATCATCACTTTTTAAGGAGCTATTATATGAAGTATCTCCCCGCAAACTCGGCCGTTTTTTTACATTTATGTTTTTGATCGGATTAAATAGTTAAAAGAAATATAACATTCATAATAACCATAGCTATGAAGACTTTGGATACGCTAAGAAATTTTCAACAACAGTAACTATTATAAAGTTCCGGAGCTTAAAATGGAAACTAACAAGTAATGTAACAACTAACTGAGCTGATTGTTTGAATACCCAGTATATACTATTTGAACTGTTAAGAATTTTTGAATTGTCCCACAATTTAAAAAAATCTCTTATGGTTTTAAAGATTTTATATTTTTCGTTTTCCGAGGAGTTTTGAGCACAAATTACGAGAAATTAATTGAGTTTATGGAAAAATTTTTCAAACAAAAGTTACTTATTTTTAAAAGAAGATTTTTATCATAAAATTTTGTTATATCTCAAAATTTTGTTATATCTCTAACGCTTTCGATAGTTTTGATAGTTCTTTAGATAGTTTTGTCCATTTTTTCCAAACATGGTCCGATTTTGTCCATTAACGAACTTTATCATACTTTGTTGCCCCAGAACCACAAAATTCGTTCCGCTCGTTATTTCTTTTCGTTCTTATGATGTCCACAGACGGACGGATAGAAGACAGATAGACCATTTTATAAACACATATGCCAAACATTCATGCCTACGATCAATATTTTCTAGCTCCATTTTCTGTTTGGGTTTACGACCAGTTTTCAGCAAGTGTTTAGCAAATAAAGATTCATCTTTGTAATTTCTAAATGCTCTAAAGTCTGTTCTAATGTCTGACAGAAACTTTTAAACTCAATCCTCACAGGACAATTTTCATGCGGTCTAGTTTACTCTTGCTGTTTATTACTATTTGTGCCTAGACCTGAGAAACTATGAAATACAACAAACTTGAGAAAAAAGAAAATTTTAAACCAATCATTTGCATACTATGGATAAAGTACTTCTCTTCATTAAATACATAATAGGGAGAATCTCTCGAAATAAATTAAAACCAATAATTTTCTTAGTTCTGTTAAATATCCTATTTCGAAATAAAACCGTGACCACTAGAGAGTCCACAGACATATAAACGTGTATTATATATTACTTTAATAAAAGCATTTTGAGTTCCAATAGAGACTTGATACAGTACGGACGTGTTTATTGGCAAAATTTTGTTATTAATTATTACCTTTAGTTAGATAACAATCAAAATAAAAAAACAACATCAATATATACCTTTATTAATTTGTGTTTATCATCTGTCTACAAATTCCTTCTTGCTTTACGTAAGTTATTTATTATTATTGCACAAGTAAATTCAATTTTAAGTACACTTCTTAATTGAATACCAATTTTTGTTTATTTTATCTTAATTCTTTAAAAAACCGAAATAAAAAAATCAACGTGTTCTGAGCGCCGTGTCTAGCTCAAATGATCCCCTGGGTCCAGGTCTAACTCCTACAGACCTGGACCCACCGGTCCTAACACCCTTAACACCCTTTGATGCAATTCCCATAAACCCAAATTCCGCTGTTCCAACCAACACTACCCCAAACCAACCAACTAATCCTAAAATTACTAATGTTAATGTAAAAGAACCCACCAACCCCATCAAACACACATATCCCTCCACTTCGCCAGGTCCTTTTAAAGTTTTTATAGAACCCCTATCCGATTCCAAAAACAGATTGTATCCCATCTCTTTTGGAAACATACTCGTCAAAAACCAAATCCCGGATATAGTAAAAATAGACTCCTTAGGCAGAAGTCGACTTTGCGTTTCCTTCAAACGAGCAAATTCTGCGAATTCATTTATCTCCCAAAACCTCCTTGCCCAAAATGACCTAAAAGCATATATCCCTACCCATTGTGTGACCAGAACCGGACTTATACGAAACATTGACCTAAACATTGACGAAGATACCCTCATTCAAAATATAAAATCACCATCCAAACTTGTCAAAGTTCACCGCATTTCTAGACGGATCCCCAAACAAAATGAAACTGATGCAACTGAATACAAAAAAACATCTACAGTTATTGTAACTTTCGAGGGAAATACACTCCCAAGAGAGGTATCAATTTTTTACTGCCTGAGAACTGTGGAAATATATACATTTCCCGTTACTCAGTGTTTCAACTGCCTACGATACGGACATACGACTATCCTCTGCAAAAGTTCCCCTCGCTGCAGTAACTGCGCCGAGTCACATCCTTCCAAAGACTGTCCCTGTCCCGAATCCACAAAAAAGTGTGTACATTGTGATGGTGCACACTCTTCTCGCTCACGCGACTGTAATGAATATTCCCGCCAAACTACCATTAAACGTCTAATGGCTACAGAAGGCCTCACTTTTCACGAAGCCGCCAGCCATGTAACCAATCCTAAAAAATCTTTCACTCCACTCGTCATTTCAAACGCCTTCCCTACCATTAACAGAACCCCTATTACCACAACAACACCCACCCAAATCCCGGCTCGCAGCTATTCACAGGCAGTGAAAGCTTCAAGTGCCAAAAAACGCAAGCCTGTTTCTCCATCTCCTCCTCAATCTCCCACTTACTCCCGTGAGCATCAATCCCTCCTTATCAATTCCAATGGCCGAGCTCCACCCACATCATCAAATTTACCCATTTTTAATTTCAATTCTACTAATTTAAATAAAACTTCCCAATCTAATTCCAAAACATTAGAATCATACTTCCAAAATGCCCTACAACTTATAATAGCGGACCCAACTACAAATGAAAAAGTGACCCAACTCTTCAAATTCATTATCACAAATGGCGGCATCTCGTCATCTCCAAATCCTACAATGGAACATTCGTAGTCTTTCCAATAACAAACCAAACCTACTACATCTACTTACCACAAACAAAATACATGTAGCCCTCCTATCGGAAACTTGGCTTCAAGCCAACTCGTCTGCTCGTACTAGAGGATATCATATATATCGCTCTGATAGGGCAGATGGATATGGTGGTGCTGCAATCCTTGTCCATTCATCCATTCCCCATCAACCTATACCTCTTCAATCGCCTTCTCCAAATACCCAAGTGATAGGAATAAAAATTGATAACGTTGCTATTATCTCAATCTACAACGCCCCAAATAATTCCATTTCTGAAATACAACTAACCAACCTACTATCTAACATCCATTCTCCATTAGTCCTAGCAGGAGATTTTAATTTTCACCACCCCACATGGGGTAACCACTATAGCGACGCAGGTGGAAAAATATTTAGCAATTACCTCATGAACTCCGACCTTGTATTACTAAACGACGGATCTCCTACCCTCTGTTGCGCCCCTCCTAGAAAATGTACGGCTGTTGATCTCAGCGTTAGCAGCCCCGAATTAAGTACCATATCCCAGTGGAGGACCTTGGATTGCACTCATGGTAGTGACCACTGGCCAATCATCATTTCAATTGGCAAATCATCAGCAACTACCAAGCGACCATTTACACCACGTTGGTCTGTAGGTAAAGCTGATTGGACGCTTTATGGTCACAGTTTCCTCGAGCAATACTCGGCGCCTTCTCATCCATCCGATCCTATTATAGATTATAATTCATTTACCAATGCAATTAATACCGCTGCCAATATAGCAATCCCTAAAACAAAACCACCCCATCCATTATATCCCCCCACCCCTTGGTGGGATGAAGAGTGCAATCAATTAATACAGAAACGTAGATCCATAACAAAAAACTTAAAACAAAATTTTACAATGGACAATTTCCTACACTACCGACAGACTTGTGCAAAAGTAAGGAGAATTTTTAAGCAAAAAAAGAAACTCTCATGGAAGGAATTCTGTGAGAGTTTTACACGTTCAACTCCTATCAGCGAAATATGGTTGAATATCAAAAAACTTCGTAAAGGTTCCTTTCCCTGTGCTCATCTTTCTTCGAATGATGTTTGGAAGGAGGAATTTATGGACAACCTAGCACCCCAAACGGCTGTTCCATTTTCCCCGTATAACCTACCTTTGGAATCGAATAACTTGTTGGATTCTCCCTTCTCTGTTCACGAATATAAATCTATCATATCCCGACTTAAAGATTCTTCTCCTGGTTCAGATGGTATTTACTATACTATGATAAAAAATCTCCCCGACGAATCGGATATTCTATTACTGAATATCATGAACAATTTATTTTTGAAAAATGTAGTACCTGAAGAATGGAGAAGTTCTTTAATCTTACCCATACTAAAACCTAATAAAAATCCCAATTCAGCCTCCTCCTATCGTCCCATTGCCATGAGCTCTTGCCTTTCAAAGATCATGGAACATTTGATTAAAATTAGGCTAGAGTGGTGGTGTGAACACAACTCCATTCTACCTAATTTCCAATTCGGTTTTAGAAGGTCGATGGGCACAACGGATAATCTCTCCTTACTTTACACAGACATACTGGGCTGCTATACTGACAACAATTATCTTGCAGCGGTGTTCATTGATATAAAAGGAGCATTTGACAATGTTCTAACAGACGTACTGATCGAAAAACTTCTGCAACTAAATGCTCCGCGCAGAATCACACGCTACGTTCAGAACCTTCTACATCACCGAAATATCACTCTTCTACGCCACTATCCTGAAATCCACAGAACAGTTACATTGGGTCTTCCCCAAGGAGCTGTACTGAGCCCAATCCTGTTTAATATATACACATCTGGTATTCAACAACTCCCCCAGGACAGTGTTAAAATCCTGCAATTTGCTGACGATATAGTCTTATATTCATCCAACAAATCCTTAGATTCAGCTAGAAGCAACGTTACGAATGGTTTAGTTCAGCTAAAAGGCATTTTGGATGAACTCAACTTAAATATTTCAGTCACTAAAACTACCGCAGTTTTATTTTCCAGACATAGGGATGTTCCCCAACCTATCCCATTTTTAGATTCAAGTATCCAATTCCAAAACTCAGTAAAATTCCTCGGAATCATCCTTGATCGGAAGCTCTCTTGGCGTGAACACATCATGGCAATGGCCAACCGAGTTAAAGGTGGACTGAATGCTATGAAGGCAATCAGATCTACGTGGTGGGGTGCAGATCCTTCCACCTTACTGACCTTTCATAACGCCTTCGTCCAAGGAGTTTTCGATTATGGAGGTTTCCTTCTCTCACCCTTATCGCAATCCAAATCATCTATCTTAGACCGAGTCCAATTCCAATCCCTTCGAATATCATTAGGCCAAATGCGATCCTGCCCAACAAATGCACTTCTAGTTGAAGCAGGTATTCCTCCCCTCCATCTCAGGAGAATCTTTTTAGCTAAAAAGTTTATCCTTAAAAAACTGTCCTTTTCCCGACACCCCTTAATCCCGCTTTTAGGTCAACTAAATCTCGCAATCCAGAATTCCCGATACTGGCGTCGTAAACCAATCCCTCCCTTAATAATAGCATATCGTTCCTTCTTTGAAACCCCTATACATCGTAGCCCCTCCCTTCTTCACTTCACATTTCCCCTCCATGCCGGATTTATCTCGAACATCGTACGTTTCGACTGTGGCTTACAGAGGGGAGATGCGAATAGCCCCTTACTTTCAAATTCCATTTTCCAAAATTTCCTGTCAATGAATTACCCAAGTCAAGATTATATCTACACAGACGCATCTAAAACCGGCACTCAGACGGTTGGAGCAGCTTTCTACCACAGCAACGCACAGGTATCTCGCAAATTTAAACTTAACAACAAATTTTCAATTTTCTCCGCCGAATGCGTTGCTGTGTTAGAGGCTCTAAAATATGTACTTCAATCCCATATAGCTGGTGCAATAATCGTATCTGACTCGAAAAGTCTCCTTTCGACCCTATCTAATCCAATTTCCAATCCTAATAATTCCTATATTGTATCCCTTATAAAGTATGAGCTCTACAAAGTTACAAATGAAAATTTTTCTGTTTCATTTATATGGTGTCCCTCACATATCGGCGTACGAGGAAATGAAACGGTGGACCTATTAGCTAAAGAAGGGGCACTCAATGGAGATGAAAGCATATATTTACCATCATACAGCGATCTCTATGCAGAGTGTCGAGCACAGATTATGGAAGAGTGGAAAGCAGAATGGGAATATAACAGCAAAATAAAAGGAACTGCAATAGCCGCACTACGACCTACTCCCATTCTAAAGCCTTGGTTTGACGGCCTGCAGCTCGACCGTCACACAATCGTGACCATTGGTAGACTAAGAACTGGTCACAACTGTCTACCAAGGCATTTACACAAAATCAACGTAAAAAATAATGCAAATTGCGTTTGTGGTCACGATTGTTGTGATGAAAACCATGTACTCCTTGAGTGTCCCCTACTTTCACACCAAAGAGCCATACTATATAGAAACCTTAAGTCCCAAAATGTCGCACTTCCTATAAATATTACTCACCTCCTGTCTCTAAACAACAAAACTGTCCTTAAATCGATAGCCCTATTCCTTAAATCTTCCAACACCTCTGTCTAACTCCCCCTCCAAAATACACTGTACTGTCTGTATTAAATGTTACACTGATTTTTCTCTACCGTTAAACAATCCATGACCCCCAACATCTATGTTTGTGTTCTATTCTCAGCCCCGATGGGTCTCGGTAGCGACTCCCCCAATCCCGTGTCTTACATCCTAGCGTCTACGTATTGTCCTCAGTTATTTTTTGAATTTTCTGATTTTTTTTATAATTCTTTAACATTTTTTAACATAATTTTTTTTTTTTTTTTTCAAAGGAAATATTTGTTTTATTTTTATTTTTTCGAATATGTTATATAATTTTTTATTCTTAATGTATTGTAAAACCATATTGTTAATGGCTTTAATGGCTTAATGGCCCTTGCCAAATTATTTTAAATAAAAAAAAAAAAAAAAAAAAAATAAAAGCATTTAATTAGCTAATAATTTGATATTAAATACGATATAATTGATTTTTTTAACATTGCTCGGCTAGCTTAACATTAATCTAGCAGAGCATGCAGTATTTATATATATATATATATATATATATATATATATATATATATATATATGTCGGAGTTCCATTGGGAGTATGATCGTTTGAACCAGTATATATGTTGTCAGGTATTGTTGTTTTTATAAAATACAAACACTTACCAATTTCCAATAGCACGCTGAACACTGCATTTTCACAAAGACTCACTAGTCTCCAATAATACCCGGTGTCCCGCACTTTCACAATCAGTAATTACAAATAGTTCGTTCAATCTGCGACACAGTAAGTTGGCTCCAGTTAACAATACAGATACAACACGAATAATACTAACAAATGCCATACCACGGTTATCTCATCAATAAACATAATTAATTATACTTGTCCAAAAGGGCTACCAACAATCCAAACGCTATCTCCATGTGACCATTCAGCAGAGTTCAGTTGATACTAATACGCAACTGCACGATACGGTCTGTACTGGGGTGCTGTCCTCTCAGGACTGATCTTTCTTGATATACGTAAAAGATATTGGAAAAACGATCATTCTACTACTACCCCTACGTTATGATTATATTATGTCACCTCTCTGATATAACACAAAAAAAGGTCTCTTTTCATTCGTACCGTACAATTTGCGTCTAAGTAGAGACCACATGTGTCCTGTCCAACCGAACCCTTACTTACTGTGATAATTGATAATCTTAAAGCAATTATTCTCTATTGCACTTATAATAGACAATTTATTTTATTCTAAGAATATATAAGTATCGATAATATCTAATTTCCGGGCCTCTATGTCTGGCGGATCCTTTTATGTCGGACATACTGTAATAAATAAACCCTTTTCTTAAAAAAATAGTTTTATAGCACTTATAAATGTAAGTGTTTAAAATCTCCAAATGTGAATTTGTCCTTTGCACAAATTCAATTCCCGACATATATATATATATATATATATATATATATATATATATATATATATATATATATATATATATATATAGATATATATATGTATATCCTACATAATAGAGGTTCAAAATCACTGTCATTAAAATTTTTATAAATGTATATATTCATAAAAATTTTAATGATAATGAAATTTTAATGATTTTTAACATCTATTAGGTAGGATCGATTGGACTTTTGAAGAAATTTTCACGAAATTCTAACATCGATACAAAAACAATAGCTGAATTTCCCTGCAGGAAATTTTCTCACAGTGTATAACTTTTTAAACTGAATAGTATATAAGTTATAGAGTATAACTTTTTTAACAGACCACAAAAACAAAGTTATAGTAAAAGATTCTAATAAAAAATCGCATCAATTAAAAACGGTATTATAAATTGTATCCAATTTGAAAAGACATTGTTAGGTTAACAATACGTTAACAAATCAAGTAAATCTTAAACCAAAATGAATTATAACAAGGTCTAGAACGGAATTGGAACTCACATTCAAAGTTATAAACAGAGTGTGTCAATTCACAAAGTATATTCACCTTTGCAATAATTTAATTATAAAATATTCCTATCAAAACATTTCGAATAAATAATTTTATTTCTTTTTAATCTCATAATATTCCTAGAAAACACTGCATGTAATTCTGTGGTTGGGCTATGTGTATAATTTATTGGATGCGACATGCAGACAATCATCAAATAAAAATTATACAACTAGACAGCCCCAAAGCTATGTCCATTAAGCTAGCAGAGCAACCTGAGCAGAACACAATTATAATTGTCTAAAATGCTCTAATTAAATGCTAATAAAATGCCCTAATTAAAAATTAAATGCTCTTTGTTGTTTTGTGTAACCGCATGCTCTGCTAGCTTAAAGTAAAGCTAGCAGAGAAATATTTAAAAAATCAATTTATTATATTGTATTTAATATCAAATTATTAAGCTAATTAAATGCTATAATTAAAAATTTAATGCTCTTTGCTCTTTTTTTTTCGCATTTCACCATACAACTAGCAGAGCATGCGGTAGCAGAGCATACGATACAACAAAGAGCAGTTAATTTTTAATAAGAGCATTTATTTAGAATTTAATTAGCTAAATAATTTGATATTAAATACAATATATTAAACATTGATTTTTTAAACATTGCTCTGCTAGCTTAAAATTAATCTAGCAGATCATGCAGTTACACGATGCAACAAAGAGCTGCTTATTTTTAATTAAAGTATTTAATTAGCTTCCTAATTTGATATTAAATTCAATAAAATTAATTAATTTTCGAAATATTGCTCTGCTGGTTATGCTAGCAGAGCCATGCGATTACACAGTACAACAAAGAGCATTTAATTTTTAATTAGAGCATTTAATTAGCATTTAGTTAGGTTAATAATTTGATATTAGCTACAATATAAGTAATTAAACGGTAACACAATACAACAAAAAACATTTAATTTTTCATTAGGGCATTTAATTAGCGTCTAATTATGAGCAATTACAATTTTGTTCTGCTCAGGTTGCTCTGCTAGCTTAATGGACATCCCAACGCCAGTGTAGTTAACTTTCTATCGGATAGAGTCTGGTTATTTATTTAAGGTTCGTTTAGACTACGACAATATACATCGAACACTCAGTGTATACACCGAGTGTCTATGTGTGCACACGGGTGTCTCTAATTGTGGCATTTATTTCAACACTAATTAGTGTCGAATCAGCGGCTGCGTAAAAACCGTGTGTCCAAGTTTCGCAGTGTCTTTCAGGTTTTCAAATAGGTTCGACATTTTCTCATACACTCCACACATTCCATATATATATATATATATATATATATATATATATTTATATATATAAATATATATATATATATATATATATATATATATATTATAGTAATTAATATAGCGTTTACGTCGTTGTTTTATTACAATATAAGCAGCAATAAGTTATTATTCCATTTCAGGACCCCAAATAATAGGAATGAACTAGATTTAATTTTACAAGTCAATGATGCAAATATACTAAAAGAAACCTATATTAAGTTCTTAGGTATAGTTCTAGAAGAGAAACTAACTTGGGCTAAGCAGTGTAATGATCTATGCAGTAAGCTAAGATCATCCTGTTACGCTATTAGAAATCTATGGAACTCATTACGCCCAGACTCTTTAATAGTTATTTATTACGCCTACGTCTACTCCAGAATCAAGTATGGTATTATATTTTGGGGAAGTTCCCATTGTGCACAAGACGTGTTTATTATGCAGAAAAGGATTGTGCGACTAATTGCAAACATGACACAAGGTACATCTTGCAAGAATCTGTATAAAAATTTCAAAATACTACCGCTGCCCTGTATATACATACTTGAGTGCTTACTTGTAAGTCGGAAAAATTACAACTATCTCGAATTGAACAGTGCTAATCACGATTACAATACTCGCCACTGTTATGACATCAGAACGCCAATTCACAACTTAGCTCTTTATGAACAAAATCCACTTTACTGGGGACATAAATTCTATAATAGATTACCTGAAAGAATAAGGGGTATAAAAGATCATAAAAGGTTCAAGTCTGGATGTAAGGAAACTCTTCTGGAAAATTGTTATTATAATTTTAAGGATTTTTTGTTGACATGACTTATTGTTGTTGTTGTTGTTATTGTTATTGTTATCATTGTTGTTATTGTTGTTATTATCGTTATGTTACATTTATTGTTATTATTGTTATTATCATACTTGTTATCATTTTTATGAATATTATTGTTGTTGTTATTGTTGATTTTAAAAATTTTAACCTGTATTTACTTATGAAAGTTTTAATTGTATTGCTTTTGTATTGATGAAACCTGACACTATTTATACTGCAGCAGCAATCATACAAATAAAGAATTATTATTATTATTATTAAATTCCAAATTTTCCCCAATTCCTAGAACAATTATTTGTATTTCATAAATACGTATTTCGACTACAAGGTAGTCATCTTGAGTATGAATTAGCTAATTCATACTATCTCTATATGAATTAGCGTAACTATCTCTGGAATATGAATTCAGAGATATGTTGCTCGTTGCTAATTTGATGCGTGCCTCACAATAATATTAAAAAAGTTTAGTCTTTTATATGATCTGACTAAAGTAGTACCTGAAGGATTATTTGAGTTGACTGACCAAATAAGGGATTAAGTGTGTAAAGAGGTTGGGCATTTGTTAGCGGTCAATAAAGTGAGGCTGTTCACCGCATGGTCAGAACAGAATACAGAATAAATGGGTTGGGCTCTTGACACACTTAATCTCTTAATTGGTCAGTCAATTGAAATAATCTTTCAGGTACTAATTCAGTCAGATCATGGAAAAGACAAAACTTTTTTTAATATTATTGTGAGACACGCACCAAATTAGCAACGAGCAACATATCTATTTCTCTATATCCCTGAAATAGTTACGATTAGCTAATTAATACTGACGATGACTACCTTGAAGTCAAAATACGTATTTGTAAACTACAAATAAGTGTTCTAGGAATTGGGACAAAATTTGAAATTTATTTAATTTCAAAAAAGTTCCTAGAGTTCTCTTTGATTATTTTAATAATCTTTGTAGCAATAAGTTATTTTGTGTGAGAACAGCTAGGATACAAGTTCCGTACATTTTTATACATTTGTGTCTGTATAGTGTCCAGACACCAAAAATTTGTTTAAGTGTGAACAGTAAACAAATTTATGTCTGACATTTGTGCAGCAACTTATGTCGTAGTCTTAGTCTACGACATAAGTTGCATTAGTCTACCACAAGTAAACGACGCATTAGTCTACCATAATATCCGAGTGAGTATTGTGGTGGACCTACAGAGCTGAGATTGCATCATGATTCCTGACTGCAATTAAATTGTTTGTAGTTCCAATATCAAGTGAAAGAGCAATACAATTTTAACAACTCACCATTTTAAGTTTATCTGACTAGAGGTAGATTTTAAAAGCTACCCTGGACGGGCTACACTTCGACCATCAGGTCCATTGTGATGCCTTAGGATGTAAGGAAGTGAGTGGAGTGGATGGAATTTGTGAGTAAACTAGGAATTAGTAGGATATGCGGCTGCAGCCGACTATGATAGGAACTATGCCGATATTCATCTGGAGTTCGTGAAGGAAACTGCAGAAAATCTTCTCAAGCATAGTCGGTTACTTCGTTCTTGTCCATACGCCCACAGTATAGTCAATTAACCGCCCCTTTTTTTATTTAATTGACAAACTGCCGATGTCGGGATTCGAACCCATAACCTCCCAGTTTCCAAGTACTGCATTCTGTGCAGACATAACGCCTTAGACCGCTCGGCTACTTGGACTGGTAACTTATCTGACTATCGTATTACGTTTGTCTGAATAAATGACAACTTTGAAATAAAAAAAAGTCTCCGTCTAATCGAAAAATAAATCACTACCAATCTTTTACATAAAAACGTTGACTAGTTTCTTAGTTTACATACATTCAAAATTATAATAAAACAAGTAATGTAACAACTAACTGAGTTAATTATTGGAATACCCAGTATATACTGAGTTTTATATCAATGTTTGAATTGTTAACAATTCGCTTTCCTAGGAACATTTAATCACAAACTATGCAAAAACTATTAAGTTTATGAAAAAATTTTTCAATCAAAAGTTGTTTATTTTAAAAAGAAGATTTTTTGTTAAAAATCTTTTACGGTTTCAAATATGTAAATTTCACATCCGACACGATCCGATTTTGCCCATTAACGAACTTGACCTTACTTTTTTGCTCTCGAACACACAAAATAAATTTCAGCTCATTATCTCTTTTCGTTCTTGTGTTATTGTTTCCACGGACAGACGGACGAACAGACAGGCAGACGGACGGACATGCGGAAATGACCGAATTAGGCCATTTTATGGACACATATGCCAATATGCTTTTCTACGCTCAATATTTTTAAACTTTACAAAGTTGTGATAAAACTTAATATACCTTGTATATTTACATATACTGGGTATAAAATTTAATAAATCAGTTTTGTAATCATAATACATTTCATTATACAAATAATATTTTATATAAATTCAAATTTGTATTTTGTATATAATATATAATATATAATTGTAAAGATGTGAACTATTTTAATAATTTACTGTACAACTTACTTTGTAGAACTCGAAAGAACACCATATTGTTGGTAATGTTTTACTTGTATGTAAGTTTTCTATGTTAGAGTTAAAAATAAAGCTACTATAAGATAAACTCGTTTTAAAAGTCAATGATGCAATCTCGCAGTTTATGACAATTAAAATTCCGAATCCAAAAGTATATTACATCAAACGTGTGTTTTTTCTCCACCCGATGCCTAATGCTATAGTTTAACGTATATTTATAACTACGTCAATTAAAATTTTTACCATCTGAGGACCAGAAGATTCAACCGAAAACGTTAATCCGAAATTTGCATATTTATTTTTACTTTCAACAAGTTTAGTGTATTTAAAAAAAATTTGAATCCAATTGTTTGTATTGTAGCGGAAACGCTACTAAAATCAAATTTACTTTCTTTTAGAAACCTATAATCCTCAACAACATTCTCCCTCTGATATCACAGTAATTATTATTGTTTATTACTTAGGTAACTAACTACAAATATAAAATGACATTATTCAATACATTCATTTAATAAAGTACGCAGTTTTTTGTTGTTGACGTCAACAACAAAAAATTTTGAAAACCTCTGGATTACAGAGTAAGCACCTCTATAGTACCCAATTTAAAATATTTTTTGGATAATCACTTATTTGAATAAAAGTTGGAGAATCACTTTTGATCGATTTTCAACTAATTAAAGAAACTTAGTATACATAATGTGGCTGAGGACAAAAACATTATTTTACAACTTTTTACTTCTTTTGGCTTTCTAATTATTGCTTTTCCCTCATATTCAATAGGAGCTATATTACTGTATTATATATCCTGTTGAATAATATTTCTTATACTACTTTGAGATGCTTTCTACTTGCTTCGTTATTCTTTCAGATTTTTTAAGTTATTTTCAGAACAGAATACAGAACACGTCGGATAATTGACACAATCATACATATTTAAAACAATGCCACAATATTTTAGTTTATCAGATTTTCCACTGAAGTTCTACAGTAAGAAACTGCGCACCCCACTATTTTGGATTTCACCAAATCTACCGCCATATTCTACTCCCAAAGATCCCGTGAAAATCACTTCCAGAAGATCCACGCATTGGGCCGCTTCGACCCACAGTAGTTCTTCAGGAAGAAATCCTGCATGTGACATTCGATTGCAACTGAAGAAATTCTGCATGCCGTCGATTGCAACTGATTCAGATGAAATATAATTTTATATACTCCCCCTTGTCCTTATTTATTTTATTATATAAGTTAGTTTAAGGATGGCTTATCCATACACTTTGTTTTGACTAAAGATGTAATCAATGGTTTTATTTTAAATTTATATTTTTTTCCATTTTCTCGTTGATTTTGTAAAAACGATGTATTATAACCGATGTTATTTTATAGGCGAAGCTTAGACTAGGTACTATAGTTCTAGAAATTAACTTGTATTAATGAACTGTAAATTTTATGATTTAATTAATTCTTTTCACTTTACTAATGATTAATTGCTATCTTACTTACCGATCATAAGATAATACAACGCTGTTCAAACTTTCTTGTTATTTTCGTAGACGGATTTTACTTTTTTAAGCTTTTTGTTTGCATACCATTCTAGTTTAATGAATTTAACATAGTGAATACATATAGCAATTAACGTTATATAACGCGAAGCGTTTCTTAATGCAAAACATTATATAACCATAAAAATAAGCAGTGCATTATGTAACGAAGCGTTTCATAACGCGAAGCGTTCGGCTTATATTTTGCCTTACAAAAAGGAGTAATATCCGATCAAAAACATAAATATAAAAATGGACCAAGTTTTTGGGGATATCCTTAATATAGTAGTCGCTCCCTGAAAGTAGTGATAGGACCAAGTTATTTTGCGTTAGAAAATGAATATAAATTAAGTATGTACTTAATATTTTAACTAGGTAAGTGTAAAAAACAAAAACTGGCCAAGATAAAATATTAAATACATACTTGATTTATATTTGTTTTCTTACACTATGTAAATAACTTGGCCCTCTCTTCCATATCACTACTTTTTAAGGAGCAACTATTATATTAAGGATATCCCCGAAAACTTGGTCCCATTTTTACATTGATGTTTCTGGTCAGATACATTTTATATGCAATTTTCTAAATACGAGAATACTCGTATTTCCATACAGTATCCTATATTTTAACACCTAGAGAAGGTTTCATATTGAGGATGTACGAGCACTGAAGCTTCAAAAAGATGAAGGATTCATTTTTTACTTACATATAGTTTAACTGCATATAAATCAATTATAAAAGTTTCAGGGGGGATTACGGGGATCTTGAATTAATTATTTAATGTTAAAGTTCGAGTTTTAATGCACTGCTCTTACGAAGAAACCCATATTTTAACACCTATTTTGACATATTTTGATAATTTTCACTTGGAATAAAATAAGTCGAATAAAAAAAACTACACAGTTGAAAAAAAAAAATTGATAAAGAGATTGATCCAATAAAATTCCGGTATGACGGGTCTAAAAAAAACATATTTAAGAAAACAACTGAGATTTCGGGTAAATTTTATTTCTGTCGGCGGTAGCTTAATTACCCGTAATCTCATATTTCATTTTTCTTAGATATCTTTTTTGTTAGATTCGGTATGACGGGACTAGATTAAATTTTAATTTTAACTTACGACAAAAAATAATAAACATTATTGTGGACTTTTATGAATGTACTATACAAGATTTTGAAGAATTTTATAAATGGACTGTACATCAGCGCCCGTACATCCTTAAATGTTGCCTACAATCTGTAATATGACGAATCATACACATCTTCGCTGGGAATCGAATCCACGAAAATGGATTCCGGACTTGTGCCCTTCATAGTAGACATTTTCGAAAAGGTTTTGTAGTAACTAGTAAATTTATTAGAAATCTCTCAAAATTGTTTAATTTTTTGGCGGCACTCTATTTAGAGCTGAATTAATTTGTTTTGACTATTATATGCGTGTAAGGGGAACTTATTTAATAGTAGAAGGGCAACTTATTTAAACCATACTCTAATTAATACTTAGTATTAAATATATGTTTCCTCCCCGTCCAATTCCCCCCCCCCCTTTTTGAAAATAGACTGATCCATTCAAACTGTGACGATATTCGAGGCTTCTTTACAAATTAATATACTTCTAACAAATATGATAGAGCTGTTCAAGGTTATAGAACAGTACAGTAGTTCTGGATATTTAAATAGAGGAGTCACAATGTATTACGGAGCTAAAATCTTGCCTATTCATTTGATACTCTCCGTATTCAATTCAACAAACATTTAGGTACAAAGATAGGAAAGTTATTCCCTCACGTTCTCTACAAACATTATCCTATTTTATTATAATCAAAAGATGTACACATACATAAAAATATTTCGCTTATTATTCTAATGATATTCAATGTTTTCATTGTCATGCTGACAAAACTTATTTTTTTAGAATAGATAATTCCTTGCCAGAAGATATGCAGAAAAAAAATTATTAGAGAAAATAACAATTGGTCGTATTTTATGGTGAAAATATGATGGTAGAAGGAAAAAATAATAATGCCAAGAATCATAAATATAGAGAGTATACTTTAAGGATGTTCCAGCACTGTGTTATATAATTAGGACAAAAAACCGGTTTGATTTTATTATAGCACAAATACATAAACACACGAATACAGCACATAGACAAATACTCTGTTCACATACACAAAATATTGCTATTTTGAAGAAAAATAATAATTTTAAACTTTTATATTTCGAGAAAAAAAACGGTAACACACGGTTTTTTTTTAAATTTATATAATAAATATTTAGCTTTACTTTCCTAGTTTTTTTTTTAAATTCTGTCGAGTATTTTTTCTAATACAATAGTTGGGCGGGCATGAAGTTTTACATGCTTCTAATGAGAGAGAGTGAGAGAGAATGATAACTTTGATATTAGTTATCTCGCGTTCTAAACGGTCAAAAATTCTGAAACTTCGGGATTTATTAGAAAACGTTATTTTTAGCCTGTGAAAAAAAATTTGCAAAATCTGTCGAAAAGTGGTAGTATGCTGGAACATCCTTAACAAGAAAATATTCATTCTTAGTAATAATATCGTATACCAATGCAAGAAGAATAATTAGTCAGGTGACAACAACCTATTTTTATCTTCTTTTGTCATTAAGAACGCATGAAAAATACAGAAGTAAAAATTACATACCATGAAACATATTAACAATAATATTTAAGTATTGTAAAAATGTTGTAAACTGTTGACAAGAAGAAATCAATACTCAATCTCATTTATCGTGATGAAAAAGCAAATATTACAAAAGCTGAACTATTTTAACAAGAAGTGTAGGAAATTATAATTTGCTGCTCATAAACTCTTTATTTTCAAATCATCAGGTGCGGATCTAGCGTTAAAGTTTGGAGGGGATCAGAGATTGAACTTTCACGAAGACTCAACATTGAACATATTAAAAACAAGTAATGTAACAACTAACTGAGTTAATTGTTTGAATACCAAGTATATACTGAGTTGTATATCAATGTTTGAATTGTTAATATTTCTGCCTATTCAATGTTTATAAAATATGAGTTATTTGTAAATGTTTGTTTTGTGTTAATAATGTTGAAACAGTAAAAATGTTCTTGCATTTAAAAAAATTCGTTACGCAGGAGCTGCGTCAACTTAGCGAATTTCCTTAGAATACATAAATCACTCTCTAGTCACAATTTAAGTCTGATCAAAATGAAATGTCGTATCTGATATCATTTTAGGATGTTCAAGGCCAAATTTATTAATATATGGCATACGTCAAGGAGAAAGGGGGCATAGAGAAAGAAGAAAACACAAAATTTAAAACATATATAAAACACCCTGGCGGGGGGAAACACTTTTCGATTTTGCCTATTAACAAACTTGACCTTAATTTTTTTCTATAAGACACACACAAAAATTTTCAGCTCGTTATCTCTTTTCGTTTCTGAGTTATCGGCTTCACGGACAGACAGACGGATGGACAGAATGGAAGACATTTATATTATGCCTTAGAAAAGAAAAATTATACATAAATTACTTTATTTAATGTTAAATGACAAATTCTGTCGTGATAATGTCATCGGCATCAAAGACAATATCTCGATAGATATTTATGCTTGCAAGATCGGTCAGTCTTTCTTCACCCATTAGCATGCAGCCATGTTTTAAGACATCATATGATCGTTCTGCTGTTGCTGCACTTGCAGGAAGCGTAGCGAGTATTTGCAACATGACTGAATGTTTAGATGTAATTTTTTCAGAAACACTAAGAACCATTCTTTCATCTTAATGTAAGATTTGAGAAAGAAGGAAAATTGTAGTTAAAGGAAAACTTTTAATTATTTATTTATTTATTTATTTATTTATTTATTTGATTTGCCAATAAATGGCTTATCACTCTTTACATTATAATAAACATAAGTGCTTTTACAAAATTCAAAATAACAACATATTATTGCTTCAATAGCACAGAAATTTAACAAAAAGACAGAAAATAAAAAGATACTGTGTTTACTACTACTTTTCTCCTTGATTAGCTCATAAATTTGCTTTACGCTTTTTGATGATTAAATCCAAGTAATCGCATATCGCCCTTATATCCTCTTTACTGTTAACCTCCAGCATAGCCATCGCATTTTCGTATCCTCTTTGACTGATTCCCTCCCTCTCTTTTCCCTCAGTTCCTTGGCAGTGCTCAATCATGTGCCTTATGGATTCAATGCCCCATCCACATAAAACGCAAATTTTTTCTCCGTTAGTGTTTATTCTTCTGTTTTCCCAACCGAACCTATACATTCTGAAGTTTGCAAGCATTCTTCTTTCGCTTCTATTTGCTATGTCGATGTACATTGCGCCTCTATCATAATGGTTTAACATCATGAAAAATTCCAAAGAATTTTTTGTTTTGGCTTCTGCTAAGGTGTTCACTAGGCATAAATCACTTACTTTATTTTTAATTAATTTTTGAACTCTTTTGTAGCTCCCTTCTTGCATTTCATTTAAATTAAGGCCCAGTTCACAAAGTTTAGCCTTAATTATGCTGTCCCATTCCCCCTGCATGCAACTTTTTTGTAATGCTTTATTTGAAAATGCTACTCTAAAGTAAAAGTTGATTGCATGTTGCAGCACAAATCCTTCAATGGGCATTACACCTAATTCTAAATCTATTGCGCAATTAGGGGTTGATTTAGATACTCCGAGGAGCTCTTTGTAGAAGTTGTAGGTAAAAGAAACCAACTCTTTTGAACAACCTTCAATTCCCCAAACCTCTCTTCCATATGTCAGGATCGGTGTAATAATAGAGTTGAACATTTTTAATATCAAGCTTACTGGAAACTGTTCATATTTGTATATAAACTTTCTTAAAATCATAAGTGCTCTACTGGCTTTTGTTATCATCTCGTTTTGGTGTAATTTCCAACTGCCATTGTATGCTATCATTACTCCTAAATATTGAAAGCTTGAGACATTCTCTATTAAATTGCCATTGATCCTAAAAACTTCGTTCCGATTATACTTCCTTCCCTGACAAACTCTAAGCACTTTTGTTTTTTTTACGTTGATGGTCATTTCCCAAGTAACGCAGTAGTTTTCTATTGCTGCTAAGGATCTCTTCATTCCCCCAATAGATTGTGAGAATAAAGCTACATCATCGGCATACAGCAATATCTTCACTTCTTGGCCTTTTATGCATGGAGAAAAGGTTTCAAAGTTGTCAAGGCAATCTGGTAAATCGTTTATAAACAGAATAAATAAGATGGCAGAAAGCTCACATCCTTGCCGGAGACCTTTATATGTTTTAAAGGTTTCTGTAGCAAAAAATCTATCTATGCGCACACAACATGTAGTTTCCTTATAAAATGATTTCAATATGCTTATCATATGCGTTGACATTTTTAGTTTTGATAGCTTGTTCCATAAAATGTTTCTGTCAATTTTATCAAACGCTTTTTCGAAATCAATGAAGGCGCAATATAGCTTATTTCTTTTAGTCTTTAGTGTTTTATTGATCAGTGTTTTGATGACAAGTAAATTATCCATAGCCTCAAACCCACCTCTGAAACCAGCTTGGAATTTACTAATGATGTTTTCGTTTTCAGCCCATTCCTTTATTCTTATCGATAGTATCTTTGTATAAATTTTACTTAAACTAGGTGTTAAGGTTATACCTCTGTAATTATCAGGGTTATTTATTTCTCCTTTTCCTTTATATATATTGCAGATTACACCAGTAACCCACTTTTGAGGAAATATTTTATTTGTCTGCAATTGATTAAATAAATTTGTCAAAAATTCTATGAAAACAAATGAATATTTTGCTGCTGCGCTCACAAATTCATTTATAATTCCATCTAGTCCCCCCGCCTTTCCATTCTTAAGTATGCTTAAGACAAGCATCACATCAGATACGCTTATTTCACGATCGAGGATTACATTACTTTCATTCACTGCTACATCACTTACGTCCATGAAACCTTCTTGCTCTTCGCCATAGAGATTTTGATAATGCTTAACCCAAGCGTCCGGATCTATGTCGTTATTATCCATTACTCTCTTCTTGGTTCTTATTAATTCCCATATCCTTTTGTCATTTCTTTCATTCACTGCTTCGTTTACTTTTTCTATAAACAACAAATCATTATCTGCCTTCTTTGTATTACAAAGTTTTTTATATTCCTTCCTACTCGATAAATAAGCATCTACAAATATCTGTTCCCGATTTCTTCTCATGTCTCTCAACTTTTGCTTCATTTCAATTTTTTTATTCTTACATTCACAATCGAACCAAACCGGTCGGCCTTTACTAATAGCAGCTTTCCTTTTCTTCTCAGTAATCTCCATTTCGGATCCCAAATATTCCAACCATTTCTGCATGATATTTATTGCATTATTAATGTCTCCAGCTTCCAACCTTCCTTTCATTCCTCTAAGATAAAAATCTGTTTCTAAAGTATTCATCTCATTTACAAAGGTATCGGCTCTATTCTTATCCCATTTAAATATTTTTAGCGGCATACCTTTTGGAGGATTTTTTATACATTTTTCGAATACATTCTTCATCTTAAGTTCTAGTGGGAAATGCTGGGACTCGGATATATCCCCTACCCTCATGTCTACACTACCCCACAAACTATTAGACACGACACAGTAGTCTACCACACTTGCACCGTTTTGTGATACAAATGTAAATTCACCTTTATTATCACTTTTAGCCCTACCATTTAACACTACCACATCCTGCCCTTTGATGAACTCAAGAAGTTTCTCTCCATACTTATTTGTAATAGTATCTTTGCTACGCCTTTGTGGAATGTTGTCCAATTTAAAACTAATATGATCATTTTTGTCGATTCCAAACAAAATAGTACCCTGATTCCTCCCCATCCTTGCATTCCAGTCACCTCCCATAATTACATCTGAATTTGGGTATTTCTCGGTTAAACGATACATCTCTTCGCTAAGCTTATTGAAGAAGTTAGGGTTCGTAAAAGTGGATTGTTCGGGTTGTAAATATACAGTGCCAATTAATAAATTCAACTTTCCTTTCTTTAAAACAATCCATAGTACCTCTTTTAAACTGCTTTCAATTTTTTGTATGTATTTTTTTAAATAGTTCTTGTAAAAGATTGCTATGCCACCAGGATGTCTTCCTTTTCTTGCCTCTCTAACCTCACTTTTTAAAATACCCTGAAATCCCTCTATTTCGTATTTTGCGTTTTCTTCTGTCCATGTCTCCGTCAAACCCAAAATATCAAATTGTTTTAAATACATTTTCAGATCATAAATCCCAATTTTATTTCTCAAACCTTCAATATTCCAGAAAACAAATTTTAATTCCTCTCCCGTTTCCGTTAAATCGATACCGTTTTCATGCCTTAAATTTTCGTCATCAGTTACGTTCATCCTTTCTCCATTGGCTATTATATTCCGTTTTTTGATCGTTGAGTCACTGAAGTTCCTGAACCTGTGTCCATAGAATTGGCTCTTGGTCTTAAGAAGTGGTCTAAAGTTGACGGTTTCAAATTTACTTTTTCAACAGCTGGTTTAAGGATTTCGAAAGATTGTTTTTTTTGGTTGTTAACTTCGTTTACATTAATGATTTCATCTGAATGACTTCTGATTTCATATTAGTTTTGAAGTCTGATATGTTCACCGTTACACCACGGCTACTTGTTGAAAACTAATAATAAAATTAAAACGATGCTTTTTTATGTCTTAATATTCTTCTATTGTGATTGATGTTAAACTCATCATAAATAACCCCACTTTCAATGTTCAAAATTTTAACTTCACAATTTTAGAAATTTTTGACTATAGATTTAAATTAACACCATAGAAAATATTTAAAATAATCACTTAGCTATACTTTAATTAATTTTACACAATTTCACTATTTACCATACAATTATTATAATAAATTTTTAGCAGATCATATAAACGTCTACACAGCACACACCAACATCGTCTGTTTTAATTAGTTTGGGGGGGGGGGTCATGATCCTCATCCCATAGATCCGCGCTTGGCCCAAATTACATTTACATTACAAAAAGGAAACTGTCCGACAGTAAGTTTAAATGACGTCATATTACCACAAAATCAGGAAGTCAACTATTTAGGTATGCATTTGGACAAAAGACTTACTTGGCGAAATCATATATGGAGTAAAAAAAAACAACAAAATATTAAGGTTAGTAAATATCATTGGCTGCTAAATCGCCATTCTAAATTATCTTTCGATAACAAACTATTAGCGTACAAAAGTATTTTAAAATCTACATGGAGTTATGGAATACAGTTGTGGAGTACGGTTAGTGGTAGTAACACTGAGATCCTACAGCGTTTTCAATCTAAAGTATTCCGTGCGATAAGTAATTCACCGCGGTATATGCGGCACGATGACATCGGAGCATAAATGTGTCTACATATGTGAAGAAATAGTGCGATTTAGTGAAAAGTATCTCTACCGACTAGAAATGCATCCAAATGTGTGTGAGCTCAATCTTCTAGACAACAGTAGTAGTTTAAACAGATATAAATAATATTAAAGAGAACTCTAGGTTTTTTCGAAATTTAGATTTTTGACCCAATTTCCTAGATCAAAATTTTTGTATTTTATAAATACGTATTTCGACTACAAAGTAGTCATCATCAGTATGAATTAGCTAATTGTAATTATTCTCCGAGGAGATATTATTTGTTGCTAATTTGGTGACGGTCTGCACACAGATTTTTGGTGTGTGCACAATTTATACTTTCTAAGAATCTACCAAAATGTTATGTCAACCAATCAGTATCGATCACGTGTTAAGTGATTGGCCAAAGTTTGGCCAATTATATTGAAGTATTGGACCACGTGATTTTGACAGTTCAGGATCTCAAAATTAATATTAAATTCCAAAACCAGCTTACGAAACCAAATCGTTTCAATTTTTCCAGATTGGTTTTAATTCCACCAATTCAATCTTAATTCTGAAAATTTTTTGTTACATCGGATGTGATTTTGACAGTTAAGAATCTCAAAATCAAAATAAAATTTGAAATTACAAAAAACCAAACTAAATCATGAAACCAAATAGTTTTAATTAAAAAAATCAGTCTCAATCCTAACAGTCCAATCTTAATTTTGAAATTCTTATTAAATCGGAATTTGGAATAGGTTCTTTGTCTAAATTCATTGTATCATTTCCAATTTTATGAATGTAGATGCTTTCATATGCATCTAGTTCGGCGGGGTTCGGTACTGATTTTAAAAGTTTTAAATTGGATTTGTCGACTTTATGATTCTTTTCAATAACGTGAGCGGCTACACTTGATTTATCTATTCTACCAAATTTTATGTGTGCCATATATTCTTTAAATCTTATCCCAATTTGTCGTCTACTTTGTCCAATATATTTCTTCGAGCAATTTTGACATCCAATGCAATAAATTCCTGACTGTTGTTCTTTGTTAATTTTGTCCTTTGGATTTCCAAGTAGGTGATTTCCTTTAGTTTTACTGATGGGAGCTATTCTTAAATTATGTTCTCCGAGTTCTTATGCTATTTTATTGACGCACTTCGGTCGAAAATATGTTAATTTGCACCAATTTTTTTTCTTTTATTTCTTTTCAATTTATTTATTTCTTTTTTTCTTTTCAATCTTCTAGACAACAGTAATAGTTCAAACAGACTTGATAAACTAAATATTTTAGAACTTAAATATAGATTTTTTTGATATTTTAGCAATTAGTGTACTAAATTATATTAGTATATAATTCCACTTGGTGCCTACCATTGGGTAGTTACAATTAATAAGTTACTGTGGTTATCACTCTATTTATAGTTCTGTTAGAACTGATAATAGAAAAACTTAAGATTATATAAAAAAATAAACTATTTGAAATATTTCCGTCCACTGTTTTTCCTGCATCTCCAATCGTTTTAGGAAAAACAAATGTTAAAGAAAGAAATGAATTTTGGAATAAAACCAAATAGTATTCATAAAACATGAAAATAAATATAAGATACAACTTATATTAGTTTTTCTTAAAAAACATAACATATAGTAATTTGTCCGGGATATGTCAGTCAATCTATTTTCAAAACAATAGATTTTCATGTTCAAAACAAAATGAAAATCTTGCTCTCAATATTAAGTCCTCATTATTTGATCTCTGCCAGTGGTTGAATCATATTAGTTTACAACTAAATCTTGATATAACACAATTCTTAAATATGGAGGTTACGGTGAAAAATTTACAGAACTGGTTTTAAACGAGTCTGAGCACGTAAATCTACAGGATTGTGTTAAATTCCTTGACCACTTTATTGATAAAAATTTGAAATCGAAAGTATACATTGATTATGTTCTAAAGAAGACCAACAAATTTTGCTTCCTACTCCGTAGCATCACCGAGTATGTACTGAAGGAAGTTGTTTTAACAGCTTACTATGCGTATTTTCCCTTTAATTTTAACTACGGAATCGAATTTTAGGGAGATTCAGTAAATTTTATGGACATTTTTAAGCTAAAAAAGAAATGTATTCTAAGAAACTCCTCCCAAACAGTTAAGAACCAACAGTAATTGATACTACATTTGACAATACCGCACGAAATGTCATTTTCGTATATACAGTGTGTTCATTTCAAAAGTATCCACCCTTAATAACTCTTGACCTGATGTGACTATTGTTTTGAGTGAAAACACGTCGATTTAGATATCGAGCGGAAGTTAAAAAATGGTACCAAGAGAATTTTAGTTTTCATCCCTTCGCCCCCAACCACTCCCACTTTGAAATTTCAAATAGCACTTCCAACCTTGTGATATATCATATGAAAGAGGATAAAATTCTCTATTCAACCATGATAAAAAAAATTAAATCGATCGATTGGTTCTTAAGATGGAAGGTATGAAATCAATTATTATTAGCAAAACATTGCGGATTGGATACACTGTTGAATTAAATTACAGTCATAAGAAATTATTTTATGACATGTTCGAAATGGTTGCCACCATTATTTGCCAAGAGAAAAAAGTCGATAGGTGTTAAGTCTAGGGATCGTGCAGGCCATACCCTAGCACCCCTCCTACCAATCCATTTCCCAGCAAATCTTTGGTCCAGCCAATTTTAAACAGGTACAGCGTAATATGGAGGAGCTCCATCTTGTTGAAAATGCAAATATTCCTCACTAGTATCATGTTTCCAACTTCATCCACTTGATTCTCCCAAGATTATGTTATTTATTAATGGATCTATTACATTTTTTTTCCAATCCGCAATGTTTTGCTAATTATAATTGATTTCATACCTTCCATCTTCTGGGTAGTCTATATTAAGAACCAGTCGATCGATTAAAATTTTTTTTTGGTAAATTGAATAGAGAATTTTAACCTCTTTCGAATGATGTATCACAAGGTCGGGGTTGCCATTTGAAATATCAATGTGGGAGTGGCTGTGGGCGAAGGGATGAAAGCTAAAATTCTCTAGATACCATTTTTTAACTTCCCCCTCGATATCTAAATCGACATGTTTTCACCCAAAACAATAATCACATCAGGTCAATAGTTATTAAGGGTGGATACTTTTGAAATGAACACACTGTATAATAAACTTCCAATGAATATAAAAAAATTACCTTTATTCAAGTTTAAATAGGAATTAAAAAAATTGCTGTTTGAACACTGCCATTATAATATAAAATCGGTTTATTCTTAAGGTCATATTGTTTTTATTTTTTATTTTGTATGTAAAACTGTTTTGTAAAGACGCATTCTAACTGTAATTGAGTCACTCGAATAAAGCTTATTATTATTATTATTATTATTTATATTACTTGGGAACAATTATTATAGCAGCTAAGTATTAATTAACATCTCCAATTACTGGGAGAGGTTCAACTTCACAATAGTAACCTGAGTCTAAATGGTGACCTTTAAGCTCGTGTGTACTGCGAGTGAAAGGAGGGCACTGGATAAATAACACTAAAGATAAATAACGTTCACAAATGGAAATGAATTCGCGTATACGGTTGGAATAAAAAATCACACTAGAGAAAGAACGGATAGTCTGGAAAAGGTTAAAAAAATTTCAGGGTTTGGGAGAACAAATTTTTCCTTTGCGCTATAAACTATTGCTACTTATCATAAAATAGATTTCAAAACAAACCGATATCAAAAAAGATAGGAGTATTCACAATGAACTTATTAAAATTAAAGTTCAGGATGTATGAGGACAAGGTGTAGTCCATTTATAAAATTTTTTTAAACTCTTATAGAGTACGTTCATAAAAGTCGACAATAAAGTTTATTATTATTTTTCGTGAGATAAAATTAAAATTAATTATTCCATTATTTATTAAATTCCGGTGTGACGGGCCTAAAAAAAGAGATTTGGGGTAATTACCGCCGACAGAAATTAGTTTTTATCTCAGTTTTTTTCTTAAATTTCTTTGGTTTAGACTCGTCAAACCGGAATTTTATTGGATCAATCTCTTTATTAATATTTTTATTTTCTATTGCGTAGTTCGTCTTATTTTATTTCAAGTAAAAATTATCAAAATATGTCGACGCTCACTGGTTTCTCCATAAGAGCAATGCATTAAAAGTCGAACTATAAGCTTAAATAATTACTTCAAGAGCCCACAACCTCCCTTGAAACTTTTATATTTGATTTATATGCATTTCAACTAATGTAAACAAAAATCAAACCTTAATCTTTTTGAAGCTCCAGTGCTCGCACATCCTTAAATAAGACCTATTTCCAAAAGAGAAGTGATGTATTTATTTTGAGAATATTCGCCAAGTGGTTTTTATATTTTTGGTAATTTAAAATTGACATGTATTTAAATTATTATTGAAACGTACTTTTAACATTACAATATCCATATGTCTACAGCTGGTTATTTTAAAAATCTTCTGAGGAAAAAAGTTAATTAAATGTTTTGATAACCGACTACAGATTATATCTGAAGTATGACTTTTAATCTTATTACTTATTATAAATTTAGTAATGAAGTTTTACAATTTTAATTTAATCTATTCTGTGGCAAAAACTTTGAACTATCTCAAATTTAAAATACATAACCAACAAACCAGTTTTTATTTAAAAGCACTATGTTATTATATGATAGTATATATTCAGCAAATATATTAGTAACTTAAACTTCGAATGGTGTCCTTATTAGCAACAGACATTATACTCAATATTGTTATATATGCAGTATAGTGTATAGGAGGTTTATACTAGGTAATACCGACATACAAGTACATATCGTCGTTACCGTAAAGCGTACTGTTGTTAGTTAATATATGTAAAATGCTACAACGTTAATAGAATATTGTGATATTATGATTAACTATTATGATTTACCATGTGGGTGATTCTGTTCTGTTACTTTTTTGACTTCACATTTAATTCTGTAAGCGAACTTTTTTCGTTTTTTTAGGCATATTTTCATTCTATTTTATAGTAAAATTGAAAGTACAAAAGTATTTTCCTACAACTATAAAATAAATTAACATGTACTTTATATACGTATTTTGCTATAACTGAATATATTTTTATTATTATTTGACATGGTACTGACAGCCACGGTATTGACATTTTATATTGAAATTGTGACTATAACTTTTTGGCTTTGAATTTGATAATATCCAATTAAAGTATAATTTAGATGAGTATTAAGTACAAAAATATATCATTTATGATCAAAAAATTCAATATTTACTTTAGTTTATTAATATACTGCCAAGTAAAGTTATGCGATCCTGCCAAGTAAATTTATGACATACCGTTTTTAAAACTGAGTTTTAAGTTGACAAAAGATCGTTGCATTTATTCATAGGTGTGATGTTTGTAAACATTACACAGTTGACGTATTTTCAACATATCTTAATAGTAACTTCATTAATCTCCAGTTAGATGAGCCAGAAAAATTTAAATTCACAATTTTTTTAAGTCTAGGGACAAAACTTATTAAGCAGTTATTCTATGGTAAACGAATATATTAAAACAAAATATGTTAATTTCTTTTAACTTCAACTATATAAATTAAGATGTAGTAGGTAATTAATTTAAATTATTCATTGCGACAAAAAACCAATTTAAAGGCAAATCCATGAAAAGGACATGGCACGGTACTGACATTTGAGTAAGTTTTCTTTCGACTGCAACTTATGCAAAAAATAGGGTTGAAAATTGTTACTGTGGATTGTATTGATATAAAAATTTAATTTGTAGATTGATTATGTATGGTCAGGGAAAGCAAACTGTACATGACATCAAAAATCACAGTTAGAAAGGAATCACCCCTGTATAGAGTAAATACCAAAGATGGAATGCTTTCAAACTACTGAAAGCAATAATTGGTGGTAATAATTGGCGTAATGCTTTGAATATCCTTCTATATGAATTAAAGTTGCATTTTCCACCAATTCATTCGAGTTTTTAAATAATTTTATTCATTCATCTTTTAGATGTTTATTAACATATTTAGTAATAAAAAGTATCATTGTATGTAAGAAAGTACTTAAAACTATTGAAATACATGTTTATTTTCAGTACTGCAGTTGATTATATAAATACCTCATAAAGGAATTTTTTTATTTAATTTCTGTTACTTTTTTATGGCCATTTTAATAATCTGTATAAATATTTTTAGAACAATACTACAACACAGAATGGAAACTATGTTCATTTTGTCACAGTATCTTGGTTCTCTTTACCTTCCAAAGGACCGCTGTAGAACCAAAAACAGAGTCCGATACTCGATACACACAAAAAACACAAAATATTAGTAAAAGTTTACTAAATTTTAATTAGAACAACACGCCCTTGATTTAAGAAAGAAACTAAATTTAATAAAACACAAACAAAAACTTTATGGTTCTACTTAACCTGACGTTATTTGATTTGATAAAATAAAATTGAAATGAATTGAATTTCATAATTACTAGTCTATTTCTCTTAGAATACAATTTTTACATACAACACTTTCCGATTTAGATTTAACAATCAAATTTACAACCAATGTTAATCGATCAAATGTCAATCTATAACTGAACTTCATTGTTCAAATGTCAATTATTAACTGATTTTAGAACTGGTTAATTGCTGTCTTACATAGTGCTAGATCTCTGACGAGTTCAGGCGAATAAAAAAAAATATTGTTTTTGAAAAACATATTTTTTGGCAGAAACTTTATAAACAATTCATTTCCTGTAAGTCAATATGAAAAATTATATTGACTCAGCTGTGATATGAACCAAGTATAATATAGATATGATACTTGCCTGATTAACTACTTCGCACGCAAGGCTATCTGAATTCACATTCACCATTTCAAAATTTACAATATGCAGTAATATAATAATAGTTGTTTTTGTACTTGTTTATATTTATTTAAAAAAATTTCATTTGTACTAACTATTGGTCTTAATTATTCCTTTTTATAAAATAAAAAACATTTAATTTGATTTACAAAAAAACTTTTTTTTTGAAAGAAAAAAAGTCAAAACTAAGATCTTATTCTTTTCTAATGCGAATTATACTTAAAAAAAAAACTCCTTCGCTAAGCAGAAGAATATTATATCTTAAATATTTTTCCTTTTCTTAACTTAACTTTTTCCTTTACTTAACTTAACTTTTTATACTAAAAAAAAAACTCCTTCTTTAAGAAGAAAAATATTTTGTCTTAAATATATTTCCTTTACGAGATTTGTATGTAGAATTATGTGTTTAGATCCCAAAAGTTATTCTTAATAATTTTCAACACGGCAATTTGTTTCGTATAAATATTTTTAGAAAGTTGTAGAAAAATCCTTCTTAAAACTGAAAATATTCTTCAAGAAACACAATTAAACGTTCGTTAGAACTAGATTAAACACAAAGTTTTTATTGTGGTTTGCTTTAAAACAAACTCAAAATAACTGGGTCATCCGATGTAAATTTTTCAAAAATTGGAAACCTGTTGTATCATTTGTAAGCACACGTGCTGTAGACTTTTGTTATATTTATACTAATACCAAATTTGAAGTTCACATTATATCATTTTGTATGAACCCAATTTATTTTTATTTTGTCTTAAAATAGGTTCTTTCCAAGCTTCTTGTCGGATAGCCTGGAGATAACGCCGAATTTGATTAATCGATTTTTTATAAAAACTGTCAACAACATAAACTAAGAGAACGTCGTCGGTTTGGAAGAAGAGAAGAGAGTCACAACTCACAAATTGTCGATATGTTTCTGTTCGAATAATACGACCGTGGAGAAATTTAATTCACCACTGATACCAAGTTCGAATAATACGACCTTGGTGGGATTTAATTCGCAACTGCTACCAAGTTCGAATAATACGACCTTGGTAGCGTTTGTAAATTAAATCACACCAAAATTGTATTATTCGTACATGGTAGCAGAGCGTAGTTCATCTATATTAAATTATTAATAATTTTAATGTGCAAAACTGTTACAACCTCAATTTTATTTTGGTTAGAGAGCCCATACACGAATATTAACATTTCATATAGAGACCACGACTGATTGACAAGACTGTCATTATTAAATTTATTATTTCTTCACCTTATAAGTATCTTTCTTGTTATAATAAGCATTTTGAAAAATACGTAATATATCTAATTTGAAAAAGACATTGTACTTGGAGTATAATAATATAAGTTTACATATTATTGTATGTGTCTGATGTAGACTTTACACACATATCTATGTAAATCTTATATGAAATGCATATCACTCCATATAGCAGTAATTACGTAAGCTCTAATTACATTTCCGCAAATATTACTTAGATAATTAATGTATCAGATGTTGTAGACATTAATTTCAAAACACTGTATTGGTTTTGTAAGTGCATAGCAGGCATATTCATATGTTACTATCCCAAAGTATATACAAAATAATACTTTATTACTATAAAAAGTTTTTAACGTTTAAGTTTCCGCGGAACCGGAACCTTTACGTTTGCTAGTCTTCTGATGCCAGGAATACCATTTTTGGCCGTTGGTATATGCCTGAGCTAAAATATTGGTGGAAATGATATCTTAAGAACGAAAAACGCGTAAAAACACGCAATTTAAGCATTTGGAAGAAATTACCTTACCGGAAATGTTACATACACTTAGTGCTTCTTTCAGCTTTAATAGAAAATATGACCAACAATATTTTCTTTTACTTCGCGAACGTAATTTTTATTCAAAGACGTTTGCACATAAGTTTCTCGATTTCAGTATATTTTCGTTAAAAATCCAAATAATATCAATAATATATTTTTTGGTTAAGGATGTTCCAGCATGCTACCACTTTTCGACAGATTTTGCTCATTATTTGTTCATAGGATAAAAATAACGTTTTCTAATAAATCCCGAAGTTTCAGAACTTTTGACCGCTTAGAACGCGAGATAATTAATATTAAAGTTATCATTCTCCCACACTGTCTCTCGTTAGAAGCATGTGAAACTTCATGCCCGCCCAACTATTATCTGTTGTATTCGAAAAAATACTCGCCAGAATTTAAAAAAAAAAAACTAGTAGATTAAGCTAAATATTTATTACATAAATTTAAAAAAAAACGTGTGTTACCGTTTTATTTTCGAAATATAAAAGTTTAAAATTATTCCTTTTCTTCAACATAACATTATTTTGTGTATGTGAATAGTGTTTTTGTCTATGTGTTGTATATGTGTGTTTATGTATTGGTGCTATAATAAAATCAAACCGGTTTGTTGTACTGATTGCATAACACAGTGTTGGAGCGTCCTTAACTCTGTAGGGGCATCGTTAAATTTAAAGGTTAATGTAAATGTTTTAAGATTTTAGTTTGCCGGTTCGTTTTAGAGATATTTGTTTCGCAGTTTTAAATAGTGCAGCAGATAAGGCCCTCTCTTTAGCCGTAAATTTCTGTTGGAGAAAATTAAAACCAAATCGGATACATAAACTGTTGATTCGTCATTCGTAATTGGAAAAACAAAATTCGAATGCTCTTGGTTCATAGTTTTCTTAAGACTTGTTACACATCCATTATGATTTGTAATAAGCCTGAAATTAAAATCATGCACTAAAAGATGTAAACGATAATTGATAACAATTAAATGGAGTAGAATCGTACAGCCCTATGTGTCATAATAACAGCTTAAATCAATATTGGGGGCTTGTTAATAGATGCCATTTTTGGTTGGCACATTAGAAAACATGAGTTGCTCAAAATTTTTCTTCAAATGTCCATCGATCCTACATAGTAGATGCCCAAGAAAATTTGTATGAAGTATATTTCCATAAAAAATTATTTTATCTGAACATTAGAACTTTTATGTATCATTAAATACTTAAAAATGACATGATGGAGGCAGCATTAATAAAAAGGTAATTATAATGAAAGGAATAGGTTTTTTAGACAATACTTTTTTACTTCTATTGTCGTTGGAAAATTATAATTAAAAGGTGATGCGAAACCACGCACCGTGCGTGTCATACTATTCACCGTGTATGTCACCGTGCTAGTCATGTTATTGTCATAACATATACTGAAAAGGAGATAGTATCACAAACAGGTGTTGATTGATTTATATCGGGGTAAAAAATTATTGAACTTCGACCTTATGGCCCATTGTGCTCCCCCTTCTACTTCAGTCTGACGAGATTTGCATCTCCAATATGTTGGCAATAGTCTGGAGCTGGCTTATCAGGTCCTCCCGAAGGTTCATATATTCGGGGTGAGATGCAACGAATATCCTGTATCTGCTGTAACCCAGAGGTTTGCAGTCAAAGATTATATGGCGGGATGTTTCTTCCTCCTCGCCACACAATCTGCACATAGTGCATGCATTATGGAGTCCCATTGTGTGCAGATGCTTCCGCAGGGGATAATGCCCGGCAATGATCCGGTATCCCTCCGCAGTTACATCCTGCTCAGCCTCAGAGCATCGAGAGATAACCTTCTTGTTGCACTCTGAAGCAGTACCTTCCCAAGCTCTGGTCGCTGTACTTTTTCCCAGTGATCACGGTGTTCAGCATTTGACCACTTGTTGATCACCTGTTTACATGCAGTCTTTGGAATTCCTAAAATAGGCGCTAGACCTATGAAGGACCTACATTACCCTTAAAAGTTTAGTGGATTTTGCAAAAATAAATACACTGCACAGCAAAAAAGTAGCGCACTATGAAAAATTCATTTAAATTATTTTACTTGAAATTTGTTTTCGTATCATCTACATTTTTCATAAATTTCTATATGTTTTCGTTGACATGGAGATAAATTGCAAAAGAAAACATAATAATTTTTGGAATCTAGAGCACGGTAGTGCGACAGGCCGAGTTTATGCGGTTTTTTGCTTTCGCGCTTACAGTACTATTACTTATCGAGGGCATTCCGAATCCCTTCTTTGCTAAGGTATCTGCTTTTTCGTTTCTTTCGAAACCACTGTGACCCGGCACCCAGATCAGTTTAACATTGTTCCGTTTTGCCAGTTTCAGAAGTTCCTCCAGACAATTCTTGACTACCCTTTAGGTGACCTCAGTTCTAGACAAGGCTTTTAAAGCAGCTTGACGGTCCGAAAGAATACATACGTTCTGGTTTATGTAGCCTCTACGTAGGTTCTCACGGACGCAAGCCAGTATGGCTTAGACTTCTGCTTGGAAGACCGTAGCATATTTCCCCAAGTTGAGGCTTATGTTTGCATTAGGTCTCTCACACAAACAGGTTTTAACTTCACAGAAAAAATTTTAAAAAATATGTCATGTTGTAGCTACGTAGCCTAAGCCAATTTTCTTTGAGGAAAAAAAAATAGAACTAATCCAAATGAAATAACATAATTATGGCGATAATTTTTATACAAACTAAAAAGTTTTTAAGGGGATGTTAATATGTCAAAAAAATCATTTTTGTTTTTATTTCTTAAATCGATACATAATTTCTAAGAATATGTTTACACGGACTGTTATCTGGACCAGGAATAGCTGATTAGCAGATTGTCAGTGTAAGATAATAAATCCCTCTTTTTGTGAACTTGATCAGCTGAAAAAACAGTAAGTGAACTCAATTAATAGCTGCTTGAAATAAAACTAAGAATAAATAGAATTGAATAATGGGTTCGTTGGGAACATAACACACACACAAACAAACTTAGTATGTAAAAATAGCAGGAATACGTTTTTTTTTTTAAATTTTTTTACGAAAGCACTGTTATGTTCAGCAAGCAACCGTTCTTACGTAAAATACTTACGAAATACTTGAGACGCTTTTAGATGTTCTGGTTTTAAAACGTACACTAGGATCTCTATTTTAGTTTTTTCTTAAATCTTGGCTTTCAATTGGTTTCATTAACTTTAAAACTCCCACTTTAATGAACGTACTCCTTCACGTATATTATTAATTAGAAAATGCCAAAGTGATTCTAACCTATGAATTTCACGTTGTTAACACATTAATTAAATAAAAAATTTTAATGGTTCTAAATGTTTTTTATTTAAACAAAATATATGAAAAATACATCACAGTGTTAAATTTGACTATTAAATACATATATATATAACACAGAACTTAAGGCCCAGTTACATCTATCGAATAGCTCGGCCGAGCTACTTCGATGCGGCGAGTAGGTGATTACCTTCCAGCTGGTCAGGGCGAGACAGTTGTCAAGAAAGAGGGACAGTAATTGACTGATAATGGATAATGATAAGAAAGTTGCAATAGAACACGGGTACTCGCCAGACGAGCTACTTCGATGCGGCGAGTAGGTGATTACATTCCAGCTGGTCAGGGCGAGACAGTTGTCAAGAAAGAGGGACAGTAATTGACTGATAATGGATAATGATAAGAAAGTTGCAATAGAACACCGGCACTCGCCAGCCGCAAACGTGATTACACTGGCTGAGTGAGAGGGCGAGTGGCGATCTACCAAGTGTATAAGTGCTGGGGGTCCCTACTCGGTCGAGAAAATAGAACATGGTTCTATTCAATGACTCGCCTAAAATCACTCGCATGTCGCTCGGCCGAGTACTGTCTCGGCCGAGTACTTGGTAGGTTTAATTGGGCCTTTACTTACGAATCAGAGTACAAATATTACAATTTGGGGGAAATTACTTACAACATTAATTTAATTTGTACAATTAAACAAAGGATTACTTCTGTTCATCACGAAGTGGAATATTTTCAAATTTCTACGTGATACAGACTGGTTTCGATGATAATTCATAAGAAAAAGTCTTTTTATTACAACCCTTATAAGGTTGATTTGTGATTATTTCTCTAAAAATTACCCACAGATCGATTACTTTCAGATGCGATTCCCGTGGACAATAACCTGAAGATCCGTACGAACTACGAACTAGCGATAAAACGGTACTTGACATTCAACAAAAACCCATAGAACCGAAAGATGGAATAAAATAAAACATTAAGGTGAAATACATATAATGATTACTATTTCGTCTCATTCTTAACATAACCTAAAAAAACATAGTTACTAAGAAAAATAATTAAAGATGCAAACATAAGTAATACTGCAATCAAAACACTGAAAATATGATAACTAATAAATTCAATGCCAGTCATAAGATCGTTAAAAATGAGCAGAAAATTACACCAATTCCAGTTCCCATTTAAACGTGACATCTTGATATATAGAAGGATTTCATAAATCATAAATTTTCTGTATGACCATAATAGCTTTATTATTTATAAATTAATTTGCATACCAATTTGAAATCGTCATTTGATAGGGTAGTTTTTCTATAAAAAATATTAGTGACTTTTAACTTTTATTGCAAATATTAATAAGAAACTATCAAATCTATAAACCTTTTTAGAAATCACAAACAGGGTATTCAAAGACGCATTCCATGTAAGGTATGTCTACTAGAAAAATTTAACTCGATATAAGTAATTAAATTTCAAATTTTACCCCAATTCCTAGAACAATTATTTGTATTTTATGTATACGTATTTCGACTACAAGGTAGTCATGAATTAGCTAATCGTAACTATCTCTGGGATATGGATGGAGTCAGAGATATGTTGCTCGTTGCTAATTTGGTGCGTGTCTCACAAAATATTTAAAAAAAATTCGTTACGCAGGAGCTGCGTCAATTTAGCGAGTTTCCTGAGAATACAAAAGTCACTCTCTAGCGGTCATAATTTTAGTGTGATCAAAATGAAATATAATGACTTAGTATCTGATATGACTTAGTATTTGCAAAAATTAATATTATTAATAGCCCAAAAAAAAAAGGTATAACGATTATAGTTTATAGTTACTATGGAAACAAAATTTTTTACAATAAAATATATTTTAAGTATTCGTATCAAACAAACACAAAATATTAAATATCTCTCTTAACATTAGAATAATCGAAAAATGTATAAGGAATAAAGTTGTAGAAACTCAAGGTTGCTTCAATTCATTACATGATCATTTTTCTCAAACTCTAATGTGAACAGAGATATTTAGAATTTTAACTCAATCTTTAATTGTAAATATTTCTGTAAATATTAGTGTAACAGAAAAATGATAAGAAACAAAATTACAGTAAAACTAAGTACCTACAATTTAACTCCTGATAAATTTTTCGATTTTTCAAATATTAAGGGAGGCAAATTTTGGGTTTTCTCCTCCCTCTAAACCCCCTTCCCCCTCGACCGATTTTACCAATTAACGAACTTGAATACCAAAAGCGACTCAAATACCTACTTTCATTCCAATCGGAATAAAACTGTGACCGGTAGAGAGTCCACAGACATTTAAAAAAAGTACATATATATATGTATATATATATATATGTATATGTATATATATATATATATGTATATATATATATATATATATATATATATACATATATATATATATATAAATATATACAAATTTTAGCGATAGTGATTTTTAACATCTAATAGGTAGGATCGATGGACATTTGAAGAAATTTTTACGACATTCCAACATTGGTGCAAAAACAATAGCTGCATTTCCTTTGGAGTAAATTCGCTAAAAAGTTTTGTCTATTATATGATCTGACTGAAGTAGAACCTGAAGGATTATTTGAGATGACTGACCAATTATAGGATTAAGTGTGAGTTGAACCCAACCCATTTATTGACGGTAACTTTTTTTGACCATGCGGTGTTGTTTTTGTCAATAAGGTGAGAGTTCTCTTTGATTATTTTAAGAATATTTATATCTATATGAGTAGGTGTTAGGCTTATATAATAATCATCCAAAACATATTGAAAGATTAAATATTAAAATGCCACAATAAACATGTATTGGTGGTAAATCAATGTAAGTAATAGAAAAACGAAAAACATTTTAAAATAAATGAAAATATAATATTAAAATTAAAAATGGAAAATATACAAACCAACAGAAGAACAATAATTATAAAAACATCACGTAGAATATTAAACCACTATCCAAGAAATAACAGAAAAGCCACGTGAATATGGACAATATACATAATTGATAATATTATTTATGTAAGAAGTAAATGGAAGTACTATGGGCACAAAAAAAGCGTTCTTTTCGCAAAATTTGTGCCTTTTTCATTCGGCTTCGAAAAAAGGCAAAACGCATCGAAAAAAGTTGTAACTATATTTATTTGAGGTTTGATTCCTGGTTGACGAGTTAATGTTTTCGTATCAATATTTAATTAAAAGTTCAAGCCATTTATCTATCAAGTATACGTTAGTTCTATCATGTTATATCTTGTCTTATGTAACCGAAATGGAATTTGACAGGGATTGTATTGTGACGCTTAAGTATACACAAATAATAAATATATGAACAATAAGTTGATATTTGACCACAACAAAAAGTAATAGCGTCAATGATATGAAAAGGTTGGCTCTTAAGTCAGAGTCGTCTTTGGTGTAGCGGTAAGCACGCTGGACTAGATATCCCGAGGGCCGAGGTTCTATTTCTGGTTGTCTATAAAGTATACGTTAGTTCTATCATATTTGTCTTATGTAACCGAAATGTTTTTTCGTTATTTTCGGAAAAGTTTAGATCAAATGAAAAATTTTTTTAATGGATAATTATACTCTAAAACAACGTCTTGTAATAGTTTTGACCATTCACGTAACAGCGATGCAGCGCAACAGTTATTTCGGCGACAATTTGCAAAACGAAATCCCTCTTAAACACAGAATATCTAAGGTTGCCCCTTTTTTGCGAATCGAGCCACCAATCGATGAATTGTCTGCGGTAAAGGGAGATTTTGAGAACATAAATTGGGTAGCCGCTACGGCAACAAATTTCAAATTGACTAAACAAAAGTAGACACTATGGCTGCAAATTTCACCAATAGATTTTTTCACTGAAAATGACTATCCACTACGGCAACAAATTACAAATACGAGTGGCCACTATAGCTTAAAATTTCAAAAGTAGAACAGAACCACTTTTATACGGACAATTTTTCCCAAAAATGCTTCCCTAAAGATATATTATTGTACATCGTTTCAAATGAGACATCCTGTATATATATATGATATATTTGAGTATAAGGCAGACATAAATTTATATAATTTCTGATTTTTAGAAACATTATAACAATATATGTAAATGTCTGTCTCATTTTTTCTTAGAAATAAATGTATGTCTTTCTAATACTCATCTACATATTGATGGAAATTACGTCATACTACATTTTATTGTCGCTCGGTATCTTGGCTCACATTAACTTCCAAAGGAGCGCTGTAGAACCTAAAACAGACTCCGATACTCGACACCTAAAATACTACACAAAATATTAGTAAAATTTTACTAAATTTATTTTAATTAGAACAACACGCACTTGATTTAAGAAAGAAACAAATTTAATAAAAAACAAACAAAAACTTTATGATTCTACTCAACCAGACTTTATTTGATTTGATAAAATCAAATTGAATTTAATTTAATTTCATAATTACGAGTCTAAGTTTATTGGAACAACACACACTTGATTTAAGAAAGAATAAAAAAAGTAAATAAAAACAAAAATTTTATGATTCTTCTCAAACCTGAATTTATTAGATTTTATAACAAAAAAGTTAATTTATTTTAATTCCACAATTATGAGTCTATTTCTCTTTACAATAAAATTTTACATTCAATACGGTTCAATTTTTACTGAATGGTGAAGTACAACACTTGCCAATTTCGACTTAAACATAAAAATGTTTAGGATGTTCCAGCATGAAACCACTTTTCGACAGATTTTGCTCTTTTTATTTCACAGGCTAAAAATTAAGGTTTTCTAATAGATCCCGAAGTTTCAGAATTTTTGACCGTTTAGAAAGCGAGATAATTAATAGCAAAGTTATCATTCTTTCACACTCTCTCTCATTAGAAGCATGTAAAACTGCTTGCCAAACTATTATCTGTTGTATTGAAAAAAAACTAGAATGGTAAAGAAAAATATTTAATAAATAAATTTAAAAAGAAAAATCGCCTTTACCGTCTTGTTTTCGAAACATAAAAGTTTAAAATAATTTTTTTCTTCAAAATTTCTAAACACAGCCAGTCAGTTTTCTACTAAGTTCGGAACATGATGCTCGTCTTTTACATCAATTTCTTAATTTTGTACATATAATAAGGTGTTACCAGCTGTATTCACTTTCATATTTGAATTATTTGCAGTAGTGACATCCTGCATGTTCGACGTCTTTTTGTTTTCCAGTATATTTTAATTTGGTGTCATGGGTTTTGATGCACCAAAATTAATGTACCATGAGTTTGTGTCATTTGATTCTTTTTTTTGGGTTTGTCACATCGATTTCTTAGATGTTTCACTGAACATCAAAAAAAATTTGAAACATTTTTTTGTCTTGAAATTCTTGTTCTATTTTTTATTGAATTTGTATTTACTGAAAAATCACTACTACGATCACTGTGTGGGGTATCGTTAAGTAGAGCTTTTAGCAAATTTCCTCCAAAGGAAATGCAGCTATTGTTTTTGCACAAATGTTGGAATGTCGTAAAAATTTCTTCAAATGCCCATCGATCCTACCTATTAGATGTTAAAAATCACTATCGCTAAAATTTGCATATATATATATATATATATATATATATATATATATATATATATATGTACTTTTTTTAAATGTCTGTGGACTCTCTAGCGGTCACAGTTTTATACCGATTGGAATGAAATTTGGTATTTTAAAGGTTCTTAAAGAGTTGCTTTTGGTATTCTAAAGATCAAGTTCGTGTAAAGGTCAATGGGGAAAATCGCGCGAGGGGAAAGGGTGTTTAGAATGCGGGAATACAAAATTTGACTATCTCCCTTAATATTTGAAAAATCGAAAAATTTATCAGGAGTTAAGTTGTAGGTACTATGTTTTACTATAATTTTGTTTCTTATAATTTTTCTGTTACACTAATATTTACAGAAATATTTACAATTAAAGATTGAAAGATCAAATTCTAAATATCTCTGTTCACGAGTTTGAGAAAAATGATCATGTAATGAATTGTAGCAAACTTAATTTTATACAACTTTACTCCTTATACATTTTTCGATTATTCTAATATTAAGAGAGGTATTTAATATTTTGTGTTTGACACGAATACATAAAATATATTTTATTGTGAAAAATTTTGATTGTCGTTTCCATAGTAACTATAAAAAAACTATAAACTGTAATCGTTATACCGTTTTTTTTTTTTGGCTATTAATAAACTTAATTTTTGCAAATACTAAAGTCATATCAGATATTATATTTCATTTTGATCACACTTAAATTATGACCACTAGATAGTGATTAATGAATTCTAAGGAAATTCGCTAAGTTGACGCAGCTCCTGCGTAACGAATGTTTTTAAATAAAGAAGAACTATGTAATTTAACCTTCTTCCTTTCTCAAAAACTTGGAAAATTGAAGTGCATACTCTATAAGGGTTTTTTAAAGCCCGGACAATACCGGATATTTCAGCTAATAGTTTCTATAATTCCGCTAAATACTTTTTGCACGTTTTGTTATGCAAGTTTTTTGGTGGTTTTAGCCTACCACATTGCTACCTATGCAATTATTGGTCTCACAATGGTTTTGTAAAGCCAAAGTGATGTGTTAGGATTTATCCCCCATGTTTTGCCAGTTTTTGGTTCTTTGTTGATATGAATGTTCTATGTGAGATTGGGATCCTAGATTATCCAAAGATACTTCTCTTTCGTTGATGGCGAGATAGTTTTAGTGTGGGTAGCAACTAGTAAAGGTGATTTGAATGTTTTAATCATCCTCGCTGACAAGATAGTTTTAGCGTGGATAGCAAATAGTAAAGGTGATTTGAATGTTTTAATCTTCCTCGATGACGAGATAGTTTTAGCGTGGATAGCAAATAGTAAAGGTGATTTGAATGTTTTAATCTTCCTCGATGACGAGATAGTTTTAGCGTGGATAGCAAATAGTAAAGGTGATTTGAATGTTTTAATCTTCCTCTTGGTGAATGGTTCTATTAGAGTTTTGGTTGCATTTACCAATATAGAACATGGTTTTTTTAAAAAACGCACCCATAAAAAGGAAGACAATTTATGATATTTTGAGAACTTTTGTCGCGTGACTTGGTTTTGTCTTGGTCTGCATTGGCTAAGCTAATGGTCAAATAAATGGCTTGAAAATTTATAATAAGCATGATATATGGGCATAGAATGTACAATTGTCTTGGGGCCCTGATCAAAATTTAATAAGAGGATGCCAAATATTAGTTTAAGATTCGTTGATTTCTTATTTGTTCAATTTATTTGATTTTGACCATTCTATTATGTTTATTTTGTGTAGGGATTTTTGATGATGAGGTTCTAGAGCTTTTTGAATTGTTTACTTTGCAAATGTTGCTTTTATTGTTGCAAGGTCTAGTTCAGAAAATATTATTGTGGAGGAATTTTAATTTTATAGTTCGTGTAGCTTTGAAGTAATTGTGTTTATGGGTCTTTGTATAACAAATTTGTGTGTGTGTGTATTTTCGGGAGGGGGGAAATGCATCATGCACTATAGGGCATCCGACCTACTCGTGTCGGACTGGCCAATAGGCCCCTACTGGCTAAAACCCTAACCTCTTACCTCATAACTTTACCTTCCCGTGGTACAACCGTTAGGTATTACTTCGCGAGATGGTTTTAGCAGTGGCTTCTTCGTCCAACTAACTATGTTAGCTATACGTTAGCTGATATTCTGCTACGCTACTAAGAGTTCCTGCTGCGTTTGTCCTTGTGCAGCTCCTTCAAAAAGGTTGCTACATAGTTACTCACGGCCATCCATTCTACTTCTCCTGATAGCATACCTTCACTTAAACTGTCTGGGGTTATAGTATGACCCAGAATTTCTTCTAGATGACTTCGATGGTAAAATAATCGCGTACACTCGAAGAATACATGTTCTGCATCCTCCACTTGACCTTTACAAAGTGAAGGATGTGTGTGTGTGTGTGTGTGTGTGTGTGTGTCTGTGTGCATGAAAGTTCGTTATTCACGGCTATCGATGATTACATCAACCATATACATCACTCATCACCACGTCATCGTCTTAACGATATGACAATGATGATGAAAGTACCATTTTCATTGCACAACATCACATTTTCTTGATTTGTTTTTCCACTTTTACATTTGTTTTATCGTTTTATATTTTGTTTTTACTGTTTATTCGCAATCTACGAACAAACTGCGTCTACTTACAGAGCATGTGAGTATTTTTCGCTCTTTATTCGAATTATTTCAAACCAAACTTATTCATTTGCCTTCTTGAAAAACAATATGGAATATGAATTTTATAATTTTTAATATTTTTAAAGAAAATATCAATGCGTATTTATTTATTACAATAGACATTAAAGATATTTTAATTTAATATTTATGATTTTATTTTATTAATTGTTACTGTAACATTATTATACAAGAAACTGTAATAGTAAATTTCTTTTGATCAAATTCAATTCAAGATTAAATTCAGATTCATTTCATTTTTATTTCTGAAGATTGAACTGTGTATTGAAACCAGTCAAATAAAATGACTTTACGAAAATTTCAAAAATTTGTTTTTTTAATAGTTATAATGGATTTTCGTCAAGTAACGATCCATTCAATAGAAAATTAAATTCAAGATCCAACGAACAATGTAGAATACTATTCAGCATGAACTGTATAGCATTAAAATTTTTATAGAATTTGATATAAAGTGCAATAAATGCAGAAAAATCGTCCAACAATGTCCCATATTTTAATACTGTTTTGTAAATGTAAACGCATGTGGTAGTTCACAGTTATGTTGGAGGTGTCCAACAAATTCCTATAAAATGTTGAGACTAATTATAAATGTCAATCCGCGTCATAAAGAGAAAAAAATCCTACCAGCATAGATTGCCTCCAGCACGCATCCGTTTTTGCAATCCAAACTTTGTATCCAAACTAAAAAACGTAATGATGAATTAGTTAAGAATGTCCAAACTAGACTTCTAATTTTAAAATACTCAATCGCTAAGATAAACGATAAAACTGATAGTTTTTGTTATTTAATAAAATGAAACAAACATTTGTTTTATTTAATAAAAATAAATAAATTTTGATGTGAAATATTGCGGCGGGTTAGACTGTTTGTTACCTGACAACGGCCCAGCGAAATTTTCTCACCACGCGTCAACAAGTTGTTCATAGGTGATATTACAGATAACAACACAGTTTCAAAAACGTATTCATAGGTGGCAATCTATATATATATATATAGTATATATATATATATATATATATATATATATATATATATATATATATATATATATATATAATATAATATATATATATATATATATATATATATAATATATCAATATATATATATAAATATATATATATATATATATATATATATACCCACAGTCATTTAATCTTAATTTATAGATGTGAAATACCGAAACTTTTGTGTTTAGAAAATATAATACATATAGTATATATATATATAAATATATATAGTATATAAATATATATATATATATATATATATACTATATGTATTATATTTTCTAAACACAAAAGTTTCGGTATTTCACATCTATAAATTAAGATTAAATGACTGTGGGTATAGAGTGATTGCAAAAGTTGGACTTGAAAATTTGGACGACAAATTGGGAGTTGAATTTTGAAAATTGACAAGAAGTGATTGATTTACATTAAAAGTAAACTAAGTATGTTTGGTGATTCATCGATGAAATTATTTATGTTTTGTATGAAATATTTTTTCATACTATGTTCTAGTTCAGCTTGCAAGATTTGACCTTAACAAACTAATATACAAACATTGCAAGTTAAACAAAACCTTGTAAAAATGAAAGCGTATCTACTACAGTAACAAAATATAAAACGTACAAACAAAAAATGTCGTTATTGTTTCCACATTATAACACACCGACTATTAAGTTATGTTCATTGCGCTTATAAAGCATTGTCTATAATATAAATGTGGTAAGCGAAACGTATTAAAGTTCATTTACCTGTACTTAAATTGCTTGAATATTCTACACATATGTTTGTTAATATACGAGGAAATGGCCACGTGTAATACGTATACACACCTACAAGATGATATTTGTTCATCTGTTGGATAACCAAGTGTTAACTCATAAAATATGCTCAACATCATTTTAACATGCTTTTATTAGCTTGACCAGTATGTATCTATGTATGAATGTAGAGAGGTAGATTGTAAAGGCTGCCCTGGACGGGCTACACTTCGACCATAAGGTCCATTGTGATGCGTTAGGATGTGAGGATGTGAGTGGAGTAGAAGGAATTTGTGAGTAGACTAGAAATTGGTAGCATATGCGGCTGCAGCCGACTATGATAGGAACTATGCCGATATTCATCTGGAGTTCGTGAAGGAAACTGCAGAAAACCTTCTCAAATATATCCGGTTACTTCATTCTTGTCCATACGCCGACAGTTTAGTCAATCAACCGCCCCTTTTTTTTTTTTAATTTTTATAATTGACAAACTGCCGATGTCGGGATTCGAACCCATAACCTCCCAGTTTCCAAATACTGAATACTACGCAGACATGACGCCTTAGACCGCTCGGCTACTTGACTGGTATGTATAAATGTAATGGAATTTTATAATTGAGTTTTCACCCACATGCGGACATCTGAACAATCTGAAATTGTGTTGGCATTTTAAGGACCGGTGACAATACAATAATATACACACAAAAAAAACTTAAAAAATAGTCAAAATAAACAAAATTTAAATTTATTAATAGCCAAAATACAAATTTGCGTATCTCTAACTTATATACAACGATTTATAGGGCGATGGTATAGTTAATATTTTCTATGGGAATGTCATCAACAAAATTTTAATAAACAATTGACATGTTAAAATATAGAAAAAAAATAATTATTTGTCATAAATTTCCTATGCTATATTCGATATATACTTTTTTTTTGTAAGAATCGGATTTATTCCATTAGATAGAAAGATATTTCTTGGAGGTCTAAAAAGTATTGCACTTCGATCTTATGGTCCATTGTGCTCCCCCTTCTACATCAGTCTGACGAGATTCGCCTCTCCCATATGTTGGAAATGGCCAGGAGCTGGCTTATCAGGTCTCCCTGAAGGGAGACCTTCAGGGAGATCTTGCCATATTATATTTGATTCGCAGTCAAATATAATATGGCAAGATGTTTTTTCCTCCTCGCCACACAATTTCATGTGGGTTTTCCAAGGATTGATTCCCTGAATTGATCCCCCACAGGCATCATTGTTTCAGAAATCAGGGCTGTAAGGTTTTTGTCCGGATTTTCTCTGGCTATCTCTACTGCTGCTTTTCTACGGGTTGCACTCGAGAGATTTTTCCATTCCACCTTAAAAAAAGGATTCTGGAGTCTATCGTCCAGATTTTCTGCGGGGCTAGATGCACAGCCTCAACTGATTCACTTTTTGAGAGGATTTGAGCCCTAGAGTTATGATTTTCTTAACCATTAACCATTTTGGTCCCACGACTAAATCGGACCGTGGACTACTTGATGGGGAGGGCATTTATACAGTGGAGCTCGCCAATTGCTCCACGGGGATTGTTTATAACAGTATTTGAACCTGCTGCAATAGCCTTCGGCTAGTTCTCTACGCACAACGCCTCGCACCGTAGCTTGGGTTTCTCGTGAGTAATAGTCTGATTGTTCATTTTGAATCTTTCCTGCAAGGAAATCCCTCCCAGTAGATAGTATTATACTATCTACCGCCGACGTAGCTCCCAAAGTCATTACAATACGTAATCCTGATCGGTACGGCAAACCGCCCACGATATGATCAGGGTGGTTTGTCGTTTAGTCCATTACTCGTGGGAATAATAATGAAGAATGAAACTACAACACAAAAAATAATTTTGTTTTAAGACAAAACAACAAAAAATAAAATTGAGAGATTAAAAAAATTAAAAATTCTTTTATTGGAATACGAACTAAAAAATGCAAAATAATTTAAAATAGAATAAAGAGATTGCCAACAAAGTTAACTTTAATGTAAAAAAAAGCATGGGGTTCTCTCTACTTTTACAAGAGTAAGAAGAGAGCACCCCATGCTTTTGTTTACATTAAAGTTAGTTTTGTTGTCAATATATTTATTCTATTACTATTTTAAATTATTTAGCATTCTTTAGTTCATGTTCCAATAAAAGCATTTATTTTTGTTTTCTTTACTTGAAATTATATTTATAATGACTTTACCGACTCATTTTTTCCTCCGTTTAAAGATTAAAACTGAGTACGAGTATATACTTTAGACGTAATGTATACCTATGATAACATATGACAAATATAAACAAGTTGCCATTTCCTCGCATATAAACAATTTGTTTTTTTTTGCGTCAAGTTAAATATGTTTTTGAGGATGTTTTGAATTATTTAGATGCTGGTTTTTATTTAAAACTTCTTTATTTTTAATAAAAAACATGTTTTTTATAATACTGAAACGAAAATTTAAACTACAATTTAAATTTAATTTTCTTGTTCAAGTTCCAGTTACCAAAGCTATCTGTAAAGCAAAAATCAAAGAATAGGATCGAATATTCATTAACCTAACAATCCTCGAAATAGATTTTCATGAATTAAACAATGTTTAGGCGGGCTGTTTGATGATTTACAGTGAGATCTGGGGCTACGGTTGGCTTTCTAGTGCATAAGTTCATTTGAACAAGTATTTTTCTAACATTATCTTCACTAGTAACAACATTAGGATCCATAAGGACTCTTTAAGCAGTCTCAGAAGCAGTGGAGAAACGATTCGGAAGGGTTTTCATTAAAATAAAACGATCGACATTCGAATTTTTATATGGCCACAAAGTATCCCAGAGTTACATTCAATAGAACATATCTGGAATGAACTTGTATGACGTATAATAAGATGAATAAACCATCCTGGTAGTTTACAGGAGATCATAACAGTTTTAGTTCCGGGATGGGAGGTAACCACCCAAAATGGTGCAGCGAACTAAACTAAAAGTATGCCTAGAGGGCTTGAGACAGACATTAGAGAAAACATTTGTCTTTTTAGCGAATTTCCTCCAAAGGAAATGCAGCTATTGTTGGAATGTTGGAATTTCGTAAAAAATGTCCATCGATCCTACCTATAAGGTGTTAAATATAAATATATATATATATATATATATATATATATATATATATATATATATATATATATATATATATATATATATATATATATATATACATATATACATATGTACTTTTTTTAAATGTCTGTGGACTCTCCAGCGGTCACAGTTTTATTCCCATTGGAATGAAATTTGGTATTTGAGTTGCTTTTGGTATTCTCAAGGTCAAGTTCTTGGGTAAAATCGGAGGAGGGGAAAGGGGGTTTAGAAGGAGACGAAATCACAAAATTTGACTCCCTTAATATTTGAAAAATCGAAAAATTTATCAGGAGTTAAGTTGTAGGTACTAAGTTTTACTGTGATTTTGTTTCTTATTATTTTTCTGTTACGCTAATATTTACAGAAATATTTACAATTACAGATTGAAAGTTAAAATTCTAAATATCTCTGCTCAAATTAGAGTTTGAGAAAAATGATCGAGTAATGAATGGTAGCAAACTTGATTTTCTACAACTTTACTCCTTATACATTTTTCGAGTATTCAAATATTAAGAGAGATATTTAATATTTTGTTTGATACGAATACATGAAATATATTTTATTGTAAAAAATTTTTATTGTCGTTTCCAACAATTTTAATCGTTATACAACATCGTTCTATTTTGGCTATGAATAAATTTAATTTTTGCAAATACTAAAGTCATATCAGATATTATATTTCATTTTGATCCCACTAAAATTATGACCGCTAGAGAGTGATTTATGTATTCTAAGGAAATTCGCTAAGTTGACGCAGCTCCTGCGTAATGAATTTTTTTATTAAATTAATTAGTGTTTCGTAAATTATAAGGTTTTTTATGAAATGTTACGGCCAGACCAACAAAAACATATACAAGTTTATAAAAATGATATTGATATGCAAAAAAAAAGTGCGCCACTTTTTTTGTGTACAGTATACATGTATGTATATGTATATATATGTATATAATTTTTTTATGGATTTAGGTAAAATCCTTTTGTTTTACTGTATTATAATGTAAAGTAAATTTATTGTTAATGAACCCATCATTGAGTACCAGTGTTTTATGGCATAAAGGTATGTGAACCACACATATGAGCTAAACAAAATTTTCTCGTAAGTATTTTTTAAATTTATTACACAATAGCCATTTCAGTTAATAGAAACCCGCTTTACTTAACCCATTTTCACTTTTATTTTCGAATATTTGAATGTGAACTGATAAAATTTATTCCAACTTTTTTATGTGTGGGACATCTTGTGAATATGAAGGAGCACTTATATTTTTAATATTTTATTTTATTGAAGGTGTCATATGATCACCTCATAAGAGTTTCGAATATTATTAACTATTTTCCCAATTACTGTTTAAAGTCATTTACGTTGTCCCAAACTCTAGTTATTGGTTTATTTTACACGGTCAGTCACAGCAGGCATTCTAGTGCTATTCATTTTAATTCATCTGAGGGGATTTTTCAGATCTTAATTTAACTATAACCTGTCAAAAGCAGTAAAAACAAAATCAAATTTCGACATACACAATGTCATATATATTACCAAATTTATGGCATAAAAAATGTAAATGAACAGAACTAATATATATGTAAATGAAATCCATAAATTGAAATAATTTATTATATCCTAATAATTTGATTGTCTTTTAAGCAGTCTACACATATATTTGAAAATTTTTTGCTTAGTTGAATTAAAATTGACACAAGAATACGCAATTATTTTTTTACTGTTTAGTGCATTTTTGGTTTTAGAATATGTGTTGGTTTTCCATTGTATCCAATTTTTTTTATTTCTCGCTTTTTAGTGACTTTGTAGTTCTACAACTGATTTTATTTGTCTGAATATGGGTAGACCTACTAAACGACTTACTAATTTTTAGTGCATTTTTTTATAACACATTTTTTTGATCCGTTTTTTCTTTTTTTAATTTTTAGTGCGTTTTTCATAGCAGATTTTGAGTGTTTTTACATGCATTTTGTTCTTTTTTTTTGTAAAAATTTTTTTATTTTAAATCGGTTTTAAAAAAGTTTCCTTTTTTTCCATTATGAATGATTTTCCATTTTCCTTGATTTCCAGAGAATCCTCTCATCAGAATGCGATTTGGTGACAATGGGACCAATCGGAAATCAAACCCTTTAAAACAAAAAACAAAAATTCAAAATCGGTTCATAAATGACGGAGTTCTGAGGTAACAAACAAAAAAATACAGACGTATTGAGAACCACCCTTCTTTTTGAAGTCGGGTTAATAACTAAAAATATTCATAATAAAAAATAATACTGCATATGCTCAGTAAAAAAATCGATTGTAGACTTTCAAAAAAACTTGCACGTGTATAAACGAGCCATGCTTATGTAGGAGATTAAATATGTGGTGTTTATAAAACCTGCAAATGCCATTCATGTAATAAATAAGTTCATAAATAGTAAATGGGAAATGGGATGTAGCAAATATAAAAATATTATACAAAAGAAATATATTAAAAAACAACAACCAAAACGTTTGGTCTTTTACCTATTTTATGTTCTCTGTGAATTAAGGACGTTCGAAAGAGTCATTTTTCGAGGAAAGGCGTAAGGGGGTATCAAGCGAGTGCGCATGCCCGCAGCGTTACGGAGTTAATGTATACCTTGAAACTAGATTAAAATATTTTATGGTTTATTTGGTAAATAATAATATTCTTTTATCATAAATAAAAAAGTAAAATCTTGTATTTTACTTCTCTAAAATGATATAATTACTTATAATTAATTATATAATTCATTATTACATTCCAATATGCATTTGAACATACCTTCATCTTTGGCTCAAATAAATCCTTGTTTATTTAACAAAAACTTGCATCGTTTCATAAAAACTCTGCAATGTAAACTGCATTTTAAACTCTACTATATTGTAGTCGACTATAAAGATTAAATTTGTGGTTTCTCCATAAGATCAAATGTTAAAGTATGATTTTCACTACCGAAAACAACGAAAAAATGCATTTGAACTAACATTTTGAAGCGTACCAATGAATTCGTTTTGACTATTTTTATAACATATTTAATTTACAGGAACTTTTCTACATTTTGTCTCTTTCGAACGTCCTTTAGATAGTATTACCGTGTAGTACTATCTGTGCAGTACTGAGTACTACTAATAGTACTACTGTGAACATGAACAACGCTCAATGCACAGCAAAAACTCGTCTTTTAGACAAATTGATTTACTCATTTATTTTTGTTTTGAATGGGTCTTTACTTAACGAAAATATATTATAATAATGAAATAAAACAGATATATTAAATTTTAAATAACTAATTGGATTTTAAAAACACCCACATATTGAATATCTTTGTGTCAACTATTATTTGTCGGTAAAATGTAATCAGATAATTGTGTATGTACAACATAACATCAATTTAATTAACCATTTCACAATATAATTCAGACGATGTTATTTATACCTGTATGTTAAAAAATATGTATAATTTGTCAATTCAAAAATAATTTAATGGTTTTAAGATTCGTTCCATTTTTATTGCTTTTCATTCATAAAATATTATACTTTGTATACCTATGTCCTATATGTTAAATAATTTGTATAATTTGTCAATTCCAAAATGGTTTTATAGATGTAAGTTTTTCCAATATTATTAAATCTCATTCACAAAATGTTATGTAAAAATACCTGAAAATATATACCTTGTCGCTATAGTATGTAAAAATTGTTCAATTCGTTTTTATTTCTGAAGAAGGATCCGCGTTCCGAAACTAGTCAAATAAAGTGAGTTTACGAAAATTTCAAATATTTATTTAATTTAATAATTATTATTGGATATACGTATTAAGATATTAGTGAGTGTCTATAATTATTAAAAATTAATTTTCATTATACTTGACGGTATCATGGTGCAGTGCAGATGACTACAATTTAAGAACATAATAAAACCACAACATTTTTGTTTGTATTACATTATTATTTATTGAATATTCCTTGTTGACGAAAACTTTTTTGCAAGTTTCATATAAATCACGATAGATCTCACAAATGTTTTAAAATTTGAATAATCTCTCAGTGCTACACCATTGTAGGCCCAAATTTTTGGTCATTTTTTTTCGACTATTGTTCGGCGACGTTTGCTGTTAAACTAGGTCAAATTATATAGTACAATTATCAGAAAATTTTTTAGCATTTTTAGCCAAACTATTTAGGAAATTACTGATGAATCTCACGTTCTGAATAATGTCGATTGTTGGCATCTCGGTCACTTTGAGGACTTGATATTTTAGTATTAATAATTTAACAGAAAATTGGCCAAAAAAGTTTCGCAAGACGTTGATCATATAACATCATAAAAAATGATAACAAAATTTTAAGCTGGAAATACGGCCAGAGAAGCTAATAGAATAATTTACGCGAGAATAAATTGCTAGAAAAGTATTCTAAAAAGTTAACGAATAACAAATTTTGCCCGGACGATGAGCAAAATTTCGCAAAAAGATAGCATTTCATTTTTTATCAAAAATATTAAAAAATGCTAACCAGAATGTTAATTAGACATAAGGTTTACAAATTTTCTCCAAAATAATTGAAAAAGAAAATTTGGAAAAAAGTTAACAATACTGCGCCATCGAACTCTGTTTTCTGCTGATACTTTTAATTGATTCCATGATAGTTGAGTCTTTTTTATTTCTGTGTCCAACGAGTGTTTACAAGTTGTTACAGGCCGACCTCCTTTTCTAGCATGTTGTTGTTGAGCCTAAGTGCGTACTCACGCCAACTCCACTCATGGTTTCCGTTTATAACTTCCACCGGATTCATACGTGGGCAATTCCAAAGATCTTTATTTGAAATGGTTCGAGGCCAGAATATTTTATTAATTTCGTATCCACGACTCACAGGCATATAACAGAATTCGGAGTACGTTAGTTTTAAAAATTTTGATCTTGGTTGTACTCTTCAGTTGTTAGTTGTTCCAGATGTTTTTCAACATAGCAATCGAACCCTTAGCCTTGTTGATTCTGTTAGCAACATCGTCTTGACTACATCCAGTGATGGTCACAATCGATCCAAGATAATTAAAGCTGTTGGTTTGTTCAATGGGTTTGTGATCCACTGTGAGATACGTCCGATTTGTGGATTTGTTGTGAAATATTATCTGCGTAGTCGAGGTCATAAAGTTTTTGGGTGATCTTCCACTGTATGTCAGCATTTGGCTTGTTGCTGATCACCGACTGCATAATATCATCGAGTGATATCAAAAATAAGATAGGCGACAATATACATCCCTGGCGAACTCCACTACTCATGGGAAAGGGATCTTTTAGTCTTCCCAAGCGGTATATTAAGCATTAGGCATGTGTAATGCCTTGATATAAATCGCATGTTGACAGACTCTTAATAATATCAATGATCTGTAGATGTATTCTACGAGAGCATAAGTTAAAAAGCAAGAGCTACATTTCTCATACACAAAATGCCTCTCCATTCACTCTTACAATGTACGTATACGGATATATAAAACAGTGGTTTTGTATAGTTCTGATCTTGTAAGAGCTGTTTCCTTTTTGTTCAAGTGCTCATTAGCAATTCAAAGAGGCTAATAAAGAATGTGTGGTAATTGGGGATATATATAAATATATATATATGTATATATGCTTTCCCTGCATCTTTTCGTTGTTCGTTATAGAAGTAGTACTACAGCATGACCCATGTAAGTATTTAGTACGTTTTTTTATATTATTATGACGAAAACGAGGTATATCTTAGGGGTAAATGAGTAAGTAAATAAATGTGTATATAATATTAATGTTAACATTAAGAATTCGGTTGAGCTTTTTTTAAATGAATAGGTGATTGTCTTTTTGTAATCAACATTTAAAAAAAATTATTATATAAAAAGAAAATTACTTTAATATTGAAATAAGTATGAAATTTTTCGAAACTCATGACAAAGTCAGCGAGCGGAATCGATCTGTAAAGTTTGGTCCAAGAAAATAAAAGAATTACATCGATTAGGTATATTTAATGACTAACTATCGAGCTATCAAAACAAATATAAGGTAAATGTAAAAAAACAAAAAAAATCGTTACACAGGAGCTGCGTCAAATTAGCGAATTTCCTAAGTAAACTCTCTAGCGGTCACAAGTATAGTCTAATTAAAGTGAAATGATTTAGGTATTTGATAGTTCAATTTTAGTAATAAATGGCATAGGTCAAGGGGAAAGAGTGGGCATAGAGAAAGAAGAAATCACAAAATATAACATATCTCTCTTTATATTAGAACAATTGAAAAATGTATGAGTAAAATGTAAGAGTAAAGTTGTAGAAAATCAATTTTTCTACAATTTATTACTAAATCATTTTTCTCTAACTCTTAACTTTTAATGTTAAATTGTAAATATTTCTGTAAGAGTAACAAAAATAATAATAAGAAATAAAATTGTAGTAAAACTTATTCTCCACAACTTTAATTTTTATATATTTTTCGAACACTAAGGGAGATATGCCAAATTTTGTGTTTCCTCCCACCTATAAACAACCCTTTCTTCTTGTCCGATTTTTACAAACTTGACCTTTCAAATACAAAAAACGCTTCAAATACCTAATTTCGTTCCAATCGGAATAAACTGTGACCGCGAGAGAGTCCGCAGACGCATAAAAGTATATATATATATATATATATATATATATATATATATATATATATCTGCATTTCCTTTCCGGAAATTCGATAGTAAGACGATTTATTCATTGCTTACCGTTATGTCTATTGAATGGTAATGGTCGTCAAATGGTCGTACAATTAATTCTAGATTTTTCCACATGCTCTCTTGCAAAGCATGAGAGAAAATTTGATTTATTTGTTATGTATTCCAGATGAGAGTTCCATGTTAGTTTAGAGTCCAACATTTCTCCTAAGAACTTGGCTTCCCTTGTGATATGTAGTCTTTCACCGAAGAGGATGGGTGGTTTTTTGTTATCCACGTTCCTTTTCCGTGTGAATGGAATAAGTGCGGTCTTACCAGGGTTTATTTTCAATCCCAGGTTGATACACCATTCCTATACGAATATTAGGGCGTTTTTCATAAGCTCCGAGATTGTGCCTCCACAGGATCTTTGGATTGCATTTACAATGTCGTCCGCATATCCCCGTGTGTAGTATCCTTTTTGGTTGAGGTTGATCAGTAAGCTGTTCACTGCTGGGCTCCACAGGAATGGACATAATACACCACCCTGCGGACATCCTTTTGTGGCTCTCACAGTGACAGAGGTATTTCCCGTCAGGCACCGATGCTTTATAGGGGTCGAATGAGTTTAATGCCCATTCGATATTTGAGCGGTTAATAGCAATCGCCGATTTTCTCCAGTCCTTGCTTGTCGGTAGGAGGTCTTGATTAAACTGCTCTTGAGAAGGAGTTTCACTGTCTATTGCCACCGAATCCGGATCAGTGTCTCGAGTGTATCCTTCGCGAAGCTAGTATCACCATCGGGTTTACGTAGTGAACTGATGGTGTTAGCGGGTTTCTTTGCTAAGATACGATGGAGTCTTGCTTTCTCAGATGTGTTTTCAATATTTTGACAGACTTTCCTCCATGAGTTCATTTTGGCTTTTTTCAGAGACATTTTGTATTCAGTAAGGGCTTCATTGTATTTATCCTAGTTCCCTATCCTCTTTACTCTGTTAAATAGTTGGCAAACCCCTTGCCTTCGACTCCTTAGGCCCTCATTCCACTAACAAGTTGACTTGCTGATGTCTTTTGAGACCTCCGGGCAGTTTTCTTGGAAGAAGGTAATTATTGCACGTTGAAACATATATTCGTCCCAATTTCTTCTCCTCGGATCCCGATAGTGTATATTACATTGGTCCGTTCTCACCTACACATTGTAATAGATGTTCCGATGCAGATGTTTCATCGAATACTAGCCATTTCTTGATTTTTTCACTGATTTCATAAGTACTCAGCGTTACATCAATAACTTCCTTCCGAACTTTGTTAATAACAGTCGGCTTGTTGCGGCTTGATTAACTATATCTAAGTTGTTGCTAGTTAAGATAATCAAAGAGGTACTCACCTCTTGTATTTGTGGTAATACTTTCCCATGCAGTGTTATTAACGTTTGCATCGTATCCCATGATCAGTTGGTGGTTTTTTGTCTCACAATACTGGATCAGGTCTTTCATTCTTCTGCTGTTGGTGGTGGAGTAGATGTATTATAGGGAAAGTAGACCGCAGCGATGATTTCCACTCCAGTTTCGTCCCCCATGTTGTATTTTACTTTTACCACTGTAAGATCTTTCTGACAAAACTTGGGCTTGGAGTCCCATCTTCAGATCTCGATCTCTGTTGGTTTTCCAAGAGTTAATTTCCTGAATCAGACCCCACAGGTATCAATGTTTTGGGAAACAGGGCTGTAGGTTTTTTGTCCGGATTTTTCTCTTTATCGGAGAAATCGGTCACCTCTCAGTCCTGGCTTTCTGTACTGCTGCTTTTCTCCAGGCTGCACCCGAGAGATTTTTTCTTTCCACCTTAGAGAAAGGATTCTGGAGTATATCGCCCAGATTTTCTTCTGGGCTGGATGCACTTGCAGTTTTTTGTGTCTCGGCGAGGTTAGCACGTGCAGCGTCGCTTAATTTACTTTTTGACGGGATTTGAGCCCCAGACTTATTATTTTTTTACATTGTTTTACCATTTTTGGTCCCACGAGTAAATCGGGTTTGTACTACCACATCGGCCACTTGATGGGGAGGGCATTTATACAGTGGAGTTCGCCAGTTGCTACAAGGGGATTGCTAATGAAAGCATTTGTCCTTGCAGCCCTATCCTTCGGCGAGTTCTCTAAGAATAATGCCTCGCACCGTACCTTGGATTCCCCTCCTCTTTTCTTAACCGCGTTGGGACCGGCTATGGTAGAGTTTACATGAAGATACTTATCAATTTAGTTTCTAATTCCTGTTGATGACGTATAATTGCGTTCAAAACTTACACTGAAAGAAGGAATGTCTTGAACCAAGTGGATACGTTTTTTTTCAAAATAATAGACTCTGAGAAAGAAATTTTTGTTTTCATTCAAGAATTTCTTCAAAATAATAGATTCTGGGAAAGAAATCCTTGTTTTCATTCAAGAATTTGTTTACAAGAAAATACTTATTCAAGTAATATACTTCTTGAATGAAAAAAGGATTTCATATTTACTTGGTTCAATAAATGCCTTCTATATGTATGTTTTGAACGGAATTATACCTCATCAACAAGAATTAGAAACTCTAGCCTGGAGACTAAATATGTAGCACACTTCCCACGGACGATTTTGGGAATCATGTTGCCTGATAGTTACGCAACTGCTATGTACAGCATTTCCTGGATTTTTGTCGTACTTACATAAAAAAAAAACATTATAAAAAGGTTAAGTATACACAAATAATATGAATTATAAATAGTATTTTAGTACGTAGAAAAGCTTAATGTACAGATAATATTGAAGGAAGGTAATGTGTAGATACATTACCTATAGATTGTTATTGTTACTTAAGGCATAGGCCTAAAGCATTAAATGTAATTAACCAGCTCATGTGGGTAAACGTGCTAAGGCGCTCGGTTGCTTGAAACTGGGAGGTTACGAGTGCGAATCCCGGCGCAGGCAGTTTGTCAATAAAAATTAATGGGGCGGTTAAAGGACTTAACTGTCCGCGTATGGGAAAAACAAAGTAACCAGCTATGTTTGTGAAGGTTTTTTGCAGTTTCCCTTCACAAACTTCAGATGAATATCGGCATAGTTCCTATCAAAGTCGGCTGTAGCCGCACAACCTACCAATTCCTAGTCTGCAAAAAAATTTCTAGTCTTCTACTCACATCACTGTTAAAAATAGTTACTAAAGGTTAAAAAATATTGATTGGCCTCTATTATAAACCATGGAGTCTCAGAAACGGAGGTAAAATCCTATCATTTTCATTTTTATTATTATAAAAAATATAGCAAGTAGACATGTTACTACTAACAAAGGGTGCATCTAAAATGTGTTTATTATATGAATTCCAGTCACTTACAGCGTTTTTTTAAAGCACGAGTGATACAGTCAAATTAGCTTCAAAAAGGGTCTTTCAGGCAGGTTGCTCTGAACCGTTTTTCTTAAATCGATTCATCTTAACGTCCTGAATATGACCCTAAATTTTTACAGTCCGACTCGTGACGGAAGAGAGTCAAAATTGAATTTGTTTATCACAAAAAAGCGTTTATTTGTTATATGTTTTTTAAAACTAAAAATTAAAAAAATGACATAGAATATTATTCAATTGTATATAAAAAAAGAAAATGCATGAGCCCATGAACATTAAATTCGGTTTATTAGATTTCAAGAAAAAAATTCCCAAAAGTTTTCCCATAAAAAATCAAAAAATGTTATGCCCTTAAAAAATATTAGGTTTCCGACAATAGGGAATATGCATGAAAAAAAATTAGCAACACTTAAGTCAAAGAATTGTTGACAATTGTGCGAATATTTCTCCTGAATTACTAAACAATACCGGGGTAGATTTCAACAATCAACTCGGTTATTGTTTAGCAAATAATGGAGGAATATTCGAGCCGTTGGTTTCACTTTTTTTTTTGTCGAAATTCAATTTTTTTGACTTTTTGGGGTTTTATTTTTCTTTTAATTTATGTAGATTGTTGTTTTATGTTATACCGTTAATAGAATACTATCATTTATTTTCAAACATTCCACATACCATTCCACAATAATAAGGGATATTCTAAAAGAATTTTCAATTTTTAGAAGTAATGCTAAGATTAAAAAGACAACAATGAACATATTTAACCCACTCTCATTACATGTTAATGCATACTGAGTACAAAACAGTCCAGCAAGCATACACAACAGACACACTAAAGAGTACAACCACTATTTTTATATTTTTATTTCTTTATAAAGCATTGTGTATGATTATTATAGTAAATAATATTTAACATTGATTCTCTATTAGAAATGCTTTCCAACACATACGGTATATATATACGTTCTATGGAATTCATCATTTCATCAAGCTGTATTTACTCTATTCAATCGTTTGCATATGCTTTTCATTCACATTAATTTTAACCACTGCTTTCACTAATTTTTTTTGTTTATTTTCTACTGGAGTATTAACTGAATGCGTTCTTTTTTAAAATGAATACTCATCCTCATACACGATAATTCTAAAACTATGACCATTTAATATGTATGTTTTGAAAACATCCATTTACAGCGTTCCATTCAACAACGTATAATTTTTAAATGAGTTTGTTTTTCCACTTCGATGACATATACACCGGAGTATTCATTTTTATAGTAGATTCTATGAGTTTTTCTGTATTCTGAAAACGGTGCTTTCAAAATAAATCAGTTTTAGAAAGCACTTACTTTAACTAAATTAATAGAGAAACATATTTTAACAGGGCGATTATTTTTGCCATTTTGAAAAACTTTGAAAACATCTATATATTCGTAACAGTTATTTCTAACTGTTCAATTTTCAAAACTTTCGTTAGTTTTTTCTTGAATTAAACCCAATACTATTAAAATGTTTTCTTTCATTTTTTAGCGAATTTCCTAAAAGGATGATTTCCTTTTAGCGAAAGGAAATGCAGCTATTGTTTTTGTACCAATGTTGGAATTTCGTAAAAATTACTTCCAATATCCATCGATTTTACGTACTAGATGTTAAAAATCACTATCGCTAAAATTTATATATATATATATATATATATATATATATATATATATATATATATATATATGTATTTTTTTTAAATGTCTGTGGGCCCTCTAGCGGTCACAGTTTTATACCCATTGGAATGAAATTTGGTATTTGAGTCGCTTTCGGTATTCTAAAGGTCAAGTTCGTAATGGGTAAAATCGGGCGAAGGGAAAGGGGGTTTAGAGGGAGGGGGTAACACGAAATTTGGTATATCTCCCTAATATTTGAAAATTCTAAAAATTTATCAGGAGTTAAGTTGTAGGTACTAAGTTTTACTGTTATTTTTATTTCTTATCATTTTTCTTTTACACTAATATTTACAGAAATATTTACAATTAAAGACTGAAAGTTAAAATTCTAAATATCTCTGTTCACATTAGAGTTTGAGAAAAATGATCATGTAATGAATTGTAGCAAACTTAATTTTATACAACTTTACTCCTTATACATTTTTCGATTATTCTAATATTAAGAGAGGTATTTGATATTTTGTGTTTGTTTGACACGAATACATGACATATATTTTATTGTAAAAAACATTTTAAAAAAAATTCAACAAACAAAAAACATCAAAAGACAATCCAAAAGACAATTCTGGCCCAAACCCATTACGTATAATTCATTATATGTAAATATACAATAGTATATTACGTCCCTAGGCCAGAAAGTTGGATTTCCTGGCGTATGTGATGTGATGGCCGAGGCGAAGCCGAGGCAATTATATCACATACGTCAGGGCATCCAACTTTTTGGCCGTGGGTCGTATACTATTTTTCTTGCTCCATGTACGCCGAATGTACGCGCTTTCTGGCCGCATTTTACGAATAATTGCTATGTTATAAAAACAATTGCTATGGTAACGGCCAGAAAGTAAAAGCGCACTGCAGCTCGAGAAGGCCATGAAAATCGTTCATTCTGGCGTAAAATGCGGCCAGAAAGCGCGTACATTCGGCGGCTGGAGCAAGAAAAGTATATTAAGTTTGATCACGACTGTAATGCTTAAAAATATCAATCGTAGGCATTAATATTTGGTATATGCGTTCTTAAAATTTGGCCATTTGTGCATGTCTGTCAGTCTGTGGACGATAAGAGATAACGAGCTGAAATGTGTTCTAGAGCAAAAAAGTGGGGTAAAGTTCGTTAATGGGCAAAATCGGACTATATTTGGGCAAAACTGCTTATCTTTGAAACCATTGGAACGCGTTTCCCTTCGCTCGGGAGGGGGGGTTTATATTCATCTTTGAAACCGTAAGAGATAGAAAAAAATTTGTTAACCAAAAATCTTATCTTTTTAAAATAAACAAGTTTTGTTTGAAAAAGATTTTCATTTTGTTAACAATTTTATCATTGATATACAACTCAGTATATACTGGGTACTCAAACATTTAACTCAGTTACATTACTTTACAGTCGAACGTAGAATCTCCTTCTTTTGGTTAAAATTTGTGTTGATTTTGTCATCTCCACAGAAACTCACTTCTATAAGAAAACTATAAAATTATTTTATGAAAATTTTTTTTTAATTTTGAAAAGTCAATTTTGATTGTCGTTTCCATAGTAACAATACACTAGAATCGTTATATATCGTTCTATTTGGTTATTAATAAATTTAATTTTTGCAAATACTAAAGTCATATCAGGTATTATGTTTCATTTTGATCACACTAAAATTATGACCGAGAGGTGACCTAGAGAGTGATTTAAGTATTCTAAGGAAATTCGCTAAGTTGACGCAGCTCCTGCGTAACGATTTCTTTAAAAATAGGTTATACCTTTATTTTGATTATGGACTTTTTCTTCCATTACTGGCCGCTTAGTTTCTGAATTTTTATCTATCTCAGGCATTTTGCTCGAAAGGAAATCAGCTATTATTTCTGTATTTTCTTACTAAAAGATTTTTGGAATGACTATAAAAATGTTTTTTTTTTTAATATTTTTTTTGTATTAAGTAGGTATTTGTTATTAAATCAAGTAAAAATAAGAGGAAGAGGGGAAAACAAAATTTGACATATCTCCACCATATATTTCTTATCATTTTTTCTGTTACACTAATATTAACAGTAATATTTACACTTTACTCCCTGTACATTTTTCGATTGTTCTAATATTAAGAGAGATATTTTATGTTTTGTGTTTTCTTCCTTCTCTACTCTTCCCTTCCCCTTGACCTATGCCATTTATTAATAAAATTGGTCTTGCAAATACCAAAATTATACCACATATATTTTATTTTGATCAGACTCAAATTGTGACCACTGGAGAGTAATGTATGTATTCAAAGGAAATAAGCTTAGTTGACGCAGTGCCTGCGTAAGGAATTTTTTTAAATTTGTATTCATTTTTAAAACACTATTTTCTAGTATAAATTAAAAGTTCATGTATTGGGTATGTGTTTTTTCACATATTTAAATTGATTTTCAGTATTTAAGAAAATAAGCATAGATAGATAGATAGATTGTAGAGGCTGTCCTTTACGGGCAACACTTCAACCATAAGGTCCATTGTGATGCCTAAGGATGTGAGGATGTGAGTGGAGTGAAAGGAATTTTTGTGCATATACTAGAAATTTTGTAGGATATGCGGCTGCAGCCGACTGATAGGAACTATGCCGATATTCATCTGGAGTGCGTGAAGGAAACTGCAGAAAACCTTCTTAAGCATAGCCGGTTATTTTGTTCTTCAATTAACCACCCCCTTTTTTGGGCTTAGATCATTGTGAGACATGCACCGCCATATTAGCAACGAGTAACATATCTTTGACTCCATTTCCCAGAGAGTTACGATTAGCTATTACCAATCCAAGTGGCTGAGCGGTCTAAGGCGTTATGTCTGCGCAGTATGCCTACTTGGAAACTGAGAGGTTATGGGTTCGAATCCCGACATCGATAGTTTGTCAATTATTAAGAAAAAAAAAGATCGGTTAATTGACTAAACTGTCGGCATACGGGCAAGAACAAAGTAACCGGCTATGCTTGAATAGATTTTCTGCAGTTTCCTTCACGAACTCCAGATGAATATTGGCATAATTCCTATTATAGTCGGCTGCAGCCGCATATCCTACCAATTCCTAGTCTATACTAGGCATCACAATGGACCTTATTATGGCCGAAGTGTAGCCCGTCCAGGGCAGCCTCTACAATCTATCTATCTATGTACGATTAGCTATTTTATACTGGTGATGACTACTTTATAGCCGAAATACGTATTTATAAAATACAAAAAATTGTTCTATGCATTGAGGCAAAATTTGAAATTTAATTCTAACAAAATTTGTTTTTATAGGATAGCTAAGCTACCACGTGAACACGCATGGATAAAACACAAAAATTTTGTATATACAGATTCTCTTTATCGGCGTTACACCGTTTCAAAGCTTATTCCATGTGGAACAGATAAATGGAACAAATAAATTTAGATGGACTATATGTTTATCGGTAAAATAATTAACTAATCGCATCAAAAAATCTGGTGAAAACCGCATCAAAATCGGTTCAGTCGTTAATGGTGCTAATTTCTGATATCTGATGAACACTTAATTTAACAGTCTATTTGTTTCTCGGTAAATTTTGCTACTATCCTGTGAAACCAAATTTAGTTCAGCCATTTATACATGAATGAGTAAGAAGCATCCAAACGGTTACAATATTAATAGAATATTAACGAATGCTTAGTTTAGACTACGACAGTACTTGCGACACAATTGTCAGACATAAATTTGTTTACTGTACACACTTTAACAGATTTTTTGTGTCTGGATAGTAATCTGTGTCCGAGCTATTCACACACAAAAGAACTTAGAACGAAACAGTTAGAGCTCGGTCACCATGAATAAGCGTCATGTGTTCGCTATTGCTGCCTATATTGTAATTAAACAAAGACGTAATCGCAAAAGAAGTATGTGGGTTCACAAGTGGATTCAAAAAAGACAAAAACTAGGAGTTTACCGTAGATTGCTTAATGAGTTGCGCGACGAAAATTCTAAATCTTACGAAAACTTCTATCGAATGAAATATGAGAATTTCGTATATTTATTGGAAAGCGTTACTCCTATAATAAAAAAAAAATACGCGAATGAGATTGTCGATCACTCCAGGTGAACGATTAGCACTAACATTGAGATTTTCAGCTTCGGCTACATGAATAAAAGATTTACAATAATTTTATTTTTTTTTATTGCTATATAATATTATTTTTTGTTTATAACTATTTAATTTGTGTTTGGAATGTATGGAGTGTATGGAAAATTGTCGAACCTGTTTGAAAACTGAGACACCTCAAGAGACACGTGGATACAACGTGTTCACACAGCTGCTGATTCGACACTAATTATGGTGTCACAATAAATGTCACAATTAGAGACACCCGTGAGCACTCATAGACACTTGGTGTATACACTGAGTGTACGATGTATAGTGTCGTAGTCTAAACTTAACATTTATAATATTATCCATCAATGGGAACGCCTAAGCCGAAAGAAGTAATTCTCTAACTTACAAGTTATTCACAATTAAAACATGCTTTTGTGTTTCATAATTTGGATAATCTGGTGTAACAATCGAACTATTTAGTGCTGATTATTTTTAATCATGCAGCAAATTTTTATTTATTTTTTGTATCTATGAACTAAAAAAAATTAAAAGATTTATTATTTATTTTTGTCATGGATAATTATTTTTATAACCAGTATATGTAAATATACAAGGTATATTAAGTTTGTATACCCAGTATATGTAAATATACAAGGTATATTAAGATTTTGTACAAAGTATATGTAAATATACAAGGTATATTAAGTTTAGTCTCGAATTTGTAACGCTTGGAAATATTAATCCTTGACACAAATGCACTAAAAAGTAAAAAAAATAATTGCGTATTCTTATGTCAATATTAGTTCACCTGAACAAAAATTTTTAAATATATATGTACAATTATTGTTATTTTTGGAGGCGGTGTCAGCATAGAAAAATTGAAAAAAAATATTGTCATTTTTATTTCGAAAAAAAAATGTATTTATTTAAATTTTAATGTTTCACATAAAATTTATCCTTCACATAAAATTTGGACAGCGCCTTCAAAAATAACAATAATTGTACATATATATTTAAAAATTTTTGCTTAGGTGAACAAAAATTGACTCAAGATTACGCAATTATTTTTTTACTTTTTAGAATATTTTGTTTTTGAAGTCGGGTATCCATTTTGTCTAAATATTTTTTATTTTTTTAAATTTTTAGTGCATATTATCAGTTTTTTTTACATGCATTTTGTTTTTTTTTTGTAAAAATTTTTTTTTTTGGGTCGGTTTTTTTTTTGTAAAAATTTTTTTATTTGAAGTCGGTTTTTAAAAAAAGTTTCTTATTTTTCTATTATGAATGAGTATACCCTTTCAAACAAACAAAAAATTTTCGCAGAAATCGGTGATCACATATAAATTGAGGATATTCCTCGATTTCTACTCATCAGAATGCGGTTTGATGACAATGGGACCAATGGAAAATCAAACCCTTTAAAACAAAAAAACAAAATTCAAAATCGATTCATAAATGACTGACTTCTGAGGTAACACACATTAAAAAAAAAAGAAAAAAAGCAACATACAGACGAATTGAGAACCATCCTCCTTTTTGAAGTCGGGTTCAAAAGTAACGTCAAGTTCGTTAATTGGCAAAATTGGAACTTGTTTCCCCCCGCCAGAGGGGAAATTATAGATATTTAAACCGTAAGAGATAGAAAAAAATTAAATAACAAAAAATCTTATTTTTAAAATAAACAACTTTTGTTTCAAAAAAGTTTTTATAAACACAATAGTTTTCTCATTATTTGTGCTCAAAGAGCAAATGACATTCTATTCATAGTCGAACGAAGGCGGACATATGAAGATACTTAGCATCTCTTATACTAATGGTATACCCAGTAAAGGAATATATACAAATTATTACATACATCACATCTCATTTACTATTGTTATACCCAGTATATGTAAACATATAAGGTTTATTAAGTTTGATCACGAATTTGTAACGCTTAAAAATATTGATCGTAGGTATGAATGTTTGGCATTTGTGTTCATAAATAGGCCAAATTCGGCCATTTCCGCATGTCCATCTGTTTATCTATCCGTCTGCCCGTGGACACGATAACTTAAAAATGAAAAAAGATAACGAACTAAAATTTATGTGTGTGTTCTACAGCAAAAAAGTAAGGTCAAGTTCGCTAATGAATAAAATCGGATCATGTTTGGGTAAAATAGGCAATACTGCCTTTCTTTAAATCGTAAGAGATATCACAAAAATTTTATAACAAAAACTCTTGTTCTTTTAAAAATAAACAACTTTTGTTTGAAAATAAGCTGATGAGGATTCAACAACAAGTATCTTACATTTTGGAATACACTCGTCTTAGTTAACAGTCATAACTCAATAATTAAATACTTAAGATAGTTAATTGTTATAACTTTAAACTTTGAAATATTATTGTACTTATAAATTTATTGTAACTTAAGTTTTCATTCAAACAAAAAAATTTTTTTTTCAAAGTAATCTTTTACCAAGATTATAACTTATATACAAAACAATTCTTCGAAAATATTCTAGATTTCATTCTTGAATGATTCACACATATGAAATGATATGGTTTATGATGCATAGAACATAGTAAACAGAGGGCAAAATATTTCAATTGAACTGTGACGTACAATTTGTATAAAACGTTCGTATCACCCAGTACAAGTAGTATAAAAATGGCGTAGAAAATAAATATAATGGGGTGAATTTAACATATAAAAATGTAGTGCCCCACGCCTTGCAACATCTGTATACAGACAGCAAGAATTCGAAAATAACTTGTTTTTGAAATGATTAGAAAGGATTGTTTAATTTTTATTTCGGGCTATTAAAATCCACGGTTTTTAGTTTACGTAAAAAGATATTTTATACCAAGTATCTTACTAGAGAAACTATCTCACTAGAGCAACAAGCAATTTTGGATGCTGCAATCAAAAGCTTAAGCCTTCTTGTTTGAGGCCAGATCACCCTAAGATGCCCTCTTCCGAACAAAACATTTATTCGGGACATTTTTTCCAAAAACGCTTCATTGAAGAAATTGTACATGGTTGCAAAGTAAAATGTGTCATCCTGCAGATGGTCTTAAAACCGCAATTTTAACACGGCGGGAATAAAATTTGGTATATAAAGTGCTTTCTGTTTTTGAAAGGCTACGTTCTTTAATGGTCGAAATCGCCCTAGAGGAAAGGGGAGTTTAGAAAACGGAAGTTATATGAAGTTATACTATTTTGGCGCGTTATGAGAATCCGATCAGAATGTATTTACAGCATGTAAAGAATTGCTGATATGTCACTCGCCTGTTGTAGCACTCGCTGGGTCGATGTAACACACTTTTCTATCCTGCTCTATTGCACAGTGCTTGGGAGACATTTTGTAAAAAATGTGTGGCATACAATAGAAAGACTAAATTAATGTATACATTCATTAGATGCTTAGCGAAACAGACAACAAGTAAGTCTGTCACATAAGTGAAGTGTCCCCACGCTTCAGTGGAGAATAATTTTGTGGGGGCCATGAACATGAACATTCGTAAAAGAAACGTTATTTGAGATTTATTTCCGACAGTTAAGTGATGTATTAATTCTGAGAAAATTCGTTATGTTGACGCAGCTCCTGCGTAACTAATTTTTGTTTAATTTCAAACGATTTTGCTGTTTTTTCCACCAAAGTAACGTATATGTAAACATTGTATATTATGTACACTCCCGTTCAATAAAACTGAACAGACCTGAAATGTTAATTTTCTTACATTTCATAAAACTTCTCACTCTTTTGTAACTCTCTGTATAATAATTCAATTATAAATAAAGATAAGTAGTATATATTTTAAGTGTGAAAAAAGAAATGGAAGTATAGTAAAAAATATTTACTACAAGAATAATACTAGAATTGTGAGAGAATACTGATTCGATTCAGATTTGTTCAATTTTATTGAACGGGAGAGTTTATACGTATTGTATAATTTAAAAGTAATATAATTTAAAAGAAAAACAATGTAGTTTACAAAAAATAGTTTCAAACAAATATCCCAAGTTCTTCTATCTCTTACGATTTAAGCGGGTCATTTTTCTGAGGGTATGAGGACATCAATGTTGCTCCTTCACTAACAGAGAGTCACTTCACAGCTTAAGATCACTTAAGCATCAGCTTGCTATCTTTGCCCGTTTTTACACATGTAGCTTCAGATGTAATTATTCATGCGATTGATTTGGTGAGCAAGCGCATTAGTATTTTTTATGCATGTTATTAGTTTGATTAAATAGAGAAGAATTATATTTTGACGATTTTTTTCATGAAATCTTATATGTAACTTCAGATGTAAGAATAGTGTGTACGATATGTTTATATCCTACTTCCTTGTGATTGGTATACTCTGATCATATGACTGAAGAGGTTGGCAACGAAAGAAATAGTAAACAAGAAGATAGTTATAGCTGTTAACAAACAAGCGATTGATATATTTCAAGTTAATTTCCTTGTGTGGACAGTGTTGTAACTTTAGTTATATCAAATTTTTTTTTTTGCGATTGAATACTTACTTCAAAAGTTGCATGTGTAAAATAGCCTTATGGTAGGTATTTTTACTGCATAAACGGCCAGAAGGACATCCAGTAACATAGTAAATAAAATATTTTATGAACACCTGAACCAAAACTTTGTATATGACCAATATTTCCATCCTTTAAAAATAAACTCTTTGCAGTTACGTTAAGGACGTTCAATTGCTACGCTAAAGTCAAACGAGTACTATCTTTAATAAAATTTATTTTGGATTTGAAAAAAGTTGTAATGCATATCAATAATCTTACAACGATTTATAGCCTTTTTTTATTTATCCTAAATATGTTAAGAGAATTTTATATTGTAAAATATCAAGAAATGTAAATTACAAATTGAGTGACAGATTTGACAGTAAACTTTGTTGTATATTTGTGTGTATGTGTATATTATTTTAGTGTGCGTGGTCGCCAGTTTTCAAAATATGGTGGCAAAAACAACCTAACAAAACAGTTTTATTTTGATTAAATAATTAATTCAAATGTCCGTCAACACCATTTTTTTAATGCAATTATATAAACTGCATATTTATAAATATTATTTATTATCCTGTCTACTTTAATAATATAGTTATTATACGTTTAAGTACAACAAAATCCTGTTCTCCATAAGACGCTGTGTTAAAAGTTTGATTTTTAATCGATAATTACTCTTCGAAATGATCGTCAACAAGTATTAAATTTTTGAGGGAGGATAACTATATAATTGAGCTATTCAATTCACTATAAAAATATTTTAATCTACTTTTAAGCCTCATGTATGAACGTCCTTAAATGTTCAAATATTCCGGCCTGGTAAGAGCTGAAATCTAACAGAACAGAATATTGTAAATAGAACTTTCATATTACTCACAAAGTGTATATAGAGGTTAAAAATTATTGAAAAACCCAGAGAATATAGCCATGAATTAGTCTCGTACTTAGCAGGTAAACGGTATATAACACATTGTACTTATAGTACCTGTATATAATATACAACAAATCTATTCATATTTTCAAGTACTTGCAATAACATAGGAAAGGGATTAGGGTATGGATATATATATATATATAAATTTATAGAATACTCCTATTAATACAAAGTATATCAAATTAAAAATATATGTAGTTTAGTATCTTACTCCTTCAAATACTTTCTTTAAAATTTGTTACTCTCATGCCGGCAGTACACACTCGGCGAAAGTACTCGGTGAATGTCTCTGCAGGACATTCGTAAGGCGAGGATCTGCGAGCGGAGCTGTGTACACTTTCGCCGACTGTTCGGTCGGCAATACAGTTACTCAACGTGGCTTGGCCAGAAATAACGTTGGTAGGTATATCGTAAAGGTTACATTTTTAAAATAAAAACAACCAGTCCAAGTGACCTAGTGGTCTAAGGCGTTATGTCTGCGCAGTGTACCTACTTGGAAACTGGGAAGTTATGGGTTCGAATCCCGACATCGGCAGTTTGTCAATTATTAAGAAAAAAAAATGGGGGGAATTAATCGACTAAACTGTCAGCGTATGGACAAAAACGAAATAACCGGCTTTGCTTGAGAAGGTTTTCTGCAGTTTCCTTTACGAACTCCAGATGAATATCTGCATAGTTCCTATTGTAGTCGGCTGCAGCCGCATATTATACCAATTCCAAGTCTATACACAAAAATTCCCTCTCACATCCTCACATCCTTACGCATCACAATGGACCTTATGGTCGAAGTGTAGTCCGTCCAAGGCAGCCTCTACAATATATCATCTACTCATTTTTAAATTACATTTTTAAATTAAAAATGTAACTTGAACGTGTCAAAAAGCCTTTTAATGAAGCGTTGATGAGGCGAAGCGAGTCTACAAGAGGCAGACTAAGCGTTGCAAGCACACTCTTGTGCTCGTTATGTTCTGCGGAGTGTGTACTGACGGCTTCAAGATATTTGTGAAAAGTGGTGACTATCCCACTTTTAACTATTAGTGATTAGTGGTGATATTTGTTAAAATACAAATTATGAAGTTGAGAGTTCCATTACTCGATCAAGACACACGTCGATACACAAAATTTTAACTACCCCATGGATCACAGAAATATATTGATTTTTTCTCAGGGAAAGAAATTTTATTCATTGAAATAACTTTATACAGATGGAAGAATGGTTATATTTTCATCGATCATATTAACGTTCCTAAATTTTATTTCAAATACACACAGCAGATAACATACAAGTATTGAATTTATAATGATTATTAAAATAATCAACGAGAACTCTAGGTTTTATGAAATTACATTTCAAATTTTGCCCCAATTCCTAGATTATTTGTTTGTATTTTATAAATACGTATTTCGACTACAATCCAGTCATCATCAGCACCAAATTAGCAACAAGCAACATATCTCTGAATCCGTATCCCAGAGATAGTTACGATTAGCTATGTCGTACTCATGATGACTACTAATCTAAATACGTATTTATAAAATACAAACAAATGTTCTAGAAATTGGAGCAAAATTTGAAATGTAATTGAAATTATAGTTTTTAAAAATACGATAGATTACATTGATCTAGTTTTATCAGTATTTGAAACATGAAACAAAAATCATTCGGTTTAGCTCTAACTTACTCCCAGACCGTAACAGTCTTCTCACCTAAAACTGGGGATTAAGTTTTGAACAAGTTTATTAGTGTATAACAAGATCCATGGACTCAGAAATTGGTAATGTGAAATACAAGTTCATTTATTATGTGAAACATTTATTGCGCCGTGTTAAACCGACTGTTGACCCGGCGACATTTTCTCAAGCGCCAACAAGTTGTTCATAGGTGATATTACAGATAACAAATCAGTTTTAAAAAAGTTGCTGATAAATGACAGTACAAATATATGTTCAAAACTCATTCAAAGGTGGCAATGCATATTTTCTATACAAAACAGTTAATAATAATAATAATAATTTAATTAACTGATTGAAAGAATTGAGCCGTCTCAAGTTTTATGAAATTATTTAATTTTTAATTTTCTGGTATTAAATTAATATGTATTAGCGAATTTTCTCCAAAGAAAATGCAACTATTGTTTTTGTACCAATGTTGGAATTTGTGTGTGTGGACTCTCGGTCAAAGTTTTATTCTGATTGGAATAAAATTTGGTATTTGAGGCGCTTTTAGTATTCTAAAAGGAAAATTCGTTAATGGGTCAAATCGGACATGGGGAAAGGGGAGTTTAGAGGGAGGAGAAACCAAAAAAGTTGGCATACCTCCCGTAATATTCGAAAAATCGAAAAATTTATAAGTTGTAGGTACTAAGTTTTACTGTAATTTTGTTGCTAATCATTTTTTTCTGTTACAGTAAAATTTACAGAAATATTGACGGTTTAAGATTGAAAATTAAATTCCTTAATATCTCTGTACACATCAGAGTTAGAGCAGAAATGACAAGGTGATGAATTGTAGTAAGCATGATTATCTACAACTTTATTCTTTACACATTTTTTGATTGTTCTTATATTAAGAGAGATATTTTATATTTTGTGTTTTCTTCTTTCTTTATGCCCCCCTTTACCTTTGACGTATGCCATTTAATAATAAAATTGGCCTAGCAAATACTAAAGTCATATCAGATACGACATTTCATTTTGATCTAAGCCATCACAATTTTGACTAAAATTGTGACAGCTAGAGAGTGATTTATGTATTCTAATGAAATCCGCTAACTTGAAGCAGCTCCTGCGTAACGATTTTAAAAAAAATAAAGAATAACTTTTCTTTAAAAAACATCTGAATATACTTTGTTTTTGAATATGCCATCTTTTTTTCCATATTTATTTTCTTTATTAAACCATTCTTCTGATGCATATTTTCGAGACAAAATAGTTTCGGTGTTTTACACCTGTCTGGCACCTGTCACGATTCAAAGGAAAGATATCAAAGTTTGTGTTTTCCATTCTCTTCTCCCACAAATTGGTTGGAATCGGTTAGGCTTAGTTCTGGGAATTATTAAGGTATAACCAAACCCAGGGACCTAGAATCTTGAAATTTCGGAAGTAAGAAGATCTAAGAACTCTGATAACGTGAAAGTATTTCACTAATTTCTCCTCTTCTAATTCAAATTGGAACCCAAATTTATTCAAAGATATGTTATTGTGTTACATTAAGCTCATGAAACTTGAAATTTAGTAAATTTTTTTGTAAATTTTCTGTCCCAAAGATGCCGTTAACGGATGAGATGCCGTTAACGGAATGATATACGTGCTGCCATAAAATGATAATAATAAAATAATAATATTATAGTTATTTTTTAGAAGCTAACATTTTATACACAATTCAAAATATATATATATATATATAATATTTAAATTATCATAAAAAAATTACTTTTATATTTTTTTCTTAAATAAATTAATGGCCTAAGAAAAAGGAAAATTTAATGTAAAATCAATGAAAAGATATTGTAAAACATTATAAAATCAAAATTGAAAATCATAGCATATAAAGTGTTAGCTTGTACCCATCAACTTTGTCGTACCGGGAGCTTTAAATTGAAATCGATTCTTATGGAGTAAAAAATTTAGTTCAATTTTAGTCCCAATTGTATTAGGTTTTTCTTATGAGACTTTTTATTTATCTCTTTTATCACTCAGAAAGTTTTCGAATTTCGTTACTCAAACAAACATTTTTCTATCTTTATTATGCAGATTGTTTTCACAATTTATAAGAACCACTCGGTGTAACATCTACATACATTTATACTATAAATGTATGACGCAAGGACTATTTCACATAATGAATACGAAAATAAAATTTCAAGTAGGTTATTTTACTTATTAGGCCCATTATTGATATGAGTTATTATTGTTCAACTTTTTATTTAGTTTTTTTTTTTTTTTATTCTACATTCAACCGTAAAAAAAATTTATCGTTCATTTGTATAATAAGACTTATTAAAATTTTATCCATTGTAAATATTAAAAATAAAATTTAAGTGCTATCGAATTACAACAGCGGTCATATATAAAAATTTCAAAATAAAATAAATAAATATTACTATAGAATTTTTAAACTAATATGGAATTATTTATTTAATAGAGTTTACAACAAAAGTCATAATAAAGAAAAGAGTATCATTTAAAAAAAAAATAGATAACTAAAACAAAATTACACTTATATCATAATTAAATGCTAATTAAATGCACAAATTAAAAATTAAATGCTCTTTTTATCGAAGTTCCTGAAAAGAAATAAAGCTATTGGTCTCGTACCAAAGTCAAAATTTCCCTAAAATTTCTTCAAATATCCGTCGATCCTACCTAGTAGATGTAGAAAGCACTGTCTTATATATATATATATATATATATATTTTGTTAAAAAGTTTTTTATAATTAGAATATGTGCTGGACTCAAAAAATTATTGACAAATTTTTCTCAATATATATATATATATATATATATATTGGTGTATTGAAAATTATTGAGAATAATTTTTCAATAATTTTTTGAGTCCAGCACATATTCTAATTATTAAAAACTTTTTAACAAAAAATAGAACCGACGAAAGAAGAAAGTAACTGAAAAGCAAAAAAAAGTAAGTTAAAGTAAATACCTAAATAATTATGAGTCAACGCCAAACAAACAATATATATAATATTTTGTAATATTTACTTTTAACCGAAAATCAGATTCACCCTTTGCGCATTTCGATGGAGATTTTTTGGCGCCGACTCAAAATTATTTAGGTATTTACATTGACTTATTTTTTTTTGCTTTTCAGTTCCTTTCTTTTTTGGAAGATTAAATTTTTTGTATCAAAGTCTTTATTTGTTGCTTTTAAGTTACTTTCTTCTTTCGTCGGTCCAATTTTTTGTTAAAAAGTTTTTTTTTTCACTTTTCAGTGCCTTTGTTTTTTCGTACATGTTATAGTGTCATTAGAACTACATAAGTGTGCCAAGTTTCAATAGAATCGGTTCACAGATGACAATTGGTGGGTGAACAATCCATTTTCCCCTATTTAAGTATACCCAATTCAATAAAAAAGGAATTATTGAAATCGAACTACTCTGTAAAAATTTATGCGTGGTCATACATAATATATATATATATATATATATATATATATATATATATATAACGATATTGAGTGCTTTCAAAGTGTTTACACACAGACAATATACGATATTATACAATATACAAATATATGATATTTTTCCTTTAGTGGCGCTGGGAAGTCTTATTTTTTAATTATTTTTTGTGGCTAAAATTTGAAATTTATTTTCAAATTTGTATTATATTCCAACTTTGAATCATTCCCAATCCAACAACAAAAAATTATCAAAGTCGGACTACTATGTAAAAAGTTATGCGTGATCATGCATAAAAAAATAAAAATAAAATAAAAATATACAAGTTGAATTGAGTACCTCCTTCTTTTCGTCGGTAAAAATAGAAAAATATTACGAAAAATATTTAAGAGAAAATATTTTTCTCCTTGGAAAAAGAAGGAGTTTTTTTTTCTATTGAAATTGCAAAAAGGGTACAATAAGATCTTGTTTGATTAATATTTTTTTTAATGTTTAAAAGTTCTCAGAACCTCCGAATGCGCCCATAGTTGTTGATGAACTAAATTGTTCGAGAAACCTCCATGCAAAAATATATTCTCAAAAAAAATATTTCTTCAAAACATCAACAACTGTATTCTAGAAAGACCCATTGTATGTAAAAAATTGAATTAGTGTTTAATTTAAAAAAAAATTCGGGTGTTAAATTGTAGTTTTAAAAAAAAAGACTAAACACTTTATAGAAAATAATTGAATTATCAATTATTTTCATAAATATGAAATTAAGTTAATTTAGTAATTTTAATTAAAAGAGATATTATGATGTATTTTTAAAAAAAAAATAATGAAAACTAAATATACGGTACTTTAGAAAAAAAAATCCAAAGCAGAGTATTGTATGTGGAATTATGAAAATTAGAAAACGATCGGTGCTAACGCCATACACGTAAATATAAAAAAAAAACACGTTGAACCGAAAGTCTTTCAATAAAAGCTGGGCCCATTAAAAAAGATAATATTGAGGTAGTAAGATCTTTACTATCCAGTAAGTGTCTAAGTTATCGACAAGTGATTCGAATCTGAAATACTGAAAATAAAAAAAGTACAAAAAAAAGAACAAACGAAATATATGTTAAAATAAAATATATTTGAAATAAATAATTTTTAATTTAATATGTTAATAATATAACTATCCTTAAAACACTAACATTGGTTGTACAAGTTATAAAAAAAAGGGATTACATGAATATGTGCTAGATTGAACTGTAGTAAAAGAAATATCGTAAAAAAAAAACGACACTACAGTAAAAAAAAAATATGTTCAAATATGTCTGATTTGCAAAAATATAAATATGGATTACAAATTTAATTCAGATACATAGTTGTATATAAAAGAGACATTACGCTTCTGTAAAGAAAAAATACACGGCCAAAAAAAACCAAGCGTATACAAACAATATAGTTATAAATTGAAAAAGTCAATGCATATTCACATAAAATATAAATTGTACAGCAAAAGTGTGTATAGAATGTGTATTGAATTGTTACAAGTTTGAGAGACCACAAGTTTCGGAATAGTGAATTAAATAAATTATACAAAAAAAAAAATATACTTAGATACAATCAGATAGAAACCATTAATTCGCCCATTCGATACTTCAGCACAATCCATAAAAAATATTCAATTTGTAAATTGAAGAAATAAAAATTTTAAATACCATCTGATTAATTCATGTGAATCAACTAATTTTAGTAACTGTCTTGAGACAAGTACTTTTAGTAATTGCTTTCTTTTTGTAACTTCACAGAGAGAAGTAATTTTTGTAACTCATTTGAAATATGTGCAGAAATATCGAAGTAAGCTTGGATATACGCAAGTCATATCCAATCTAAGTAAATGTTTGTTGAAATTATGTAAATTCTCAACTAGCATAAACCAATAATTATATAAATTACTTTTTTTTGAATAATAAAAATATGAAAAAATATCAATAATAAATTTTATACAGTGGAGTAGTAAAAAAAATTATTCTCCACCATGGCGGGTATAAAAAGCCACGATCAGTGCTAATCAAAATCAGTTTAAAATTTACTGTTGTTTGAATCAGTTCAGTTAAAAATTAATATTCGTGTGATAAAGATTAAGTTAAAAATTTGTTCGATTCAATTGAGTTTAAATTTGACATTGTAGATAGCACCATTATAAAATTTAAAAAAATTGTTGAAAAAGAAATTAAATTCAAATTTTTTTTAAAGCAAATAAAATCAGGTTTTTATTTCTTAAAAATTTTGTTTAATTTAATTTATTTTTCTTTAAAAAAAACATGCGTATTGTTTCAAATGAAAAATAGTTAGTAAAACTTTTACTAATATATTTTTTTTTTGTCGAGTATCGGAATCTGTTGCAGGTTCGGGCAGCGCTCCTTTTGAGGGATAAAAAGAGCCAAGATACCGCGACAATATATATATTTATATATATATATATATTTATATATATATATATGTATATATATATATATATATATATATATATATATATATATATATATATATATATATATATATATATATATATATATATATATATATATGTAGAGATGAAAGTTTGTAAGTCGATTTCCGTGAGAGAGCAAGCGTTCGTTAGCCATATTATTCGAACTCGGTTAATATTATTCCAACAGAAACATAAAAACACCTAATTGTTTGTTTTTTATAACTTCAATTTTTATTCATAATATTTTTTCGATTAAATTTAAGGTTTTTGAATTATTTGCGAAAAATTGTTACTAAATATACTTTTTTCGACGAAAAATTGGCAAATTCAACTGTGAATAACTACAAACTTTGCAGAAAAACTGTATTGCACATTTTTTTATTTAAATAAATTACTCTATCAATTTTTGGGGTCATTTCAAATGAAAATATTTCCACCAGGGAAACGGGGTGGTATCCACCCTCAGGGTTAGTCCACCCGCCAAAAGAATTCTGATTTCAAATAATATATACAAACAAACATTTAAAAAAATCTTTAAATCGGTTCTGTTTCTGAGAATTCACTAATTTCATCTTTTTATAGGCTTTACTGATTCCACTATATATTATTATCAAGCTATAATAATAGGTAGTCACTCCAATTGTAAATTTAAATAGTGAATGCAGGCGAACACCATGTAGCAGTGTTAATACTGAAACTGAACTCAGTAGACAGTGATGGTATAGCGATTAGCGATTAAATCAAGTCACACCTCAAAAATTAGTCAAACTACATTAAATTAAACGAAGATTAATACATCCAATGAATGTTTTTGTTTTATTTTTAATAATGTATATTTTATATTCAAGTAATAATCATTTGCTACGGCTTGGTTTTATGGATCGTAAGTTCATTTCAACAAATATTTTTCTAACAGTTTTTGCACTAGTAGCAACATTAGGATCCATACGGATCCGTTAGACGGTCTCAAAATTCTAATTTTGAGATGGCCACCACATAGCCCAGAATAAAATTTAATGGAACATCCATGAGATGAACCTATTTGACGTATAAGAAGATAAATTGACCCTCCAGGCAGCTCACAGAAGCTCGTAATAGGTTTTGTGTAGGAATGGGAGGTAATAACCTAAAATTTTCTAGCAAACTTTATTAAAAGTATGCCTAGAAGGCCTGAGGTAGTCATTAGAGCAAAAGGAAGTAATATACACTGCTAAAAGCTTATTTCCTTCTAAAAATTTTGAAATAATAACTCAACTTTTGACGTCATTTGTACAGACAATAGGGTCAGGTCGTCAATTGAAGTAAAATTTATTTACTATAACTTTCCAAAAGATTATTTTCTTCTAGATTTTTTTTCCCCCCTCACTCTAAGTCCCCCTTTCGCCTTGACCAAGTTTTTTCTGTTGACTTGGTCTTTAAATGCAGAAAGCACGCTATTAAGTAGAGATACTGTTGTTAATAAAAAATGGGTGACTCCAAAAACTATTGACGATGGTAAGTGCTGAAGAGATTTGCTTAAAATAAATATTTGTTATCCTGATCTTGAATTGTTCTATAAAATTAAAACAGCAGCACAAACAATATATTATTGGAGCTAAACGATGTCATATGTTCAATAGTATCGATCTGTCGTCAATTTATACCTCGAAAGTTGTTTGGGACGGTGTAACACCATTTTAAATAAAAGTCATAAAGTCATCCAAAATAGAACTTTAAAGCATAATGGAACTTGTGACGTTCTTGCTTAAAAAAGTAGGTAGTTATATTATTATTAAATTATATATTTGTATATCATTTCAGTCAACAGCCCAGCCTCGTAACAAACTTTATAAATTTTCTTTGCGATATAAAAAACTAACAAACACTGAAAGTTCATTGGTATTTCTTGGTAATAACAGCAAATTTGTTGTTATATAATCATGTTATATAATGCAAGATATAGCGTGTAACATAGAAATAATAAGTCATGTTGTTTCTGTCTCATTTCAATTCATGCAAGAAATGTATATGTGTTTCATGTTTGACTGTTTGAAAAACATATTTTGGATTGACTCATTTTTAATAATAGTAGGCATTTATTATTTTTAAAAAGTTATTTATTTTTTTTAAAAAGTTAGTTAAAATCAGAAGTGAAATTGGCAGTTATAAAATAATTCGCAGAGTAATCTTGTTAATTATGTAGCAGCCAAGTAAAGTCGAAAAATCGGAGTTAAAAAATAATTCGAAGAGTAATATTGTTAATTATGTAGCAATCAAGTAAAGTCGAAAAATCGAAGTTATAAAACAAAATAAGAAGTAATATAATTAATCGTGTATAAGAAATATTAATTTAAACAAGTAATGTAACTAACTGAGTTAATTGTTTTAATATATGTATATACTGAGTTTTATATTGAATTGTTAACAATTCGCTTTCCGACGAACATTTAATCCATAAATTATGAGAAAACTATTGAGTTTATGAAAATAATTTTCAAACAAAAGTTGTTTATTTTAAAGAGAAGAAGATTTTTTGTAAATAAATTTTTCTTCTATCTCTTACGGTTTCAAAGACGTATATCCCCCCCCCCCTTCTAGCAGGGGGAAGCACGTTCCGATTTTTCCCATTAACAAACTTCACCTTACTTTTTTGTTCTACATACACAAATTTTCAGCTCGTTATTTCTTTTTGTTTTTGAGTTATCGGCTTCACGGACAGACGGACGAACATGCGGAAATGGCCGAATTAGGCCATTTTATGATTACCGTTGTGACGCATTTTTGTCAAGGATTAATATTTTCAAGCGTTACAAAGTCGGAACTAAACTTAATATGCCTTATATATTTACATATACAAGGTATAAAAAAATGCAAAAACAAATCATATTGAAAGAATTAAAACAATTAAATAAAACAAACAAATGTGAGTATGAGTTTAATCAAATAGAAAAAAAAACAACATATAAACCAAAAAACTATCATAATATTTATGACGTCATATAATAAGACAAATAACATTGAAATTACGTAATAAAAAATAACACAAATTACATAAGTATAACACTTTAATTAATGTATAATTATAGAATCGAATTGAAATAAATAAAATTTTCTGTTTAAAATATAAAATTAAAATTATACATTTTCTTTCTCAAACTAAATGGAGTCAAATTTATAAATTTAACAAATAGAGTCAGATTTATTTAACGAAACCTAAATAAGTGATTTTATCAACCTTGATAATATCGTTACAATGTAATAACGTTATAAACTGTGACCCACAATCCGGATGACGTTGTAAATGTACTTCTTGATGACCATGTACCATCAGTTTTCGTGAAGCTATCGGAGAACTTTGGTGATTATAAATCCATAAACTCAACGACATTACTTCAAAAAATTTAAAAAGGCTTATTTTATATAAACGTACCTACATAGCATAATAGGGAATATGCATGAAAATTTTTTTTCACATTTATTTTCAGAATATAAAAATACTGTTAATACTGTAATAATATTTAAAAACGAAATTAAAATCCAACAAATACCAAGAAAGCTATAAGCTTTTAAAGATTATTATCTGTCTCTTTCTTGCAAAAATACTAAAAACGGAGTTTAACGTGTATTTTAAATGGTGAAAGTGTAATATGACGTCACATAACATATCAAGAGGGCTATCACCCTCTTTGTCTAATCGGGAATTTCAATCATTCATATCTCGCTTATTTTTAAAGTTATTTAAAAAGTAATTTTACCTTGATATTTGTCAAGTAAACATGCTTCAATTCAAGTGAAAAAAAATTTTCATGCATATTCCCTATTGTAAAGGGTAATAGTCCTTTCCCACTTGTGTCCTTCAATACTGCACGTATAACAGCACTATTATATTACGGCCAATGTTTAATGAAGTATTGGAACCCGGTGTGTTTCCAAACTTCTTAAAATTAACTAAAATAATAAAATTGTTCAAGACAAACAGGATAGCAAACGCAATGTTTTGGAAACTTATCAAATATTGCATCATAGCACTGATTAGAGCAAAACGCTCTACAATAACACTTATATAATTTACGTACTTATATAGTTTTAAAGTTCTTCAATTTTTATTGCCTTTGATTCATAAAATTTTGTATAATTTGTGTGTTTAAAATTTGTATAATTTGCCAAAAAGTTTATAGTTTAAGGTTTTTCCAATAATTTTAATCTCATTCACAAAATGTTATGTTAAGTACCTGCAAATGTTTATCTTGTTGCTATAGTATGTAAAATTTGTTCATAGTGGGTCAATTTCGCTTATCATCTGTAAGTCTGAAATAATATAATGTGAACAGACCTATTTAGAATTTTTACTTTCAATCTTTAATTGTAAATATTTCTGTAAATATTAGTGTAACAGAAAAATGATAAGAAACAAAATTACAGTAAAACTTAGTATCTACAGCTTATTTCCTAATAAACTTTTCGATTTTTCAAATATTAAGGGAGATATGTCAAATTTTGTGTTTCCCCCTTCCTCTAAACTCCCTTTTACCTCGTCCGATTTTACCCATTAACGAACTTGACCTTTAGAATACCAAAAGCGCATCAAATACCAAATTTCATTCCAATCGGAATAAAACTGTGACCACTAGAAAGTCCACAGACATTTTAAACAATCTTTAATTGTAATTATTTCTGTAAATATTAGTGTAACAGACAACTGATAAAAACAAAATTACAGTAAAAGTTAGTGCCTACAACTTAACTTCTGATAAATTTTTCGAATTTTCAAATATTAAAGGAGGTAGTCAAATTTTGTGTTTTCCCTTCCCTATAAATCCCCTTTCCCCTCGTCCGATTTTACCCATTAACGAACTTTAACTTTAGAATACCAAAAACGACCCAAATACCCAATTTTATTCCCATCGGAATAAAACTGTGACCGCTAGAGAGCCCACAGACCTTGAAAAAAAGTACGTATGTTGTATATTATATATATTACAACATATTTACATTTTAGCGATAGTGATAAATTTTAGCGATAGTGATTTTTAACATCCATCAGGATCGATGGACATTTGAAGAAATTTTTACGAAATTCCAACATTGGTGCAAAAACAATAGCTGCATTTCCTTTGGAGGAAATTCGCTAAAAAGCAAAAATAATATTTAGTTATAGAATAATATTATATATTCATCTTTATTTATTAATATTAGGTATTTCATAATACATAAATCAAACTATAAAATATATTAACCACTATACACTATACCACTATTTGAGAATTCTAGTTGTCGTACTGTATTTAACGCCACGATACACTTGTTGGTTAACACTGTTTTTACTTCACACCTCTAATTAAAATGACAAATGGACTCAAAGTGGGGGAAACATTCAAATGTTTCCTACCCTTTATTTTGAAAATAGACTGATCCATTCAAACTGTGACAATTTTCGAGGGCTCAATACAAATGAATGTAGCTCTTTTATATACTGATGTTGGATGTCCAAGGTCTATTATAAATTATCGTTTTATATTATTTAATTATTACAACAATGTGAATGAAATACGCGTATATATGATTTGATTATGTAAACCTTTAGTAATACGAATAAAGAAAATGGGTCAGTTGCTATTAATGAAAAATTAATATGAATTCGAAATTGTTTTCGTGCTAATGCACAAATAAAAAACAGATCGCAAATCATTATTTAAAGTTAAAAGTTTTATAAAAACTATACCGATGACGACTATCTACAGTGTGTTCAAAATTGGCAAGAAATATATTTTTCGTGGCGTAAGAACCAACTCAGGCAGAATATTTGGAAATTCCAGTTCTTGAGGGGTATAATTGACAATATTCCAATTGTATGGAAAATACGCGATTATGTTATTCAGTAATCATTAAAAATGACGGAGTTTGTTCAAATTTTAAAATTGAACAGAGAAGTTGAAAATTAGTTATATTAAACGAAGACAAAAAGAGGTTCAAGAGGGGCTGAGAGTTTGAATGGGAATGTTTTGTAATGGGAATAGAAATGGGAATGTTTCGTATTCGGAATGGGAATGGGAATGTGACATAAATTTTCTATTTAGACTGTTCTTAATACATAAATAAATATTACATTTGAAATTTTGCCTCAATTCCTAGAACATTTCTTTTTATTGTTATAAATACGTATTTCGATTAAAATGTAGTTATCATCAGTATGAATTAGCTAATCATAACTATCTGGGATATGGATTTAGAGATATGTTGATTGTTGCTAATTTGGTGCGTGTCTCACCAAATGAGAAAATACAAACAAATGTTCTAGGAATTGGGGCAAAATTTGAAATGTAATTTCAAAAAACCTAGAGTTCTCTTTGATTATTTTAATAATCTTTATAATACTCGACCTTGCGCGCTACCGTGCTCTAGATAAATATGTTTGTTCATGGAATATTGAAAATCAAACCTTAAGCATGTGAAATACGGTTGAGAGAGAATAGTTGGTACATAATGAGTCATTTTGACTTCAAATTACCCACATTCCATACACATTTTCGTGGTTGAGGCGGTCTCAGCAAAGGTATTTCTATCCTTTGCTTGCTCTTTCGGGCTTGGAGTCCCGTCTTCTGATCTCAACCTCTTTTGTTGTGGATTTGCATGGGTTGATTCCCTGAATTTGCCCCCACAGATGTCAACGCTTTAGAAACCAGGGCTGTAGGGATATTTTTCCGGTTCTTCTTTCTCCACGAGATAAGTACGCTTCTCCGAGCTGAACCAAGAGATTTTTTTCTTTCATGCCAAGAGTATGTAAATATGTACAGATTTTGTGCTGGATTCGGTGCAACTGCAGTTTTTTTGTGTCTCAGCGAGGTAAGCTTGTGCGGCCTCGGTTAATTCACTAGTTATTGGGATTTAAGCCGATGAGTTTGTATTTTTACACTTGGTATCTATTACGGTCCAACGAGCTAATGGGGCCGTCAACTACCCCATCGGTACCCTAATTGGGAGGGAAATAATGCAATGGAGTTCGCTAGTAGCTACAAGGAGATTGTTCGCGATAGCAGTTAACCCTGCGATATCCATCGGCTAGTTGCTCTAGACACAATGCCTCGCACCGTAGTTTTGGTTTGCATGTTTTCTTAGTCTAGCTCCTGAGGGACATCCTGTCCGACATGAGTATTCCTGCCAGTAATATAGTTACCGCCGGCATATCCCCAAGCCCTTCATCGATGCACACAAGCCTCTCCACCAACCCAGGTTCTACCATGCCTAGAAAAAGAGCGACTCCAATGAAGCAACTATATTCATAAAATATAATTATTTGAATGTGACGCTCTTTTGAGAGTTTTGTGTTGCTTTAGTTACAATGCGCGCTATCAACAGTTGGAGAACAAATTTCATGGGCGAAAATAAATAAAAAACATGAAAATTGACGAGGTAATGATGATGTTACTTATTTATAAAAAAAAATGTGTAGTTTTACAAAGATTTTTTTTTTTAATTTTCATTATACATCCTGTATAATATGTATATAAATGTATGTATAATGCTATTCTCACATTTTTCATAATAAAAATTCCACTTTAACATTTCTTACTACTTTCCCATCTTACTTACAACAATTAATGGGTATTTCTCTTTTCGACCAAATATTTACATTAGGTTTTTGCTTTTCATTAAAGTAAATAAATTATTTGCTGCAAGAATAAAAAACGAAAATTCACATATACCTGTTTTTTAACAATTCTCATATTATTTAGTTCTTACATCAGCGAATAAAAATTAAATGCTAAAATGCTCATATTAAAATATTTAAAAGTAAGTGAGGTTAGTAGTCGATGTGGAAAGAGTTTTTTCTTTATCTTTCAAACTGTTTCACATAAGAAATAAATACACCGATATGAATCTACAATTGAAAAAAAACTAAAACCCTTTGTTAAATTTTTGACGATTTGTACAATTAGAGATGTTTATTTTACACTTAGATAGATAGATAGATAGATATGTATTGGGGTATAAAAAGAACTGCACTTCGACCTTTAGGCCCATAGTGCCCACACTTTCATCTCAGTCTGGCGAGATTCGCTTCTCCCATATCTTGGCAATAGCCAGAAGCATGATGATTAGATTTTCCTGAAGGTTCATATACTCGGGGTGAGATGCACCGAATGTCTTGTATCTGCTGTAACCGAGATATTCGATGTCAGAGATAATGGGACTGGATGTTTTCTCCTCCTCGCCGCACAGTCGACACATATTGGATCTGTTATGGGGTCCCATTGCAGATGCTTTCGCAGGTGATAATGCCCGGTGATGAATTCGGTAACTTTCCGCAGTTGTATCCTGTTCAAGTTCAGTGAATCGATTGATAACCTCTTGAATGCATTCCTAAGCAGTATTTTCCCGAGCAGTATTTTATATTCGATTTCACAACAAATTTTGTTATTCATTCAATTTTGCTACTCCATTTTCAATATTTCATAGGACAAAAAATATATTAAACCAATAAATTTAAAAACAATACTAAAAATCAATAATGTCTTTGACAATTACAAGGCTTTAAAAATTTTTGGCCGTCATCCACTCAGTTCCATGTAATACTTACATTCAAAAATGTGATTTACCTAGTAAAAATAATAACTAACCGATTCATTGCTTTAATATCCGATAAGAGTAACGACATATTTTTGACCTGACATTGCGCCGAAACTAATCAGTTTATGTACATATATGTTCATGGACACGAAAAAGAGAAGTATTTTTTTCTTTCTTCTTGTTTTGAATCTCTTGCGATGTCAAAGATGAATATTTTCCCTTCCGGCTGAGAGGTTACGATTTTGTCAATTTTTACAGATTTTTGAGCTGACATTACGGCGAAACTGATCAGTTTATGCACATATATATTCATGGACACGAAAATGAGCATTTTTTTATCTTTGTATTTTTTGGTATCTCTTGCGGTGTCCAAGATGAATATTTTCCCTTCCGACTGAGGGAGGGACGCAATGTACGGTTTTGTCAATTTTTAGTTCTAGAACACACAAAATTCCAGCTCGTCGTCTCTTTACGTTTCGTTTTCTCTAAACTTATTATATATTATAAATATTTCAGTGTACACAAATGAAAAACTGATATTGGCCACCTTGTTTTCTTTTTGACATGCTTTCATTAGCTTGAACTGTATGTATCTATGTATGAATGTTATGGAATTTTGTGAGTTTTCACCTCCTGGACGTCTGAAGAGTCTGAATTTTGTAGACATATTAAAAACAAAATACAAAATAAAATAATAAAAAATTTACTTTATTAACAGCCAAAACATAAATTTGCGTATCTCTAACTTATACATAACGATTTATAGTGTGATGGTCTAGTTTATAGTTTCTACGAACATGTCATTAACAAAATTTTAATAAAAAATGACATTACCAACTGTCAAAATTCAGAAAAAAATATATAATTTCTTTGGTAAAGAATTGAATTCATTCCATTACTCGTGAGAATAAAAATGAAAAATGAAACTACAACAAAAAAACTAACTTTTATTTTAAGAATAGAAAACAAAAATAAAATTTAGAGTTTAAAAAAACTAATAAAACATGCTTTTATTGGAATATGAAGTTAAAAATGTAAAACAATTTAAAATAGAATAAAACAAAAAACATGGGGTGCATATATTGCCAGATTTAGAAATCATGAATTAAATCAATCTTTTACGTTTCGATAACCATCAGTTATCATTTAAAAAAAAAGAAAGAAAATAAGGGGGTTAGATGCTATTGCAAATAGATCGAGACACAAAAATTTAATGGATTGTACACAATTAAACATAAAATTGAAAAACTGTCAATGTGACTAACATTGACTGAATCTCATCCCACTTGAATAATAGCCACATTTGAGTAACATTGACAACAACAACCAAATCCAAAAAATTAGTGTAAGCAGAGAAACCATACAAATACAAAACGAAAAACTAATACAAGAAATAGAAAAAAAAGAATTAGTGAAATTAAGTAGTAAAGAATGCGTGTATTACAAAATTGTAAAGGGTTATAAAATTTTTATTTCAAAAAAATCTTGGAAAGTTAATCTTTATAAGAAATCGATTAGGTAAAGAAAAAAGAAAACGGATTGTATACAACCCATATGTATATATATATAAGGTGTCCCAGAAGTAGTCGAGTTCCATAAGAGGGTAGGTAGATGGTACGATTTTGGAACGAAAAGTCCTGAGACATTTTTTATTAGACGCACCGTTAATTAATTATTAATTAATTAAGGAAACCAGAGTAGCAAAAAGTGCATTTATTTGATAATTCATTTTGGGTTTATCAATTTTTAGAAAAATGTATTGCTTAAATTTTTCAAATGATTAATTTCTTAAAAAATTCATTAATTAAATTTTTTTATTTTTTGAAAAATGTAATAAATAAATTGTTTTAATAGTAAAATTTAAAAAAAAAATGCGCAAATTAAATTCGTTAAATTTTAAAGTTTTCTCAAAAGTGCATTAATAAAATTATTTTATTGAAAAATTTAATTAATGCATTGTTAAAAAACTTAATCAATAAAATAATTTAATTAATGCACTTTTGAGAAAACTTTATAATTTAACGAATTTAATTTGCGCATTTTTTTTAAAATTTATTATTAAAACAATTTATTCATTACATTTTTCAAAAAATAAAACAATTTAATTAATGACTTATTAATTTAAGCAATACATTTTTCTTTTGTTCTTTTAAATTATTTATTGATTTTATCTGTGATATTGTGGGCCCTTTACACCCACAATATCAGATTTTATTACACATAGTTTTTAAGTTTTATTGTTTTTAGTGTATAGTTTTTAAAACATTTTATTGTTATCTAGTTTTTAAGTTTTAATTTTTTATATTGTTATCTAGTTTTTAAGAATTTTTATTTGTTGCAGTGAAGGCCTTTTACACCTTCACTGTAACTTTCTTATTTTGTTATTGTTGTTGTTGTTGATGTTGTTGTTTATATTTGTTGTTGTTTTTTTTTATACAGTATATTTTTGGTTATTTTTTTCCTACGAAGTCAATTCATTTGACTTGGTAGTGTTGTGATATTCATTGTTTTTGTTGTGTTATTGCTATTTTTTTTAACCTGTGGGGGCTAATGAGCATGTTCTCGAAGCCCCTAAAGGGAGATGGGTTTTAGTGGATTGTCTGGCTGGCCAAGAGTCCCACACTCTGTGCGTCAATGCATTTCCCACCTCCCTGTCACAAAAAAAAAAAAAAACAAATACATTTTTCCCTCTACCTACCCTCTTATGGAACTCTACTTCTGGGCACCCTGTTTATATATATATAACATATTATACAAATTTAATAACGCCATTGGTTGCACTCGGAGTGATATTCCAACCTGTCATAAAATTCTTATAACAAACCAATAAACGCACCGATTGATCATGTCATGCAAAGCGGCATAGAGGGGCAAGAAACCTGATATAGTCGCGAAATATTAAATAGCAGATCGGCAATTGTTTGTATGGACCGTGCGTGACAACGCTAAGGTGTGACACTGTACTGTTTTAATTACAAAATATAATTAATGACAATTTTGCGTTGAATTAAATACTAACACATAGAAAAAATTTGTTCTTACTATGAAAAAATTTATTAATACGGTTAAATTAATTTAATAAAGTCGGCATAAAACTTATCGATAAGATTAATTATCATAATAGTTAATTTTTAATAAAGATTATTAAAATAATCAAAGAGAACTCTAGGTTTTTTTGAAATTATATTTCTCTCAAATTTTGCCCTTATTCCAAGAACATTTGCGCACCAAATTAGCAACAAACAACCCTGAATCCATATCCCAGAGATAGTTACGATTAGCTAATTCATACTGATGATGACTACATTGTAGTCGAAATACGTATTTATAAAATACAAACAAATGTTCTAGGAATAGGGGCAAAATTTGAAATATAATTTTTAATAGTTTAAGTAATTTTTAATTTGTTTTACCAATTTAGTAACTATTTTAAACGGAAATAGAAGGAACAGTCTTCTTATATATAAATTTCTGACTATATACTTCAATTATGGCGGATAATTATATGTAACGGGATAAGATGAGACAGGGTGAAAATCTCGCATTCGAAAAATAGTTGCCCGTTCGATTTTTTGACGTGAAAACGTCTTTAAATTTGCATTCATATTGGGAGGCTATTCAGAAAACTGACGATAACAAAATCGGGGGATATAGTTTGGTGATGCAGCTGTATATCTATCATCTACATCCAAAATTTAATAACACTACGCAATAGCTAAAGGATCAAAGAATTCGTTACGTTGAGTGAAGACTGTGACGCATCGTACGCGGCAGCGGGGAGGAATCGCCGACATTTTGGGTCGTTTCGATGCGTCACATAATTTCCGTTTAGTATAACGTTTGACTCAGAATCTGGTCCCAATTTTAACTAATCCCAATTTGAACTAATTTTTTTTACCAACCTGAATGAAATATCTAATAAATAATTTGACCCGAATTGAGTTCTAATAAAAGGTAATTTTTTTATCGTACGCGGCAGCGGGGGAATCGCTGGCAGTTTTGGTCGTTTTGCCGTGTCACGTTTATTCCGTTTATTATAACTTTTGACTCAGAGAAACTATGACGTTCGTTTGAGTTCAATCGTCAGCTCTCGTCAAGATCTATCGATTGCGAATAATAATGGGGTTTTACCTTTGTTTCTGAGACACCACGGTCTATAACAGAGGCCACCCACACCATTATTTTTCAACCTTTATTAATTTTTTAAACTGTACATATTTTATGATGTGAGTGGAGGACAAGGAATTCATATGCAGACTAGGAATCGGTAGGTTGTACGGCTGCAGCCGACTTTGATAGGAACTATGCCGATATTCATCTGGAGTTCGTGAAGGGAAACTGCAGAAATCACAAGCATACCCGGTTACTTCGTTCTTGTCCATACGCCGACAGTTTAGTCAATTAACCGCCCCATTAATTTTTTTTAATTGACAAACTACCGATGTTGGGATTCGAAGTCATAACCTCCCTGTTCCAAGTAGAGCGCCTTAACAAGCGCGGCTACTTGGCCGGTTCGATTGCGAATATAAAACTTGTATGAAATAGTAGAAATAATGATAGTGAATAAATATGGTGTAAAAGTAAAAAATTAAAATAAATAATGCAATGTCGGCTTATACTCGTCGAAAAGCCAAATCAAAATATAGAGATAGTATGTGGTTGGAAGGGCTTCTCGAGAGTAATCCAATGATACCCCGTTACGTTACCCCTTACCAGTCACACCCGTTATTTTTCATATTCCCATATGAGGCATACCCCTGAACAAGGATCACGATTTTTCCCTTCAAAAACTTGGTCCCAATTTTAACTAATTTTTTTTACCAACCAAAATGACATAATAATTTGACTCGAATCGAGTTTTAATAAAAGGTAATTTTTTATTCAATAAATGGGTTCTTGGCTTGGTATTGGTTACGTTTCTTAATACTGCAAAACACCATTAAACATGTAGTGTTTTAGCACCCATTGGGGATTTTCATCAGATAAATAACCATTCGTATGTACTATCGATTTCTGTAATTTAAAAAAGAAACTAATGATCTTCGAATAAAAATTTGTTATACATAAAATGACGTATGCAAACGTATTACCAAACCACACCGAATAGAAGTGAAACAGAACAAATTATTTAATATACATTTATAACTTTATATTTTTTATTACAAAATTACAAACCTGCGTGCAGAAAGAAAAACTTTTGCTGTGTTTATTACTAAAAACAAGGTCTACAAATAAGAATCGGGCTTATAATAGTATTGTGTATTAATAAAACTAAAAAAAAAAAGTTTATGGACTTTGTGTGTTACGAGTATTGTAGTAAATTTATATACAGTATGGTTCAGAATTTGTACAAACAATCGATATATAAGTATCTACTTGAAAAATTATTATAGAGTATACTAATAATAATAATAATAGTTTATTCAATTATATCATATGTCCATGATTTTGAATATGTAAAAAATCCCAAATGTTATAAAAAATACAAAAATACAAAAAAAATGTGTTACAATTTTTCAGAGAAAAATGTTTTCAGATCCTAATAGCACTTTTCAATCAGCAGTTTTCTTAATTCTACTTTGAATTTGTTTAAAGAAAGTTTTATGTGATTAGGCAACATATTAAAAATTCTTATTGAACTTTGATACACACTTTTTATCGAATTTCCTGAAAGGAAATAGAGCTATTGGTCTCGTACCGACTTCAAAATTTTTCAAAAATTTCTTCAAATGTCCATCGATCCTACCTAGTAGATGTCGAAAATCACTATCTGTAAATTATATATATATATATATATCTATGGACATATATATATATATATACATATATATATATATATATATATATATATATATATATATATATATATATATATATATTATTATTATTATATTTATTTGTTAAAATACCATACAGCGATTATAACAATGAGTTCAGTTGAAAAAGAGAAATAAAAATAAAAACATATAAAATACAAGTTAATTAAAATGATTGGTTATGGCTTAGATACTATAATTAAAATCCCATAAAGATGAGGAAAAAAAAAAAATACAAAGAAAAAAAAATAATATCCATGACAGAAGAATAAATAAATAAAAATTTCAGTAAAATAACAATTAATAAAATATTTATAAATACAAGTTAAAAAGAAAAAGAAGTAAAAATCTTAGTAAAATAACAATTTCATCATTTGCAAATAAATAACAACAATAACGATTATAAAAACAGTAGCGACAATGATAAAACATAGTTTATGTAAAAATTTTATGAAATATTTGCAAGTAAATATGAAGAATAATAATTTCTAAAAAACAACATACAGGATGTATTAAAGTAAATGCATAAATTTGGTGTACCAAAAATAAATATAATTTAAAATTTCTGTATGAAGTTAAAACAGAGAGAATAATACGTAGAAAGAAATATATATTTTTCTCTGTCTTCTCTTCTTTCTTTTCTTTTGCCTTGTAAATGTGCTATGTCATTATTGGTCTAATGCAAATGCTCTTAGACGAAATGAGTTTACAGTGAAGTTATATATATCAGTTAGTTGTTTTTGCGTTTGTATGTGAAATAGGCTGAACCAGGGTTTTAGTTTTTCTCCAAAAGACGACAAGTAGTTCTTGAGATATTGTGATCTATATGTTTTAAATATAGGGCATGTGATAAAAAAGTGAAATAGATTATCCGTTTCGCCAGTGTTACAAATTGGACATATTTCTTTATAATTTAAAGTATATCTTTGATTACCAATTAGTATCCGAAAGCTGAATCGACTTGATGTTTTTAATTGCGAAATAAGTCTTAATTTAGATACAGCGCAACGTACATTTAAGTTTTGATTGTGGTCGTTTAGTTCAAATAACTGGTCAAACATTTCACTATAATGCGATTCTTGTAATAATTTTAGGTCGTTGTTATGCATTTTCACTGAATACAGGTCGATAACATCCGCAATATCCTTTTTTATGGTTCCCAGTTGGTAAGAGCTTAGAAGATCTTGTTTGTGCACATAAGTTAATAAGTTACGGAGTTGATTACACCAATTGGCATCACAGGATGTGTTTGCTATGGAAAGAGTGTATAGTTGATTAAAACAAATTTTGATAAGCCTGTGGTCTGGTGTTATTAAAAGATGATGCCAGTATTTTAAGATTCTTCTTACGATTTCGATGGACAAGTTTGACCTTCCCGATTCCAGACGAACCATAAAGTTAGGTGTGCTTCTTGCGAGGCATAAAATCGATTTGATAAATCTGATTTGGACTGATTCAATACTTTCCATATAGTTGTATGCCCAGACTTCTGAAGCATAAAGAAGGGTGGCTCGAGAAATACTATCGAACAATTGGCATTTGCTTGGCCAGAAGTCTGATTTGCAACTGCTTAATATTCTTCTGACACGGACGTTTGCAACATTTGCCTTGTTAATAGCATGATTTGCGGCTTGGAGATATTTGCAAGTAGAACTAAGAGTCACACCTAGATACACACATTTTTGTTGCACTTCTATCGGCTCTGAATTGTACGTAAAGTTTGGAAGTTTTTTACATCTCGGTGAATTTCTGAAGACAATGATTTTAGTTTTTTTTATACTGACGACTAGTTTATTTTTTGTACAGTATGTAAATAAATAGTTCAGTTTTTGTTGGACATCGAACGGGGAATATCCAAATATAATCATATCGTCGGCATAACACAGTGTGAGTAGGTCGTATTTTTCATTTAAATTTAGACCAGAATAGCCTGCTTCTCTGAATGAGACGTCAATATCCCCGATAAACAAATTAAACAAAGTCGGAGATAGCGTTTCACCCTGGAGAACTCCTGATGTTATGTCAATATGGTTAGAACGGCGTTCGTGCAGCTTGATTGTACATTTTGCATTAGAATAAAGATTTTTAACTACTCGAAGTACTTTACCCGAAATACCCATTTCATATAATTTTTCCCACAGTAATTGGTGATTTAAAGAATCGAACGCTGCTTTAAAGTCCACCACTATAGCATATACATGTTGGCGTTTGATTTGGACTTGTATCGTTAGTAACGAGTTTAATATGAAGATGTTGTCTATACAGCTACGGCCAGCTCGAAAGCCATTCTGATTTTCTGGGAGGAGGTTCTTTTCCTCTATCCAAATCTGTAGTCGGTTGTTTATTATTGAGGTAAAAATCTTTAAAAGGGTATTTAGAAGTGCGATCGGGCGGTAGTTCTTTGGGTTTTTTCTATCGCCCGATTTATGGATTAATGTAATTTGGGATTCTGACCATTGTTTTGGAAGTGTTTCTGAGATTATAATTTGGTTATACAAGTTCAGAATGTAATGTATCCAATTTGGTGGCAAGTTTTTATAAAATTCATTGGTAACGCCGTCGATGCCCGCAGATTTATTATTTTTACTGTGCATCAAACTGTATTGTAGTTCTTCAAGGGTGATTTCATTATCCAGGAAAGGGTGAGAAGTGTCATACAAATTCTGCTTATGCTGATTTTTCGGCCCATACAGGTTTGAGAAATATGCGTAACAGGTGTTGATATCTAGGTCGTTATTCCGAGTGTTATTGTTTCCAGAAAACAGACTTACAACCTTCCAGAACTGAATATTATCCTTGGTATTGGCTATTGCATCGCTAATTTTTCTAAAATAATCATGTTGAGCGTTCCTTATTGATCGTCTGTATTCGACTCGAAGCTTTCGGTAGTTTTCAAGGTAAACTTCAGCAAAACCATGTTTTTTTGCTTTTTTGTGGCTGAAGTTCAGTGCCCTTTTCATTTTTCGTAGATCTTTTGTGAACCACTTTTTAATAGAAATTAAGTTATTTGAAAAAACAGATTTGTGTTGCACTACCATAGATAAATAATTAGCCGAATCGTAGACACCATCCAAAAGATTTTGAAATATATATATATATATATGTATATATATATATATTTATATTTATGTGTGTCTGTAATCGCTATAGCGGTCACAATTTTATTCCGATTGGAATGAAAATTGTTATTTGAGTCGCTTTTGGTATTCAAAAGGTCAAGTTCGTTAATGGGTAAAATCGAACAAGGGGAAAGGGGGGTTTAGAGGGAGGGGGAAACACAAAATTTGGCATATCTCCCGTAATATTCGAAAAATCGAAAAATTTATAAATTGTAGGTACTAAGTTTTACTGTAATTTTGTTGCTAATCATTTTTTTCTGTTACAGTAAAATTTACAGAAATATTGACGGTTTAAGATTGAAAATTAAATTCCTTAATAGCTCTGTACAGATTAGAGTTTGAGCAAAAATGATAAGATAATGAATTGTAGAAAATTTGATTTTCTACAACTTTATTCCTTACGCATTTTTCGATTGTTCTAATATTAAGAGAGATATTTTATATTTTGTGTTTTCTTCTTTCTTTATGCCCCCATTCCCCTTTTACGTATGTCATTTATTAATAAAATTGGCCTTGATCACACTAAAATTGCGACCCCTAGAAAGTGATTTATGTATTCTAATGAAATTCGCTAAGTTGAAGCAGCTCCTGCGTAACGAATTTTCATTATGATGTTTTGTCTGTGTATCCCGGAACTAAATGATTTATTTGTCTTATATTATACGTATGTATATCACTCACTTTATTATATAAATCGGTGTGGTTTTTTACAAAAGCTGCAGTAGTTTCATAAATGTAGATGGAGGGGAGGTTCAGAATTCCATTTTCTTTAAAGAAAGGTGCACAAGAGGTTCATTTGCGTAGTTTAAATGCAGCTCGCACTGCTGCTTTCTGTAATATAAACAAATCACCAAAATTAGTAGTTTCCTCAAAATATGATGGTATATTTCAGTTGAGAATGCACCAATCCATAATACGCGATTCATGTTGTTTGCAGATCCGTATAGTGAGATATATTTCTTAAAAGATATATCTTCTTTTTTATTTTTTGGCGAATGTTTACTATGTGGACGTTCCAAGTTAATCTGCTGTCAACGTACATTCCAAGAAATTTGGCGTTTCCTAAAACATCCAAACGTTTATCAAATGTCAAGCTCAATTCTAGAGAAGTTGATAATTTGAGTTTTATTTACGTTTAAACATAGTGCGTTTTTTCTAAACCACTGCTCGGATTCTTCTACGACTGTGTTGAATCTGTTTTTAACCCGACTTCAAAAAGGAGGATGGTTCTCAATTCGGCTATATATGTTCTTTTTTTATGTGTCACCTCAGAACTTCGTCATTTATGAACCGATTTTGAATTTTGATTTTTTTTGCTATAAAGGTATACTCATTCATAATGGGAAAATAAGAAAATTTTTTTAAAAACCATCTTCAAAAAAATTTTTAACAAAAAAAAACCGACCCCAAAAAAAAAAAATTTCCAAAAAAAAACAAAATGCATGTAAAAAAAACTGAAAATCTGTTATGAAAAAATTCACTAAAAATTAAAAAAAAAAAAAAAACGGATAAAAAAAAATGTTTATAAAAAAATTCACTAAAAGTTAGTAGGTCGTTTAGTTGGTCTACCCATATTTAGACAAATAAAATAAGTTATAAAACTTCAAAGTGACTAAAAAGCGAGAAATAAACCCTATTTTGACTATATTTGACCTATTTTAAAATAACAATAATATATAGAATAAAATAACAACTATATTGTAAAATTAATTATCTATAACTTTAGTTCTAAGACATTATGCGATTTTTGCACCATTAAGACAGATATATCAAATTTAGGGTTTCCCTATTCCTTTAAACCCCTTTTTCCCCTAATCTGATTTTGCCCATTATGGGCTCCACAAACGTGCAACATTGAACAGCAACATTGAAGACTAACTAGCATGTTGCTGTGTGTGTGTACTGGTTGCAGCAACCAAAAACATGACCTTGAACGGTTGCTGCAACATTAAAAATTATTTGATATTTAGTAGGAGGAGTTAAATGTTCATATACAAAATACCTATATTGGTTACAATTTACATTATATATAATATATACAGTGTGTCTACTTAAGTTGGCTCCATATGGAAAAGGTTTACGAAAAAAAGTTATCCTTTATAAAAATTTCTGCTTTCGAAAATATTAACATGCCGCTATTTATTTTTGACATCGAATGTACAGGGTGTGCAGAAATTGGAAAAGTTCGATAGGAATTTTTTTTTCACTTCAATTTTAAATTAAATTTTGCAAGTCCTACTTATAAAACACGTTATCTGTTATTCTAATTAACCAGTCATCGTACTTCAAATGTTTATTTGCTGATTTGAAACATTTTGAATGATATGTAACAAAATAATGAATACAGAACATTTATTTTTCATACATTACATTACAAATACAATTATTATTGTTGACGTAAGTAACAACAGTTACCTTCAGTTCGTTTTTGCCTCAACGTATCCACCTTCGCGTTCCATACATGTAATTGTCCTTTTACAAAATTCTTTAAATCCACTCCTACATATCTCGGGAGTGATTTCTTGAACCGTTTCCCGTATAATCTGTTCTATATGGTCTACATTTTGAACAAAAATAAACAAAATTTAATTTAATATTGAAGTGGTCAACACATTCCTATCGAACTTTTTCAATTTTTAGACACCCTATACATTTGATGTCAAAAGTGAATAGCTGAATATTCTGAATATTAATATTTTCGAATGCAGAGATTTTTATAAAGAATAACTTTTTTTCGTAAACATTATAATAAAAAAGTTTTCCATATGGAGCCAACTTAAGCACACTGTATATATTATATTGTATAAAATTATTTGTGTAGTTTTTACTAGAGATATAAATAAACTATACAAATTAAATGAGATAGATAGAGACATGATGAGAAATGTTTGAATTTATATGACTAGAGTCATAAAATAATAAAAATTAAATTTTATGATCCCAAACTTTGGTTGCAGCGTCTGTACTGAAAATATTTTATAGGCGGAGTTCAATGTTGCTGCAACCAAGTTCTGTGTCTATTCTGCACTTTAGGGAACTCGAACGTTCAATGAAATATTATATATATACATATATATATATATATATATATATATATATATATATATATATATTGAACGGTCGAGTTTGATAATGGTCAAATGGGCAATATATATATATATATATATATATATATATATATATATATATGACAGCTACTAGGTAGCATCTTTTTTACCCACCCTTGTTTTATTTCTTTTTATATATTTTGATTTTTTAAATTTGATTGTGAATGTGAATTATTTCTTAACATAAGTTTTAATTTTATAATCTTTTATGACATTACTAGTCGTGTGCTCGATAGAATTTCCCATCTTAAGAAACCATTATGGTTTCATCCCTTATGTTTCCCCCTTAAAGGGTGAATTTCCAAAAACGCTGATACAAATGATTTACTTTTATTTATTAACAGGAGCCTAAATACCAATTTCCACGTTTCTTATTTAAAAAACTACACGCAATTCCCATGCAAATTTTCGTCCGTTATTTTAGCCCCTTAAACCGTTATTTATCATCCTTTGGGGAAGAATTTATAAAAACGCTGACACAACTGACTTTTACGTATAAACAAAAGCCTAAACACTAACCTCCACGTTTCTAATTAAATAATAACACATTTCTCATACAAATTTTTGCCTCTTATTTTACCTTCTTGGAATATGAATTTCCAAAAACGCTGTTACAAGTGACTTTTATTTATAATCAGAAGCCTAAACACCGTTTTCCCTACATTTAACTTCAAAAATGACTTCCATATGAATAACCTCCATACGAAATTTCAGTCCCTATTTAACCCCTTTGGGGTAGATTGATTAAAAGTAAGAAAAAATTTGGTTAAGATTTATTTCGTAAGTTTTTCCTTTGTATGTTTTTAAAATTTTATATACGCGGTAACTTTGTTTTTCTGTTGATTCAAATATTTGAAAACTTGCCGCGTTATAAAATTTTAAAAACATACCAAGGGAAAACTTACGAAATAAATTTCAACCGAAAACTCGACTCTTTCTTACATTTATGTTTTTGATCGGATATTATTATATTATTATAATTATTATTATAATTATTTATATATATATATATATATATATATTTATATATATAATTATCTATATATATATATATATATATATATATAATATATATACAGTGTGTATATATAAGAATCCACCCGTAAAAACTCTTGACCTGATGTGAATATTGTTTTGAGGGAAAACACGTAGATTTAAATATCAAAGGGGAGTTCAAAAGTGATACCTAGAGAATTTTGGGTTTCGCAAAATCTAAATTATCGCAGTAACGATTTTTTTTATCGAATTTCCTCCCAAAGGAAATAGTAGAGCTATTGGTCTCGTACCGATGACAAAAATCAGCATCTGAAAAATGTATATATATATATATATATATATATATATATATATATATATATATGTCGGAGTTGCATAATTGGGAGCATGGTCGTTTGAACCAGTATATATGTTGTCAGGCATTGTTGTTTTTATAAAATAGAAACACTTACCAATTTCCAATAGCACACTGAAAACTGCATTTTCACAAACACGCACTAGTCTACAATAATACCCGGTGTCCCGCACTTTCACAATCAGTAATTACAAATAGTTGGTTCAACCTACGACACAGTAAGTTGGCTCCAGTTAACAATACAGATACAACACGAATAATACTAACAAATGCCATACCACGGTTATCTCATCAATAAACATAATTAATTATACTAGTCCAAAAGGGCTACCAACAATCCAAACGCTATTTCCATGTGAACTTTCAGCAGAGTTCAGTTGATACTAATACGCAACTGCACGATACGGTCTGTACTCGGGTGCTGTCCTCTCAGAACTGAAATCCTGCTTTCTTTTTGAAACTCACCCCCCTTCCTTGATGTTTGTAAAAATATTGGAAAGGGGTCATTCTATTACTACATTATATTTATGTACCATCTCTGGTATATCACAAAAAATAGGTTTATTAACATCCGTACCGTACAATTTGCGTCTAAGTAGAGGCCGCACGTGCCCCTTCGACCGAACCCTTACTTACTGTGTTAATTGATAATCTTAAAGCAATTATTCTTTATTGCACTTTTAGACAATTTATTTTATTCTAAGAATATATAAGTATCGATAATATCTAATTTCCGGACCTCTATGTCTGGAGGATCCTTTATGTCGGACATACTGTAATAAAATAAACCTTTTCTTAAAAAAATAGTTTCTTTGTACTTATAAATGTAAGTGTTTAAAATCTCCAAATGTGAATTTGTCCTTTGCACAAATTCAACATCCGACATATATATATATATATATATATATATATATATATATATATATATATATATATATATATATAACTTTGTGGAAATGTTCCTTAGGGTCCCAAAGACGAAAATTTACGGTCGTTTAATTATTGTTCGGTGCGAGCAATTTAATTGCTTTATTTTAAAAAGGTGTATTTTTGGGAATAAAGGTTTTAGCTGTAAAAATTTTTCCATTAGAGATTTTCTAGTGGATTATGGTGGCATTTTAAAGCTAAAAGATAGAAGTTTCTGGCCTGGACAAAAAACAATTCACATAACTCATATCCATACAAAATAATATGCTATTGAAAATACATATATTTTAATGATTTTTCGTGATTTTCAACTTACTACGGTACCTGTGCTTTTAAATGTGAAGGGCTAATTGTTCTCAGATATCAAGTGCACATATTTTACGAGAGTACAAAATTCAAATCAACTGAATCGACAGTCACTTATCACAGAGCGACAGTTACTAATCTTGAAGTGACAGCTTCGCTTCGCTTATCGCTTATCTTTTGGCGGAGCGACAGTCACTTATCGCGAAGTGATAGTCATCACACAGCGATCGATACTTACCGCAAAGCGGCAGTCACTAATCGCTAAGCCGATCATTTATCGCGAAGCCATAGCCACCTTTTCGAAGCTTTAGTTTTTTATTGCGTTAAGTAACGCTTCGTATTAATTAGCGCGAAGCTTTTGTTACGTAATGCGATGTGTTAACCATTTAACGCGAAGCGTTTGTCAATTCACGTAAAACTTAAATTTTATAATTCTTCGCGTTACTCAATATTTAACAAAAACGAATAATAATGCCAATATACATTTTTTTCGCAAGAACATTCTTTCGGTTTAGATATTAGAAAACAAACTATTTTACCTAGTTTCCATTCAATTCGTGCATCTACATAGAGGCGATTCCACGAAAAAACAAACAATGCATTACAAAAGTTAGAAGTTTTACTCTTTTAGAAGTTAAACTCTTAAATATCTCAGTACACATTAGAGTTTGGGAAAAATGATTTACTGATGAATTATAGCTAACTCGCCAATTTGGTGACAATTTCACTAATAATTAAATAAATATTGATTTAACATATATTTAATGTCTATTGTAATAAAATCAATGTGTATTTTCTTCAAAAATATTAAAAATTAAATTCATATTCCATATAGTTTTTCAAATCTGTCACCAAATTAGCGACGAGTAATATATCCTGAGACAATATAAGAGTAATTTTAATAAGAGTAAAGTTAACAGGAATAAATGTGAATGAAGGAAATTTTAACAAGAGTAATTTCAACATAATTTAAAATTTATTATATTTTAAATCCAGTATATTTTAATTTAGTTAATTTTCTATTTATTTTTATTTATGTCTGTTGATCTCGACTTTCCATCTATTTCTAATTGTCAAAGAGTAAATTGCGACTAGCTAATTTATACTGATGATGACTACATTCTAGTCGAAATACGTATTTATAACACAAAAAACTGATCTAGCTAAAGGATTTGAAATTTTATTTCAAAAACCTAGAGTTCTCACTAATTATTATTCGATAATATAATGAGTAAGAATTGTGATAAATAACAAATTACGCAACAGTATTCACACTTAAGAACAAAACATATTTTTTATATCTATATAATATTTTAAAAACTACAAACCTTCTGAATCATGTCGTAGTTTTAATCGGATGAATTAGCGAAGTTATAAAACTAACAAAATGTTTTAACAAAATGGCAAGTAACGATATCAATGTGAAGAATATCAAACTTGAAAAATTGCTAAACACAGAATTGATAATTAAAGATGAAATATTAGATGAAAGTTATGTAATGGAACATGACCTAACTACAGGCGGAATATTAAATGTAAATGTTAAAATGGAACATGAACAAAACCATGAAAATGAAAACATAAAGATTGAAAAAGAACTAAATACGGAATTCATACATAAGGATGAAATATTTGATGAAAATTTTCCGAAACATCAACAAGCTCAGAGTGAAATAAAACGTTGGAGAAAACACACTGGAGAAAAACTATTTTCACGTGGAGTTTGTGACAAAAAATTTAACAGTGGAAACAATTTAATGAAACATAAACGAATCCACACTGCAGAAAAACCATTTTCATGTGAAGTTTGTGACAAAAAATTTAGCAATCGGAACCATTTTATTATACATAAACGAACCCACACTGGAGAAAAACCATTTTCATGTGAAGTTTGTGACAAAAAATTTAACAATCGAAGCCATTTAACTCGCCATAAACGAATCCACACTGAAGATAAACCATTTTCATGTGAAGTTTGTGCCAAAAAATTTAACAATCGAAGCCAATTAAATCAACATAAATTAATCCACACTGGAGAGAAACCATTTTCATGTGATGATTGTGACAAAACATTTAATACCAAACAACATTTAATTCAACATAAACGAACCCATACTGGAGAAAAACCATTTTCATGTGAAGTTTGTGACAAAAAATTTATCAGTGTAAGCAATTTAAATAAACATAAACGAATCCACACTGGAGAAAAACCATTTTCATGTGAAGTTTGTGACAAAAAATTTAACAATCGAAGCCATTTAACTCGCCATAAACGAATCCACACTGGAGAAAAACCATTTTCATGTGAAGTTTGTGACAAAAAATTTAACAATCGAAGCCAATTAAATCAACATAAATTAATCCACACTGGAGAGAAACCATTTTCATGTGATGATTGTGACAAAATCATTTAATACTAAGCACAGTTTAATTCAACATAAACGAACCCATACTGGAGAAAACCGTTTAAATGTGAAGTTTGTGACAAAACATTTCACTATGGAAGCAGTTTAACTAATCATATGACACAAAAGCATGCAAAATAATAATGAACAGAAAACGAACGCTCTTAGTTTTAAAATTTGTGTTCAAAATAATTACAAGAAAAGCTCAACACATTGGAAAATAAATTATGTTAACAAATATTAAACTTAGAAATGTTAATGAATTAAAATATAAAGTTGATGACTGTTGAATTATCAATTTGTTATGATTCAAATAAAGCTGAAACTTAAAACGAGTTTTTTCAAAATCATTTTTTTAAACCCCTTGCCGGTGTCAAAGATATTTCGAGAAACACTAAACCAATTTTAACGTATCTATAATTTACTTGTAAAGGAAGGAATTTTAATTTTATTTAATATTATTCTTATTTTATTTATTAATAATAATATAAAATTTTACCAACTTCATTTTATTTTGTTTCATTTATATCACGACCATTTTTTGATGGATCAATTTTTCGAGTAAATCATTTTTTCACAAACGAGATTTATTCTTACGAAAGCAAAATTTTGTCTGGTCACCACAGAAATCTACGAAAAAAAAGTTCCTTTGGGAAACGATTATAGCGCCATCATTTCTGGATATTGTTAATTAAAACTTGTACAAAAGTGACCCTCGTTCGAATAGCCAATACGAATTTCGCCAACATGACTTTTTAAATTTATTTTATTCCTCATCGTTTGTGAATGGTTTGTGACTGTTTGTGACTCAATAGTATATTCGTTTAGGACGTTTACACGCTTTAAGTGCTATCAAGCTTGTTTTTCGTGTTCTTCTGAACGCTATGTATCCTTACAAAGCGTTCTATTGGATGAGTTCCACGATAGACGCCACGCTCACAAACATTTGTTTCTCTACCAAGGTAGAGCAGTAAGAGCGTGAGCGCTAAATCCAGTGTTAGCATTTATGGTAGGCATAATTATGTGTTCAGAGCCGTAAAATTATCGTTTTGCACCCAAAATTAGCGAACACTGAAACACTAAAAAAAATGTATAATATTTTATAAGATTTATAAGAATTTATAAGATAAATAGTACAAATAATTAAATGTATTATTAATAATACTTATAAGTACTTATAAGTACTAATTTTTGTAATTAAAAAAATTTAATCTTTCAATTTAAAAATACAAATATTTGAATTGAAAACCAATTTTTGTTGTTGTTGATTCCTATGTTTTGAATTACAAATTTCTAACCTTTTATATCGAATATTTATTTGAAAGATTAATATAAATAATATTAAAGAGAACTCTAGGATTTTTCGAAATAAATTTCGATTTTTGCCCCAATTTCCTTGATTAAAATTTTTTGTATTTTATAAATACGTATTTCGACTACAAAGTAGTCATCATCAGTATGAATTAGCTAATTGTAATTATTCGCCGAGGAGATGTTACTTGTTGCTAATTTGGTGACGGTCTGCACCACCGGTCTGATGATGACTACTTTGCAGTCGAAATACGTATTTATAAAATACGAAAAATTTTGATCTCGGAAATTGGGGCAAAAATCGAAAAATATTTGAAAGATTAATGTCAAAATTTTTAATCCCGAGTTTATGAATGGTTAATATCATTTTGATAACTTTATTCTGATTATTCCAATTAAATATGAATTGAGAATTTCAACTTCAAACACTTGGGTTACATACAAACCTCGAAATCAGCGTTGAGCCCATTGGAATTTAAACAAATTTTTAATTTTTTTACTATTTGATTTATATATAAATCCAATCAAAAACATAAATGTAAGAAAGGGCCGAGTTTTCGGGGACATACTTCATATAATAGTTGCTCCTTAAAAAGTGATGATATCCCATTAAAGAGCCGAGCTTTTTACAAAGTAAATCGGTCGGTACACTATTTATCAAGAAAATTAATGAGGTGTAAATTGATTACATGTAAGAAAAAATTTGATTTCGTAAGTTTTCCGTTAGTATGTTATTAAAATTTTGAAATTTCATAATTTTCCTTTTGGTTTGGGTGCTATATCTGATTCTATGCCAAATATCAACTTTTAAGGACTTATGGTCTAGGCCCTGGAATTATGATTATGTCTCTCCATGAATTAAGGGTGTGTCCATGTTTTTTGGGTTTTTGAACCCAAATAACTTTTTAACCGTTTATTTCTTAACGAAAACTGAAAATTTGTTATCTTATAATTCCCTAAATAGGCTTTATTCCAAAAATCAGCACTTTTAGTACTGTAAGCGCGAAGGCAATAAACCCCATAAACTCGGCCTGTCGCACTACCGTGCTTTAGATTCCAAAAATTATTACGTTTTCTTTTGCAATTTTATCCCCATGTCAACGAAAACATATACAAATTTACAAATAAATTTATGAAAAATGTAGCTGATACGAAAAAAAATTTCAAGTAAAATAATTTAATTGAATTTTTCATAGTGCGCTACTTTTTTGCTGTGCAGTGTATTTATTTTTGCAAAATCCACTAATCTTTTAATGTAACCTTTAAAGTTTTAATCACATTTTTTGTGTGCTCCATTTTAATTCACCTCGACCAATATCTCGAAAGCTAAGGAAGATAGCGATAAATGTTTCATAAAAAAGTGTTATGGTTTGAAGGGGTTAATGAGCTATAATCTTGCCTGTACCTTGAAACTATTCAAAGTCAATTAGAGGTCATTTTTTTTTTAATAAGGAACTCGATAATGCAGCAAATTAGGCTTTTTTGAATTTCGGATATTATCATTTAAAGTAGAAATGAGAAACCTTCGCACTTCTAGCAGCAAGAGTTATATGTTTAATATCATCGTTTTGTTTACCAACTTTTTCTAATTCGACATAAAATATCTTTTTTTTTCATACTTGGTGCCTGCTTATCAGATATATTCCCAAGCTGATAAGCATCGAATATTATTTTGTGTAAGGACGTCCCAACGCCCGAAGGGTCATATATAGTATTATCTTTGCGCACATTTGATCTTAAAGTAGTAAAGATTACATTTACTCATTTTCCTCTATTTGTTGAGGTGGTAGAACTGGATTCATAAGCATTTAATTTTCTCTGTATATGTACATGTAAATGAACAAGGTATATTAAGTTTGATCACGACTTTGTGATGCTTAAAAATATTAATCTTAGGCATGAATGTTTGGCATATGTGTTCATAAAATGGCCTAATTCGTCCATTCCGTACGTCTGTCTGTCCGTCTGTGGACGCAATAACGCAAGAATGAAAAGAGATAACGAGCTGAAATTTTGTGTGTGTGTTCTAGAGCAAAAAAGTATCATCAATTTCGTTAATAGGCAACAACAGACCATGTTTGGACAAAATGGGCAAAATTGTTTCTTTTGAAACCGTAAGATATATAACAAAAATTTAATAACAAAAAATGCTCTTCTTTTTAAAATAAACAACTTTTGTTTCAAAATTTTTTCCATAAACTCAGTATATACTGGGTATTCAAACAAATAACTCAGTTAGTCCAATAGTTGTTACATTACTTGTTTCTCCAACAGTTTTAGCGAATTTTCTCCAAAAGAAATGCAGCTATTGCTTTTGTACCGATGATGGAATTTCGTAAAAATTGCTTAAAATGTTCATCGATCCTACCTACTAGATGTTAAAAATCAGTATCGCCAAAATTTGTTTAACTGTATATATAAATATCAACATGTATATACGTTTATGTGTCGGTGGACTCTAGCGATTTATTTTGATTAGAATGAAATTTGGAATTTGAGGTGTTTTTGGTATTCAAAAGGTGAAGTTCGTTAATGAGCAAAAACGGACAAGGGAAAAGTGGTGTTTAAAGGAAAGAAGAAACACAAAATTGGGTATATCTCCTTAAATATTCGAAAAATCAAAAATACTATAAGTAGTAGTTGTAGGTAGGTACTAAGTGTTACTGTAATTTTGTTTCTTATCATTTTTCTATTACACTAATATTTACAGAAATATTTACAATTAAAGATTGAAAGTTAAAATTCTAAATATCTTTGTACACATTAGAGTTTGAAAAAATAAGGAAATTAATTGTAGCAAACTTGATTTAATTACAACTTTTCTCTTTATACATTTTTCGACTGTTCTTATTAAGAGAACTGTTTCGATTAAGGGAGATATTTTATATTTTGTGTTTTTTTCTGTCTAAGCCCTTTTTCCCCTCGACCAATGCCATTTAGTAATAAAATTGGCTTTGCAAATACTAAAATCATATCAGACATGATATTTCATTTTGATCACACTAAAATTATGCCCGCAAACGGATGATTTATGTATTCTAAGGAAATTCACTAAGTTGAAACAGCTCCTGTTGTAACGAACTTTTTTCTAGTTCTAATTGAAGGATATTTATACAACGAACATACTTTATCAAAAATATATAAAAAATATCTGTTTTGCTAATTTATTGTAATCAAATAAATATTGCTTCGGGATAGGTAGGTCCACATTGAAAATTATAGAAGTCTCTAAACGCCATAATGTGTCGGATATGAAATCAGAATTTGGAATTGGGCCATTGTCTAAATTCATTATCTGTTTTCTCAATTTGTATATGCTTTCGTATGAATCAAATTCTGTGGGGTTTTGCCCCGATTTAAGTAGTTTTTGATTCGATTTATCAATTTTGTGGTTGTTCTCAATAACGTGCGCCGCTATACACGATTTTTCGGTTATCCCAAATTTCAGATGATCCAGATGTTCTTTGATTCGAATACCGATTTGGCGACGACTTTGATCAACATAAATTTTCGAACAGTTTTGACAATTAACACCATATATGCCCGATTGTTTTTCATAACTAATTTTATCCTTAGGGGTGCCCAGTAACTGTTTGATTTTATTTTTACTAACAAGCGCTGCTTTTAAGTTGTGGTCCCTTAATTCTCTAGTGATTTTATTTGTGCATGGGCGGAAGTATGTTAGTTTGCACCATTTAGTTTGTTCAACGTTGCCAATTTCTGGTGTTAGTGCGGTGGAATTGTTTCGTGCAATTTTAAATTTAGTTCTGCGAACAATTTCTGCCAAGATCCAAAAATTACAACATTGAAGATGCTGAAGACACTAGTATTTCTGTAATTGGAATGATCCGGTTTTAAATCGTTCTTTAAATCTTATTTAACGTAAATATGTTCAAATTAATGTCCATTTTGTTCAATACAAAAATTATATCTCTTAATAACACTCTGAACTGCATTGTAAACACGAAGATTTGAAATGGAATTTACGGAATTGTAAACATGAAGATTTGAAATGGAATTTACGGAATTGTAAACATGAAGATTTGAAATGGAATTTTGCTCTCTATCGTCAATCGAAAACGAAAAACTGAGTGCGAGCAATTTATAATAGTCAATCGAACATACATTTTATGCTTAGAGTGCTCTCAGTGCGCACGAATGCAGTCAATAGAAAACGCTATAAAATTCATATCAATCAGACGGTAGTATTCCTACCTGTAATGTATACGTCAAAAATGCGGACACATAAAATCGTTCTATATAATATATATTACAATACAAGTACAAATGTGTTATGATATACAGTACCCATTTTAATAGTTCATACAATTTGTATGATTGATAAACAGATAACTTTTTAAATAATATAGGGGGGAAATACCCAAGAGTACATTCATATTCCTTCGGATTAAACCCGACAGCAAATCGACATAAAGGACTGTTTTTCCATTCTTTGGACTATACCATTCGCATAAATTGTACAGTGCAATATGTTGAAAAACTTTAAATGCAGGTACATCAAATATAATACAAGTATAAATGTGTTGTTATATATCCAGTAATTACAATTATATTACTTTATACAAACTGTGTATTCTAAAGGTGGGCATAGTTATGTCTTAAGCAAGAGAGGTATATTTTAAAGTGAGACGGAAGATGTTTAAATACAGAGTGCCAACCAATTATTGCAATCAAAAAATTAAAAAACAAAAATTTTTATTTGTTATTCGATTATTACATTTTGCATACATTTTGATAAATTTTTAATATCCAGAATATACGTATTTGTGGATATTCGCATTATATTTTCTAAATGTTTATCGGTAAGGGAATTTCGCAATTCTGATTTCATATGTGAAAATCCCGATTCACATAGATAAGAAGATGCGAAAAAACTATTAAGTTTTTATTAAACTATTAAGTATTTATAAAAATTCCGGATATTCAAACGAAGATGGATTCTCTGCGACGATTTCCCAAATACTTTTTGTGCACGTGTTCACGGCTTCTAATAAATTATCATTTGTTGGGAGGGTAACGAGCGTCTGTCTGTTTATCCGATAACTCTTTCTAAACAACGCAACGGATTTTGAAACCGGACTGGGCCGGGTCGCTAGTAACAAATAAAATTTAAATTTATTAATAGCCAAAATACCAATTTGCATATCTCTAACTTACATATAAGGATTTTTAGTGTTCTAGTATAGTTCATAGTTTCTATGGAAATGTCATCAACATTACCAATTGTTAAAATTAAGGAAAACATATTTATTTGGCATAAATTGCCTAGCCTATATTGATAGAAACTTTCTTTGGTAAGAATTGGATTCATTCCATTACTCGTGGGAATAATAATGAAGAATGAAAGAGTCATAGAAGAAAAAAATAGTTTTGTTTTAAGACTAAAAAACAAAAAATTAAATTTTGTTTAAAAAAACTAGAAAAATTTGCTTTTATTGGAATAGGAACTAAAAAATGCAAAATTATTTAAAATAGAAATAGAATAAAAAGATTGACAACAAAATTAATAAATTTAATATAAAAAAATAGCATGAGTTGCTCTCTACTTACGTCTTCATAATGCCTCTAATTTTACAACAGTAAGTAGAGAGCACCCCATGCTTTTGTTTACAATAAACTTATGTTTGTTGTCAATCTCTTTATTTTATTTTATTTTTAATAATTTTGCATTTTTTATGTTCTTTTTACCGAATTTCCTGAAAGGAAATAAAGCTATTGGTCCCGTACCAAAGTCAAAATTTCTTCAAATGTCCATCGATCCTACCTAGTAGATGTCAAAAATCACCATCTGTAAAATTTATATGTATATATATATATCTATGGGCATATATATATATATATATATATATATATATATATATATATATATTTATATATATGTCTGTAATCACTCTAGCGGTCAGTTTTCATTTTATCGGAATGAAATTTGGTATTTGAGGCGCTTTTGGTATTCAAAAGGTCAAATTCGTTAAAGGTAGTTCGTTAATTGTAGGTACTAAATTTTACTATAATTTTGTTTCTTATCATTTTTTCGGTTACATTAATATTTACAGAAATATTGACGATTTATGATTGAAAATTAAATTCCTCACTATCTCTGTACACATTAGAGTTTGAGCAAAAATGATAAAGAGATGAATTGTAGCAAACATGATTTTCTATAACTTTATTCCTTACGCATTTTTTGATTGTTCTAATATTAAGAGAGATATTTTGCATTTTGTGTTTTCTTCTTTCTTTTTGCTCCCCTTTCCCTTTGACGATGTCATTGATTAATAAAATTGGCCATGCAAATACTTAAATCATATACGACATTTCATTCTGATCAGTCTAAAATTGTGACCACTAGAGAGTGATTTATGTATTTTAAGGAAATTCGCTAAGTTGAAGCAGCTCCTGCGTAACGAATTTTTTTTTTATATACTCAAATGGCAATAAAAGTATGTTTTTTTATTTTTTTCAACTAAACTTTTTAAATACTAACGGCGAAGAATTGTAAAACTATATCCATTGTCTTTTAGAATATGCCATTTATGTAAATTTTAAAGTGCAACCCAAATATTTAAGAAATGTGATCACAATTTTTTTATGTTTCTAAATATTCTCCACCTTTTCAAACTAAATATACGTACGTATTTCATGGCCTAGGACATCAAATGCGTTACTACGGTTGTTCTATATTTGTTTTCTTACTTCTAAAGTTTTTGGTATATTCCTCTTCAGTTTTTGTTGTGTAGGTAGATAGATAGATAGATTGTAGCGGCTGCTCTGGACGAGCTACACTTCGACCATAAGGTCCATTGTGAGGACTAAGGAAGTGAGGGTTTGAGTGGAGTGGAAGGAATTTTTGTGTGTAGACTAGGAATTGGTAAGATGTGGCAGCCAACTGTGATACGAACTGTGCCGGTATTTATCTGGAGTTCGCAAGCATAGTCGGTTACTTCATTGGTTACTTCATCGGTTTAAACATTGTTAAATGCTACTTTTGGTCCCGAGCTTCTAAAAATATTGTGAAGTATCGTGATATATTATAATGAATTGCTTGAATAAAAAATTCGTTACGTAGGAGCTGCTTCAACTTAGCGAATTTCCTTAAAATACATAAATCACTTTCTAGCGGTCACAATTTTAGTCTGATCAAAATGAAATGGCATATCTGGTATGATTATAGTATTTGCAAGGCCAATTTTATTAATAAATGACATACGTCAAGGAGAAAGGGGGCCATGAAATAGGATGAAAACACAAAATATAAAATATCTCTCTTAATATTAGAACAATCGAAAAATACGTAAGAAATAAAGTTGTAGAAAATCAACTTTGCTACAATTCATCACCTCATCATTTTTGCTCGAACTCTATATGTGTACAGAGATATTAAGGAATTTAATTTTCAATCTTAAACCGTCAATAATTTCTGTAAATATTAGTGTCCATAGATATATATATATATATATATATATAAATTTTACAGATGGTGATTTTTGACATCTACTAGGTAGGATCGATGGACATTTGAAGAAATTTTTGCGAAATTTTGACTTCGGTACGGGACCAATAGCTCTATTTCCTTTCAGGAAATTCGCTAAAAATGTATCTATATAACATATCATTTTAAAGGAGTTTTAGCGTGTTCATTTTACAAAAGACGAATTTCCATTGTTCCTCATATATAAAACTATGTGTTTCTATTTTAATATTGATGTTGGTCTTGGATAAAGATAGAAATATATTATTAGTTATTTGATATTATTATTATTTGAATACATGTACGGACAAGCTGAGGGCATGGGCATCGTTTGTAATGTATTTGTGAGATAAATAAAATATAGCTAGTCGGATACTATAGCTAGTTAATATATTATATAAAAGTGTGCTTCAACAAGCATAAACTCAATCCAGGAAATTACATACATCAACAAAATATATTAGAAATGTACTTTAGTGCACCCAATCTAACCACATACACAAACGTATATATATATATATATTTGTTTGTGTGTATAAATATATACATAGGTATGGAGGAGGGTAAGGGGGTTTGGGGAAATCTCCCCACCATCAATGCCCGTCCTCCTCAATTTAGCGTGTCGAAATCGCTATGTGTCTGGTGGAACACTTCGAGCACGCTTGTATGTGCCAAAATTATGACCTGGAATTCCTGCGGGACAAAAATCATCAGAAGATCTTGACTTTTTTAGATTTCTAGGACGGCAGGATTTCCAGGTTTCTAAGGTTATGACAACAAAATAACGTGGCGTCCACACCTCCAATCCTTGTCCGTGAATAGTTGAAAGGCAATTAACGTGCTATAGGGATACGACCGGGTATCGGTATTAAGGTGTACGAACTCGGAGATGCATGGTTGTTAATATATATATATGAATATATATAAATAGAATTTATAGCGCAGACCAGGGGACAATTCAACACTGCCATAATCCATCCTGGTCAAAACAAGCCAGTCAATATATATATATATATATATATATATATATATATATATATATATATATATATATATATATATATATATACATATACAGAGTGGGTCAAAAGTCATCCAACACACATTTTAATTATGAAATAGAAGAATATTAATTAAGATGTTGCGAAAAATATTTAAGAAAACGATATTTTTCTCCTTGGAAAAAGGAGTTTTTTTTCCTAAGTAAAAAAAGAAAATAATGTAGTTCGATTTATTTTTTTTCTTAAACTAAGTTTTTTTTTAAGTCGAAAATTGAAAAGAAACAAATAGCTGCTATGATTTAAAGTTTTTCTTTTTTTTAATCAAAAAATTGGAAAAAAATTATTAGATATAATTTAATAAAAAATCAAAAGTTTAAATTGAATGTTTTAATAACATAAATAGCATCACAAATAAATAATTTTGTAAAAACAAGATTAAGTAAACAGAATAAGCGAGCTTATGTATTGTAACATTGTGTATAGATTTTGAATTCACACTGACCGTATTTCATTAAGTCGGTAGTTAAATATCAACCGAGCGGTTTGTGATATGGTTCAAACCTTGGAAAGGTATTATAATTTTTAATTAATTTTATAAATAATCTGAACATTCCGACTATGTCCATGGTTGTTGATAAACTAAAATATTCTAGAAGCCTCTATGCGAAAAAATATTGTAAAAAAAAAAAAAATATTCAAAAAAACAACCATGTTCTGGAAAGATCTTTGACGGGTATATAAACCGGTGACCAGTGTTGATTCAAATCAGTTTAAAATTGACTTTATAAGTAATTCAAAGTTTGACATTGTGTTGAAAAATTAAAATAATTGTTGAAAAAGAAATTGGATTCTCATTTAAAAAAATAAATAAAATAAGGTTTTTTTTTACGTTAAAACTTGTGATTAATTTAATTTTTTTGTTTTTTTTTCTTTTCTCAAAAAAATTTTTGTGCGTGTCGTTTCAATTAGAAAATATTTAGTAAAACCTTTTACTTATATATATTTGTTTTGTTTTCGTCGAGTATCGAAATCATTTGCAGGTTTGGGCAGCGCTCCTTTGAGGTATAACGAGAGCCAAGATACCGCGACAATGAAATTTTATGATTTATTAAGATTTATTTTCAGATTAGGGAATGAAATTTTAAGATGAAATGCCCTTGGACATTTTTGCATCTGACCCACGATTAATTAGATATTAATTAAATAAAATAAACAATAAGAGAAACGCGTTAACAGAAAAAGAAATGGTGGGAATTTCCAACATTGGTGCAAAAACAATAGCTGCATTTCAAAAAAATTAAGGAAACTCCAATAATGCAACCCGAGATGTAAAAAGGTAGAGGTTCTGGGAAGCCAAATAACTTTTTAATTCTGATAGCGGAAGTGCCGGTAAAAATTAATATAGTTGAATAATTCCGTAGTACGCTATCGACACCAAAAGTGCCGGAGAAAATACAGTATGTATGGATAGTAAATATTTTATTTATTTATTTAACATTGATTCCTTGATTCCCTATTAGAAATGCTGTTAAAAACAGACTATATATATATATATATATATATACCCCAATTTTCAAAACAGGTAATCTATGAGCAACTGTTCTAATGCTTGGCGATTCCGTTTCTTCAAATGCCACAAAAAATAAATTGACACATTCCTTTGCCGAATGTCCCCCGAAGTACCATTTAATAATTTGCACTTTTCCAATTATTATGTAATATTTGAAAATCGGAGCCTATTCAATGCAAACAAACAATCAAATTTTTCCTCTTTATAATATTAGTATAGATATATACTAGCTGATATACCTTTAAGTGCTCGTCAAATCCTAATAGAAAGTGCACTACAATGGTGGCAACGGCAGATGGTTTAATTTCACGGTTCTTCTTTGTTTAAAACAGTACTCTTTTGCCCTTTCACATGTATAGGCTCAAAATAATGTTTGACCCGATATATAAGCTTTTTAATGACGTATCCTTAGGCTCGCAATTCATTGTCAATGCAATGAACATTGCAATGAACAGACACGATTTTTCTCGTTTTCTTTATTAGATAATCTCTTGTATTCTGCACAGAATTTACGCCAAAATTATTTAATTGTAAGAAAAAATGTTTTTATGAGATAAATATTTAATGCATTTAAACAGTTTACCTATTTCGCACCGTTTAAAATATAGATTATACAACGCACCATTGATTTCTGAAACAGAAAATTTATAAAACATTAATTAATATACAAAAGTTTGTCACAAAATTTATGGTTTATCCAACAATGTTTAAAGAAAAACGTTATGACAAATTGTTAAAGGTTGAATTCTTTCTTTTGTTTCAAATATTTTAAAACTTAACGCGTTATAAAATTTTTAAAAACATACTAAAGGAAAACTTACGAAATAAATTTCAACCAAATTTTTTTTTACATTTAATCAACTTACCCTTCATTAATTTTCTTGGTAAATAGTATACAGAGCTATTTACTCGGTCCTTTAATGAGATATCATCACTTTTTAAAGAGCAACTATTATATGCAGTATCTCCCCGAAAACTCGTTCCTTTTTAACATTTATGTTTTTGATCGGATATGACTACTTTTTGTAAAACGTAAGTTGAATACTTTAACATTAAAAACTCTTTTTAACCTGACTTCAAAAAGGAGGATGGTTCTCAATTCATCTGTATGTTGCTTTTTTTTTCCTTTTTTATTATGTTTGTTCCCTCAGAACTCCGTCGTTTATGAACCGATATTGAATTTTTTTTTTGTTTTAAATGGTTTGATTTCTGATTGGTCCCATTGTCACCAAATCGCATTCTGATGAGGGGACTTTCTCATGGAAATCGAGGAAAACCCTCATTTTATATGTAATCACTGATTTCTGCGAAAATTTTTTGTTTGTTTGAAAGGGTATACTCATTCATAATGGAAAAAAATAAAGTTTTTTTAAAAACCGAGTTAAAAAAAAAAATTTTTTCAAAAAAAAAACAAAATGCATGTAAAAAAAAACTGAAAATCTGTTATGAAAAAATGCACTAAAAATTAAAAAAAAAAAAAAAAACGGATAAAAAAAAATGTGTTATAAAAAAATGCACTAAAAATTAGTAGGTCGTCAAAGTCACTAAAAAGCGAGAAATGAAAAAAATTTTGAAAAATGGAAACCCGACTTCAAAAATCAAATATTCTAAAACCAAAAATGCATTAAAAAGTAGAAAAATAATTGCATATTCTTGTGTCAATTTTAGTTCACCTAAGCAAAAATTTTTTAAATATACATGTACAATTATTGTTAGTTTTGGAGGCGGTGTCCAAATTTTATGTGAAGGATAAATTTTATGTGAAACATTAAAATTTAAATAAATACAATATTTTTTCGAAATAAAAACGACAATATTTTTTCAATTTCTGTTTGCTGACACCGACTCCAAAAATAACAATAATTGAACATATACATTTAAAAATTAAACTAAAATTGACACAAGAATATGCAATTATTTTTCTACTTTTTAGTGCATTTTTGGTTTTAGAAAATTTGATTTTTGAAGTCGGGTTTGCATTTTGTCAAAATTTTTTTTATTGTTTCATCTCATCTACCTGTTTCGCTATCAAATTACGTTTTCTATCAAACCAAGTTTGTACAAATTGTTTTATACTACCTTAAAAAATTTTTTACTACTGTTAAATACTGAACTACATAGCCTAGTAGTAGATGACTATTTTCACATCCATTCGCATTATTTCAAAAATTCTAAATGTCAATGTAAAAAAAAAACCATAATTTACAGCGTTATGACATATAGAGAGATTAATCAGATAAAACTTTACAGAGCAAGAGCTCGTTGCGAAAACCTTGTGAATCACGTATAACAGAATGCAATGTTTTGAAATGTTAGTATTCTGCGAAACCATACTAAAAATGAATTTGTGCCCGGGCAGAACTTGTTCACAAGCATTGTACGTCTTCTCTTCAGATAATTTGTTTCGTACAGCTACCGTACCAATAGAGTAAAAGTTTAAACTACTCTGAAAATTTAGAATTTACAGAGAGAAAAAATTATATCGTGCCTCGTTAAATCTTGTTCTAATGCCTTGGAACAAAACTAAACAAAAATCAAGTTCAATAACTATGTACTCACGATTTTTCGAAAATTTCAATTATTTGTTTTATTTAATAACTATATAGGTACTCAGTTTATCACTATAACAATGGAGTAAAAACTAGAATCAAATTCAATGTAGAAGGGAAACTTATTTTAATCATATTTAAAAAATGTCAATTACTTGGAGGAGAAATTATATAAAGATTTCATCTCAGAATCTTCTAAGCTAAAACAGAATGTGAAATATTTCTCTGTCTACAAATATCAGACAATAATAGCAATTAAATTGTTTAAGACATTTGTTTTGGTATTTTTCTCTGTATTAAAAGGACAAATAGTTTTTCTATCATGTACTTACAATGCCTTCTTATTTTCTATTTGAAATTTTTATATTGTTGCTACGCCTACTATAATAAAAATAATTAACGAAGACAAACACTTATTTTGAGATCAATAGAAAAAGAAAGATAGATAACAATATAAACTCATAACAAAACTACTTTCTTGGCAATAAAAAAAAAAAATTTAGGTAATATCATATATTCATCTTTATTTATTAATATTAAGTTATTCATCATATATAAACCAACCTACACAATATATTAACAATATTGAATTGAGATCAGTGGAACTGAACAACTATTTTCGAATTCTAGTTGACGTACCGTATATAACACCACGATACACTTGTGGGTTAACACTGATTTTATTCCACACATCTAACTAAAATGACAAATAGATTTAAAGTGGGGGACACATTCCGTTTCATTCCGTTTATTTTGAAAATAGACTGATCCACTCAAACTGTGACAATATTCGAGGGTTCAACACAAATGAACACAGTTCATTTAATTTGAAACCAACCAAATTTAATTTCAAACATTTCTCTATTAGAAAAAACATTTGTGCTAAAATCTTATGCAATTTGTAATACATTCATATGTTACAGAAGATGCGTTTTTTAAAAACGTTTCTTAATCGTAATAAATTTTTTCTAAGGACCTTATTTTCGTTAAAAATTCAAATTTATTAATCAAAACTAATTTTTTAAAACATATCTAAAATGGCAATTCCGAAATTATTAAATGTGATGGTTTTACATGGACCTCAAATGCAAGGTTCATGTAAAAAATTAATGTACTTTGGGTTGTATATGAAATTGCATGAGGCTTTCAAAAATAGAAAGTTTTGTACCTGGTATTTCTAACAGGTAAAGACGTGGCACAATTGTTTTTTCTAATTAGGAAATGTTGAAACTTTAATTTGGTTACTGATTTAAGTTGATACTTGGTACAGTCATGAACAATTTTTCACAACATTTTCTCTGTAAATAGTAAATAGTAATTCTATAACTCCTCTGGTATTGTTGCTGTACAAATATTTTCCAGAGAGGGGACAAATAATACTTATAAACAACTTCTGCTCAGGCACAAAAAATTTTTTAAGGTACTTATATATCAAAACATCTCATTATGTAACTTGATTGCCTAGGTTTTTGCAACGAGCTCTTAGACTATTACTTACACTGTCAAATATGGCACAATTAAAATATTCATAAATTTTAAATTGATATACCCTGTTCAATAAATATACAACAATGCTAGTTTATTCTTCATACATAAATACGTTAATTTTTTTAAATCGGAAATTATAAATTTACAGACCATCTGCATAATTCAATTACATTTGGGCAATATATTTTTTCAGATCTCTGAATTTGTAATTGATAAACTGTGATTGAATTTAATTTAAAAAAATTTTTGACAATTACCTGAACTGTATTAATTTGTATGGAAAACTCGAATATTGTCACAGTTTGAGTGGATCAGTCTATTTTCAAAATAAAGTGAATAAAACATATTAATGTTTTCCCCACCAAGTCGATTTGTTCTTTTAGTTAGAAGTGTGAAATATTATCAGTGATAATCAACAAGTGGATCGTGGTGTTCCATACAATACGACAACTAGAATTCGCAAATAGTTGTTTAGAGCCACTGATCTCAATTTACTATTTTTAATGTATTGTATAATTGGGTTTATGAATTATGAATAACTTAACATTCTTAAATAAAGATGAATATAGGATATTACTCTATAGCTAAATATTTTTTTTTCTTTTCTTCATTGCCAAGAAAACAGTTTCGTTACAAGTTTACATTGTAATAAGTCTTTGTCTTCGTTAATTATTTTTATTATAGTAGGCGTAGCAATATTATACAAATTTCAAGTGGACAATACGGACTTTGTAATTACTTGATAAAAAAACTTTTTGTCCGTTTAATACAGAGAAAAATGCTAAATAAATTTATTTTTAATAATAAATATTTTGTGTTTTATAATTGATTGACCATGATATATTGCTGTTATTGTCGAATATTTGTTAACAGAGAAATATTTTCCATTCTTTTTTAGCTTATAAGATTCTGAGATGAAATCTGTGTACAATTTCTCCTCCAAGTAATGGACATTTTTTAAATATGATTAAAATAAGTTGCTCATCTAAATTGAAATATGAATAATGGAAATTTCCTCACAGATCTTCATTTTATTATGTATTATTTATGGTATTCAAATTAAAAAAATCAAATCCGAAACTATTAATGCTTCTTGTCCCATAAATATCTTAATAAATAAATAAAAACCGTTACGTAGGAGCTGCGTCAACTTAGCGAATTTCCTTAGAATACATAAATCACTCTCTAACGATCATAATTTTAGTGTGATCAAAATAAAATATAATATCTGATATGATTTTAGTATTTGCAAAAATTAAATTTATTAATAGCCAAAATGGAACGATATAATATAACGATTATAGTTTATAGTTACTATGGAAACGACAATCAAAATGGACACTTCAAAATTAAAACAAAATTTTAAGAAACTAATTTTATAGTTATCTTATAGATGTGAGTTTCTGTGGAGATGATAAAATCAACACAAATTTTAACCAACTCCAAAAAAAGAATTAGGAGATTCTCTGTTCGACTGTTAAGTAATGTAACAACTAACTGACTTTAATGTTTGAATACCCAGTTTACACTGAGTTGTATATCAATGATTAAATTATTAACAATTCTGCGTATTCGAAATGTTAACAATTCTTTCCGAGGAACATATAATCACAAATTATGAGAAAACTATTGAGTTTATGAAAATCTTTTTCAAACAAAACTTGTTTTTTTTAAAAAGACGATTTTTTGTTACCAAATTTTTTTTCTATCTTTTACGGTTTCGAAGATGTATATTCGGGGGGGGGGGGGGGCGAGCGAAAGGAAACACGTTCCAATGGTTTCAAAGATAAGCAGTTTTGCCCAAATATAGTCGATTTTGCCTATTAACGAACTTGGCCTTACTTTTTTGCTCTAGAACACATTTCAGCTTGTTATCTCTTTTCGTTCTTGGGTTATCGTGTCCACAGGCAGGCAGACGGATATGCGGTAATGGTCAAATTTTATGAACACATATACCGAACATGCCTTCGATCAATATTTTTAAGCTTTACAGTCGTGATCAAACTTAATATATCTTGTTTCTTTACATATACTAAATTATACGAAATAGGTTTGGACAAGAATTGTCTTTTGGATTAAATCTGTAAATTATTATTTTTAGTTTTTTAATATAGTGGCTTTTTTTTGTTTTTTGAAGTCGGTTGAATTTTTTTTTTTAAGTTTTTTACAGTAAAATATATTTCTTGTATTCGTGTCAAACAAACACAAAATATTAAATATATGTCTTAATATTAGAATAATCGAAAAATGTATAAGGAGTAAAGTTGTAGAAAATCAAGTTTGCTACAATTCATTTCCTGATCATTTTTCTCAAACTCTAATGTGAACAGAGATATTTAGAATTTTAACTTTCAATCTTTAATTGTAAATACTTCTGTAAATATTAGTGTAATAGAAAAATGATAAGAAACAAAATTACAGTAAAACTTAGTACCTACCACGTAACTCCTGATAAATTTTTCGATTTTTCAAATATTAAGAGAGATATGTCAAATTTTGTGTTTTTCCCTCCCTCTAAACTGCCTTTCCTCTCGTCCGATTTTACCCCTTTTTAACGAACTTGACCTTTAGAATACCAAATGCGCCTCAAATACTAAATTTCATTCCATTCGGAATAAAACTGTGATCGCTAGAGAGTCCACAGACACATAAAAAAAGGTTTATATAATATATACATATATAAAAATTTTAGCGATAGGGATTTCGCTAAAAACAATAAAAATTAACAATTCAATACATAAATAAATAAAGCTTCTCGGAAGTACATAATGTAGTTAGTACTTTTAATAAGTAATTCAAGAAAATTATTGGGTACTTTGTTCAGTTGGCATTATTAGTATTTAATGAGAAAAAACTATAGTCAATATCAATTTTTCATGGGCCTATACACATGTAACTATCTTTCTCTTCCATGAACGGGTATTATTGAATAGGGACCAGATGTTAGTGATGTTGGTACAGTCTAGTTTACAGGTAACACATGTAGTTGTAATTGAACTGAATTGAAAGTAGATACATGTATTTTGTATACCAAACTTTTGGTTGTTAAGAAAGTGGTATGGGGTAAGTTGGGGTGTAAATTTCCTCCTATACTAAATACATGGGATACTGTATCCAATTGGCAACTTTAGATAAACAAAAATTATGTAAATAAATCTTGTGAAATAATATGTTGTTTGTTAAAAAAATAATACTTTTTAATAATTAAATTCTAAATTTTTTTATTTCAAAGAGTTTTAATAGATAAAAATATTTTTTAACCCGACTTCAAAAAGGAGGATGGGTCTCAATTCGTCTGTATTTTTTTTTTTTTTTTATATGTGTGTCACCTTTGAACTCCGTCATTTATGAACCGATTTTTAATTTTTTGTTTCTTTTTAAAGGGATTGGTTTCCCATTGGTCCCATTGGCACCAAATCGCATTCTGATGAGGGGATCCACGGGAAATCGAGGAAAATCCTCATTTTATATGTGATAATCGATTTCTGCGAATTTTTTGTTTTTTGAAAGGGTATACTCATTCATAATGGGAAAATAAGAAAATTATTTTAAAAACCGACTTAAAAAAAATTTTTTACAAAAAAAAACCGACCCCAAAAAAATTTTTTTTACAAAAAAAAAACAAAATGCATGTAAAAAAAACTGAAAATCTGTTAAATTAAAAAAAAAAAATGGATAAAAAAAATGTGTTATAAAGTAAAAAATAATTGCATATTCTTGAACCAATTTTAGTTCACCTAAGCAAAAATTTTTAAATATATAAGTACAATTATTATTATTTTTGGAGGCGGTGTCCAAAAGTTATGTGAATTTCTCTATACTGACACCGACTCCAAAAATAACAATAATTGTACATATATATTTAAAAATTTTTGCTTAGGAGAACTAAAATTGGCACAAGAATATGCAATTATTTTTTTACTTTTTAGTGCATTTTTTGTTATAGAATATTTGATTTTTGAAGTTTTGGGTTTCCATTTTGTCAAAATAGGGTTTATTTATGCATTTAAAAGATGTTTAACGTGTTAGGTACAGCATCATTGCAGAGTTTACATTTAGGGACTAGTATTTCTGTTCATTATTGTGTGATTGCTGAATTTAATTTTTAATAAATCAATATACACTGCAGTTCATAAAAATTGAACCACTAGTAAGTCACATTCTAAGCGTATATATTACCAAATATATGTATGTTATATACAATTAAACTTAGAATGTTTCAACTGGTTCAATGTTTATGAACGGAAGTGTACATTTTTAAAATTTTAATAAATTGTTAATTTTATACAAATTTTAATTTTTTATAAATCAAATAATTTTAACTTAAAAAAAAAATTACAATACTGGATAATTTTATGAAAATCTATAATAACATTATGAACATAATATTAAAATTTGAATTGCGCGCGCCTACCCCCTGTCCTCTCCTACGGCGACGTTGTCCATACGAATCTGACATAAAATTTGTATAACTTTAGTGATATTTGAATTCTTCCAGAAACCAAAAACAGGACTGTACTTGGTATAGGTATTATTAGACTTTAATAATTAATATGATCTTTTTTTTAAACTGACATTTCTGGGTGTCGAGCTATAGTTTTTATATGAATGCACGTCAATTCCATTTAACACTTTAGAATAACCTATTGAAATAGTATTTTAACATTTTTTACTCAAAACCTAATAACAGGATCGACTTCAAACTATCAAATTATCCAGAACCTGTCATCAAATTGAATTTTCTTCTGGAAAACCTTAAGCGATTTATCAATATATTGTCGACAACATTGAGTATAATTTTTTTAAAGATATCTTGTCTAAAATTGGGCATCCTTAGCAATCAAAATAGAAGTATACAGGTAAGTCTTCTTCAGAATATCCTCTCGCGCTAAATCGTACTAAACTTATCCGCTAAAACTGTGAGTATTAAATCTTTGGCATGACTTGGGTGCAACACATTCTGAATGTCTAATAACGTTTCATTTTGGCTGCCTTCGTGCGCACTGAGAGCACTCTAAGCATAAAATGCTTGTTTGATTGACTATTATAGATTGCTCGCAGTGAGAGCATTCCTAGTACGCTCTGCCTTGCTCTGGCTAGTAAGGCCAGAGCAATAGTGTGGTGCAATACGTGCATTGTTGGAACAATTGTCATCGTCAGGAAGTTCTGATGATGAAAACGCTCTAATTATAATTACAATTACAAATTGCATCTTGTGTATATTATTATCCGCTTCGTTAGTAATAATACAAAGTGTATTGCCATCAGATTCAATTTTACTTGTATAATATTTCTTTTACGCACGCGGATATATTTAGAAATTAAATAATATTATTATATGTACAGTACTAAAACTGATAAGTAATCCAAAACAACAGCTAAAATGTACTTAAGTATTTGACACTGGCAGACAACCTAATAATAAATGATAGGGGGAAATGGCCGCACAATTTTCGAGCAATGACTGAGGTCGAGCATGATGACATCGCAGAGTAGCGAGTATTCTCTCTCGTGATTCAAAAGAAAACGCTATAAGACTTCCGAGTTTATGAATATACCCGTGTTCATTGAAAATACAATAGAGCTCCATCCGATGAACGGATTTCAACATACAAAGATAACGTTGTATCATTAAGACCTGCTTCATTGACAACTGGCAAACTTTAAAATAATTAATTCATGAAGTAACAAAAGTAGTATAGCAGATCAGATTTATTAAATTTTAAGTATCTCACCAACATTTACAAACAGAAATTGAAATTTTATTTATCCAATTATTCTTGTTCGTTCAACCGTAATTAGTGTGGTTGGTAAAAATAAAACAGTTGTAGAACAGTAACAACGTTGCCAAAGAATTATTTTGTTTTCTCTGAAAAATAATAATAATAAAAATAATAGCATTGTTATGAACGGATAGGGGAATATAATATGAAAAATGTATATTGAAGTAAATAGAGATTGTATATACATAGTGAAATTGTATAATTTTAACTATGTACAGTTGTGTATTCTTTACGCCATATATTCAAATCGATATTATTTGTACACGAGGGAGTCAGTCAATAAGCATAGTTTGTCATTTAGTTTAATGGCGGTATAAATCTAGTTATTGTTAAATGGAGGGTCAATATGAAGAATAAATGAAACGACGATCAAAATATTTCTTTAATTAATAGAATCTCTGAAATATCTATATGAAGTGAAGAGGCTTACTTATAAAATTATATATTTTCACACAAAACAATCGTTTATGCGTTTAGTAAAAAGTATTGAAATATATTTTAAACTGAATACTCGTAAATACTAATCATAGAGTAAACAACTATATTTATATTTAGAGTAAACAAATATATTCAATAATAAAGTGTTAACAGAGAATATACATACAATTTTGCGCGGAAATAGGAAATAATATTAAATAGAGAAAGAAAGACGATTAGAATGATAATAATAGTGCGATTATCAATTAACATTCAAAGAAAGAATTACAAATCGTTTCGTTAGAGCAGAGGTGGGCGCAGACGGCTCGTCGGAGTCGAACCAACTCTCCATAAGCTGGGTGAGAGTAAGTATGTTTTGAAATAAGGTATGGTATAAGTAAGGTAAAGGTATGTTTTGAAATAAGACGGAACGATGTTTCAATATAGGTTGTCCTACCGATTATTGCCCAATAATTTAATCAATCAATTTAGAAATAGTTATTGTTTAAAAAATATAAAATATTTATTGTTTAAAAAATATCTTTTACAATATGGAGAGATACTCCAAAAAACATAATAATAATAATAACAATAATAATAACAATAATAACAACAATAATGATGATAGCAATAACAATAATTACAACAACAACAACTATATGTATTCCCACTTTATGTAAAATTTAACCATTTAGAAATTAGTAACAAATTACCAACCCCCCCCCTCCCCAGCTTTATCATTGGCATCTTTTTTGTATCCATTGTCATCAAATTCCCATGACACTATACCCCCTACTAAGAAAAAATAATTAAATCAAGTAAATAATTGTTTATTAGTTCTCCGATATGAATAGTTCAGGCAAATTATTCGGAATTTCCTAAAATCTAATTCTAAAATCTAATCTAAAGCAAAATTATCAAAAAATTTACAAGCGGTAAATGTAAAAGATCAAAAGATTTATATTTTATAATTTATATAACATTTATATTTTATTCATACCCAAATATATTAAAAAGGTACATTTTAGAAAATGTTTTAATTAAAAAAAGAAAATAATAATTGGTAGGTACCCTATATTTACTCTATCTCTCTCACTCAGAGCTCAGTGCCATCAAGGTCTGCCCACCTATGGTAAAAAGCATTGAAAATTGTTTTAAACTGAATACTCGTAAATACTAATCATAGAGTAAACAACTATAATTAGGATGTTTAATGAAAATTTTTTTTCACTTCAATTGAAGCATGTTTACTTTACAAATATCAAGGTAAAATTACTTTCTAAATAACTTTAAAAATAAGCGAGATATGAATGATTGAAATTCCCGATTAGACAAAGAGGGTGATAGCCCTCTTAATAGACATTGTGACGTCATAATGTACTATCACCATTTAAAATACACGTAAAACTCTGTTTTGCAAGAAAGAGACAGATAATAATCTTTAAAAGCTTATAGATTCCTTGTTATTTGTCGGCTTTCAATTTAGTTTTACAATATTATTACAGTATTAACAATATTTTCATATTCTGAAAATAAATATGAAATATTTGGTATCATTCAACTACCCAATTATATTTAGAGTAAACAAATATATTCAATAATAAAGTATTAACAGAGAATATACATACAATTTTGCGCGGAAATAGGAAATAATATTAAATAGAGAAAGAAAGACGATTAAAGTGATAATAATAGTACGATTATCAATTAACATTCAAAGAAAGAATTACAAAAACGTTTCGTTAGAGTGTTTTCTGTGATCATTCGTACAAAATAAATGCTCTTGAGCATACAATGGTTCATAAATAAGAAAAAAAAATTTTTTTAACGATAAATTTCTTAAGTATATACATACTTCTGTTCTGACATAAGAATAAACAGGGCATTCCAAAAATTTGTGTATGAAGGAGTCAATTTTAATGTTGATAAACGGAGCTGCGCTAAAACTCTCATAAAGGCAATGAGCACTATAGTCTTAGACAAGTTTTTGGTTCTGGATCAGCACTGGTTTCGTAGTAAATTGAGAAACTATATGAGCTATGTTTTGCACTTTGCAATATTCATCGATTACAATAGGTTCCTACTGGTGACAGTTGTTGCTGATATAGCTTTTTCTAGCAGTTTGCTCAAAACAGAGATCTGTATTTTCTCGACTTACACAGCTAGTTAATTGCAATACCTAGTTATATCTTGGATCTTGACTTGTAGGCGTAAAAGTCAGAGATTTGAATCTTTCATAACATAATCTTGGTCGTCTATTTTCGAGCATTTTCATATCCTAAAGTCAAGTACATACCCTACATTGAAATTTTGGGTTCCCCTATTTCAAATCATCTGCGTATAGCCATAAAAATACATAGTTGAGAGCGTCAATGGGATGATCTTCTTTTGCTCCATCTCTTTGGAAAAATCGTGTTATTAATGAAAATTGAGAACAAGTCCTAGTGAGATCTCCATTAACCCTAATTTGAACAACTGCTTGGTTATAAACTTGTTTAATGATTCGAATTACCTTCGAACGCATACTTTATTTATAAAGTTTGAGCCAAGATATATAGATAGATGTATCTTGGGGTATATAAATGTATAATTGTACTGGGACCATCGTGCTCCCCTTCTATTTCAGGCTGACGAGTTCACTTCTCCCATATTTTGGCACTAGCCTGGGCTTGCTTATCAGGTTTTCTTCAACGTTCATATATACGGGGTGACATGCATCCAATATCCAATATCTTGTATCTGCTGTATCCGAAAGATTCGCAGTAAAAGATGATGTGGACGGTTTTTCCCTCCTGCCAGCACATAAGGGATACGTTATAGAGTCCAATTGAGGCAGATGCTTTCGTATGTGATAATGTCCGGTGAAGACTATGGTTATCTTTCGAAGCTGTATCTTGTTCAGGTTGAGTACATAAAGGGATAGTCTCTTGGATGCATTCTAAAAATTATTTTTCCTAGGTTGCTGCGGTATATTTTCCGAATGATCCCGGCATTTAACAGTCCATTCGTTGATATCTTGTTTGCATGCTGCATTTGGAATTACTTAAATAGACTATGGGTTTATAAAGTTTATAAAGAGTATTCCGACTCCCTTCTTTGCTAAGGTATCTGCTCTCAAGATTATCATTATCATTGTTCCGTTTTGTCAGCTCCAGTAGTTCCTTCACTACCCCTGAGGTGACTTAAGTTGTAGATTAGTCTCTAAGAGCAGCTTCACCTTAAGTTGTAGTAACAGACCCGACAAAAAGTTTTCAGAAGAGTCCTGGAGAAGAGGTTCAGCATCGAGATTAGCACCTGTCTTCTACTTCGTGCAGAGTTTATCATAGAATTGTAAGAGGCATTATCACAGGCTTCTTCAATGTCATGAAACACGCACAAGGGGGTCTGTTTTCTTGCGACTCCCCTCTCAATCCTGTATTTTATGTTGTGTAGGACTGATTCATAGGATTTTCCCACATGATACGCGTGCTGGTTAACATGGATTGGATTACTCGACAATGCCCCTTGGATTAAGTGGAATTCTATAATTCTTTCCATTGTCTGTAGTAGAAATAATGACTGAATAATTGGTCTAAAATCCTTTCCCGTGGAGTGATTGAGCGTCCCCGGTTTTGGTAAAAAGATCAGTCTAACTGGCTTCCATACTGCTTGTATATAATCTGTAGCTAGACTTGCCCTGAATATGTAATCAAGTAGAGGTATAAGATAATCTGCTCCCTCTCATAAAAGTATTGGTATATCCCGTCTGGTCTCAGTGCTTTAAAGGGGTCGACTGAGTTTATTGCTCATTCGATCGTTGAGCGTTTGAAAGTCCCCGCTGATATTCTCTAGCCCTCGCTTGTCGCTAAAATGTTTTGGTAAGATTATTCTTGAGAAGGATTTTCACTGTTTATTACGCAACGGTATGAGGCTAACTTGACCAATACCGAGGTATAATTTCAACTCTCAGTCTAGAATCAACCTTAGATCCGCTTTGTATATTTCCACCACGATGGTGTAAAACTTACCGCCCTTCGCGCTGTTAATAACTTGCCACTCGTCAGTTCGCAGGTTTAAATTGTACGTTCAAATTTTTGATAATTTTATCTGGCTCAATAGAGTTATAAATTTAGGGAAAATACAGTAGAACTTTCGATGTATTCATCAGAATTTTTGCACCCCCGACGATTAGTTCGACTTCTTTCCATGGTCTGATGTTATGACCGTTTTTCATAAGCCAGTATACCGCTGTTCCGCTTATGCTCTGCACAACCTCCCTGTCTAGGTAACAACCCAGATACTGTTGGCCCTTTACAAGCTTTTGGCTAGTAAGAGTAAGCAGCATCGAGAGTTGCACCTTTTCGGATTGTTTTTGAGTCATTTTAACGTCAGGACACCTTCGCAGGGCAATACACATTTGTGGTTGCGATGAACTCAGTCGTCAAGGTATTTCAAGCCATTGCTTGTTTTCCCTTTTTATGATTTTTTGCGATCTGTTTCGCGCATGAGCCACGAACTGCACCCGAAAGAAGAGCTAAGAGTTTCTATCTAGATTTTCAGCAGGGTTAGGTGTACGTGCAGTTTTAGTCTCTCAGCGAGATAAGCTTTCACAGCCGCGGTTGGTTCACTTATTGAGGGGATTAGAGCCTCAGTAAATTTATATTCATGATAAGGTAAACACCTTATCGCTACAACTTTGACCTTTTCTAAAGCCTGATTTCACAATGGTCCACTCGTTCATTCGTTTCAGGATATTGTTGTAAACAGTTTAGCGATACAATTACACAGAGCAATTACACGATCGTTAAACGAATTTGATCTATCGACTTTTTTATGTATCATTACTAAGATCGTTTTGAACCAAGCAGTAGAAAATTGCTCATTTTCCAGAATTTTGTTGCACAGGACATTAAGGTACCGTAACCAGTTTGTAAAATATCTAGTAAGAATGTTCCAGTGCCGCCCCTGGAATAATTAAATTAAATCTAATTACTTCAAACTAACCCACTTACTTATTACTAAAAGTGTAATCTATATCAACCAAGTAGCTTTTGATGAATTAGAAAAAAACATTATTTATTAAATTTAACAACTGGTATCTCGAAAATATATGAACTTTTGTTCTTATTTTTGGGAGATCTATCGCCTATTCAATTTTCCGGATTAAAATTTGAGCCACCTTGTATATATAGGCTAAAGCTTCATTTTTTTAAATTTAAATATATAGTTATATTTTTTAATATAACTAGTGTAACTATAAAATTCCTTTGGATATACGAACAAAGTTAGGGGATAATAGGATTAAACAGCCATCTAGTGGTCGATGATAAAGTAAAGTTTTCATATTTATTCTAAATGATAGATATGAGTTTATGTATATATGTTACAGTAAATGTACACTCTTGGGAAATGTACACTTTTACCGTAAAATGTGTACATTTCCCAAAAAGTTAGGTATATGTGAACTGAATATAATGTATATATACATTTCCCGGCAAATGTGTACTCTTGTCTTCACGTTTTGGTAAATGTATACTCTGGTATAAGTTGGAAAATATTGGCTAGATTACGATAAAAATATGCAAAATTCCAACAGAGAGATCTAAAACATGATGAAATTAGATGATAAAATATATACCCAACCCAACCAGACCCAACCCAACCACGAATAATCCAACTCGACCCAACCCAACCAGACCCAACCCAACTTGACCAAACCCAACTCGACCCAACCCAACCAGACCCAACCCAACTCGGCCCAACCCAACCAGACCCAACCCAACTCGGCCCAACCCAACTCGACCCAACCCAACTCGACAAAACCCAACTCGACCAAACCCAACTCGACCAAACCCAACCAGACCCAACCCAACTCGACCCATATCGATATCTCTATTTCCTATTTTGCGATTTCGTATTTTGTATGCTCACATTTACCGAAACGACATGGTCATTGTGAATTCAATGTACATTTCCCTTCTTTGAAATTATAAATGTTAGTTGAATGCACATTACCCAAACGAGGAGGCAAATGTGCACATTTACCGGAAAATGTGTACATTTGCCGCAATATCTACTTTTACCGTAACATATAAAAAGCTTAATGTATAGAATGATCACTTAGTTTTCAATCTACACTTTTTGATAAACTTTAATTATTTATGAACAAACATACATGTTAAAATTTTTTGTTTGTCTTGATGTCAATGTCGACATATACAGGTTGTCCGTCCAAAAAGTCATTTTTTGATCAAAAATGCTCGGAAAAAATAAATTAATCTTCAAATAATCTTGAGCATTTCACTATCGTGGGAGTTTTCGGGGTCGCTGATCACGAATCTAAGGTCAAATTTTCAAAATTCAAGATGGAGGACAAAATTTTTGAAAAATCAATGCATGAATGCCAACTTTGGTTAAAGAGTGTTTTTTGGGTCGCTGATCACGATTTTGATAAACAGATAAACAGTCAGATAAACAAAATTCAAAATCGCCGATCCACTATGACTTTTACAGACTGTGAATTTATCGAATTTTGACTTATTGGTAGGTTATTGGGATATCGGTTATTTTAAATTCCTTGCATTTACTTCGTCCCGTGGGTTGAAGATTGTGAATTTTGTTAATTTGCGCCTCAAATACCAAATTTCATTCCAATCGGAATAAAACTGTGACCGCTGGAGAGTCCACAGACACATTAACGTATATATATATATATATATATATATATATATATATATATATATATATATATATATATATATATATGTATATATATATGTATATATATATGTATATATATATAAGTATATATGTATATATCAAAATTTATAACTATGGTCATTTTTAACATCTAGTAGGTAGGAAACCGGCCAAGTAGCCGCGCTTGTTAAGGCGCTCTACTTGGAACCGGAAGGTTATTAGTTCGAATCCCAACATCGGCAGTTTGTCAATTAAAAAAATTAATGGGGCGGTTGATTGACTAAACTGTCAGCGTATGGATCAAGAACGAAGTAACCGGCTGTGCTTGTGAAGGTTTTCTGCAGTTTCCCTTCACGAACTCCAGATGAATATCGGCATAGTTACTATCAAAGTCGGCTGCAGCCGCACAACCTACCAATTCTTAGTCTGCATATGAATTCCTGATCCTCCACTCACATCATATAAAAAATGTGTAGTTTAAAAAATTAATAAAGGTTGAATAATAATGATGTGGGTGGCCTCTGTTATAGACCGTGGTGTCTCAGAAACGGAGGTAAAACTCCATTATTATTTTTTTTAGTAGGTATGATCGATCGACATTAGAAGAAATTTTTACGAAATTCCATCATCAGTAATGCAGCTGTTGTTGTAGCCTTTGGAGGAAATTCGCTAAAAACCATGATTTTGGTGAAATATAAAAAAACGAGTTTTAGTTGACTCAGGCATAAACTCAAACAAAGAAAAAAATTTGTCTCGAGGATTGTGGTATTAGTTTTATTATTTGAATAAATATGGAAAATAATAAATAAATAAATACAAAAATTTCTTGATTTTATTTGAACAATAATGCTTTAAAAAATTTGGCACCAAATATATAGAAAAGATCCATTTAAAAATTGCGATAGAACTGTTTTGGCTGCTCAATTCTTCCTTAACTGCACACAATTATTCTATTTTTTCTTTAAATTAAGGGAGGGTAAATATATATTATATTATAATAATAATACTCAAGTTTCTACATACACATACAAAAATGTGAAGTTTTTTTTTTTTGAACGGAACTGTACATTTATATATATATATATATATATATATATATATATATATATATATATATATATATATATATGTATATAAATATATATATATATATATGTATATATATATATATGTGTATATATATATATATATATATATATATATATATATGTATATAAATATATATATATATATGTATATATATATATATATAAATATATATATATATATATATATATGTATATATATATATATACCGTGTGCGTTGGAAAGCTTTTCCAATAGAGAATCATTGTTATTTATTACTGGCTGGCCGTGTGGTTACTGTGTGAAGTCAGTCAGTACACATGTAATGAGAGTTGGTTAAATATGTTCATTGAATTCTTAACTTCAGTATGTGCATCACAAAATCCCCACTCTTTAATGGCAAACAAACAACCATGATACGCAAACAGTATACCTATACACTATCGTACACTATTGTATAGGTGTACTGTATAGTTTTATAGTAAATATTTTATTTATTTATTAAACATTGATTCTCTATTAGAAATGCTTTTGTAAATGGTCTGTATATCTTTTATTCTTGAAAGATATAAATGTTTCAGGCATGGTTATTAAGGTTTCTAGGGAGTCAAATAACTGTGACCGTGTATTTGACCTTAAAACTCATTTGTAAGATCAAATCGAGATGACTTTTGAATTTTTTTCGGGAAAGATATTTATATTTTTGACAAATTTTTTCCAGGAATTTTTTAAGTTTCTGAGAGACGAATATAAAAAAATCATTTTTTCCCATAAAACCAATTATTACAACTCGATTAATAATTGAGCATTAATGATTAAAAGAGTGATAATGGGAGGATTGGGTGCACTGCGACCTATAAGATCGATTGTGCTCCCCCATCTGCTGCCCAACGATGTGTGATCTCGCCGTAGAGCACCTCGTTCAGCCCTGTTTCCTTCAGGAAGTACATGATCAGGATTGAATCTAGGGATTGTAACTCCCCTGCATGAATATGGTAGACCCCCAGACATTTTATTATTTTATATATGAGGGCGTCACAGTCTATTAAGATGTGTTCTGGAGTTTCCTCCATTTCTCCACAAAACCTGCCGTTGTGCTCATTCTCCAAGCCTAGCTTCTACACATAAATTATACGTTGGCGCTTCCTTTCTCTCGATCAAGTTTTCTCTAATATTTCTTGCGGGTCAAACTTGGTACCGGTTGCTAAGATTACTGATAAAAGGTGTCTTTCAAAGAGTTTCCAGTTTGCCCAGGTATTTGTCCTTACGAGTCAAGATCATCTCCGACAATGGGTCGAAAATTTAGGTCATTTTAATTTCAATAACGTGGCCAGATAATCAAAGATCCAGACCCATGGTATCTTTAATATGTATTAGTTGAAAAATGACGTTTTTACCCTACACGAAACGTAAATCACCATATACTAATTATGCATTCGTGTGTGGTTGGCAAGAAAAGAGGGCAATCACTGAATGGGGCTAGGTACTATGGTATCTCGTACATAGATGATGCGTCTAGATGGTCAGAAATCTACCCTCTATGACATAGGTGGGCGAAGATTGACTCCGTTCAGTTCTGAGTAAGAGGTAGGAAGAGAGATAGAGTAAATAGAGGGTTCCTACCAATTATTATTATTTTCTGTTTTTAATTAAAACATTTTCTGAAAAAAATATAATAATACCAACCCTTTTTTATGGTCATACATAAAAAACATTGAACATACAACACATTGAATGCATACTCTGGAATTCTGGGCTGGTAATTTGGGGCATAAAATGTGCCTTTTTAATGTATTTGTATATGAATAATATATAAATGTTAAATAAAAATAAATCTTTTGATCCTTTACTGATTGACCATTATAATAAAAGAGGTGAATTTTTGACTTAAGACTTTGAGAAATTTTTTTGATGGTCTAGACTTTTGGAAATTCCGGATAACTTTCCTAAACTTATTACACATGGGAGAACTAATAAACAATTATTTACCTGATTTAATTATTTTTTCTTCATAGAGGGTATAGTGTCATCGGAATTTGATGACACTGGTAGTATACAATAAACATGCCAATGATAAGGCTGGGGTGGGGGAGATAATTTGTGACTGATTTCTCAATGGTTAAATTTTACATAAAGTGGGAATTTTATGTGAGCTTGCTCAATCTGACTGAGTTTCTTCGAGTTAGTCTACGTTGAATTAAAAAAGTGAAAAGTACTATTCGTGCTAGTGAAAATAATTTTTTGCATAATTTTTTAAAGTAGTGATTTTAGTGAAACGGTAATTTTACAATTTAATAATCGATTTAAAGATTTCGAAAATATAAATGTAATTAGTGATTGTTTAGTGGCCCCGTTTATTAAAAAATTTAAAATTCCCACTTTAATAGAAATTTTTCTCAAATTTTTTCCGGATTCCAATGATTGTGCGTTATTAAACGATATGATTACCCTTCCAACAAATTATAATTTATAAGGAGCGATGAACACGAGCGCAAAAAGTATTTGGCAAATCGTCGTAGAAAACCCATCTTCGTTTGAATATCCGGAATTATTAAAAATAAATAAATAAAAAACTTAGTAGTTGTTCCGCTTCTTCTTATCTATGTGAATCGGGATTTTCACATATGAAACATATAAAATCATATTTGCGAAATTTCCTTACCGATAAACATTTAGAAAATATAATGCGAATATCCACAAAAACGCATATTTTTAATTTTTTGATTGCAATAATTGGTAGCACCCTGTATTTAAATATCTTCCGTCTTACTTTAAAACATACCTAGCTTGCTTACTCTCACTCAGCTTATGGAGAACTGAAGAGCAACCCCTGCCCACCTCTACTCTATGATAGAAAAATAAAATTATCTCGGTGTTCGGGCAATACAAGAATCATACTGAGAATCAGACGGAAAGAAGTATTAAATGTCCCCAGTCTGACACTAGTAGAGAGTGTTGTAGTACTGAATTTGATTATCTACTCAATGGGTGCGGCACTCAATGCCGGCTTACTGTTCCACATTCTCCACAACAAAATGGAGAACGTATTAACCATACAATTGTCGAGAAGACACTTTCTGCAAACGTCTTAAAAAATTTTAATTAATTTTTTTTTCTGAACAAGTATAGATTTAAACAGATTTTAATACTTGTATAAATAAACTTAATCAAAAAGGAAATAAATATTTTATAGATATTTTTAGATTCAATATTTTATGTAACATCTATATTTAGTATCAATTGAACTACCATAAAATTCTTAAAGATAGTAGGGAAAAAAAAATGAAATTCATATTCTCATATTCAAAGCATAAGCTATTTAATATTTGTATATTAAAAGCTATTTCTACTGTAAAATCAACAATAAAAATTCACATCACACAAACTAAATATAAACATTTTTATAACAGGTTTAAAATATTATGCATCAGTGTGATATTAGTTTTCCGGGTATCAATATTTATTTCTGACTCAATTTTTTTCTTGCAGTTGAAATTTATTTGTTATAACAACTTTTTCAGTACAGAGAGTTAATGACATCAATCTACGTTTATATCAAATTTAAATAAAAATAACTAATGTAAGCATAAAATCCAGTAAAATAACTAATCCAGTTATATTGAAAACCAGTAGATACCTAGATCAGTTTTTGTATTATAAATATGTATTTCGACTACAAAGTAGTCATCATTAAATTAGCTAGTCGTATTTTACTTTTTGACAATTAGAAATAGATAGAAAATAGAGATCAATAGACAAAAATGAAAATAGATAAACAAAAATTAAACAAAGAAATTAAAATATAATAAATTTTATTGAAATTCCTCTTGTTAAAATTGCTTTCATTCGATTTACTCTTGTTAACATCAATCTTATTAAAATTACTCTTATATTGTCTCAGGATATGTTATTCGTTGTTAATTTGGTGACAGTTTCACGACGTTTCTTGGTCTGACCTTGCTTATATATTCTCTATTCTAAGGTCGCTCTTGATTGGTGCTTAGTTGTGCGTTGCGCAGTAAACGGGTTTTATATTTTGACATCTTTAGAAAGAGAGATACGGACACACTGACGATTAATTTTTCTGTAAAATTTTTATTAGACCTGAATTTGGAACCGGTCCATTGTCGAAACTAATATTTCTTTTGAATTTCTTAATATAAATGCTTTCGTGTACATCCAGCTCTGAAAGATTTTGTACTGCCTTTACAAGTTTTAAATTGGATTTGTCGATTTTATGGCCATTCTGTAACTACTTTACTTTAACTACTTGGTGACGCTAATCCAAATCGAAATTATGGAAGATACAAATACTGTACCAAACTGGATCAACCAATTTCAGACAAAATTAATTTTTTACCCAAACTAATATTATATTTGGATTTCTAATATTATAATGGTATTTCGCTGAATTTGAATTTTGTAATGTTTTGTACTAAACGGTCAAGTTCTTTTGTGTCTAAAGACATAAGACTAACAGCCACGGACGCATTCAGAGGAGTCTATAATGGATAAAATTATATCGAAATTACATTGGTCCGACTGGTATACGAACCAAATATAGATGTGATACAACTCTGAAGGAAACTCATATAGTACGCTCGCCTAATGTTAGATATTTATCAGTTCAAAATTTACGATCATAGTATACCATAATAACTGTTCGTAAATAGGTACGTACTTCTTTGTGTAAATGTATTTTTTAACAAAATTTAATTTTTATAAACATTTTCGGATTATTATTATTATTATTATTTTACAAAAGAAATTATATTTGATTTTATAAAAAAATAAATAACTTCCTTAAGGAGAAAAATATTATGTCTTAAATATTTTTCAACATTTGTACTTAGAATTATGCGTTGAGTTCTTAAAATTATTTCAATAATGTTCAACACGACAGTGTTAAATTCCATTAAGGTTACTTAAGACATAATATGAGAGGACTGGCGTATACTATTCAGTTCTTTCATACTATGTCTTGAGTAAGCTTAATGGAATTTGACATGAGTATTGTATTGTTAAGCTTAAGGATGTTCCAGCACTGTGTTATGCTATAAGTACAACAAACCGTTTTGATTTTATTATAGCACCAATACATAAACATACATATACAACACATAGACAAAAACACTGTTCACATATACAAAATAATATTATGTTGAAGAAATGGAATAATTTTAAACTTTTATACTTCGAAAACAAAACGGTAACACAATTTTTTTACAAAATTTATATAATAAATATTTAGCTTTACTCTCCTAGTTTTTTTTTAAAATCTGTCAAATATTTTTTCTAATACAACAGATAATAGTTGGGCGGGCATGAAGTTTCACATGCTTCTAATGAGAGAGAGTGAAGGAGAATGATAACGTTATTTTTAGCCTGTGAAGAAAAAATGAGCAAAATCTGTCGAAAAGTGGTGGTATGCTGGAACATCCTTAAGTATACACAAATAATGATATGTCACATGTACAACGCATTTAATTAATTTATTACTTATAGTTCAATTTTTAAACTCTTCGTGAATTTTACCGAGGCAAGTAACTTAGGTCTATTCGAATATAATTCCTACTGTAAGCCAATCTATGGGTAATCAGAATTATTCAAGATTTCCTTTGTTATTTATAGTTATTTTCAGAAATAATAATAAATCAACTTTTTACAAAAAATGAACAATAAAGTTTTAAAGTACCACTTAATCTCTCTAAAAACTAGTTCTTCATTGTTGCTTTGTAGTTTTAAAAACATTATAGCTCTAAGCCACAATTTTGACTCCGTAAAATTAGGTTTCGTAAGGCACAACTTACAAGTTCTAATCAGTAAATATCAAAACTTATAAAGATTATTAAAATAATCAAAGAGAACTCTAGGTTTTTTTTGAAATTATATTTCAAATTTTGCCCCTGTTCCTAGAACATTTGTTTGTATTTTATAAATACGTATTTCGACTACAATGTAGTCATCATCAGTATGAATTAGCTAATCGTAACTATCTCTCGGATATGGATTCAGAGATATGTTGCTTGTTGCTAATTTGGTGCCTGTGTCACCGATTAGCTAATTCATACTGATGATGACTACATTGTAGTCGAAATACGTATTTATAAAATACAAACAAATATTCTAGGAATAGGGGCAAAATTTGAAATATAATATCAAAACTTATATTTATGTATAAAAAAATTTGAATTCATTAAGTCTTTTTAAAAAAATAATATTTAATATAATACAGACGTATTATATTCTTTAATAATTTGATTAAAAATAAAATCACAGCATTTTATTTAATAAAATGCACCCTTAAAAAATACACCCTTAATAAATTATTTAGTAGATTGTTATCATTAAATTGAAGAAATCTCATTTTGTATATTTAATTTTTTTCGTTTTTTTTATTCTATTACAGAAGTACCAAAGTTTAGTGAACCAATTATTAATGTCACCGTACCGGTTGGCCGTGAAGCGATACTTGCATGTATTGTGCAAGATTTATCTGCGTATAAGGTATGTTGATGAAAGTAATAGTTAATGTACTTTTTTTTTGGTTCATTTCGTTTTTAGTTTAAATTAAAAAATTTTGTTAAATGCATTTGATGTTATTTTACTCTATTTGCTTGTTATTGTAGTTTTAAAATAGCTTTGACAATCAAACGATCACAAATATTTATATATTGTATTTGTTTTTGAAGCATTAAATGTATACGCAAAGTTTGTAATTTGCGATCCAGAAAGATCGATAACTGATGGAAAAAGTCAATTTTCCAGATAATAATAATAATAATAATAATTTTTATTGCAAAAAAACCCAGTATCAGGATACAATAAGTCAAAAAAATAATAAATTACAATAAATCATGAAAATTTTATGGCAATAATTTTAATAAATAACTCTTAACTAAACTTTTATATTTTTTGTAGTTTTGTTCACTCTTTATATTTTGTGGCAACTTAAATTTTACAACCCATATAATTTGCACTTTTTTCAAAAAATGCAGTTCTATGGGGTATAACAATTTCACTCCTTCTTATGCTGTAGCATTTATTTTTTTCATACTTGCTTATAACTCATTGAATTTTCTAATATGTAGTAGCAATTCTAATGCGTAAATACCATAGAAAGTTAATAAATTATGCTGTTGGAATATTGGCCTGCATGATTCTATTTGCTTGATGCCAATAATTAATCGGAGTATTCTTTTTTGAAGAACAAAAACTCGATTGCACTCAGTTGACCTGCCCCAAATAATGATTCCATATTTCATAGTTGAAGATGCAAACGCATAATAAACCGTTGAAAAAGGTGCTTCACTTGAAACTGCCGTTTTAGTGTTCTAATTTGGTAGTAACATTTATTTAGTTTATTGCATACCAAATTTATTTGATCAATCCAATTCAGTTGACTATCTATTATAATACCTATGTATTTTATTTTAGTTAATATTTTAATATTATTAGTTGTTAAACAATTGTCTGTATTTACAGATAATTTTATTTTTAATTGGACACAGCTACTTTTTTCCAAGTTCACAATTAATTGATTATTAAAACACGACAAAATAAATTGTTCAATCACTACATTTAATTTTGTTTGCATTTCATAAAACGATGATGCTTCTATTAAAATTGTTATATCGTCGGCATACATCACTAATTTACCCACCCTTACGTACTCAGGTAAATCATTTATGAAACAGATGAACAATAAAGGGCCTAAATTACTGTCTTGAGGAATGCCAAGTTGAATATTTTTGATAGACGAACGTGACTTATTTACTTATCATGTTACGATTATACAGGTATGACTTAATCAATGCATTTTGTTTTCCACGAATCTCCATTCTTCCCAACTTCTCCAAAAGAAAAGCATGATTGACCGCATCAAAAGCGGCACTAAGGGCAAAGAACACTCCAATAACAAATTTCCCTTCATCCAAGTTTCTGTAAGCAAATTCATTAAAATCATAACAAGCTGTTGTTGTTGATAGTCCCTGTCTAAAACCATGTTGAAATTTGTTCAGTATGATACACTTATTTAAAAACTATGCAATTCGGTTGTTTATTAGCTTTTCAAATAGTTTCGCAAATGCTGATAATATAGAGATAGGCCTATAATTATCTGTGACTTGTTTATCACCGCTTTTGTGCAGTGATATCCATTCCTCAGTTACTTTGATGATTAAAAAATATTAGTAATCTTGGAGATAGGATTTCATTGTCTAAAATATTTCCAGTCCTCTTAAAAAATTACAGAAAAATTCATTTGGAAAATAGAAAATGATTCACTTTTGCACAAGGTGTTCATAGATATATTGACGGCTAGTAGTAATAATATTGCCGTAGAAATTTTTACAAGTATAAAACATTCTTATAGTTATATAGGTAGTGGTTAACCTCCCCTTAACGAAATCGTGACTAGTAATCATAACCATTTATACAGTATTTTGTGTTGCGCTTAGTACCTTAATTTTCAATATCAGTAAGTTAAAAAAATTAAGCCGTTGCGGCGACGCCTGGCAGAAGTGAAACACCGTAACTATTTTGTATAGAAAACATGCATGAAAGGATGGTTTTTGAAAGAAAAAAAAAAAAAAAAAATGGTATAATAAATAATCAAAAAATATGGCTCAGTTAAAAACAAAATATTCATTTTTTTTTGAAAGAAAAAAAATTATGATTTCTTAAAAATTGAGACGGCTCAATTGTTTCAATCAGGTACTTAAACTATCATTATTATTAACTATTTTGTATAGAAAATATGCAATGTCAGCTATGAATGAGTTTTTGAATCTGTATATGTACCGCCATCTATGAGCATCTTTTTAAAACACATTTGTTTTATGTAATATCACCAATGAATAACTTGTTGATCGCGTAGTGAGCAAATTTCGCCAGGCCGTTGCCAGGTAACAAACGGTAAGAAACGGTCTAACCCGCCGCAATAAATGTTTCACATCAAAAACTGAAATGCTCACGGATTTGTAAGATAGGTATATAAACGTTTCTCTACAAAACATATCTTTTACGAAACACAAAAACGAGTTTTTTTTTATGTTCTTCTATTGCAGTTACGGTGCTTCCGTTGCAAAACCCGTATAAACGTAAAACTCTTGCGAAAAAGGGATATTTTTAAAACAGCCAAAAATTATTATGCAGTGAAACAAGTCCTTTTCGCGAAACAAATTTTTCAATAAAAAAAAAATCATAGATAGATATATCTTGGGGTCTTGAAGTATTGCACTTCGATCTTATGGTCCAATGTGCTCCCCCTTCTACTTCAGTCCGATGAGATTCGCTTCTCCCATATGTTGGCAATAGGCAGGAGCTTGCTTATCAGGATTTGCTGAAGGTTCATATGTTCGGGGTGAGATGCACCGACTATCTTGTATCAGCTGTAAACCAGAGGTTCGCAGCAAAAGATAATGTGGCTGGACGTTTTCTCTTGCTTGCCACACAATCAACACACTAACTCAAATTTTACGAAAGAGCACTCACTGGCATAACTTTCAAAACCTCAAAACCGTCACGTCAAAACCTCATTCACGACGGGTGCGCTATAGAGAGAATTTTAAACAAAAGGCTTAAAGAATTTTTAAGTAAATAAAGTTCTAATGATGGAACATTTAGATGCCAAATTAAAAGAGCCTTAAACTGGGTATAAGCTTTCATTATTGACATATTTATAAGTTTGACCTACAGAAAGCCTGAATAAATAAGTGGAAAATGGGAAATTATACGTTTATAATTGATTTTAGGTCGTACATAACATTTATCTGATTACATTTTGCCGACAATTAATAATTTACACAAAGAGGTTCAATAAGGGCGCCTTTATTCAATTCGATAAAATAAAATAATTTAATTCAATTTAACTCCACAATTATGAGTCTATTTCTCTTTACAATACAATTTTAAATATAGTACAACACTTTTCGATTTTGACTTTAACAATCCAATTTTTAACTGATGTTAATTTATCAGATGTCAATCTTTAACTCATCTAGAATCATTTAATGACGCTGCTTATATAGTGCCGTGGACTAGAAGAATACTTGTTTAAACTAATTGAGAATGATAGAAACTCTTAGAACAAATAATTAGTTTCTCGTCAGCCATGATCGCATTCAGAGAGGCCGATAATGTATAAAATTATATTGATTCGACTTGGATACAAACCAAGTATAATATAGAAGTGATACCCCTCTGAATAACCACTTAGTGTGCTCGGCTGTATCAGTCATATCTATCTATTCTAAATTTACATAATATACTAGATGTTTCTCACTGGGCCTACTGTTTGGCTTACTTTCAAAGACATGTGCAAAATAAATTTTATTAGATTTTATTTTAAAAAAAAATTAAATTCAGATTTCTTCTAATTCGAATTATACTTTTCAGTATTAAAAAAACCTCCTTCTCTAAGGAAAAAAATATTTTGTCATAAATATCTGTGCATATGCGGATGATATAGTAATTATTGCAAGAACTAAAAATCGATTAATACAGTTAATAAATGAACTAATTGAAAAATCAGATGAAATAGGTCTGGAGATTAAGAAAACAAAACGAAATTCATGATTATGTCAAGATCGGAAGACAAAAGACAAATACAAGATCTAAAAGTTGACAGAAAAGTTAAGGGTACAAGTACCTTTACTTATCTCGGTAACGAAATAAACTGCATTGGTAATCAGATACAAAAGGGAAACAAAGCAGTTTTTGAAAATAATAGGTTATTAAAAAGTAAATTAATTTCAAGAAACTGTAAAGACTGTCAACAGACGTGCAACTGTGCAGCAACATTTTAAGGACAAATGAATAGTCGGTAGTAGATTGCTAATCTGTATAGCTGTTGCAGAACAAACATGTCCTTGATCTGGTTGCTGTAAAAATCAAGATATTTTGTAGGAGGAGTTTAATGTTGCTGTACAAGTTCCTCGTGTGTAGCGACACTTGCAACATATTATTTAAAATTTTACGTTTTCCTAATATTTTTTTATGTTTTATTACATAGATTACTTTATATACTTTATTATTTTTATACTTTATTTACTTTATTTTTTGTATTTTGTACTTGCACACAACAAACTTGAAAAAACTGTAGATACAAATAAAATAGTAGATAAATAAACTACAAATTAATTGAGATAGATAGAGACAAGATGAAAAGTGATTGAATTTTTTAGATAGAATCATAAAGTAATAAATAATGTTCACAATTTTGGTAGTCGGAATATTTTGTAGGCGGAGTTCAATGTTGTAGCACAATGTTCCGCGTTTGTAGCCACTTAAAATGCAGAAATATAAAACCCTATAAGGCCTGTAGTTACATATGGATCGGAAACCGTAGTTTTATTCAATAAAGATGAAAATATTTTAAGAAATTTCGAACATAGAATAATTAGAAAAATTTATGGAGCCATTAAAGAAAATAACACATGGAGAAAAAGATACAATCATGAAGTTGAAAAACTTGTTAAAGGATAAGATATGATGCCTAAGACCATCATGAATGGAAAATTATATGGTAATAGGACAAGAGGATGACCAAAGCTAAGATGGCTGGGTCAGGTTGAAGAAAATAATGAGAAAAAAACTAGAAAAATAAGTCTAGGAAGAGAGCTCTAAGGTGGAACTCTATAATTGAGAAAGCCAAGGCCCACCAAGGGCTGTAGAGCTGGAAAAGAACAAGAATAATTAGTTCCTAAAAATTATTTCAATATATTTCAACACAACAAATCTTTCTTATCAATTGAAAAACGTGTTCAATGCGAACCATATTTCTTGTATGCAAACTGTATTCTCTTCGGCAATTTTATCATATCCGGAGTTTGGAAAGCTCAATAATGTCCAATTTTGAAAATCAATGTCAGGATTTTACCACATTTTTCCTTTCTGACCTCTATTGAAGCCAAAAATACCGATTTGATAAATCAATTTGTGTGCATCATCTGGAAACCACACATAATTCCCAGAACGGAAAATAGTAAAATTTGGGAAAAATAGTTGGCCGAAATTGTCAACCAAAGTTTTTCTCAAATGAACTAAATAATTTTCGAGGACAATCCAGAATTTTTCCTTTAAAGCTTTATAAAGAATAAAAAGCTAAACATATAAATGTCCTAAGTTGCTTATCTTTGTGAATATGTTTCTCGGCCATTCCTTTTAACATTATGAACATTTTAGGACGTCCATGCGCTACGCTAGAGTCAAATGAGTACTATCTTTAATAAAATTTATTTAGGATTTTAAAAAAGTTGTAAAGTATATAAAAAATCTTACAACGATTTTTAACCTTTTTTTATTTGTCCTAAATATTTTAAAAGTATTTATTGTAAAATAACTGGAAATGTAAATTAGAAATTGATTTTACTTGATTTGACAGATCTGACAAAAAACTGTTTTGACTGTTTTGTTATGACGTTCGCAGTGTATATGTGCATGTGTATGTGTATCTTTTATTACTGTGCGATGTCGCCAGTTTTCAAAATATGGTGGCAAAAACAAACCTAACAAAACACTTTTAATTTTATTAAATAATTAATTCAAACGTTCGTCAGCACCATTTTTTTATGCAAATATATAAACTGCATATTTCAAAGAATATTTATAAACATTATTTATCATCCTGACTACTTTAATAATATAGTTATTATAATTTTAAGTAAAAAAATTCTGTTCTCCATAAAACGCTGTGTTAAAGTGTGATTTTTAATCGATAATTACTCTTTGAATTGATCGACGAAAGGTTTTTAATTTTTGATGGAGGATAACTACAGAATTGAGCTTTTCAATTTACTATAAAAAATTGTTTATCTACTATCAAGCCTCATGCATGAACGTCCTTAATCTGGTATTTATTACATGCACTTATTATGATTGAATTAATTTAAATGGGTATATCATAATTATGTTAATATTCAAAACAATGCAACCTATCTATCGGTATGAGTAAAATTTATGATTTTAATAATATCAAAGTAATAGTATTATTATTATACTCGGCATTTAACCCTGTAAACGAACGTAAACACTAAAACACAATCTTAAATGATATATACCATTGGGAATACACATAAGCTGTTTAAACCATGAAAACTTACCAAACTAAGAACCGTTCTTCACTACTATTCAAAATATTAAGACAGTATTTAACATTTGTTATTGTCTAGTATATATCGTTGTTAATAAACGAATTAAAATCCCAGTTGATATGTTCAAATTTCCTCTCTAAGGTTGTTAAGAAGAGAGTAATGAGAAAATTAAATTTTATGACAGGTTCTACAAAATTTGGCAGCTTATTATTTCAATAATAAAGAATATCCTGCCAAATATTGAAGTTGATCCTATTTTTAGTTTTTTAGTAAAAACATGTTAAAGTTACGTTAGTTAGAGTTTACGTAAGTTAGAGTTTTAAAATAGGTTTAATAGATAGGTAGATAGATTACGGAGGCTGCCCTGGAAGGGCTACACTTCGACTATAAGATCCATTGTGATGTCTTAGGATGTGAGGAGTGGAGTGGAGTGGAAGTAATTTTTGTGTATAGACTAGGCATTGGTAGGATATGCGGCTGCAGCCGACTATGATAGGAACTATGCCGATATTCATCTGGAGTTCGTGAAGGAAACTGCAGAAACCTTCTCAAGCATATCAGGTTACTTCGTTCTTGTCCATGCGTCGACAGTTTAGTTAATTAACCGCCCCTTTTTCTTCCTAATAATTGACAAAGCGCCGATGTCGGGGTTCGAACCCATAACCTCCTAGTTTTAGGCATACTGCGCAGACATAATTTAAGATAGGTTAATCAAAGCTTAAATGGACTCGACGGTAATCACATTTATATAAAAATATATTTCTCGACCATCAGAAATGTCAGGTTTATGAAAAATTGTCATAATAATTATCAAAGTCTTATAAATACCTGTAGGTACCAAATTTCAAAACAATCGTGTTTTTGGTTTTCTGAGATAATTAAATTTGTAAATCGAAAAATAGTACTAAAGCTATAACAATTGGTATTAAAATTAAATAAATAGTTATTGATAAAAAATAAAATAAATAATAATTATTAAATTATTATTAAAATAATAATTTAATAATTTTTATTTTTTTATTTAATATTAATTTTATTAATAATTAATAGTAAATAATTTAAAAAATCTTCTAACGTGGTTAGAATTCGTGTATTTTGAGTTGACTTACCCCCACCACTTTCATAACAACCTTAAACATGTTAAATAAACTATTAAGGTAGAAATAATAAACAGCGAACTCAACATAAACATAAATGTATTAATATTTTGAATAGTAGTGAATAACGGTTCTTAGTTTGGTTTAGATTTCATGGTTAAAACAGCTATCCTACTAGTGCGGTGAACCACTGTCTGTATATTACTGAACGCAAAATCAATCTTTAATCTCTTTCGCATCTGTTTCTATAATCCATTTTGTTTTGGTTCACCCTCAATTATGTAAAAATTACTAAAAATTATTAGCGTTTTATAATTTTCCTGCAATACTGCAACCAAATTTTAAATTTGTACTTTGCGGCGTATGCGACAATTAAGTACGTAAAATTTGCTGACAAACATTGGCAGATTTGTTTTTCTACATATTTATTTTGTAATTTACAATTTGACCATTTGCACAGCGTCATGTGCTGTTAAATGTTCATTGTAAGTCTCAAATACATCAAAGTCAATCGAAAACAAAGAGCGTGAATCCCTTTCCGAATACGGTGCTCTCCTGGACCAACCCAGGTCATTCATCACGGAGTGAAGGAATAAGAGTGAGTGCAGCAGCGAATCCGAGATGTACTCTCTCCAAGAACATACCATAAAATGATATACTGAGGAACTGTCGTAGGAACTGGGGCAGGCGTGTGTGGACCAATGACCAAACATTCTGAATCTATAGGCAAATTCCCAACATGTTTCAGGCCAAATGTGAATAGTGATATAACGATCCTCTCCAATAGTCAAGCGGCGGCCATAAATGCGCTGATTCCGAGTATTTGGCAATGAAACGTTTTTTAATTTGTAGTTATACATTTTTTGAATTAATTTACACCATGTTTTTGTATGTGAGAGTTCGATCTCCAATATTATAGTTAGATAATCGATTTCTTAGGATAGTGGCTTTGAAATTTATGTCTTACTAGTATTTGCGGCTCCGCTCGCGAAAATTGTAACTGTAAAAGCCTTATAACTGAATAACATGATATTTCTCCCCATCAAGGACTGATTTGCTTTATGAGCAAAATATCAATATTTATGTCTGTAACTTGAAAGAGACTGAACTTCAATACAAATTTTTACTCAACAAATACAGATCATGAGCTTAGACCCACGGATATTCTGCTTCGCCACTGATCTTGATGGTTGGTCGAGCTTACCCATGACTTTCTACTTTTGGGATTGGCGTAATGCATTCATTTTTCATCACCAGTAAAATTCTATGACATTCAGCAACTCTTGTGCTCATATTAAAATAATAAAATAAAATTTCAGCATCTTCCATAAATTACAAAATGTTGTTTTAAAAAAAGAAGGTATATTATATAATGAAAATGACGCCTTATAACAGCTGTTTCACGATGAATATATTGTTGTAAGTAACAAAGTCATACTTACTATACGACCTACGAAATCTGTTGTAAAACGCTACGAATTAATTCCAACTTCTAATTAGGAAATATATAATCAATCAATTTCGTTGCGCGTTTGTCCATTTGGTGATAATTGTGTCCAGCGGTTGTTTTCTCATTTCTTGAAGAAGGTATTATGGCTCTTCATTTTGTGTCCAAAGATTTCTATTAAGATGTTCGCTTTCATTTCTATCACCTTGCTCGTATGGACCCATAATATATTCCTCACCCGTAGTTCTTTCGATTTTCCGATCTTGGAAACAATTTAAATCAACAATTAAGAATATGTGAAATCGTTTCAGCTTGAATATTATTTCGTGAATTATATTGTAGAAGGCGTGGATTTCTTCGGTTGGATGTTTCTCTGTTCGTGCATCATGTACTTCTATAAATAAAGTAGTGTGTTTTTAATTTAGTTTTAATACTAATATTCTATGATTTATTATTAAAATATTTCTATTTTATCACGCCATTTACTATTAATGTAGAATCCAGAAACTAGAGATCCTGCCTTTACACCACGGTAGAAGAAGATGTACTCCGGACTTTCAATTATTTTCGTTCCCGCACGTATCACCTCACTAAAATAATATAATAATTATTATCTGTATTTATGTGAGTTGACAGTTAATTAACATTTAACTATATTAAAATCTAAATACCGTTTAATAAATATTACTGTTTTTTATATGAACAAGGTATTCTAAAAATCCAACATTAATAGCCACGATACGTTATAGAAGCTTACATAATTATTTCATATCTATTGTTACTTTAAATACCATATTTTGTTTTATTAATATCTTGATATTGATAATATTTTTCTATTATATGTCATAATACAGCTATTCCGCTACTTAAGAAATTTCAGGTTCAATTATTGTCCACGGGAATCGTATCTGAAAGTAATCGATCTGTTTGTATCTTTAGACAGAATTATACCGACTTATGAACTAACCACATAGCTGCTGGTATAAAAAACGGCTCTCTTGGTAATAATCACCGGATCGAAAAGGTTATTAGTCTGTTTCACGGAGAAATCATTTCATATTTCACCCAATGAATAACAGAATTTCTTATATTATTTAATTTCATTTTCTTTTGTTAATTATTTAAAATTAATTCACGTTGTACATAAATGTTGTGTTAATTTGTATAATTGTAAAGTTTTCGTAAATATATTTTGTATAAATTTGTTGTTTGTGTATATTTCAGTAATTTTCACTAATTTCTTAAAAATAACAGTGAAATATTATTTATGATATAACTTATTATATTTTGTTTTAATAAAATATATTAATCCATGTGTAATTATAAATATAATTGATATGTTATTAAAACTGGAAAATGAGAATGTAGCATTTTTAGATGTTTCCTACATAAGTTACCTTAAACGAGTTCAAGGTCATTGCAAGGTGACTGTTAGATGCTCCCTTTGATACAATTCAGCTTTTAATCTCCATAATTATGTATTGTGGGTTTATATTTAAACTCGCCGTGCTATAAAGGGGCTCCGCTCCATGACCCTTGATGCGGCCTTCGATCTTGGCTCCGTGTGCACGAAAGAAAACGTATCCGGCATTAGATAAATATGGTAAAGTAAAGAACAGAAGAAATCAATCAGCCAGGGGGGGGGGTTAAGGTGTGGTCAAGGGGGTACAAGTAGGGGAAGGGGCTCAGGGATGAATCCTATGAAGGATCAGAAGGGGGTGCAAAAAAAGTCCAAATTGTGTCAAGGGAGTAAAAGATCAATTTGAGGGACAAGATCAGGTGTACAAGGGGAAGTCCAAATGTATTCAAAGTGGTATAGGATTTGGATAGTTGTCCAACAAGAGGTTCCAAGATGGTTGCCAAGGAGTAAAGAAGTAGTTTTGGGGGGTTTTTCTATTTGCGGGGTGGTTCCCTTAGCCTATCTCAAGGGAAAGGCTAAGGGAGTTAAAAGGGCTTCATACTTTCGTGTGCAAAGTTGAAGAATTAAGGCATCTGGTCATAAATGTAAATAAAAAAAATTTCCTTTTTATATATTAATTGCCATAATTATATTCAAAGATTTGAATATAATTGGCAAACATTTTCAATGTATAATCAGTTATTAACTCTCTCCCATATTATATATATTTAATTGTATAAATTCAATCAATTAATTGCCTAAATAGCGGTATACTGAATTTATGAACAAATGAACATGGTCCAATTTTGCCAATTTGTGAACTTGATATTACTTTTAAGCTCTATAACACACATACAAACATTCAGCTTGCTATCTTTTCTCGTTTTTGAGTTGTCTTGTCCACAAGCGGACGAACGGACATACGGAAATGGACTAAGTCATTTTATGAACACCTATAACAAAAATTTTTTTCTACAATCAATATTTTCATCCGTCAGAACTAAAATTAATATACCCGCGTATTTATTATATAGCGGATAACCAACAGAGTAAATTGCTAAAATACGCTGTATATAATGAGTTTATGAAATTAATTTTGAGGCACAATTTATTTTCTATCTATTACCGTTTTAAAGGGGGACATTTTGCTCCTTTGAGGGCAGGAAACCTGGTCCGATTTTGCCCATCACGAACTCAAACTTACTTTTTATCTCTAGAACACACATACAAGATTTCAGCTCGGTTTTTTTACATTTTCGTGTTATCATGTCCATGGACAGATGCGAATATGAACTAATTAGGCTATTTTATCAACACTTACACCAATTTTTTTCTGCAATCAATATTTTTAATCGTTACAAAGATATTTCAAAAATTTGCCTTAACCACCCCCATCTCCTGATGTGGGTCTTGTTTATTTTTCACAAAGGAACATTTTTTATCTTCGATTTTTTTTATATATCTCGCGGTTTTAATGATATTCCTTTCTTGGGGGTAAGAACTGTTTAGTATAATGAGTTGCTTTGCAAGTTGTTTATTTAAAACTTTTTTTTTTTGTTTGCACCCCCAGGTGGGTTTGCGTGTGTAAGGGTTAATGATGTTTTTGCAAGTTGTTTATTTTTAAAGAAGGAACATTTTTTGATTTTGAATTTTTTTTATCTCTTAAGGTTTTAAAGTTGGGTATTTTCACACCACCTGGCGGGAGTGGGTGTGCAGAGGACAATGATCGACTTTGCAAATTATTTATTTTTATCGAAGGGCCATTTTTTTGTCTTTGGAGTAAACATAAAAATCATACAAAAATCCCATAGAAATATGCACTATAATTTTTTTTCTTCGAATATTCCAATTTTTTTGGAAACTTTTCCAATTTTTCTTTCTGTTAAAATCTTATTCAGACTACAACGAACGTTTTTAAAAAAATAAGTCAAATCGGTCCATCCAATCTCAAGGGATGCGCTTACCAACAAACAGCATTTATTTTTTATTTTTATTTATATAGATATCAGGTATAATAAATCAAAACGAAAAAGAATGTATGACTAAAGCAAAATTTATCGACTTAGTAGAGCCATCAATGGTAGATTTCGGTACAGTATTCCGTCAGGATCGTCCACTCTGTTGTAGTGTTCATGTATTCTGGAATTGATTAGTGATGTTTGTGGATTCTGAATTATTTAGTACAGTGAGTGACCAATAACATATCTATACTATTTCCATATATATATATATATATATATATATATATATATATATACATATATATATATATATATATATATATATATATAAATATATATATATATATATATATATATATATATATATATATATATATATACATATACATATATATATATATATATATATATACATATACATATACATATAATATATATACATATACATATATATATATATATATTTATATATATATATATATATATATATGTATATGTATATATATATATATATATATATATATATATATATTTATATATATATATATATATATATATATATGTATATATATATATATATATATATATATATATAAAATAACAGAAAAATTATAAAAATTATAATTCTTTTTTTTGTTTTTGTTGAAATCAAATCATTCAGGTTTGGATATCATAGAGTTTTTGTTTTATTTAATTTTTTTTAAAGTGCTTGCTGTTCATTTAACATATTATATTTAGTAAACTTTTACTAATATTTTGTGTTTTTTTGTTTGTCGAGTATCGGAATCTGTTGTAGGTTCTACAGCGAATCTTTTGAAGACTGATAACGAGAGCCAAGATACCACGACAATATAAATATATATATATATATATATATATATATATATATATATATAAATATATATATATATATATATATATATATATATATATATACATATACATATATATATATATATATATATATATATATATATATATATATATATAAATATATATATATATATATATATATATATATGTATATGTATATATATATATATATATATATATATATATATATATATATATATATATATATATATATATATATATTTATATATATATATATATAAATATATATATATATATATATATATATATATATTTATATTGTCGTGGTATCTTGGCTCTCGTTATCAGTCTTCAAAAGATTCGCTGTAGAACCTACAACAGATTCCGATACTCGACAAACAAAAAAACACAAAATATTAGTAAAAGTTTACTAAATATAATATGTTAAATGAACAGCAAGCACTTTAAAAAAAATTAAATAAAACAAAAACTCTATGATATCCAAACCTGAATGATTTGATTTCAACAAAAACAAAAAAAAGAATTATAATTTTTATAATTTTTCTGTTATTTTCACAATTAATATTTGCGCTATATTTCACCCTGACTTTCCTTGAACAAATTACTTTTAAACTGACTGTTAATTCAACAATTTTTAATTTATAATTATATTTACTGTTCATTTAGAACTGATGATAATCAAACATTGATTATCATCTACTGATTTTTAAACTTTGATATTAGTCCAAAAAATGGTAATTTTAAAACTGATTATGAATTGGTGAACCTGCGGCTTTATATATGGCCAGCACAACAACGTTTTCAAACGAATAAAAGAAACATTGTTTAAAAAAAAAATAATTTATGATAGAAGTTCTTAACAAATAATTAGTACAATTCCCCAATTCAACATCTACATGTATAGATAAGTATAACATATGTACTTAAATAAGCTTGCCTACTTTTCTGTGTAAAATGTAAACTATAGATGCTATTTACCAAACTACTTATTTACAAAATTTAACTTAGTTTTAATTTAGTTTTATTTAATGTAGTTTTTTGACAAAATCATACTTGAATTTTTATAAAATAAATTATATTTTATTTTTGATTTGAAATAACTTTCTTCAATATAAAAAAATTTTTAGATTGATTTTATTAAAAAGAAACTTTTCTTTTGAAAGAAAAATGATTTAAAATCATTATGTAATTTCTTTGCAATTATTGGATTTAAAAAAAAACTTTTTAAAGATAAAAAAAATAAATCAAAGCTCGATCTTATTATTTTCTTTTTGCAATTATATATATTAAAAAATCTCCTTTCTTAAGGGAAAAAATATTTTCATCTCAAATAGTTTACTTTTGCTTTCTTTTATATATATATATATATATATATAAAGTATATATTTCGAATTTCTGGAGGAGAGTCGCAGTTTTTATAATGTTTTAATGTTTAATTTTTTTAATATTTCTTAATGAACCTTTTTTCTGGCACTATTTAAATGTCAGTGTACAAATTATATAAACTGACAAACTTATTCCAATTCTTTAAAATGAATGTAAAGAAAATCAACCAGGTGTGTGATCCCTTATTTCATAGTTCAACGAATTCATTAAGCACGGTTAATTATAGTATTTAACTTATATAATATAAATAATTATTTTATTCTACACATTCACAACACTCCAACAATTTCAGCAATGATAATTACATTTAATTTTATCTTTTGTAGTAAATTTTTTGTGAATTTTTTTATTTTGCGTAATCATAGTATTATGTATTGTATGTATATTGTTGTTATTTGTTGAATGACATTTGAATTCTCAAAGGATTTTGTAAAATGTCAAATGTAGATATAAAACAAAAATAACATATTAATAATTGTATACATAATCACCATCAGGATACTATCAAGCATAAACATTGGTAGATAGTAGCGTATAGCATCATGCAAATCACTTGGTAAAATGTCATTTGAAGGGGATGATGGCAGTAAAGAAATGATACTTTAAATAAAATATTTTATTTACCAACACAAATATTGATGTTTTACACGGTAAACATCAATATTTTGTATCGTTTAGTTGTAAAATTTGTTTTTGTTCCTCTATCTTTTACCTCTATCTATAGACTGCTTTAAGAGAATATCCAGAAAGGAATTAGAGCTTTTGGACTTGTACCGACTTAAAAATTTTGCTAAAATTTCTTCAAATGTCCATCGATCCTACCTGGTAGATGTGGAAAATCACCATGTGTATAATTTATATATATATATATATATATATATATATATATATATATATTTATATATATATATATATATATATATATATATATATTTATATATATATATATATATATATATATATATATATTTATATACATATATATATCCCTTTTTTTGTTACCTTATTCAAAGCACGGCCACCAAAACATAATCGTTATTCTCCCGATAGTTGTTACGATAACTGTTGGTGAAGACCATGGACTACAAGGTTAACTACAAGTTCTATAACGTCATTATCCAACATTTGGTCCAAGACTACATTTACTTTTTTTAACATTGCAGAAGACAGAATATAATGTCGATGATTAACGGGAATTGCATCGACCGTATCACCGATTTTTCCCTGGTGTCCCTTTTGATAATTAGTGGGTATTTACCGAAGAGTTTATTATGAACTTCTCAGGAACTTTACTGTAGACTCCTTGGTAAAGTCCACGACATGTTTTAAAAGTTCCTCCATAAAGGCCTCTCAGTTGGTACTTTTGTGCGAAACTATTGAACCTAATTAGGATATGGAATATTTTGTATCGAAAACCTCCCTATCAATTATGGAACTTCTTAAAGAAAAGAATGTTAGATAATAGAATGAATTGATCTTAAATTTTGAGGATTTGGGTTTTAAGACTTCTCTGGCTGTTTGCAACCTAAAACCTTCCTACCAAATATCAACTTTCTAGGACAACTGGAAGTACCCTGGAAATACTTACACAATAAATATATACAAAACATTTTCTCAGAATGGTTGTTGGTTGTTGTAGTTCCTAATGTAAACAATTTTCACGTTTAAGATCGCTTAATTTTGACTAAGATTTTACCTTGTTTTTAATCGGAAAAATAATTTAAATCATTTGTGATTTGTAATAGCCCTGCAATACATGAATGCCGATTATATATGGTCTTGGTTTTTGGCTTTTATCTACGAAATAGTCAAAAGTGTGTAAGGATGTACTTTAAAAGATATCCAGATCATCGTTTACTAAGCTATCCAATATTTACTGCTGTCTTTGATATACCGGTTATTTTACTCCTGATACCATTGATTATGGAAGATATCGTTTTGTTAGGGTCACAGCAATTGATGACGATATTTTGGTTAGAGTAGAAGAAGATCCACAATTAAGCACAAGACAATTGAGAAAGAAACGGGATTTTCAAAAACTACTGTTGCATTGCCGCATCCCTACCAAGTTCCAGACGTCTTACCTCTTACCTGAAATGTTCCTAGGCTCTTGTCGATTTTTGAACAATCAAACAGAGGCGAGCATGAACTTTGGCAAAAATATTTTGTTTATGGGTGAGGCATGTTTTACACAGAAGAGGAGTAACCAATTTCCATAACGAACACGCCTATTCCGTATAAATCTTCATGCAGTAAAAGTTACACATTTCCAGCATCAAATTAAAATAAATGCGTGGGCTGGAAGAATAAGAAGTTTCATTGTTGGTCCTTTCATTTTATCCAAAAAAATAACGGGATCAATTTATTAACAGCATTTACAAAATTCGTTGCCAAGCTTACCATAAGATTTACCTCAAAAACTCCGAAGAGATATATGGCTATTGCATGGTGCGGCTCTCCCCATTTTTCCTTGGATGTCAGAAATTTCCAAAATCAAGAATATTCAAACAAATGGATAGGTAAAGGTAACGATGCTCCTGTAAATTGGTCAGCACGATCTGTTTTAAATCGTATTTTTTATGGGGTCATGTTAAATCAGTAGTATATCAGATACCACTAGAAAATGAGATTCAACTATGGGCACGTATCCAAGGCACAACAAATATTCTTAGAGGTGACGAAGAAATTATTCAAATAGTTAATGTTTTCTTAAAGTCGATTGTTTAATAATAATTGGGCGACAATAATCGATTCCGACACATTGAAAGATTCGGGTAGGTACTACACGTTCTTCCGGTAGGTTTGGCATCAATTGTTGGAATCTAGCGTTTTTGAATCTAGCACACGTTACGCAGTTAAGTATTATTTGTTTTATTTCTCTTTTAGCATTTATCGGCCAATATTTCATTCTGGAGTTTGCAAAAACCGTTTGGTTTCCTGCGTGTAATAATATTTCGTGATAATATCGCAAGATTAATCGAGTTACGTAGTGTTTTGCTGGTAATAAAAGAGGATGTTTTTGGGCGAACGGTATTTTTGCACTTTCCAGCCTACCGTCTACACGTAATAAATCATTTTCGTCTAGAAACGGATTAAGTTGTTTAATGGTATTCCTTTTAAAGAAGTTAAATTACCGTATTTTTTCAATGTTTCAATTTCCGTTTTAAAACCGTCTAATTGAACTAACCCTATAATGAACTTATGCGCATTGTCCAATTATGTACAGGATAAGTAATTAGTTGATTTTTTATTGCCTTTAAAGTTTTTATGAATCGGAGGCAGTATGCGAAGGTACGTATAAGTTTATTGAAATTGGAAAAACGATTAAATGGAAGAATGTCGTTCAAGGATTTAGCGCTTATAGTGGGTGCTTATTTCTCCTTGTATGTGGTAGTTCACAAGTGATTTTATATAGTATTGAAAATCATAATTTTTGTTTAAAATTTGTTATTCGTGAAGCTACGCAAATAGTTACTGTCTTTGTAACTTGTTTTTGTGCTGTGGATATTCCCAAAACCGTAGTGTTTTGAGGATAATTATATAGCTTTAATTTGTTTGCAAGCGCAATGCTAACAAAATTGAGCTCGCTGCCGCTATCAAGTAGGGCTCTGCATTTGATAAATTTGCCATGAGTATTCATAACTAATATATGAGCTATAAATAACAAAACGTGGGCTGGTTGTTTATAAGAAGGTAAAGATACTTGTAGTTTATCTTCAATTTTTACAATTTGTGTAACTGGGGTTTTGTTTTCTGATTCACCTTGTATTTCTGGAGTGACGTCTCTTAGATCCAGTAATGAATGATGCCTGTTCAATGATTGCAAGTTCTGCACGAAGTAGATGTGCATTTTAGGTAAGAATGCGAATATCCTAAGCAATTGAAACAAAGATGCACTTTTTTCACGGTTTTCCGTTCATCATCTACAGATGATTTGAGAAATAAGGGTCAATTTCTAATAGTATGATCCTTTGAACATACTGGACATTTTCTACCCTTAGTTTGTTTTTTATCCGACTTTACAAAGTACGAACTTCTGTTTGTTAACCCGACTTCAAAAAGGAGGATGGTTCTCAATTCATGTGTATTTTTTTTTTTAATGTGTGTCCTCTCAGAACTCTATCATTTATTAATTTTGAATTTTTTTTTGTTTTAAAGGGTTTGGTTTCCTATTGGTCCCATTGCCAAATCGCATTCTGATGAGAGGATCCCCGGGAAATCGAGGAAAATCCTCATTTTATATGTGATAACCGATTTTTGCGAAATTTTTTTTTTTTAAAGGGTATACTCATTCATAATGGGAAAATAAAGAAATTTTTTTAAATACCGATCAAACAAATATTTTTAAAAAAAAACCAACCCCAAAAAAAAAAAAATTTTTACAAAAAAAAAAACAAAATGCTTGTAAAAAACAACTGAAAATCTGCTATAAAAAAAATCTATTTTGACAAAATGGAAACCCGACTTCAAAAATCAAATATTCTATAACAGAAAATGCACTAAAAAGTAAAAAAATAATTGCATATTCTCGTGCCAATTTTAGTTCACCTAAGCAAAAATTTTTAAATATATATGTACAATTATTGTTATTTTTGGAGGCGGTGTCCAAAAATTATGTGAATTTCTCTATGCTGACACCGCCTCCAAAAATAACAATAATTGTACATATATATTTAAAAATTTTTGCTTAGGTTTGCTTAGGTATAACTAAAATTGGCACAAGAATATGCAATTATTTTTTTACTTTGTAGTGCATTTTTTGTTATAGAATATTTGATTTTTGAAGTCGGGTTTCCATTTTGTCAAAATAGGTTTTATTTTCGTAACATTATAATCTGATGACAATTCGAGTGCATTACATCTGTGCTCCAAATATGTAAAATACTCATCTAATGTCGGTAGATCTGTGTAATTCCCATGATCTTCGGGTTGGTACATCGACCTTCTGATTTAGCCAGAAAATAATTAAAACATCTCAATTTGTTGTTTCAACATTTAATGCCTTGAGAGAGTTTATGTATTGTCTAACTTTAGTAATCAATGCACGCAATGCCACTACTGTTCTTTTTGTAGTATATCTAAAATTGCCTTCAGATGTGAATTAACTATCAAGTATTTATTAACAAACCGACTTTGAAAGAGATCCCAAGCAATTTGGTAATTAAACATTATACTATCGAATAATAATAAGTGAGAACTCTAGGTTTTTGAAATCAAATGTCAAATTCACCCCCTTTACCTAGATCAGTTTTTTGTACTATAAATACGTATTTCGACTACAATGTAGTCATCATCAGTATACATTAGCTAGTCGTAATTTACTCTATTGATCTCGACTTTTTATCTATTTTTAATTGTCAAAGAGTAAAGTAAATTACGATTAGCTAATTTATACTGATGATGACTACATTGTAGTCGAAATACGTATTTATAATATAAAAAACTGATCAAGGTAAAGGGGCCGAATTTTAAATTTTTATTTGGTAATTATCGGCAGTCAAACTTAATGCATTTATGAATTGTAGAGGTTCACCTTTTAATACGGATTTTAAATAATACATCTTTTGTATTGAGTCTAAAGTTTGATTTTTATCCATTAATGAGTTAAATAGATCTTTAAACGAATTCCACGAATGATAATCGCCATTTAAACTTGGTAGATCCAATGTTGGTAATCTAACGTTAGACGCACAAACGTCATGCTTGACAACTGGTTTGACCTCATTAGAGGGTGTGGGGTCCTTTGAGAAGGACTTAGCTTTCGCTAACGATTTGTAATATGTTCAATCAATCAAGAGTTCCGTATCCCCTAGAGGACGTTGGAGACCACTTCGTTCCATTTAATTCTGTCATGAACAGTACGGATGAGGTGGTTGAATTAAGTGTTGGTCCATTTGATGATGTTATCCAGCCATGATGTTTTTTTTCTTCCCCTCATTCTTTTCTGTTGGTGTTTACCCATCAGGATCAGCTGTTGTGTATTATATTTATCTGAACGCATTATGTGACCAAGATATTAACATTGTCTTTTCTTTATTAGACTCACTAATTTTCGTTTTTGATTCATTATTTTCAGCACCCCATCATGGGTCACATAATCTGTCCATTTTATATTAAGCATGCGCCGATAACACCATATTTCAAATGAGTTTAATTGTTTTAAATGATCCTCTTTTATAGTACATGTTTCACAAGCATACAAAAGCACTGACCACACATACGCTTTAAGAAACTGTACTCTTAGGGATTTTTTAATTTTATTGTTGCATAATAAATTTTCTAGTTTGCAAAATACTGTTTTTGCCTGCCCTATTCTTGTTTTAATTTCGATCGTTTGGTTGTTTTCGCTATTAAAATTAACGCCGAGATATTTAAATGTGTTAATTTGTTTAATAGGCACGATATCTTTATATTTAACATTTAACTTTACTTTGATTGTTTTGTTTTATTGTACTCGAGAAAATCATTACAACGGTTTTCTTCAAGTTAATTTATAAGCCCGCCCGGTCACTGAATGTTGGTTGAAATGTTGGTTCAACATTTAACCTATCGGGGGAATACGTATCGTAATTTTCAATAAAATTTATTAAGCGAGTAATACTGCCCTTAATTGATTGCCCCCTTTTTTAATCAACATTTCCTTGTCCATATTGACCTTTTGAATTACAAATGAAAAGAAATCTTTAATAAAAATGAAAATTCAATAAAAAATCTTAATATTTTTCAAACAAATAGAACAACAATTCGAAATAATTAATTAAATACTGAAAGAAATAATTAATGATAACAAATGAAAACAAGAAAAATGAAAATGAAAATGAAAATGAAAAATTTATCTATACTAATATTATAAAGTGGAAAGATTTGATAGTTAGTTTATTTGTTTGCATTGAATAGGCTCCGAAACTACTGGACCGATTAAAAAAATTATTTCACCGTTGGGAAGCTACGCTATCCCCGGATGACATAGGCTGTATTATATTTTCGAAAAAATTAGGGATCCTTACTAAAACTCCAATAATGTAAACCGAGGTGTAAAAATTGACCTAAAAAATTCCTTACATCGCATGCCCTGCGAAAACTATTGATGATAGAACAAAATAATGTACTACGACTTTGCAGAACACATCATTATCTACAAAAAGTGTCGCGACAGCATATGTCTAGCTATTATAGTTATGTCACAATAAGTGTTCTTTTATTTAAAAAATTTAATTGAAATGCTGGCGCTAGAAAAGGCTCATCATTTGTTCCTTGGTATTAATCCTTATCAAAATAAATTACTTCATATTCAAGACTGCTTGAATACCTTTATATAAATTTTTGAATTATTCAATTCGGACATTCCATTCAAATTGTTGAAAAATAAATACTGTATATGTATTATGTACTATATTCACTATATTGCAACGTGTTGTGTATACATTTTTATATCCTCTCACAAGTGGTGTGTTGAAGTCGTTGTATAAGTAGTAAATTAAACTTAAAGATAATTAAGATAGGTAATTCCTGTTCAACAGTTAAGCAAATAATTTAGTACAAAGATAGTTAAAATTGTTTTTAATCATTTTAAAATGCCCAAAAGATCAAGATCTCAACTTTCTAGAAATTGTTCTCAGGCGACGGCATCGAAAATATGTCGTAATGAAGAATCTTTATCAGAAATATACATATTAGAAATATACAAGCTCGCACTAGGGAATCGAGCTCTGACCGTTCCCAACGCCTTCGAGGTCAGTGAGAAAGACAACAAACGTCAACGACTACAGTTTGTAATCGAGTTTTAGCTCACAGTAACAGGTTAGACTTTCAGATATGATCTACAGATTGATTATGCTCAAAAGTCTTCTGTCCAAATTGGAGCCATGAATAAGATCTGCTCTAAGTGTTCCGCCAAAAAAAAGCCGATGAACCTAATGGTATGTGCTGTGCTTCTGGAAAAGTTAGTCTCTCCAGTATTCAGGAGCCGCCACAGCCAATAAAAAGTCTTTTGACAAATAATCATTCACTATCTGGACATTTTTTAACCAACATACGTAGGTACAATAGCCTTTTTCAAATGACTTCCTTTGGCGCGAAAGAAATCAGAGAAGAAAATTTTATGCCAACTTTTAAAATAGAGGGAGAAGTATATCATCTTATAGGTAGTCTTTTACCACCATCAGCCAAAATCCACAATACTTGCAGATATATTTCATTTCAGACGCAGATCAGCGGTCGAACATAGCTCCAACGCTAAAAATTTATTTAATTAACGAACAACAGTATTTTACCGCAGAAACGGCTGAACAAGTGGCCCACGAACCCACGTAAAACTACTTTTCTGGCACTCTTTGAGCTCTGTAATGAAGATGAATTCGCATAGACACTTCTATACCACGAAGGTCCGCAACACATAATAAATTCACAAGAAGGAGGCGTGGTTCGGGCGTAGTTAGCCATCCAGGCATAAAAAAAATGCCGCTTTCGAAAGAGTGTACGGTGTACATCCTTCTCAATCAGAGTGTTTTTATCTTAGGATGTTGCTACATCGCGTACGCGGTCCAACCTCATTCGAGTACTTAAAAATCGTTGGCGGAGTTCTCAAAGAGACCTATCAAGCAGCTTTCCGTGACAAAGGTTTGCTAGAAAACGATGACCATTGGGAGAATACTATGAGAGAAGCATCGCTTCCGCAATGTCCAGTACAACTGAGAGAGTTGTTTGTGGTCATACTTTTATTTTGTCAGCCATCGGAACCATTAAAATTATGGGACAATTTCAACGACAATTTATGTGAAGATATTAGACATAAAATCAGACAGCAAAATCAAGAGTTCACGTTACCATACAGTGAGGACATTTATAACGAAGGTTTGATACAAATAGAAAATAAACTATTGCAATTAAATGATAAAAGCCTAGTGATTTTGGATTACCTTCTTCAGTTCGTACAGAAAACAATGCTACAGATACAATGGCACGTCACTGTAATGCAAATAATTTGACCGCTTTTGTCAATGAAAACCTGCCAAAATTAGTCCCAGATTGAAGACATGCTTTTGAGACTATTGACCGGTTGATAGTGTGAATAATGACAAAAGAAAAATTTTTTTTGGATGTGCCAGATGGCACTGGAAAGACGTTTCTTGCGAATTTGGTACTTACTAAGCTAAGACAATCTGGGAAGATAGCGATAGCAGTTGCTTAGTCAGGAATTGCTGCAACTCTCTTATAAGATGGAAAAACTGCTCATTCTACTTTTAAACTTCCGCTATCAGTAAATATTGAGCAACAATCTATATATTCTCTCCGCATAAATGAGCCTTTTGGTAAATTACTACAAGACGCCTCATTGACTATGTGGGATGAATGCACAATGAGCCATAGAGCACATATAGAGGCCGTAGGCAGAACATTAAAAGATCTTAGAAAGTCCTCTGCTATCATGGGCGGGATTACTTTTGTATTTGCTGGAAATTTCTGACAGACTCTTCCCGTCATTAACAGAGGTACGTGAGCAGATATCATCAAAGCATGCTTGAAATCGTCTGCTTTATGGACTTCGATTGAAAATTTAAAATTTCGGACGAATATGAGAGCTCATCTTCATGGAATCACAGGTAGTGATTTCCCACAACAACTGTTAAAACTTGAGGAAGAAATTTTTCCCACTCCAAATTTAAGCAGAAATTGTGATATCCTTCTGGATGAGTCTCTGGGCCAAATAGTTCATAATTTAAAAATTTTAATGGATGCAGTATACCCTGACATCGAGAATTTACACGGAAAGGACTGTCATTGGTTGTGTTCTAGGGCATTAGTGTCACCTAGGAATGATAGTGTTAACAAAATAAACAATCTGATAATTCAAAAAGTCCACGGCCAAATAAAAAATTACATATCGATCGACACCGTGACTAATATCGAAGATACAGTTCATTATCCACAGGAATTTTTAAATTCACCAAACTCTTCTGGACTGCCACCACATAAATTGACGTTCAAAATCGGAATTTCAATCATGCTTTTGAGAAATTTAAGCCCTCCGAGCATGTACAATGGGACGAGGCTACTTATTAAGGAATTGAAGGACAATTTAACTGTAGCGACTATTATTACCGGCCCGGCAGCTGACCAAATAGCTTATATACCGAGGATACCGATGATTCCAACTGATCTGCCAATCCCATTTAAACGGCTTCAATTTCCAGTAAAAACATCTTTCGCGTTAACTATTAACAAGTCCAAAGGCCAAATCTTCGAATTAGTTGGGATCGACCTACGAAAAGAATGTTTTACTCACCAACTGTATGTTGACCTATCGCGGGGCGGACCTCCTGAAAATCAATTTGTTTTGCCGCCACAAAATAAAAGAACATCAAACATCGTTTACAGGGAAGCTCTGACTTAATAAATTTAATGGCTTTTGTGTTGTAGATATGATCTTTTTACAAACATTGGAAATAAAAATTAAATATTTAAAAATAATAATAATAATAACAAAAAATTCATTAAAATAATAATATCCAAACTTTGTTTATAATTTTGTTCTTTTTTAACCCGACGCAAAAAGAAGAGTGTATAAGTGTGAGTGTGTGTTAAAATTTATAATTTTTGAAATTTTTGTTAAATACCTGTGCGAAGCCGGGGGACCGCTAGTAAATAATATAACTATGTACTTCACTTTTATGACACACTGTATGCAGGACGTACGATGCACTGTTGTACAATTGATGTAACATGTGCTTGTATACTGAAGTTGAGCTGAGGTATTGTACCGTATCTAGAGCCTGGTAGTGCGTAAGGCCGAGTTTAAGGGTCTTTAGGCCTTCTCACTTACAGTGCTATTACTACTGCTTAATTTAGGCAATTTTTTTAGGTGCTGTATCTTTTGAACGAAAAGATCTACAGTGTTGATATTTTGAATATCGATACTTTAAGGTATTATAAGAGACAATTTTTTCAATCATCGTTAACGAATTAACCGTCAAAAAGTTATTTCATTTCAAAAATGCAAAATTCGCGAGAACGCCTTAAAAACTTAAATATGATCAACTATAATTCTACGCTACTTCCAGATATCTTGTATAGTTGATATTTGGCATACAGGTAGATCTAGTATCCAAATCGAGAAAATTCCGAAAACTGGAAATTTGTATCGCAAAAAAGGAAAATTTTACAATTTTCTTTTAATTAATTTAACATTAGAAAGCTTATATCCATCTGATTCGTTGATATGCATGCGAGTCTGAAGTATGATTGGATAAAAAATATTAAGACCATATTAAAGTAAAATACTATGTAGAAAACATAAAAAGTTAAATAATATCATCTTAAACTACTGTCATATAAAAGTATTATTTTACATGACAGTAGTGAAAACTTTACTTCAAAACTTTAGTTTTCTAAACGGAACAACTCCGAAAATGGGAAAAAACACCAAAAATTACCTTTTTTTATCTAATTATAGTATTTTCTATTTGGAAGTTTAGCATTACTTACGAAAAATATAAGTTTTAGGAAATTGAATATGTGTTTTCGGTTGAACATTTTTAACATTTTTAAATGCATTATACGTAAAAAAAATTAAATTTTTGCCTTAGCCTAAAAGTTGAAATATCTCGTAAACCAGTGACGATATTGAAAAAACAAACTAAATCTATAAGAAAAATCGGAAAGTTTTAATTTTCCCAAAACAACATCCCCAAAAATGGGACAACAACTAAAATTACCTTTCTAGACATCCTAGAACGATGCGATTTTTTGCTTTCGATTGGAAGTACCTTGAAACCTTTAAGAAAAATCAGCAAAGTACTAATTGTGGTAAATACTAATTGTGGAACAACTGAAAATGTTTTTCCATCAGCACAACGAATTGGTTGCATTGTTCACGACCGCATTAGACCACATTAGACATGCCATCTGATAACCACAAAACTGTAACAACACGCAAGACGTTTTAATGCGCCAACAATTGATGAAGTCGCTAGAAAATAAAACTAAGAATGTT